>JARHVA010000996.1:835000-2035000 GCA_037957365.1 Torreya grandis | reverse complement strand
TTTGTCCCCTTCTGATGTGGTAAACTTGTACATTTGGCCAACTAATCTCCCTATGTTGTGGTTGAAGAGACCTATTTTGCCCAACAGTTAACTGGTGACAAAATATTCACCCAATAGTTTTTGGTGACTCCGCTAGGGACACAACAATTTTGTGCAATTTGAAGCATCATCTATGTCTTATCTATTATCATTATAGCCTTATCAATTTCCATTATATTATCTAGTCTATGAAACTAGAGCCACTAAAGAAGAACACGCAGTTTGAAGCCTCAAGCTTCAAGCTAAAGCAGGGCCAGTTCTTTTCCATTTTTATTCTACAATCTGGCAACTCCACGTTATACTAGAAGCTAGAGAGCCCAAGGTGTTGTTGACCCTATTTTTGAGTTGGTGTAGTAGGGTAATTTTGATTTGTTTCCTCCACAACTTCAAGTTCAATGAACTAGGAGTCTTCCTCCTATCAATATCAGGTCACCAATACAAGGTAGAGCTTTGCCTATACATACTCCACCTAGATTTATTATCCCCACTTTTCATAATCAAATCAAGGCAGTTCAAGGCCTTTGGGGTAACTCTTTTGGCCCACTCAATTTAACTCCACCTCTACATGAGCTACCATGCAATTTAAGGAAGATTTTCTCTAAATTCTTTGGTGATAGGAGAGTTCATCTTGATGAACATATTGTAGCTTTCAACATAGCCTGTGGTGTGATAGGTGTAAAGTATGAGGACGTAGTAGTCAGGCTATTTGTGGAAACATTGCAAGGTACTACTATAGACTGATTTTACCATCTATAGGCCCAGATTGTGACTGACTAGAATACTCTCAAAGATAAGTTTGAAGCAAGGTTTAAGCCTGCAAAAGATGTGCATGCCCTGTTGGCCCAGCTCACACAAATGAAGAAAGAGCCTCGTTAACCAATGAGGGATTTCATTGCCAAATTTGACAAGATGAGGAACAGAATTCCCATGATTGCTCAACCAACACCTGAGAACCTTAAATGTTTTTTCATCAGTTCACAGTTGCCTGAAGTGAGTTTTTTGTTGAGATGTGTTGACCACATAGACCTTTATACTACTCAAGATTTAGCCACTGAGGTGGAAGATGACCTTATCTTGACAGGAAAGATAAGAAGAGATCCTAATAGAGGTAAATCTTCTTCATCTTTTGAATATCCATCTACAGGCACCACTGATTTGATTGTGTAGAAGCTGGCAAATGAGTTGCTTGCTTTCAGAAAGCAAATGGCACAAGGGATGTCTTTTACTTCTTCATATAGAGATATACCAAGGAGGAAATTCCCCAATCAGTCATACCAAGGCAATGTTGCCAGGAATCAAAGGCAACCAAATCATCTTCCTCCCACTCAGGGAAAATTGGCCATTGAAGCACCTCTAACCAATTCAGCAGTTTGATATCTTGAAGCAGAATCTAATTTTTCCTTCTAGCCTAAGTTAAACCCAAAAGATGATGCTAATCTCTTCATAGAGGGAGAAGAAGAATTAGCTAGCGACTCCAACATTGGTTTCTTAAATTACTAGGGTGAACCCAGAAGTGAAGGTAAAGCAGTTGAGGGATCATAGATTGTGTTCACCCGGTCCAAGAATCAGTCGGTCCAACAAGCTGATAAAGAAAAATGGAGGAGCAACCTCAACCTATATTTTCAATTTCTAAATGAGAAACTTCTCTGCCTTTTCAGCCAAAGAACCTAGTGATTGCTAAAAAAGTAAGTACTCCAAACATGCCTTCACCTTCAATTTTAATTTCATAGATCAGTCCTCCCCCCTAAAAACTAGAAGGATGAACTCCCTTCCCCTCTTCATAATTCATTTCAGACATTTGACATAGTCGACCATGTCAAGAAAACTAAGATCCAAATGTCTGAATTTAAATTCCTGCAATCCAACCCTGAACAGTTGGATAGATTAGTGGAATGTGTGAAGATTAAAATCATCCTTGCAAGACCAATTGTTCCAAAGATAACCCCCACATCCACCTAGAATAACCTTGTCATTGCTCTTCTTGCTATTCTTGAAAGAACTAAACCATTTTATGTCTCCCTGCTGATAAATGGACATCAGTTGAATAATTGCATCATAGACTCAGGTGCATCTGACAACGTCATGCCTACCAAAGTAGCTGAATCCCTTGGTCTCACATTGATCAAGACATTTGGGAGATGTGTCTCCATGGATAACAAACAAGTGCCATTGCTGGGACAAATTAAGGATGCCCAATTTTCATTTGCAGCATTCCCAGAAAAGAGAATCAAGATGACAGTCCTGGTGGCTGATGTCTCGCCTCATATGGCATCCTTCTTGGGCAAAATTTTTGCAAGGATGTTGGTGGTGAGTTGAGCATGGAATTATTTGAGGCAAAGATCCCAGTCAAAGGCATTATGAAGAGATTGCTCCCTAAGAAGGAAGCAAAATATGTGGTCACTCAAACATCAATGCCTGAAGCTCAAATTCTATTTGAGTCTTTAGGCATGGGTAATTACTTCTTATCCTTAGAGGAAGTTCATGAGGCTTCTAATGAAGCTCATGAAGGTGACAATCTAAAATTTGGTTCAAACAGAATAGTAAAAGACAAGATAGAGCACAGTGCAAGTGCAGAAGAATCCTCCCCTCCAAATGAAGAAAAATTTAAGGTAAGGTCAGCTTTTGATGATGTATGGATACTAGAATTTAATGGTAGTTGTTCCTCTACCAGGTCAGGAGCTAGGATTGTATTGATATCTCTTTAAGGAGATATTTTTCCTTCATCATATAAATTATAGTTCAGTAATACCAATAATACTATTGAATATAAATCACTGATACTTGGATTGAAGGCCGCTCAAGACAAGGGCATCAAGCTCTTTCATGCTAAAGGAGATGCTAAGCTAGTGGTTTGTCAGGTGAAGAACCTGTACCAAATCAAAAATGAGAGATTGTGCCATTACCACAATCTAGTTTGGGATCAAATTGAAAGCTTTGATGCTTTCAGTATCTCTACAGTTCCCAAGGAATTCAATGACCAAAATGATGCTTTGGCTATTTTAGCAACTCTTTTGGTTTCTCACTCAAATTTTAAAGGAGACAAGTACACTATCAAACTGGTCTTTTGACTGAGTGTGCCTAATAATGCCAATCATTGGCAAGTGTTCAATGGTGACAACTAAATCATTGCCTTCTTGGATTAAAAAGGCAACTTTGAACAGCTTCACTTTAACGGCAGTGAACCAATGCCTGAATCAAGTTCAGATGTAGGTGGAGAATTCTTGCAACTTAAAGGGAATAAAATCCCAAAAGGCCTAGTTTCCCTTGAGAAGTTGTTTGACAAACATGATAGGTTCATCAAATAACAACAAATGGATTCAAGCTCCTCTCAGGAGTTTCATCAGATAAATTTGGGTACCAAAGAAAATCCCAAGATGGTGAACATCGAGAAGTGTTGCACTCTAGAAGAGAAGTTCAAATTTGCTGCTCTACTCTGCCAGTACATGGATGTCCTCGAATACTCCTATGATGATTTGAAGTCACTCAAGATTGATGAAATTTGCCATAAAATTCCTCTCAAAGATGATTTGGTGCCCTACAAGAAAAAATCTAGGTAGTATAATCCAAAGATATCAAGTACTATTCTATCAAAAATATAGAAAATGTTGAATGCTAAGATAATTTTCCCAATCCATCATTCCACATGGATTACAAACATAGTACCTGTGAGAAAGAAGAATGATAAAATTTGCCTCTGCATGGATTTCAAGAACTTGAATCAGTCATCTTTAAAGGATAACTATCCTCTGCCCATCATAGACCAAGTTCTTCAGACAGTGACCAGTTCAGAGATGTTATCAATGCTAGATGGCTTCTCAAGAAACTATCAAGTTGAAGTTGGTGAAGCAGACCAGCACAAGACTGCCTTCACTATGCCTTGGGGCACCTTTACATATCAAAGAATGCCATTTGGCCTGATAAATGTTGGTACCACTTTCTAGAGAGCAATGGACCTTGCATTCAAAGATGAAATGGGTAAGTTTATTATGGTATACCTTGATGACTTGACCGTCTTTTCCAAGCATCACCCTGACCATGTGTGCCATTTGCAACAAGTGTTGGAATGCTACCACCAGAATGGCATTTCTCTTAATCCAAAGAAGTCTATTTTTGGAGTAACGAAAGGAAAACTTCTCAAACACATTGTATTTTGAGAAGGCATAAAGATTGACTCAGTCAGAGTCAAATCCATCTAGGAGCTAACCCTACCTACAAGTAAGATTGCAGTTCATTCTTTCTTTAGAAAGGTGAATTTTTTATGAAGGTTCATCCCTGAGTTTGCTGAGAAGACTCACCATATTGTAAACATGATGAAGGGAAAGGCCACCTTTAGCTAGATTGAAGAAGGTAAATTAGCATTTCAAGATATCAAGACTGCTATTACCCATGCCCCAATTCTAGTTTGTCCAAATTATACCAAGGATTTCACTATATATAGCTATGCTTCTGAGCACACACTTTTAGAAATTTTGGTTTAATAAAACAAAGAAGGTGTGGATCTCCCATATCCTTCATGAGTTGTCCTCTCAAAGCTCATGAGCTGAAGTATTCAAACATAGAGAATCATGATTATGTGATGGTCAAGGCAGTAAAGCATTTCCATTTTTACATCCTAAATTCACAAGTTACTACCTTGGTTTCTGATACCATAGTTAAATCCATATTAACTCAGCAAGATTTTGGAACCAAAAGAGGAAATTAGATTGCTAAAATCTAGGAGTTTGATATTATTATCAAACCAATGAAGCTTGTATGAGGAAGGGGCCTCTACCAATTAATTGCTGACAACAGACCTGAAGAAGCAGGACATGAAGAAATAGAAGTGGAAGACACACCAACAGTCCTCTTTGTCTCCACCACAAATGAGTGGTATTCAAGTATCGCTCATTTCTCTACTTATGGTGAGTGTCCCACTCACCTGTCTCATAAAGAAAAGAGGACTATTAAATTGAAAGCTACCAATTTTGTCCTCTAGGATAATGGCCTGTATAAGAGGAGCCTTGATGGAGTGTTCCTTTGTTGCATGGATAAAGAATAGTAGAACCAACTTTGAAGTCCTTCCATGATCTAGCCTATGGAGGACATTTTTTTGCTCCTATAACTGCCCATAAGATTCTGCGAGACAGGTATTACTGGCCTACTTTGTTTTAAGATGCATAAAAATGGGTACAAAGGTGTGAATTGTGCCAATAGTTCATTGGAAGACCCAAGTTAGCTGATCTACCTCTCAAGCCAGTGGTGATAGAAAAGCCATTTCAGCAATGGGGAATCAATTTCATTAGTGTTGTAAACCCATCTTCAAGCACTAGACATGATTATGTCCTCACAGCCATAGATTACTTCACCAAATGGGTGGAAGCAATTCCAACCAAGCATGCTACTTCAGAGGTAGTATGTGATTTCCTCAAGGAGAACATCATTTCCAGGTTTGGGGTCCCAATCAAGATTGTCATAGATAATGCAGCCTGTTTCTCTTCTCATGAGATCACTCAGTTTTGTTTTTACTATGGGATTACCCTCTCCCACTCTGATTATTTTTCACAAGGGAATGGCCAAGCTAAATCAAGCAACGAGAACCTAGTGACCATCGTCAAAAAGTTGGTGGATGACAACCAATAAACCTGGCATAAAGCATTGGTTGATGCTTTATGGGTAGATAGAATTACACCCAAGAGGGTGATAGGTATGTCACCTTTCCAACTTTTGTATGGTCTCAATATAGAGATACCAATCACCCTTGAGTTGTCAGCGATGAAATTGGCAAAGGCGGTCAAAGATTAGACATATGAAAGCTCCATTGACAAGAGGATCATGTGCTTAACTAAGCTGGATGAGCAGCGAACTATGGTGGTGGACCGAATTGCTACACATCAAAGTCTGGTGAAGAAGCTCTTCAACCAGAAAGTAAAAACTTATGATTTCCACATCAGAGATCAAGTCCTGTTATAGGACAAAAGGAGAGAACCAAAGGGAATGCATGAAAAGTTTGATTCCCTATGGAGAGGCCCATTTACTATCCATCAGCTCAATGGTGAAAATATTTGCCTATTGATGTATCAGGATGGCATGCCCTTTTCTCTGCCTCATAATGGGTAGCATCTAAAGCACTTCAATTCTTTAAGTATCAGATAAGATCATCTGTACATATGTATATTTTTATAGTCTTTAGTTTTATTTTGTGCTTTTCATTTTCATTTTTGGCACCTTTCTTTTTTGGTTAGCATGACTCCGTAGCCCAATGGCATACTTAAAGGCACTAGAGATTCTGGTTTCTACTCCCTTCAACTGTTTCAAAATTTCAACTGAAGGAAGTTCCCCAACTAGAGCCAACTATTGCTCCTAAAATTTGTCACTCATTTTTGGGACAACATAAGAACTATTTTGGTCCTGCAGACCAAAATCCTCTCTTCCCTTCTCAAAAACTTGTTCTGAGCATTCAAATTCTTCATTATTCAATCTTTTTCAGTTAAGGGACTAGCAGGTTCAACAAGTTCAATGACTCCAACAGGTGAGCTCTCTCTAAGGAATGAGTCTCCAACACTTAGGCAATTTCAAGGTTACTTCAACACTGAGCTTCAAACAAAGGAATGAACCATTAAACCATTGAACCTTGAACTAAAATGGTTCAATGAGTTCAAAGGTTCAATGGCATCGACAAGCTTAATGAGTTAAGCACTTTGGAAAGAGTTCAAGGTTCAACCACTTTGGCAAGTTCAATAGCTTCAAAAGACTTAGCAAAAAGAAGGAAGATTGAACTGTTGAACCTTTGAACCTTGAACCAAAAAAAGTTCAATGGGTTCAACAGTTCAAAGGTTCAATGAGATTGCTTCAAGTGGTCAATTGAATGAGCAAAAAAAAAGATTGAACCATTGAACCATTGAACCAAAGTTGGTTCAATCAGTCAGTTCAATTAGGAGGTTCAAAGGAGTGCCCTTGCAGAGGGCAGTGAACCAAAGGCCAAGCACTCTTGCAGAGGGCAGTGAACAAAAGGATATCCTTCAAAAATATTTCTCACAGTAAATTTTACAAGGAAAATCCTTTGGAAAAAATGTTTGAAGGAATTGCTTCAAACATTTTGTCTGAAGGAATGATCAAAAGCCCAACAGAAAGTGGCTAAGGCAATGGGAGATTTCCTTTAGATAAAATGTCTGAAGGAATTCCTTCAGACATTTTATCTGAAGGAATTGAAGATGAATATTGCTTGAAGGACCTCTAAGGACCTTGAAGGGTAGGTACCCTTGAGGGGGCTCTTAGCGACCAGGAAATGGATCTTTTCAAGGCCCAAAGGGACACCTTCCCTTCGAGAGGTTCCAAAGACATTAAGGCTCGTGCCTGATTTCTACATACTCTACAAGTTGATTTCTATGGACTCGATTCTATGGACTCTACAGACTCATTTCTACAAACTCCATAGGTTGATTTCTACAGACTCAATTCTAAGGACTCTGTAGGTTGATTTCTATGGACTCTGTAGACTCATTTCTATGAACTCCACAGGTTGATTTCTATGGACTCAATTCTAAGGACTCCACAGGTTGATTTCTATAGACTTATTTTTATGGACTCCGTAGGCTTGTTTCTATGAACTTCATAGGTTTGATTCTATGGACTCTACAGACATATTTCTACAGACTCTTTCAAATCCTGAGAGACTTAGAGAAAATAAAGGCTTCTAAAGAAGAAGATGATCCGTTAAACCTTGAACCAAAATGGTTCACAAGTTCAACGGGTTCAACGGTTTAAGGAAAGCTTCAAGCAAAGGAAAGAAGCAAAAGATTCTAGAGATTAGTTCAAGGATAAGGTTCAAGCAAATGAACCAAATAAGTGATGAAACTGTTGTCTCCCAAAAATAACAGTAATTTTTGGAACAACATTTGAATTATTTTGGTTCTACAAACCAAACTAATATCTTCCATTTTCAAAATTTGTCTTAGATATTCAGATTTCTCATTTTTAGAGCTTCTCAAAAAATCTACGGACTCTGCAAGATTGAATCTACGGACTCTATAGGCTTGAATCTATGGACTCTGTAGGCTTGAATCTATGGACTCAGTAGGAAGAAAAATCTACGGACTGTGCAGGAAAAGGAAAATCTATGGACTCTGTAGGCAAGTTCATTCTTATATAGTTTCAAAGACTTCTGCAGATGGTTTTCAATCAAAAGAATTGATTTTCAACATTTGTTCATTTTTTGGGATTGGTTCAAAGTTTTGGTTCATATGAAAATCTTCATCAGCAAACATCTGAGTGCAAAAATTAACTTGAACCATTGAACCATTTTGGTTCAAAAGGTTCAACGGGTTCAAGGTTCAATGACAGGTTCAACCAAAAGAACAGTTCAATAGTTCAATTTAACCAAGCAGTTCAATGCTTTATTTCATTCAGTTGGTTCATTCTTTCATTTCATATTTTGGTTCAACTTCTATAGGTTCAACAATAGCGGCTTGGTGTGCTTCATTGAACCATTGAACTAGTTCAACAGATTAGTTCAATCTTTTGGTTCAACATCAAAATTCATGTTGGTTCAAAGGCAAGTACATTATTTTTGGTTCAATGCTTAGTTTATCAGCTCATTTTATTCATTGAACCATTAGCTTTAACCATTGGCTTGAACCATTTTGGTTTAAAGCCTTGGTTCAATCGATTGGTTCAACATCAAAGTTCATCCAATGGTTCATCGGCTTTTTGGTTCAAAAGGGACTTGGCGCGCTTCATTGAACCATTAAACCAGTTCAACTAATGGTTCATCGGCCAAGTTCAAAGGGGCAGTTCAATGCAAAAGGAGACTTTTCTAAAGGACAAGTGCCCTTGCGAAGGGCACTTAATCAAGAAAAGCACCTTTCTAGAGGATCATTTTTCTAAGAAGCTGAAAGGTAATTCTTTTGGATTTGTCTAAGGCATTTTAAATTTTTTTTTTATTAAAGACTTAATTCTTTTAGATTTTTGTCTGAAGGAATCCCTTCAGAAAAAAAGTCTGAAAGAATTCCAAATGGCCAAAGACCCCAAAGAAATTTTCAAAGACTTGTTCGGCGGAACAAATTTTCGTGGAAATTTTATCCGCGAGAATTTTACCTGGACATTTTGTCAACGGGAATTTTCTACGGGGAGATTTCAAGTCAAACACCTAGGAATTTTCCCTGGGGATTTGTCCACATAAATAAAGCCTAAGGAAACATTTGTCTGTGGGGACTGCTAAAACAAAAGCCTAGAGAAATATTTGTCTGTAGGGATTACTAAAGCTAAAAGGGCTGCTGAAGGACCCCGAAGGGCAAGTGCCCTTGTGGGGGACTCTCGGTGGCTAAAATAAAGGGCTCGACAAGGATCATTATTCAAGGCCCAAATGGGTATGTCCAATTCAGAAAAGTACTAAGCAGAAAGCCAAAAGCTGAAAGAAGACCAAGAGGTGACGCCCATAAAGACGTCAAATTTAGCATAGCTGACTAGCCATTGGAAGCATATTGACAGGTATGTAAACGTCAATTTTAAAGACAGTAAAATAGCCTTTGATTTATAGACTCGAATTCATTTCTAGAATTCAAGACAAAAGCCAGCTGAAAGCGAGGAAAGGTAGAATAATGGATGGATACAGGGCTCGATTCAATTAATCTGGAAAGGAGGAATGATGAAGACAAGATCAGACCAACAGCTGGACATTGAAAGTTGTAATCTTTCAATTGCGTACCTGTTCATCTACATTGAAAAGATCAAATGGGTAAAAGGCCCCAAAGTTCCAGCTAATCTTCCTAACATTTCCTAATGCATCATGATGTATTATTGTTCTCGAGTCCTTTTTGAAATGGCTATATAAGGGACTTTCTTTCATTGTAAAATTATCTTCTTTTTGACAATCTAAACGAAACTCTACCAAAATTGAGAAGCATCATTGAGACTTTGTGCTCAGTCTGTTGATCATATTTTGTTAATGAAAACAAGGGACTTTTTTAGACTTTGTGCTGTGATATCTTTTCTGTTTCATTAATTTTATAAGCAGGATAGTAAATTAGTTTGGAAGGTGTCTTGAAGAATCAACTGTGGAGAGACTTTGTGCTTCCATAAGCTGCCTTCAGTGTGTTTTCATTATATTATTGTGTAAAAGACTTTGAGAAGACTTTGAGCTTTCATTGCCCTTCGTATATCACTCTTGAGTATTTCAGGTGCAGACTTTGTCATATGTCTTGATTTGTTGGTTACCATACTTTCAGTCATATTCTGCTTTTATTTCCAGGAGTATTCTTGTGGCTGGTTGAACAATTCTTCTGAAAGAAGAGGAGTGTTGTCTATCATTCTCTTGAGTTTTTCCTTTGTCTTGTATACATCATCTCTGAAGAAAGAGAGATGGATGTCTAGTCCTACCTTGAGTACTATTTTCCATTTATACATATACATAGCATATTCATAGGGAACCTCCCCTTGATGAGAGGAGAGAGCAGTCTCCTTCTGATGTGATAAACTTACACATTAGGGTGACTAATCTTCTTGCTTTGGCTGATAAGACCTATTTTGTTTACCAGTATGTTGATAAACAAAATATTCAACCAACAGTTTTTGGCAACTCCGTTGGGCAATACCCATTATCCATTTATAGTCTATCTATTCCATTCACCTCCACACCAATTAGGAAAGAACACACAGTTTAAAGCCTCAAGCTTTAACTAAAGCAAAGTTAAATCTTTTCCATTTTTGTTTTACAATCTGGCAGATTCAAGGTATATATGAAGCGTAAGGGCTAAAAGTGTCGTTGATCCTATGTTTGAGTTGGTACAGCAAAGTGATTTTGATTTGTGTCCTTCACCATCTCATCTCCAACGAACCAAGAGCTTCCCTCCTACTAAAGCCAGATCTCCATTACCAAACAAAGTATTTACTTTTGTTGTTGATAAAGCTGTGCCTATAATTACCCCTTTGAGATTTGTTATCCCTCTTTTTCAGTATCTTATAATGGCAGTTCAAGGCCCCTAGGGTAATGCTTTTGGTCCTCTCAATCGTACTCCTCTACATGAGCTTCCACACAATTCTAGGAAGAATTTTCCTAAATTCTACGGAGATGGGAAAGTTCATCCTGATGAACACATTGCAGCATTCAGTATAGCTTGTGGAGTAATCGGAGTAGAGTTTGAAAATGTAGCTATCAGACTTTTTGTTGAAACACTACAAGGTCCTGCTGCAGATTGGTTTTACCATCTACAACCTTGATCTATGACTAATTGAAATACTTTGAAAGCTAAGTGTGAAGCTAAATTCAAACATGTAGAAGATGCACATACACTTTTGGCTCAACTTACACAAATGAAAAAAGAGCCACATGAGCCTATGAGAGACTTCATAGCTAAATTTGACAAGTTGAGAAACATAATTCCTATGATTGCCAGACCTACAACTGAGAATCTCAAATGCTTTTTCATTAATTCTTAGCTACTTGAAGTTAGTTTCCTTTTGAGATGTGTTGGTCAAATAGATCTCGCTACAGCTCAACTTTTGGCCACTGAAGTAGAAGATGATCTCATCTTAGTAGGGAAAATAAGAAGAGATCCCAATAGAAATAGAGCTTCATCATCTTCTGAATTTGCATCTACAAGCACCACAAATCCAATGGTGCAGAAATTAGCAAATGAGCTCCTTGCCCTCAAAAAACAAATGGCTCAAGGAATGTCTTCTTCTCTTACATATAGAAGGACATTCCCAAATCAGTCATATCAAGGCAATGTTGCCCAAAACCAAGGACAACAAAATCACCTTCCTCCTCCACAAGGGAAACTTGCCCTGGAAGCTCCTCCAACTAATTCAGCAATGGGATATCTTGAAACAGAATTAGAATTATCTTATCAGCCTGAATTAAATCAAGAAAATGATGTTGATATCATTGAAGATAGTCAAGAAGAATCAGCTGGTGACTCCCACATTAGTTTCTTGAATTATCAGGATGAACTCGAAAGCAAAGGAGAAGCTTCAGATGGATCATATGCAGTGTTTACTAGGTCTAAGAATCAATCAGCCCAGCAAGTTGATAAAGAAAAGATAGAAGAACAACCATAGCCAGCAGTCACAATTGTCAAGCATGGAACAACTCTGCTATTTCAACCAAAAGATTCGATAATCACTCAAAAGGTAAATACATCTGTTGTGCCTTCCCCTTCTACTTCTAATTTGCAAACCAGCTCACCTCCCATCCCTTTGAAAACTCAAAAAGCTGAAGTACCTTTCTCTGTACCTAGCTTGATTCAGCCATTTGATATAATTTGACCATGTTAAAAAAACAAAAATACAGATGTCTGAATTTGAGTACTTGTAGTCCAACCTGGATCAATTGAACAAGTTGGTCCAATATGTTAAAAATCAGACCGTCCTTGCAAGACAAAAGGCCAAAAAAGTAACTTTTGATTCTTTAATGAATACGTCTATTCCAAATAATCTGATTATTACTCCTCCAATTGCTTCTAGAAAAATAGAACCCTTCTATGTTTCCTTGTTAATCAATGGCCACAAGCTGAGTAACTGTATAATAGACTCAGGCACATCTGACAATGTCATGCCTGCCAAAGTCACTGAGTCTCTTGGTCTCACATTGACTAAGACATTTGGGAAATGTTTCTCCATGGAGAACAAGCAAGTGCCATTATTGGGGCAAATCAAAGATGCCCAATTTGCATTCGCAGCCTTTCCAGACAAAAGGATTAAAATGACTGTATTAATGGCTAACATCCCATCATCTTATGGCATTTTGCTTGGATGGAATTTTTGCAAGGATGTGGGAGGAGAACTAAACATGGATCTATCTTAGGCAAGGATCCCTGTCCAAGGTGTGATGAAAAGATTACTTCCTAAAAAGGAAGCAAAGTATGTGGTTACCCAAACATCATCCCCTGCAACACAAATTTTATTTGAATCTTTAGGCAATGGTAATTATTTCTTTACCATAGAAGATGCTTAGGTTTCTATAGATGAAAGTCCTGTAGCTGACAATCTAAGAATTGATCCAAACAAGATTTCAAGAGAATTGGTAGAGCACAGTATAAACAAGGAAGGATCTTTCATCTCTAATGAGGAGAAATCTGATAAGAGATCAACTTTTGATGATGACAACAATTCTTCTACCAATGATGGAGTTGGGACTGTGTTGATATCTCCTCAAAGAGATATTCTTCCTTCATGCAATTTGCAAGTCAACAACACCAACAACACAGCTGGAGGTGAATTTCTATTGCCTAAATTGAAAATTGCTCAAGATGAAGAAGTCAAACTCCTTGACATCAAAGGAGATGATAATCTGACAGTTTGTCAGGAATTTGACTTGGATGATCCAATCATGTGCTGGACTGGACCAACAGAACAACAAGTTATAATGTTGGACCATGCTGCTGAAAATCAAAATCAGGCAAAGGAATCTGTCACCAAGACAACAAGGAGTGATAATTTCTAGTTTAAAGACCACATCCTGCCATGGGGCAAGAAGAGGAAAGAGTCAACAAGAAGATGTAAAAAATAAATTTCTTCATGGAGAGCTCCATTCACCCGTCACCATTTTTGGGGACAAAACTGTTTCCTACTAGTTTACCAGAATAGAACATTATTTTCATTGTCTCCCAAAAAGTAATTTCTGAAATACTTCAATTCTTGAAGTATCAGATCATTGCCTCTGTATATATGTATATTTGTACAGTTTTAAATTTTGTTTTGTTTTGTTTGTTTTCATTTTTGATGTCTTTCATTTCTAGAAAGCATGACTCCAAAGCCCAATGGTACACTTGAAGACACTGGAGTTTCTGAATTCTACTCCTTCCAATTTGTTTTGCAATTGACAGAAGTTCCCCAACTGGAGCCAGTTGTTGTCTTCCAAAAATAACAGTCATTTTTGGAACAACATTTGAATTATTTTGGTTCTACAAACCAAAATAATATCTTCTATTTTCAAAATTTGTCTTTGATATTTAGATTTCTCATTTTCAGAGCTTCTCAGAAAATCTACGGACTCTACAGGCTTGAATCTATGGACTCTACAGGCTTGAATCTACGGACTCAGCGAGAAGAAAAATCTACAGACTGTGCAGGAAAAGGAAAATCTATGGACTCTGCAAGCAGGTTCATTTTTATATAGTTTCAAAGACTTTTGCAGGTGGTTTTCAGTCAAAAGAATTGATTTTCAACATTTGTTCATTTTTCGAGATTGGTTCAAAGTTTTGGTTCATATGAAAATCTTCATTAGCAAACATCTGAGTGCAAAAATTAACTTGAACCATTGAACTGAACCATTGAACCATTTTGGTTCAAAAGGTTCAATGGGTTCAAGGTTCAATGACAGGTTCAACCAAAAGAATAGTTCAATAGTTCAATTCAACCAAGCAGTTCAATGCTTTATTTCATTCAGTTGGTTCATTCTTTCATTTCATCTTTTGGTTCAATGTCTATAGGTTCAACAACAGGGGCTCGACGCGCTTCATTGAACCATTGAACTAGTTCAACAGATTAGTTCAATCTTTTGGTTCAACGTCAAAATTCTTGTTGGTTCAAAGGCAAGTACATTATTTTTGGTTCAATGCTTAGTTTATTAGCTTGTTTTATTCATTGAACCATCGACTTGAACCATTGGCTTGAACCATTTTGGTTTAAAGCCTTGGTTCAACGTCAAAGTTCATCCAATGGTTCATCGACTTTTTGGTTCAAAAGGGACTTGGCACGCTTCATTGAACCATTGAACCAGTTCAACTAATGGTTCATCGGCCAAGTTCAAAGGGTCAGTTCAATGTAAAAGGAGACTTTTCTAAAGGACAAGTGCCCTTGTGGAGGGCACTTAATCAAGAAAAGCACCTTTTTGGAGGATCATTTTTCTAAGAAGCCGAAAGGTAATTCTTTTGGATTTGTCTAAGGCATTTTTTTAAAAAAAATTATTAAAGACTTAATTCTTTCAGATTTTTGTCCGAAGGAATTCCTTTGGACAAAAAGTCTGAAAGAATTCCAAATGGCCAAAGACCCCAAAGAAATTTTCGAAGACTTGTTCGGTGGAACAAATTTCCACAGACATTTTGTCCACGGGAATTTTACCCAGACATTTTATTCGCAGGAATTTTTCATGGGGAGCTTTCAAGTCAAACACCCAGGAATTTTCCCTGGGGATTTGTCCATAGAAATATAGCCCGGGGAAACATTTGTCTGTGGTGACTGCTAAAACAAAAGCCCAGAGAAATATTTGTCTGCAGGGATTACTAAAGCTAAAAGGGCTGCCAAAGGACCCTGAAGGGCAAGTGCCCTTACGGGGGACTATCAGCGGCTAAAATAAAGGGCTTGACAAGGATCATTGTTCAAGGCCCAAATGGGTATGTCCAATTCATAAAATTACTAAGAAGAAAGCCAAAAGTTGAAAGAAGACCAAGAGGTGACGCCCACAAAGATGTCAAATTCAGCATAGCTGACTAGCCGTTGGAAGCATATTGACAGGCATGTAAATGTCAATTTTAAAGACAGTAAAATAGCCTTTGATTTATAGAACTGAATGCATTTCCATAATTCAAGACAAAAACCAACTAAAAGTGAGGAAAGGCAGAACAATGGATGGATACAGGGCTCGATTCAATTAATCTGGAAAGGAGGAACGATGAAGACAAGATCAGACCGACAGCTAGACATTGAAAGTTGTAATCTTTCATTTGCATAGCCTATTCATCTACATTGAAAAGATCAAATGGGTAAAAGGTCCCAAAGTTCCATCTAATCTTCCTAACATTTCCCAATGCATCATGATGTATTACTATTCTCAAGTCCTTTTTGAAGTGGCTACATAAGGGACTTTCTTTCATTGTAAAATTATCTTCTTTTTGACAATCTAAACAAAACTTTGCCAAAATTGAGAAGCATCATTGAGACTTTGTGCTCAGTCTATTAATCATATTCTATTAATGAAAACAAGAAACTTTTTCAGACTTTGTGTTGTGATATCTTTTCTGTTTCATTAATTTTATAAGCAGGATTAGTAAATTAGTCAGGAAGGTGTCCTAAAGAATCAACTATGGAGAGACTTTGTGCTTCCATAAGCTGCCTTCAGTGTGTTTTCATTATATTGTTGTGTAAAGGACTTTGAGAAGACTTTGAGCTTTCATTGCCCTTCGTATATCACTCTTGAGTATTTCAGGTGTAGACTTTGTGCTGTGTCTTGATTTGTTGGTTACCATATTTTCAGTCATATTTTGCTTTTATTTCCAAAAGTATTCTTGTGGTTGGTTAAACAGTTCTTCTGAAAGAAGAGGAGTGTTGTCTATCATTCTCTTGAGTTTTTCCTTTGTTTTGTATACATCATCTCTGAAGAAAGAGAGATGGATGTTTGGTCCTACCCTTGAGTATTATTTTTTGTTTATACATATACATAGCATATTCACAGGGAACCTCCCCTTGATGAAAGGAGAGAGCAGTCTCCTTCTGTTGTGATAAACTTACACATTAGGATGACTAATCTTCTTGCTTTGGCTTATAAGACCTATTTTGTTTACCAGTACACTGATAGACAAAATATTCAACCAATAGGAACCAAGGAGCTGAGAAGGCCACCTAAACCATTGAAATAGTGAACCATTCACGTCCCTGCAGACGTCAAATTTAGGGTAATGAAATATCCATTGATTTTTAAATGTGGTGTAGAACTTGAAAACAAACTCAGTGACCAGTTAAAAGAGCCAGTAGAAAGGGAAAAGATAGCTTGAGAGCTCAAATTATAATAGGAAAGAAGGAAAGACTATAAATATTTGTGCAGGAGTTATTCCAGTAGGTGGAACAGTCTACTAAGTAGATATTTGAGCTTACAAACATTAAAGGTGCAACCTATTTTTCTCCCTTGGAATAAAGGTGAAGTGGATAGATACGTAGATATTTGGTGGAAGACCAGACAACCCAGGCCCAAGAGAAGACATTTGAGATAAATCAACACGCCACAGTCAAGGCAACTACCTTGTTCGAGCATGAGCTCTTTGACTAAATTGAAAATGCATTCAAGGCATTAAATGTAGCATGGGCCATTTTATGAAACAAAGCACCAAGTCTTTCTTGGTTGCTATATATTTTAATCTCTTATTTGATGTAGAGGAGATCTCTCTGTTATAGAAGCAAAACTCTGCCAAAATTGAAAGGCGATTATTGAGACTTTGAGCTCAGATTGTTGATCATATTTCTTTGTTTGAATGAGAAAGCAGGTTACTTTCAGACTTTGTGCTATTATAGCTTGTGCCATTTAGGGAATTTTTCTTATGTCTATTTCCTGAATTTGTTCTTGTCTATTTTAAGGAAATAAGCATAACTAGTGGAAGTAATTAGGAAGGTGTCTTGAAGCCAACTATGTGAGACTTTGTGCTACCAGAATTGCCTTTAGTGTGTTTGTCTATTTTTTATTTCTGTGTAAAGGACCTTGGGATGACTTTATGCCCTCATTTTCCTTCGTATCTCACTCTTGGAAAGTTGAGGTGGAGACTTTGTGCTACACCTCATTCTATTGGTTACCGCCCCTTGTTACCAGTTACTTGTTACCTACCTGAAAGGATTCTTGCTGTTAGTTGTAGGCCACTTCTGAAAGAAGAGAAGTGCCTCCTATCATTTCACCAAGATTTCTCCTTTGGCTATGAACATCATCTCTAAAAAAAGAGAGATGGATGGTATTGTCCTACCCCTGAGTGTTATTTTCTGCTTATATATATAGTATATAACTCCTCATATTTATTAGGGAACCTCCCCTTGATGAGA
The DNA here is from genome assembly GCA_037957365.1 of Torreya grandis. NCBI lineage: Eukaryota > Viridiplantae > Streptophyta > Pinopsida > Cupressales > Taxaceae > Torreya > Torreya grandis. Next base: position 2,017,246 of record JARHVA010000996.1, on the reverse strand, counting down.
GGAGAGTTTTGTCCCCTTCTGATGTGGTAAACATGCACATTTGGCCGACCAATCTCCCTATGTTGTGGTTGAAGAGACCTATTTTTCCCATCAGTTAGCTGGTGACAAAATATTCACCCAATAGGTATAATTCCCTTGTAGGTAGATAGAGGTATAATTTTTATCAATTAGGCACATGAGTTGGATATGATGCCTCCATAGGAAAATATAGGTATGTATATGATCAATAAATTTTATATGTGTATGATGCCCCCAAAGGTAAATATATATATAACATGTGGTTAATAACACTCATAAATGAGAAATAAGTTTGTATTGTATTCATAGGATGTGTCTAGTTAGTAACTCATAAGATGATGCCCTTGTTGTAAATGTATAGGTTGTGTACACCAATGTGTAATATATGATCATGTGAATAGAAAGTGTGGTAATCATGAAATCCTAAGATGTAGATTGTCCTTATTGCATAATGGCCCAACTAATGTAGTAATACAATACATATATGTGGAATATGGCTTTATAAAGTGAGAAAGCCAATGTGGTCCTAATAATAATAATATGATATGCCCCTTGTGGGCCTAGAGTATATGATGTGTATGATGAATAATAATGTGATACTCAGTCTCAATGTAGTGTAAAATGTAATATTGTTTTATTTCCCCTCAAGTGGTAAGATATGAAAAATATGCTCAAGGTGAGAGGGTCAAATAGTATGGCCCGAAAAAATGTCCCAGTGTGTAGGATATATATGATAAGCCATAGGAGATAAGGGTGAAATGTATTACCCCTAATAAAAAATAAAGATATTTATCATATATGAAAAGTTGTCATAGATAGGCTAAGTATTAGAAAAAAATCTTAAATCTTATTCATAGTATTATGGATGGTATAGTACCAAATTATAGTCTTGTATCAATCAAGGCATGTTATACAATCCATGTATATTTTTATCAGTAATAACAAGATATGTGTAATCTATGTAAATTGTCTTTATATAGAAATGGTAAACCTAGAAATTTGTCACAATGTTAAAACCTCTTATGTTGAAGATGGCCCCATAGGTGGGGCATAAATGTTTCCATACTCTATATATCTTGCATCTCACCCACTCAAAGTATAATGTGAGAAGAACATGTGAAAAGCATGAATATATAAATCCTCTAATGTAGGGAAATAAGCATGGTATGTATTGTATGATTAAGATAAAGGCAAATAAATTTTTGGTTTTTTACATTTAATGAATGTTTTTATAATCTTGATTTTTTTTTAATTTTTTTGCATTTTTTTAGTGAAGTCACATGATTAGCTTTGTGGCATGTGGGTCTATGGTACTATAAGTATATATAAATGAAGCATTATACATTAGCATGAATAGTGTATATGTATATCAGACATAGTTTTGTAGTCATAATTAAGTAGATGCTATAGACTAAGTGTCAAAAATGGTATATAATCAATAAGGGTGCCCTATTTCATTAAATGAGAGAGTCATCACATAGAGTGGGGCATAAATCTAGTGTACTTAAAATAATTGTGTTGAATTTTATATATTTCATATGTAGAGGAACTCTAAATATGTAGTAACAATCTCAAGTAAATGATTAGGTGTATGAAACCTTAAATGTCAAAGTAAATAAAGTAAGCAATGTAAGTAAAGGTGTTGAAAAGGGAAATGTTGAAAGATGTCTGAATTGAATCTCATGTTATGCTACAAGAGGCCTCATATTATACTACATGAGGTATTAATCAGTTTAGTTTAGTTTATAAATATTCTACCAAAATGTCACATCATATAATATATCATTGGTTTCAAATTATTAATTGCATTGGTAGTTGTTATTGGCCTTAAACTTTGTTGATTTTGAAGCATCCTTAGGAGGTTGATTTTATATATAAGTGGTACCATTTATTATGTATTTTTGATATGAAATATTTAATTTATCATGGTCAAGGATCTCTTAAATACTATCCCTTAAAGCTACTCACCTTTATGTTGAATGTCCTCTAAGGGTATGATACACATATAAAAAATTGGATTTGTGGGATTACAGATTATAATTGTTATCCATCTTTAAAATAGGTGGTAAATTAATCATATTTTTTCTCACCAAATCCTATAGTATGTTTTATTTATTCTTGAAAAATTATAGGAGTTGGTTTTTGATATGTTTCATTGCTTGCATTGTTTCTTCTTTAATTGTATTCATAGATGTGCTCTTTATTGGTTCATGAGTACTAGGTTTGTTTTATTCCTTGATAGCCAATGTTTGGGCCTTAGGTTTGGCTGATTATTCTTATTACATATCAATATTCATGTGTGTAAGATGATAGAGTGATTCATAAAGTGTTCTAAGTAACTTTTCTTTGATAGGTTGATAGGTGTAATGACAATATTGATATATATATATATATATATATATATATATATATATATATATATATATATTGTGATTGATAATCATATGGTTGATAAATCAAGGAGTGCATATGAAAACAAAATGACAATATGTAATCTTGAATATCCTTTGTGGAAACTTGTTAAATACATTTAAGGCTTTCATATTTGGATTTAGGTTCATTATTCATAATATATCATTCTAGGAAGACTTATTGTAAATAACCCATTAAATATAAGGATCCACCCAAGGTAATGAATAAAACTAATATAATCTTCACCAACCAATGTTATAGGAAATAGTTTAAGCATAGCCAATGGAGGGTATTAAAATAATTTTATGGATAGGAACAACTCATGAATATGTGCTTAAGGATCTCCATGACCATAAAATAAAATCAATTTTGGATCGATCAAGTCATGTGGAATATGTATGCCAAGAATGTCTCTTGGAAAAAGACTTGAAGGTACAATGTTTTCCTTAAAGTTGGATTTAAAATCTTCTTGATGAATGTATAAACTATGCACTTGTATTTTTAGTTCCTTATAGTGTGTATCATAGTGACTAGATCATTTGTATGAATGGTGGTACTCTTGATAGGATCATTCAAAATCTAAGCCTTACCCATGATGATGGACATAGGTACACTATTTTGTATATGATTAGGATTAAATAATGAATCATAAAGGATATATAATGTATGAATAAAATCACAAGCCCTAAGGGTGTCTACATGAGTAAAATTTTCACCCTTTATTACCTTATCTCTTTGCATGGTTTTGTTTATGTAATTAGTGTTTGCACAAAGACATTATCTTAAATATTTAATAATGTGTTGATTATCATTTTTGTATTTTTATAATCTTATATTTTTAAATGTAACATTTATCAAAGATAGAACACTTTTTTCAATTTTAATAAAATAAAATGTAATCAATGTTGACAATTTGGCCTCCCAAGCTAAATTACAACCCCTATAACCAAAAACTTTCCCATGACACCCATCCAAGATTGTACATGGTGATATTCATGCATTATGGTTTCATCTTTGGTCTCTTTTTTAATCATTTTATCATTGTTAGAGGTTTCATGGTATGTGCTAGATCTTGCTTGTGAAATCATCATGTCATAGTTATTTTGGGTCATTAGATGATGCCTTAGGGTCTTCATGAATTGTCCTTAGGTGAGTGAAAGAGTGTCAAAGGTATTTTGAAGTCTAGGGAATGGCCTAAACATTGTTTGATAAAGTTAAGGTTTCTTATCATAATTTAAGGTATTTGGAGAGTTTAAGGTTGCTAGTTCTCATTGCATTTAGCCAGGTTTTAAGCCCTTTCTTAGGGGGGACCTTTGTTAGCATTATATAGGGGTGTAAAATACTAATTTGAGTCATAAAATGAAGTATAATAATTTATATAAGGCTTCCCTCTTTTTTATAATCATTCAAACATGTTTCAAGCCTTAGTTTAGCCTGTTAAGGTCATCAAATGATTATCATACAAGCTATATGAGCTAAATTTCATGTTATAAACTTTGGAAAAGTGGTTTTTAGGTGTCATATTGCATTATAATGTCCTTAAAAGAGTCTAATTACCATCATAAAGTAATAACAAGGTGTTTTCATGTATAAAAGGGTATACTTTAGAGGTCAAACACACTTTCCATTCACCAAAAGGGCCCCACATGCGAGAATTATGACCTTTCAGATTTCCCATCTATACCACTTGTTATGAAATGTTATTTTAATTTTATTTTCCATCCTCATTCCCAAAAATGGTGTTTAAAGGTCCAAAACTTGAGAAAATGCAAGAAAGTTGCAGGTTGCAAGTGCTTTCAGACTTGTACAGATCTGTACAGTATGACCATGATCAGAGGAAGTCATTAATATGTATAGGGGAATTAGCTCATGCATCATATGGAATAATATTTGAGTTTAAATGTTAAAAATGCCAAAACCTAATCCATTTCTTCCATCAAGCTCCTAGGCAACTCAGGAGAGTCATTCAGGTTTATGGTTTGTATGGATATGAGAGAGAAGGTGAGGATCTAAGACTTTGGGAAGAGGAAATGGGTCTCATAAAATTTTAATTATTGGAATTATTCTATAGATTCATAACCTACACTCTATGAATAATAGTTAAGAATTTAAGCAGTCAAAGTTGCCTTATTCATCTATGTAGGGGTCAAATTTACAATGGTTTAAGTGTAGGTTTGGTTGGTTTGATGAAATCAATGACCATACATGTCTTAAGAAATTCCTATTAGTCCTTAAAATGCATCCTAAACCCATGTTTCACATGTGTGAGATTGTGGGAGCAAATAAATCTTCATGTTATCACATGTATAAGCTGTAGGTAGTGTCTCTTCAGTTTGTAGAGTCTCTAGTGCATGAAAATGGAAGTGTATGGTGGTATTGAGTTATATTTTGAGTTAATTAGAGTCTAAATAAATTATTAATTATATTAAATAAGCACTTATTTGATCCATCATATCAAATAACTTCTTCAAGGTCATGTCTCCTACGTAACTGTCATGCATGTTGTGATCTCCTTTGCAAAGTGAAAATATAGTATTTGTAGGATTCATTAGGTTATTTTAAAGGAATATATGTATTTCACCTCTTAGTCATGTTATATGGTGTTTTAATCATGACTTATCACTTCCTTATACTAATGAAACCATTATCATCCTCAACCCTAGAAAGACAAGACCTCACAATCTTGACTGTAGTGGTCTATTATGCAAATAGAGCAAATAAAAGGTTGTCGAGATGGAGTCTCAAAGATATTGAGGAGCATAAAGGAGAGTTATAAGTTCATATGAATAATATTAAAGAGTAAAAATAGGTTCAAACAAATATAAACACCCATACTTAAACCCTAAAGAGACAAGCTTAGTTAAGAGTCTTATTGCACACACAAGACTTTGTTGTCAAGTTCAAGAGGCTCTAATGGAGTGTTGACTATTAGGATGGGATGTTGAAAAATTAAATAGTATTTATAAGTAATATACACATCATTAATAATTATTTATTTTTTATAAACAAATACCAACACCATCAAACCACCCCTAAATGATAAGCTTAGTCAAAACCCCCATTGAGTACACACAGGACTGTGACTATAGGTTTGGAAGAACACTAAAAGTGGAATGAGAATGATAATTTTAAAAGGGTTGGAAGGAGTAATATAGGGTAATAATAATTTTTATGTCACTAAAGGTAATTATTAAACATCAATAAAGGATAAACCCACCTCTCAAACAGTCTCACATATGCAGGAAACTAGGATTATATCCTACAGACAATCATGGAAGATCAAGGTGACCAAGGTGAAAATGGTTATAAAGGCCTCAAACTATTGTGAGGATGATAGAAATATGTTTATAAAGATAAAAATGACTTCAAGGTTTTATAATATTGAAGTGAGCCACACTTTCATGTAGTCAAAAAGCCTTAAATTGAGTGTCAACTAGCTTGACTGTATATGAAAGGCAAATTGAGCAAAGGAGCCTATTCTAGGGTGTATTGAAATGTATGAATGGAAAAAAATATTAAAAAAATCATAATAATAATAATGTGAAAATGAACAATTTTTAATAATACCTTCATGAATTAAAGTTTTATCACTCACACCTACTCAGTGAAGATGCAGGACATCCACCTACAAGCAGGGTCATGGGTAAGATGAAAAAGTGATGGAACATGCCTGGTGAAGAGGGTGAAAGATAGATAAGAAATGGTTTTGAATTGTATTAAAATTTTATCATCCTATATTTATTTATTTATTCCTTTAACTTAAACAAAAATCTTGATAGGCTTTTTGGCCTAAGCTAGGTAGTCATGACCCTGATCATAGAAATGGAAGTATGCATGTTTTGGGGTTTAGAGGGTTGAAACCATCAGAGAAGATAGTAATAAAATTTAAAAAATGGTTCCAAGGTGATATGAGCCTAAATTTGAGGCAATAAGTCACTCAACTAATTCATTAGGGTTGTATAAGCCTAACTATTCATAAACCCTAAGCAGGGGATGAAAGGTATGCAGGGAGTATGGTTGAAGGAAGTCTTATTAAAATGGATGCTATCAGACTATGAGAACATGTAACACAATTTTATAACCCCAAAAAAATTATAATTATGAATATAATAACATATTCTTAGGTCTCTAATATTAGTTATTGAATACTCAAATTGGGCATGACAATAATGGCACTTAAGGCAAACCTATATGAGAAAGGGAAGAGTTGGTGGTCAGAGCAGCTAAGGACAAGCATAACAAGTTGAAATCAAGTAGGTGAAAGTTATATGGTTACTTTTAAGTCACCAATTCACCTACATGGTGGCTTGGAACCATGGGACTCAATCTAGGCCTATTAGGCCTAAAGCCATTCTTGACTACTCAAGACCCCAACTCAATATTGGTGATAGACTCAGACCCCCTAAGTATATTTAAGGCCATGATAAGGTATATAATGATGTTAAAAGTCCTAATAAATTTTTTATAGGTAATATAAAATAAAGAAGAGGCAAACTTAGTCTCAATAACTATCTCAAAATGCACTACCCCAAGTTTCCATCTCGAACCATCAATTTAAATGCACATATCTCACCAAAAATAATGACTTAGAGCCATTTCTCTTAGGAGGAGTTTATTAACCCTAGGAACTCACTATCCATGGAGGAAAGAGTTAGATTTAAGAGCCCAATGCTATGAATAATCATTAAGACTATTAACCCACCCAGAATACTTACAAAGAGCTCGAAGGCCACTAACTTTCACTCACATATCACCATATAAGTTGCATTGGACTAGGATATCTTTAAAAAAATTGAGGGGTATATGGGATAGATATCTATGGAAAAAGTTTTGGATTGGAGGCATGTAATTTATGAACCATCACTAAAATGGTATGCCACTAAAACTTTGCATTAACCCTAGTACAAACCTGATGGAAAAAAACCTAAATAATTTTCACACAAATTCCTTGAATTGGTCCTAAAGACACCTGAACCATATGATCCACTCAAAATAGGTCATGTTCATGGTACTAGTCCATACAGATTGCTCTATGGACTAATCAAAAACTATACTTTTACATGGTTTTGAGTAAAAAATAGTTTTTGAGCATATTGAGAAGTAAAAATCATTATGTAAGGTATTATAATGTTTATTTCACCATTTTGGGTCATAAATTTCTCACATTTCTCCTTGGAAAGGATTCTACAAGTTTGCACCATATGGCAAGTCTGCAAGTGCTAGGAAAGGTGACCTAGTCACCTAGATGGGTAAATTTTCATGATAATAATTATTATAAATTCACAAGTCAAGATTTTAAATGATTATTAGACCCTAATAAAACACACTTATCCATTCTTGGACGTTTTCTATAGGTCTCATGGTCAACCAAGCACCTAACACTAAGTCACCAAGCCTAATTGCCTAATAGGCCTACTTGGTCAATAAGAAGAGATGTAATTTGGCATAGAGGTTCTTCTATATGAGTCAATAGAGGTCATAAAAATCATCTAAAATTCTCATGAAGGTACATAAACATAGTTCTCATGGATTTTATGGAGGATTGGGGTAGTTTCTTTGGCCTAGTCAATATGCAAGGAGAAGGGTGGGCTATTTAATGATCCATGAGGGCTAATTGGGGCATAATACACCTTTGAAATTTTATAAAATGAATATTTGGTTGACCAAATGTAATAAAATTCTCTTCATTGGGTTAAATAAGGTTGAATTAGCCTCCACCAGTCCATCTCAACACCAAAAGTCTCATTGAAGACCTATTGACCAAATTTGACCCTATAAGTCAAATTGGGACCCCTATAGGTAAAAACTTGATATTTAGGTGTTTTATGGGTATAATATTATGTAATATGGTATATTTTAATCTATTTTATCTACTTTAATGTCATCTTAGCCTCAGCCTTAATCTAATTAGTCAAAATGTCCTTTTGAGTCATTTTGGGGGTTAAAAAAAGGGCATTTAATGGCTTGTACAGCCTCCTAGGGAAATTTAAAGGTTTAAAAGGATTATTTCATGTAACATGTGTCCTAATAAGTAAAAATTAATTGTTACTAACTAAAAAGTGGTAGGTTATTTATAAAAAAGGTAGTTTTATTGAAAAAATGAGCATTTAATGAGGTGTATGGAATTGTACATAATCCTAAAATTGGGGACATTTTAGGAGTGTCCCTTGGTATTCCATAAACTTAATTTAGTGATTATTTTGATCATAAACTTCAAAAAATGAATAAAATATCTTTTCTCCCCTTCCAATAGGCTTGGTAAGCAAAAATGGTCTTCAAGTTTGTAGTTGGTACTATCAATAATAGAGGTTTCAAGAAAAATGCTCCTAGGGGTATATTATAAACTCAATTATATTCCATTTGATGTTTATTTATATATTAATTGTGGTATGTGCTTTATTAACTATTCCTAAGAAGTTGACATTTGCAATTTCTTGCTAATATGTACACCCTATAGGTTTTGCCTTGGTTTGAACAAATCCATTCAATTTGATTGTTGAGATTGTTTCAAAATGATGTTGACTCTCTCCTCTCATGATGTTTATGCTTAATTTCATGTTTGGTAAAAATATCATGGGAATATTAGTTCAATTTGTAGGTTGATTTCCTAGGTGGAATGGCAATTATTTCACTACTTACAGAAGGTTGTGTTCTCTATAAGAGCTTCATGTGAAGGGGATATGGTGTTTTTCATGTTTTAACTCCATGAGTACTACTTCCTTTCCATTTTTGGCCTCTTAATTCCATGTTTGTATGAAAAATTTAGTCCATTTTCATACTCAGTTATCTCCTTAAACACTTCTACTTGCAGTCATGGTGAAGTGTGTGTATGGCGCTTGTACAACATGTTCACAAAGGTGTGATGAAAGTTACAAAGCATTGGTATGTCTTTTACCAAAATGGAGTGGTAATTTGAGCATTCAAATGGTTTAGAGGATACTTTAGCAGTCATATTGAACACTTTCACATAGTTTTCCATGGACATATTCATCTACAGGTTCCATGGAGGGGAAATGTCATGTTGAAATGAAATTTTGACTTATTCTAAATCTTCACAAGTTTAAGGGGATCCATTTTGAAATTTTAATAAGATGAAATGGTTATTGGATGTTCATATACCATGAGTGTATTTCATAACCCTGCTCACTGCCTGCAAGTAACTCACACACACCTTCAGGTGTCCTCATAGGACCAATCATGTTGGAAGGGAGTAATGATAAATAGGAGAGTCTAGTTATAATCCTTGGGATAGATATAAAACTCATGAAAGGACAAAAATCAATGCATTGTTTTTACTCATCACTCACTACTTACAATTTTTCATTCTCTACCTATATGTGAAAATACACGCCTACAGGGAACATCATAGAGTTATGAAATTATTTGTATGGGGAAGTTGAGTATGGTAAACATTTCCCTTAAATCCTAGCATGTGGTTGATCATGAAAAGACTTATGTGGAGTGTTAAATGGGTAGGTAAAAGTGTAAACCATCCCTTAAGAGGTAGTGACTAAATTTTGGGACATAATCCCTAAAAGTGCAGAACAGAGGCCTAAGGCATTTTAGTGAATATAACAAGGTTAACATGAATTTCATGCATCTTTATGACTGAATATAGTAGACCATACATGAGAAAAAAATAATCAAAATTTTGGAGAGAAGGTTACTAAGGGAGAATGACTGTTTGTAACCTTAAAGTTTTGCTTTTATGTACTAAACACAAGCAGTGATCACCTATAGTTTTAGGTCCCAAGGAGACCTCTTCATCCAAAAGTTGAAAAAAACTAGACTAGGCCACTATGATGGAATGATGACAAATAGTGAAAGTGACTTTGATGATATAAATTATAAAATAAATAGGATGATATATTGTCTCTTAGTTCTCATAAACACCTATAGACATATCTTGGTCTAAAAATACCATCTATAGCTTGTTATGAAGTTTCACAGTCCATAGTGTGATATTAATGTAGAGAACTACAAACATATAGACCCTTGTTAGATCACATTACTTATAAAATGTCTTAGAGGGTTATTAAGCTATATATATCATAGGTTTAAGGATAAAATCCGCCTACAAGACTCTATACAGTCAACTGTAGGTGACTGTAGGGTGATAATTAACTGAGATAGGGTGCTTAAGTGAGATGGTCTAGGATAGTCAAAGTAAGTAAATGGGTCTAAACCAATATCAAATAATTCTAAGGTCTTAAGGGAATCTCATAAAAAAAAATTCCAATCTCAAATATGACTATTGACATATAGGATTCATTGTCAAAGAAGGAATGTAGGAAACATAGTTTGCACTCTAAGCAGCCAATGCAAAGGGTATGACTTGAGGAGTTTTGGAAATGGTTAACAAACATGATAGTAACTTATAGTATGATAATTTATACCCATGTTACACCAATATCATATAAATATCATGTAAATCCATGTTACACCAATATCATATAAATATCATGGAAATAGGGAATATATAGATCTAATCAAGCATCATACAGTCTGTAGCATGAGACCTTACATACAGTCTATTTTCACAATCAGTCTTGGAATTTGAGAAAGTTGGAAGGTTTATTGATCTAACCAAGAGATGTATTTTTATGTATAGTGTCTTTATGACATGTATAATCTCCTCCAACATTAATTTTTTATAAACAAATAGGGGAAGTTCCTTCTATTTTATCTCAAATAGAGGGCAATTCCCTTATGAGCAAAACCTACATTCTTGACAAGAAGAGATGAAATGGATGGGCTAAGATCTGATTGATAATTAAAGAGAGGTTTTTAAAGTTTTATAACATATATACAAACATAATATACCAATAAAGGAAGGATGAAACTCAACAGGTGGTCCAAACACACAAGAGTTGCAGTCAAGCCTAAAAGGCAGGGTTTTGTCCTAGTATCTAAATGTGGGCCAAATTCATTTATAGCTTTATATGACTACTCAAATGGATTGAATCATGTTTAAAAGGTCACTTCATAAATTTACAAGCCACAAACTTGTAGACAAGGCATCAGGAATCCATTTTGGACTCAGAATCAACATTAGGCCTATGTAAATGAAAGGAAGAACTCGATAAAAGAGGTTTGGAAGATCATATCTCTTTTATGGATTTTCATGGAGGTAAAATAAATTTAGAGAGGGTAATAAGGGTCCTTAAATCTACTCTAGTGATATTTTTTTCAACTTCAATGAATCTTTATGAACAAACCTTAAGAGCATAAATGACCTAAAAGCCTTGTTAATCCCTTAAAAGGACCTAATTGGGAAGACAAGGTTTGATATGCATCTAAACATATGAGTATGGATTGGGAAATTCTTGTATCCTATAGATAACTCTCTATAGACCATTTCCATCCACTTTAGGTGTTTCATACCTATACAAATAGGTTACAAAATTAGTTCTTTTGACTATTTTGTACATTATACAAGTTCTAAGAGGTTTCAAGAGATTAAATAAACTTTGAAAGGAATATTGAGACTTCAGATAACTCCCCATGCCCATTTTAATCCTTGGAAAAACTCTTAAGTGTTCAAATAATAGCTCACATCTTAGCCAATCAAAACTAGCATAGTGAACATGGTAGTGAGAAGGATGAAAACTTCAAGTGGAATTCATTTTAAGGTGTGACTAATGCCTCTAGGTCAATGGAGGGTCTTGACACATGTCATATACTACATTATATGAATTTTAATGGAAAACATATGCCTTTTTGGAGGCCAAGTGTGTAGGTTGTGTGAAATAAGACTTATTTTCACTATAAATGGTGATAGCTCATGTTGGGGAGATTCCAAGTGACTAAGATTACAACCAATGCATGGAGAGGCATGTCTGCAACCCTTCCCACTAATTCCAATGATCATACTTACCCCTAGTTATTTTTGGGATGTTAAAATAGGGTTAAATAATGAAGGTAATTTTTTGATCTAGAATGAGAACTTCTACACCAAATTTTAAGAGTTTCATGACTTGGGGTGACACTTGTGCTTCCTAACCTTTCATGGTTCATTTCATATATTCTTCCCATGCACAAGTAACTCCTTTTTTCAGCTTGACAAGTGTCCTTATGACTATTTTCACTTGTATATGCACCCTTTGAGGATATGCAAATCTCTCCTCATGTAAGTAGCATAATGGAATCACCTTTATGCTTGTGGGCAGCCTAAGGAATGAGATGAGTCTCTAGATAGGGCTAGATCCCTTGATGTACCACTATGGATCAAAATAAAACTAAAATTTTAGGGGCGTGAAAATGGAGAGAGATAAATAAAATCAAATATAAACTAAGGAGGTGATACACCAAATTAATTTGATGACTTCCAACCAATTACATTCTACACCTAAGACCAAGAAACAAACTAAAACATACACTCCTTCAATCTTCATCTTCTCACATCAATGTTACATTTTGAGGTCATGGATGGATGTGAAAAACTAGGAGGAATATACAATATGACTTAAATATCACTAATTAAAATACTAACTCACTCAACATTTCACATTTCCTAAAACACTTCACATGCATTGGAAGAAGAAGTTTTCCAACTGTAAACAAGGTGAAAGAATGAGACCACATGCTAGGAATCCATAGTCTTCACTAAACAAGATTCATAATTCAAGTTGAACACACTTATGAATAGTCATGAAGAGGTAAAACTTAGTCATTTTATTGATCAAAAGGTATATAAATGAGTAGGGCTTCACCATACTCAAGTCGAGCATCTAATATAATGCCAAAATGGCTAACTCTTATAGAATTTGAGAGAGAGAGGAGAAGAGAATTCAAAGGGTCACAAGGACACTTTTCAAGCTGAGAGGATAAGTTAATCATGTATTTGGAGAGGTTAAGGGACTAACCATACAATTTTAGGAGCTACAAGTGTCAATTCAAGTCACAAATTTCATGAAAAGTGGCATAAAACTCCTCATTTTACATAGAAAAATTGCCTTCATTATTTCCTCTATTTTAATGTATTATAACTAATGAAGATTAGTCCCAATTATTTTAATGTAAGTTAAGGACATCATAAATTCCTATAGATGCATTGGATACATGCCTAGTCTTCTAAAATCACTTGGAAGTGATCCATCATTATCTATTGTCCAAAAAACTACCCTTTCATACACCCTGCAAACTTGGAATCAGTTGTCCATGAAAATATTTGTGATGGAGTGAATGAAAATTTTTAATTCCCTTAATTTCCTTAGAAACATTAGGGACACCTTGAATTCATCTCACTAAAAATTTTCCATCTTCTTCACTAGCTTGTCCAATATGCTAGATTTGACTAGCTGAGTTGAATCACATGATTGGAACACATATAAGATGTCTCATGACTTGAAAAAAATTTTTGGAGTTATCTTAAGTCTTAATATTCTGTCCAAAAAAAATTTCATCTCTTAATTCTTCTTGTATCCTATAAATCACATAAAATAGTGATAAAACCCATGTTTTTACCCCCATTCATATAAGTTTGTACAACTCATCTTGGTTTTAAGTAGTATTAGGAAGTATTATACAACCTCTAATCATCATTATAGACAAACCATTTCATTTTAGTACCTATCCAACTCCATTTCCCAAAACTGGTCCTCGATAAGAGTTTAGTAGGGTTTTAGGCCTATTTTCGGTCTTAAAGTTGGTTCATAAAGTTTGGAAATCCAACCTTCAAAAAAAATTAAAAATTTGGCCTTCAAGACCCATGATAACATCTCATAACTCCTATATCTCCCATGCAAATCCTCATGAAAGATATGATCTTCAAAAGATGGCTTATCGAACTTGTCTCTCTCCTTGCAAGCATGAGTTGGTTTTTGAGCTAAAAATGGCCTTATATTATTTTACTATATATTATATGAGATTAAACACCTATTTATTACATATATTGACATGTTTCAATCATTTTAAAATCATGTTCAATTCCAAAATTATGAATGACTTCCTCTTTGCTCATTAGGCCTTGCCTTTGCCTAGTAGGATTAGCTACACCTTGAGGCTCAAAATGGTTTATTGATGATTATTATTGAATATATAGATACAAAACATCTAAATTCACCTTTCAAACATGATTTAATAATTTTTAATGTCTTTCTCATGCCAAAATTGAAGTTGACCTTCCATTTGGCCTCTAGGCTTAGTCATGCCTAGAAGCCTATCTACAACATTTTGGGTTTTGGGTTTCCCTATTTAGATTCATCCCATATTTATTGGTATATAATGATTTTATATATATATATTAAATATTTACTAACCTTATTTCAAGGCCTCCACACCTATTGACCCATCCATGCATCTCCAAGGCTCAAGACTACAAGTTTGGTGTTTAATGGGAAGTACCCCCTATATGAGATAAACTAGGGGTAATTCACCTAATATCTAAAAAAATATAGGTATTTAAAGGTTTTATTGAATTTATAAGGACATTACATACCAAAATTTAACCTTTTATCACATTATTTGACCCTACAAACTCTCTACGACCTAAAATATATTGCTAGCCAAAAGACTACCTATAGGGTTTACATTTTATGAACTATGTATGCTTGATTTGGGCCTCATATTTGCTTGATTTTGACTGCATGAGAGTGTATAAACTATTAAATTACCTTAAATAATTAATTATAACTGGTTTATCACCCTAATTCTCTTTGTTTCTTTAAGTTCTTTGACTAGTCCAACTGCTTATACAAAAAACTGACTATGATTGTGTTTATAGAAATAGGGGTCCACCTGTAACTATTATTTTCATTAAATATGGAATGTGGAATGGTTTTTAAGGTATAATTGAATTAATAAACACAATTTTTACTCTTATTCTCCCATTCATTATTTCACACACACTTTAACCTTTCAATCATCATGCCCTTTGGATTGTGCTTCCTCCTACACAGTAACCCCTACCTATAGGTTGTTCTTCTACATGTTTAGGTTTGAAATCAATGCTTATATGTCATTAATAAATATTTAATAATAATATAAAATTATTTTTTACCTATTTAACACTTTAATTTGGCTTATACCACCACTTGAGATCCTAACCCTGCTCACTACCACTCATGTTGACTGAGATATACCTTTTACTTTTGTATGTAGGTTATTTTAGCTTATTTATAACTTGTCAATGATGTGAAAAGACATACCCATTGAATTTAAAACTAAATATCTCTTTAATTCATTTTGGACTCATTATGAATTGCTAAAACAACTTTAAAGCATATAAAACTAGCTTATTGTTCTACAAAGTCACACATAGGATTGTAGGTGTGCATTTAGGAAGGATGAAGCAATATATGGTCTTCTTTAAACCTTATAAGGTTCTCCACAATTAATTATATAAATTAAATATTTATTATAAACATTTAAACCACAAAATATATATTTCCCATACTTAGACATACCCCTTTAGGTCATTATCTGCCTACTATAGGTGTCTATTTGAGCAACTTGTACAGATAGGGTATGTGTTTAGGGGTTAGAGCATATTATATCAAATATCTTAATGAAATTCATTATTAAAGGAAAATATTTCACTTCATTAGGTCTCTAACATGTAAATTTATCTCATTTACTCCTTAAAGTGCTAAATCCATTTTGTAACTCAAACCCTATAGAGTGTATTGTAGGTTCTTAGTGTGTTTCCAAGTAATTTTTAGACCTCTAAACATCACCCTCACCAATACACTTTTCCTTATTATTTCCATATTCCTTCTCCTTAGTAAGGGATATAAGGTGAACCTATATAGATGACTCATATTCCTTTTAATAATGTTATATGATAATCATAAAAGACCTTCTGACCTCTATTTTATACTTTCAAGGAAAAGAGCCTTGAACACTAATGCATCATGTTTGGGAGGTAATCTCCAATTCAAAATACCAACTTAGTCCTTCAAATAAGGTTACCATGACCTATAAAACACATTAGGATATCAAAAACGTTTCCATACCATATTCCAACCTCCTATATGGCCATTTGGTTCTCTGTTAACACCTTTTAGGGACTGGTTCCAGAATACTCAGTCATTGGACCTTAGAAGGTAGTTCCTTACTACCCTTTGTCAATATATCACTCCACATGAGTATTATATGATCAATATAACATTTTATGATTAAAATATGAAACTATCCAAGTGATTCAACACTTAAAAACAATCCCTTAGCTTTTTGTTGAGCCACTTGTAGGTGACTATTCTAGTATGCAGGTAGAAAATACAATCATGGACAATGGGCATTGGTTTTGATACTTCATGAGTTTTAATTTTTTTTTAAATATTAAAAATGAACTTAATACACTATAAATATATGAAACTAGTGTCAATAAACCCCATTTAATGTGCATTCATCCTTAAAACACATATAGATAAGCATTTTCATGGAAGATTGACTAGCAAGTAGCATATGACTGCAATTCCATATGGATTGCTTTGGGAAAAGAGGTTTTAAGGTGAATGTGACCAAAATAAAATGTAAACATGTGATCCAAGACATATACATATTCCAAAACTACCTTCAAAACAATAAAATCCTTCAAATGGTGAAGAAACTGCATGTTGCACAGAAAAGTGCTTCCTCTTACAAACTAAGCTATTTTGCTCATAAAAACATCATGGAGCTTGAGACCAAGAATGGGAACCATTATATGTTAGATTAAACATATTTTTGAACCAATATTATCATCGAAATTATATATAATTTCTCAAACCAAGGGAAAATTGATAGGGTGTACAGATGGATAGGTAGATTTGCACAGTCAACTTCAAATGAATGGTTCATAAATAAAAATTTACCATTTATAGAAATTATTATATTTATTTTAAGGTATTTTATTTTCTAATTTTCCCCCAAGATAATTTTTCTTGAAACCCCTTTTGTTGGTCATACCAAGTAAAAACCTCCAAGTCACTTATGCATGTCTAAAAAGGTGAAAAGAGAGCAAAATGGTTTTGAGAAAGATATGGAACCTAAAGATAAATTAAATAATGGGGATGAGTGTTTGTAATTTTAAAAGACACTTTTCCTTCTTTTCCAAGTGGTACACTTTCTAAGGAGGTTGTACAAGTGCCACTTTCTCTTTCTTTTCCAAGAAAATTGACTTTCTTTTGAACAACCTCCCATATTTCAATGAAAAATAGTTATCTAAGACTTATAATGACACATGGGGCATTACCTAACATTTTTACACTTGTGAATTTCCAAAAAACTTGTAGAAATCATTAAATACACTATTTTTTAACCCTTAAAATGACCCAAAATGATAAATGGACCTACAGACTGATTGACCAAAGCTAGTAAAAAATTAATTGACATCAAGTGACCTATAACTCACATCATGACAAAATATTATACCCTTTATAGACCTAAAAATCAAGTTTTTTACTAAGGGTGTCCTAATTTGACCTAAAAGTCAAATTTGGTTAACAAATTGGTGACTCATAGGGGTAGTATGCCTGCTATACTAACTAGATCAGTAGCCTTATCAATCCATTGGGCTTAGGAGTCATCTAAGGACTGAGATAAATAAAATACTTTGACCATGACTCAAATTTTATCAAAATAAAATAAATAATGACCACCTTAACCACACAAAGGAAAAGGAGACACACAACAAAGAAATCAAACAAACAAGACACACACATATGCATAATCACTTAGGGGAAACTGAAAATAACTATTATATACAACTAACAACCAATCATACCTCCCTTTCCAGGATCAAAGGGAAAGTTTCTTGAATCTCTTTTTGCATGTGATAGATGAGGATGCCAAACATGTTGCTCTTGAGATTGAACATTTTATGGACCAGACCTATTCCTTTGCACTTCACTTGACTTGCTCTCAGATAAATCATATTCAAATAGGTCTCCAATGTAGACATATTCCACTTGACCTTGTGCACACATTTCATGTTGCTGCCCACTTTCTTTCTTATGATCAACTTTCATCTTCTTTGTAGGCATGGTCTCAAAAGGAATGATTTCTTGCTCTTTGAAAGATTGAGGCCAATAGAGTTTTTCCTTGACCTCCAAAGGCTGATTTGGATTTTTTTCTTGCTTACCTATGACATGTTGGACAATGTCATTTTGCTCATCTATGACACATTGGACAATGTCATCTTTCTTACCTTCACTTGTAACCAGCCCTAAAGGAGTTGTAGACCTCTTGAGAGATTCAAATTCTTTGCAAATGTCCTCAAATATATGCCATAAGTCATCCTGATCATCATGAAGGGTATCAACAAGAGAGACTCCTCCAGCTTCTTCTTTATATTCCAAAAGGATCTCTTCAAATATTTTTTTAATCAACATAAGGAGTGTATGTTTCATCATCAACCAAACAAGGAGATTCAACACAAGAATTCACCTCTTCTTCATCACTTAGGACCTCTTAAGATTTTTCAAGTGCACCTCAACTATCACAATCTGATCTTGTTTTTCAAGGGCTGCAACATCTTCAAATTCCTTCCTAGTGATGTCAAGATTTGGCATCTTGAAATCCGGTGACCTAGCCCAATAAGGTTGCCAAGGAGTTGCACTTTCCTCAAGTGAAAGTTATAAATTTTACTCAATCACTCACTCTTATTTAGGTTCCCACACCATAGGTCCATCAATGCAAAGGGATATTAGATGAGGACAAAATGAACTAGTTGGTAGAGGTGGGATATAGGGCTCAAAATCAGATTGAGAATGCAAAATAAGAGGTTCTTTTGGGGGCTCTTAAGGAAGGATGGGAAAACCTTGGGTTAAAACAACTTGAGTTTCTTCCTTCCACTTGACATTCACTTCATTCACACCTGATTCAACTCAAGGAATCTCTTGATGAAGGTTAGATGGGGTGTGTTTAGGCATAGGATCTTCTTTTGGGTCTAAACATTCCATCCCACCTTGACTTAACAACCTCATCTTTGACTCTAACTCTTCAATTTGTTTGGCTAGGTTCTCTTGGAAAATGTTTTCTTGGAGTTCATAGGAATCATCATAAGGATAAGGAGTGCATTAGGGCTTCCATGAAACACAGAATCTTCTTGAGGAAGGGTGGGAGGGACTTGAAATGGATCAACTCCATTCTCCACTTCACACTCTTTGACAATGATTCTATTTTCTTTCTTTCCCCATGACTCTACTATCTTACTACACCTTAGGATGTTAGGATTAGAAACCCTTTATTTAAGTATGATAGGAGAATTTTGTATAGGATCAAGAGTCATATAGACCTCACATTATTTTTCAAGACTGTTCTCCTCTTTCTTTCCCCATGATTCTACTATCTTGTTCCAAGTTAGGACATTAGAAATATGAGTCTCCTTTTGAGGTGATGGGGATGCAATGTGAGAGGGAAATGAGGGTTTGAACTCCACCTCCTTTTCTACCAACATGGACTATTTCATATACATATTTTCCAACTCAATTTGCCTTTTAAGATTAGCTTCAAACACAATATTTCTTCTTTCAACTCTCTCCTCCAACTAATTTGGAAAAGGATGAGTTTGATAGGTTTAATTTGGCTCATGAGTAGGGGTCATGTATGGATGGTATTAAACTTGAGGAAGTGGATATGAAGTCTAATAGGTATGGTGAGGTTTCCTTTCATGAACTTCTATCCTATCCTCTAAGGAAGAGACTAAACCACTCACATCAAGCATCTCAGTTATGAACCTTTGCAAATTGGATCTCTCAATAGGTACCCTCTCTCTTTTGATCAGCTCTAATGCTTGTCTCACTTTATGAATAAAATTATTAGGAACCTCTATACCACATCCCCTTTGAGTATCAAAATCTAACATATATCTCTCATATCCCAAGAGTGTCTTCTTGAAGGTGGAAATGGGTTAGCTTGAGGAGTGACTAGGTTGACTAGGAGGAGCAAAACATTGAGAAGCCTAGTTATAGGACTGATATACTTCATGTATGGGCTAACAAGGATCATATTGGGGTGGATAAGGATTATGAAAATATTTACCAAGGACTTGTTCATATTGATATGGAATGGTACAAGATTTAAATTTCTCCCCAACTTGTATTGAAAAAAACCCAACACCAAAGAAAGCCATTAAACCTCATTGAAAGCAAGAAAACATAGAAAACATGTTACCATAAATCTTCAAAGGATAACCTAGGCTACTTGACCAGCTGATATGTCTTTAGAGTCACCATTGATGCTTTGATATATGCCTTCAAAAGTTGATTGTTGAGAGATAACACCAAAATTCTCTCAATCTCTTAGAACAAGAGTCCCACTAGGCATGCCAAAAATAGTTGTCACTTGGATATGAACCCTTTGAGGAGATGCAAAGATATCCACATCCAAGTGGCATAATGGAATCAATTCTAAGCTTGTGGGTAGCCTAAGGAATGAGGTAAGTCTCTAGATAGGGATAGATCCCTTGATGTACCACTATGGATCAAACTACAACTAAACTTTTGGAGGGTGAAAAGGGAGAGATAATTTTATAAAATTTAAACTAAGGATGTGATACACCAAATGAATTTGATGACTTCCAACCAATATCAATCTACACCTGAGACCAAGAAATAAACTAAAACATACACTCCTTCAATCTTCATCTTCTCACATCAATATTACATTGTGATATCATGGATGGAAGTGCAAAACTAGGAGGAGTATACAAGAGGCCTTGAGTGGAACTAAAGAAAATATTAACTCACTCAACATTTCACATCTCCTGAAACACTTCACATGCCTTGTAAGAAGTTTTCCAACTACAAACAAGGTGAAAGAATGAGACCACATGCTAGGAATCCATAGTATTTACTAAATAAGATTCATTATTCAAGTGGAAAACACTTATGAATAGTCATGAAGAGGTAACCCTTAGTTTTTTTATTGATAAAAAGGTATAAAAATGAGTAGGATTTCACCATACTCAGGTGGAACATCCAATACAATGCCAAAATGGCTTACTCTTATAGAGTTTGAGAGAGAGAGAAGAGAAGTCCAAGGGTCACAAGGACACTTGTTAAGCTAAGAGGAGAAACTACTTATGCATGTGGAGAGGGTAAGGTATGAACCATTTAAGGTCAGGAGATACAAGTGTCAATTCAAGTCACAAACTTCATGAAAAGTGACATAAAATTCCTCATTTTGCATAGAAAAATTATCTTCATGATTGCCTCTATTTGAACATCTTATAAATAATAATGATTAGTCCTAATGATTATAATAGAATTCAGGGACATTATACATGCCTTTCCATGTATTTGTTGCATTCTTGGTCTTTTGGAATCACCTGGAAGTGAGCCATCATCTTTTGTTGTCCAAAAAATTGCCCTTCCATACACCTTGCCTCAAAATTGGCATCATTTATCCATGAAAATACATGGGATGGAGTGAATGACAATTTTAAAGGCCCTAAATTTCCTTGGAAACATTAGGGACACCTTAAATTCATCTCACTTGAAGTTTTCCATCTTCTTCACTAGCTTGTCCAATATGCCAGAATTGATTAACTAAGTTAAATCACCTAGTTATGGAGCTTAGAAGTTGTCTCAAGGAATGAAATAAATATTTAGAGTTACCTTAAGTCTTAATATTCTAACCAAACTTTGTTTCATCTCTTAAATCTTCCTGTAGCCTCCACAACACACAAAATAGTGATAAAAACCATATTTCTACCCCCATCCATACAATTCCATACAACTCATCTTGGTGTGAAGTATTTTTATGGAGTCCTCTATAAAATCCAATCATAATTATAGACAAAATATTTCATATTAGTAGATATCCAACTCCATTTACTAAAACTAGTCGTTGGTAAGGGTTTAGTCGGGTTTTGGTCTTAAGGTTGGTTCATAAAATTTAGACATCCAAAATTCAAATAAATTTCAAAAATATGGCCTTTAATACCCCTTATAACATCCCATATCTCCTTTATCTCCCATGTATATCCTCATGAAAGATATGAGCTTCAAAAGATGGCCTATCGAGCTTGTCTCTCTCCTTACAAGCTTGAGTTGGTTTATGATCCAAAAATGGCCTTCTCTTGGTTTACTCTAAAATATAGGAGATTAAACACCTCTTTATTATCTCTATTAACATGTTTCAATAGGTTTTAAATTATTTTCAATGCCAAAATTATGAATGACTTCCTCTTTGCTCATTAGGCCTCACCTTTGCCTAGTAGCATTAGTTGCACCTTGAGGCTCAAAATGGTTTCCTGATAATTATTCTTATATAAATATCTCCCAAACATCTAAATTAAACTTTAAAACATTATTCAATAATTTTTAATGTCTTTCTCATGCCAAAACTGAAGTTGACCTTCCATTTGGCCTCTGAGCTTAGTCATGCCTACAAGCCTATCTGCAATCTTTTGTATTTTATATCTCCTTATTTATATTCATCCCTTTTTTATTGGTATATCATGATTTTATATATATATATATATATATATATTAAATCTTTCCTAACCTTATTTCAAGGCCTCCACACTTCTTTACCCATCCATGCATCTCCAAAGCTCAAGACTGCAAGTTTGGTGTTTAATGGGAAGTACCCCCTGTCTCAGACAAAATAGGGGATAATTCCCCTATTATCTCAAGAAATATAAGTATTTAAAAGTTTTATTCAAGTTATATTGACCTTAAATACCAAAATTTAACCTTTTATCACATGATTTCACCCTGTAAACTCTCTAAGACCCAAAATATATTGCTAGTTAAAAGACTGCCTGCAGCATTTGCATTTTGTGAACTGTGTATGCTTGATTTAGGACTCATATGTTCTTGGTTTTAACTATATTATAGTTTATAAAATATTAAAAAACCTTAAATAAGTAATTCTAACTGGTTGATCACCCTCATTCTCTTTGTTTCTTTAAGTTCCTTGACTGGTTCAACTACTTATACAAAAAATTGACTGTGACTGTGTTTGTAGAAACAAGGGTCCACTTGTAAGTATTCATTGCATTAAATATGTAATTTTTAATGGTTTTTAAGGTATAATTGAATTTATAAACACCATTTATACTATTATTCACCCATTAATTCTTTCATATACACTTTAACCTTTTAAACATCATGCCCTTTGGACTATGTTTCCTCCGTCATAGTAACCCCTACCTATAGGTTGTTATTTTAATGTTTAGGTTTAAAATAAATGCTTATAAGTCCTTAATAAATATTTAATAATAATATAAATTTATTTTGGACCTATTTAACACTTTAATTGGGCTTAGACCACCACTTGAGATCCTAACCCTACTCACTGCCACTCATGTTGACTGAGATATCCCTTTTACTTCTACCTATAGGTTTTTTTAGCTTATTTAGAAATATTTAATGATGTTAAAATACCTCCCTCTATAATTTACAACCACATCTCATGCTCATTAAATTTTGACTCATTATGAATGGATAAAACAAATGTGAATCATATAAAACTAGCTCACTATCCTACACAATCACACATAGGACTGTAGGTGTGCATTTAGGAAGGATGAAGCAATATATGGCCTTATTTAAACCTAATAGGGTTATAAATAATTATTTATATCTATTTAACCTTTTTTTGAAACATTTCAACCTCCAAAAAACTATTTCTCATACTTAGACATACCCCTTTAGGTCATTGCCTGCCTACTGTAGGTGTCTATTTGAGTAACTTGTACAGACAGGGTATGTGTTTAGGGGTTAGATCATAGTTTATCAAACATATTGATGACATTCATGATTAAATTAAAATATTTCACTTAATTATGTCTTTAAAATGTAAATTTGTCTCATTTACTCCTTGAAGTGCTAAATCCATTTTGTAACTCAAACCCTATAGAGTCTACAGTAAGTTCTCAGTGTGTTTCCAAGCAATTTTGAGACCTCTACACATCACCCTCACCAATGCACCTATACTCATTCTTGTCATATTCCTTCTCCTTATAAGTTGATACAATTTGAACCTCTCTATATGCCTCAAAATCCTTTCAATTATGTTATATGTTAATCATAAAAGACCTTCTGACCTTTGTTGTATACTTTCAGGGAAAAGAGCCCTAAACATTGATGCATCATGTTTGGGAGGTAATATCTAATTCAAACTGACAACATAGTCCTTAAAATAAGGTTACCATGACCTAAAACACACACTATGATATCAAAAAGGTTTCCATACCATATTCCAATCTCCTATATGGCCATTTGGTTCTCTATTAACACCTTTTAGGGACTAGATCCAGAATACTTAGTCATTAGGCCTTAAAAGGTAGTTCCTTACAACCCTTTGTTAATATATTACTCCACATGAGTCTGATATGATCAACATAAAATTTTAGGGCTACAATTTTAACCTCTCCAAGTGATTCAACACTTTAAAACAATCCCTTAGCTTTTTGTTAAGCCACCTATAGGTGACTATTTTAGTATGCAGGCAGAAAAAGTAATCATGGACAGTGGGCATGGGTTTTGATAATTCATGAGTTGTAAAATTGTTTCCAAGATTTTAAATGAACTTAATAAACTATAATATATGAAACTAGTATCAATAAATTCCATTCAACGTGCATTCATCCTCCAAACACTTGTAGATAAGCATTTTCATGGTAGATTGACTAGCAAGTAGCATATGACTGCAACTCCATATGGATTGCTTTAGGAAAAGAGGTTTCAAGATAAAGGTGACAAAAATAACATGGAAACATGTGAACTAAGATATGTCCATCTTCCAAAACTACCTTCAAAATAATAATATTCTTCAAATGGTGAAGAAACTACCTATTGCATAGAAAAGTGTTTCCTCTTATAAACTAAGCTATTTTGTTCATCAAAACATCATAGAACTTGAGATCAATAATTGGAACCATTATAGGGTAAATTTAACATCCTCTATAACTAATATTAGAATCTATATTTATGTAATTTATCAAATGAAAGGAAAACTGACAATGTGCACAGATGGATAGGCATATTTATATAGTCAACTTCAAATGAATGGTTCATAAAGCACAGTTGACCATTTCTAAAAATTATTATATCTATTTGAAGGTATCTAGGTGTATAATATTCCCTAGGATCATTTTGCCTAAAACCTTTTGTGCTATCCATACCAAGAAAAAACCTATAAGTCACTTATGCATGTCTAGAAAGGTGAAAAGAGAGAAAAATAGTTTTTATCAAGAGATGGCACCTAAAAATAAATTAAATCATGGAGATGAGTGTGGGTATCTGAAGAGATAATTTTCCATCTTTTACAAGTGGCAAACTTCCCAAGGAGGTCATATAAGTGCCACTTTCTCTTTCATTTCCAAGAAAATTGACTTTCCTTTGAACAACCTACCATCTTTTAGTTAAAAATAGTTATCTAAGACTTCTAATTACACATCTGGAATGGCATCACATTTTTACACTTTCACATTTCCTAAGAAACTGTAAAAAGCATTAAATGCACTATTTTTGACCCTTAAAATGACCCAAAATGATATATGGACCTAGAAACTAATTGACCAAAGCTAGTACAACATTAATTGATATAAAATTACCTATAACTCACCTCATGACAAAATATTATACCCCTTTATAGACCTAAAAATCAAGTTTTTTTACTAGAGGTGTCCTAATTTGACCTAAATGCAAATTTGGTCAACAGTGAGCTTTGGACTTCTCTCTTATCCTCTCTCTCTCAAGTTCTATAAGAAATAGCCATTTTAGCCTTTATAAATCATGTTCCACCTATGTATGGTGAAGCCCTACTCATTTTCATATCATATATCAATAAAGAATATTGATTTTTACCTCTTCCATGACTATTCATTGTGTGTTCAATTGGATGATTGATTTTGCTTAGTGATGACATGTTGTTTCCTTAGCATTGTTGTGTCATTATCTCACCTATTTTTAGTTATAAATATTCTTCTTCTAAGTCGTGTGAAGTATTCTAGGATGTGTTAAGGTTGAGTGAGTTATCCTATTCAAACAATGCCATTTTAGGCCTCTTTTCTAGTCCTCTTATCCTAAACATTCATCACAACCTCATAATGAAACATTGATGTGAGAAGATTCAAATTGGATAGTGTATGTTTGGTTAGTCCCTTGTTCTCATGTGTAACATGCATTTGGTTGGTATTCATCAACTATTTTGGTGTATCACCTCCTTTATGATAGTTTTCTTTTAGTTTTCTCTCTTCCTTCTCCCTCACAAAGTTTAGGTGTAGTAGTGATTTACAAGTGGTACATCAAGGGAGCTATCCCTATCTAGAGATTCACTTCATTATTATGCTAGCCACATCTTAGAGGTGTTTTAATTATTCCACTTATATGAGGAGAGCCTAGACATCTCTTTCAAGGGTGAAAATCCAAGTGACAATAGTTTTTGGCATGCTCAATGGGACTATTAGTCCAAGAAGTTGAAAGATTTTTGGTGTTGTCTTTCAACACATCAGCCTTTAAAGGCATCTATCTAAACATCAATGGAAACTGCAAGATTACATCATTTGTTAAAGTAGCCTAGGCATTCCTTTTGAATATTTTTTATAATCATTCCTTCTGTTCTTACTTCCTAATGAATTTATATGGCTAACTTTGGTGTTGAGTATTATTTTACACAAGTTTGTGAGATGTCCCAAGCCTATGACATTCCATATCTACCTTGTTATGATCCCTACCAATTCTAATATGATTTTTACCAGCTCTAATATGATCATCATTAGCCTTGTTATGATTTGTATCAGTCTTATAGCTAGCCTTCTCAATGTCTTCCTCCTTCTAGTCAACCTAGCCACTTCTCATCTCAGTCCATTTCAACCTTCAAGCAAACTCTCTTGGGATATGAGAGGTACATTATAGATCTTGAAACATAAAGGTTACATGGTCTAATTATTCCTAATCATCTTATTCATAATATGAGAGATGCATTAGAGTTGGTTAAAAGAGAGTGGGCACCTATTGAGAGAGCCAATTGGTAAAGTCTCACAAGTGAGATGATAGATGTGAGTGGCCTAGTTTCATCCTTAGAATATAGGCTAAAAATTCATGATAAGTAACCTAAAAAAACCTATCATCCTTCATATCCACTTCCCCAAGATTGCTATCAGTCCTACTTGACCCCTATTCATGAGCCCAATCAAGCTTATCAAAGCCATCTTTTTCCTAATCAGCTAGAAGAGAGAGTTAGGAAGATAAACCTTGTTATTGAATCAAATATTGATAGGAAAATTGAGTTATCCAATAAGTAGATGCAACAATCTATATCATCAAAAAATGAAATGGAATTCAAGCCCTCATTTCCCTCTCCCATTATATCCCCACCTCAAGAAGAGACCTCTAGATATGACATTCCGAATTAGATACAAGCTAGGAATCCAAGCCTGAGGATATCCCAAGTTTCTTAAACACTTAATCCACTCATCAAGTTGCATCACTACCCCAAGAAGAGATTCCTAATCCTAACATCCTAATCTGGAACAAGGTAGTGGAATCATGGGGAGAGAAAGAAGTTAAAATCCTAGATAAGGAGTGTGAAGTTGAGAGAGATCTTAATCCTATGCAAGACCCTCCCACCCTTCCTCAATAGACTCCTTGTCTTCCATTCAACCCTATTATACTCTTTATCTTCATGATGATGCCTATAAACTTCAAAAGATACTTTTATAAGAGAACCTAGCCAAGTAAATTGAAGAGTTAGGGTCAAGGATGAAATTGCTAAGTTAAGGTGTGATGGAAGGTTTAGACCCAAAATAAGATCCTATGCATAAACACACCCCATATAACCTCCCTCAAGAGAGTGCTCAAGTTGGATCAAATTATAATGAAGTGATTTTTAAGTGGAAGGAAGATAACCAAGCCATTTTAGCCCAAGGTCTACCTACCCTTCCTCCAGAACTCCCAAAAGAATCCCCTGCAATTCATTTTCAATCTGATTTTGAGTCTTATGTTCCACCTCCACCAACTAGTTCATCTTGTCCTCACCCCTTCACCCTTTGCCTTGATTGAACTATGGTGTGGGAACCTAAAGAAGAGCACTTGGTTAAGGAAAATTCAAAAATGTTGCTTGAAGAATGTGTAGCTCCTTGGTAGCCTCATTGGGCTAAGTCACCTGATTATCTTGTATCCCTTGAGAACTTAATTTAGGTTATGACAACTAAGATACAACTTGAGAGTCCTCAAGAGGTCTTAAATATTGAGGAAGAGGTGAGTCATTATGTTGAGTCTTCTTGTTTGGTTGATAATGAAGAATGTCTTCCTTGTATCAAAGAAATCTTGAATGAAGTCATTTTGGATTATAAAGAAGAGAATGAAGGAGCTTCTCTTGTTTTTCCCCTTCATGATGCTAATCAAAGAGAGGATGAGGACTTATGGTAGTAGTTTGAAAACATTTGAAATGACTTTAAATCTCTCAAAGGGTCTTTAACTTCCTTAGAGATGATTACAAGTAATGTTAGGCAAGATGACATTTTTCAAAATGTCATAGATGAGCAAGAGAAATTTTCATCTCAGCTTTTGAAGGTCAAAATAAGCTTCTCTTGCCCTCAATATTTTAAGGAACAAGAAACCACTCCTCTTAAATCCATGTCTACAAAGGAGATACAAGTTGATCATGAGATGAAGAGTCGGCAGCTATATGAGGTATGTGTACAAGGCCAAGAGGAATATGTTTACATTAGGCACCTATTTTAAGATGGTCTACTTGAAAACATATCAAGTGAAGTGCCAATAAATAGGTATGATCCATCAAGTATCCAATCCAAAAATCAACATGATTGGTACTATGATTCATCTCGTGATGAAGGAGATTAAATAAAATTTCCTTTTAATCTTGGAAAGGGAGGTATGCTTAGTTGTTAATTATACATATTGGTTTATTTTTTGATTTTCCTAAGTGCTTTAAGCAC
This sequence comes from Torreya grandis, assembly GCA_037957365.1. NCBI lineage: Eukaryota > Viridiplantae > Streptophyta > Pinopsida > Cupressales > Taxaceae > Torreya > Torreya grandis. Next base: position 1,987,977 of record JARHVA010000996.1, on the reverse strand, counting down.
ATGTGGGTGTGTGTCTTGTTAGTTTGTTTGCTTGGTTTTGTTTGTGTCCTTTATTTTGTGTGGTTGAGGTAGTCAAGTGGTATTGTCTTGGTCAAATCCTATTGTCAAAAGTCTCATTATTATTTTTCACTCTTTAGATGACTCCCTAATTCCAATGGACTGATAAGGCTAATAGTCTAGTTGGCATATCAGGCAAGTTACCCCTATGAGTCACCAATTTGTTGACTAAATTTGATCTTACAGGTCAAATTGGGACCCCTATAGGTAAAAACTTGATCTTTAGGTGTTTTAGGGATCTAATATTATGTCATAGGGTGTATTATAATCTATTTTATCTACTTTAATGTCATCTTAGCCTTAATCTTAGTCTAGTTAGTCAATATGTCATTTTGGGGGTCAAAAAGGGGCATTTAATGACTTGTATAGACTCCTAGGTAAATGTGAAGGTTTAAAAGGATGATTTCATGTACCATGTGTCCTAAGAAGTCTTTATTAACTATTATTAACTTAAAAGTGGTAGGTTATTTAGAAAAAGGGTAGTTTTCTTGAAAAAATGAGCATTTAATGAGGTGTATGGAATTTTACATACTCTTATAGTTAGGAACATTTTAAGAGTGTTCCTTGGTATTCCATATACTTAATTCAATGATCAGTTTGATCAGAAACTTCAAAAAATGAAGAAAACTACTTCTCTCCCCTTCCTCTAGGCTTGGCAAGCAAAAATGGTCTTCAGGTTTGTACTTGGTATGGCCAACAATAGAGGTTTCAGGAAAAATAATCTTGGAGGTGTCTTCTACAGTCAGTCAAATTCCATTTGATGTTAGGTTATAGAGTAATGGTGGTTTGTGCTTTATGAACTATTATTAAGAAGTTGACCTTTTTAATTTTCTTGTTAATCTATGCACCCTATAGGTTTTGCCTTGGTTTGAACACATCCATACAATCCAATAATTGAGATTATCTATAGATGATTTTGAATCTCTCCTCTCATGATGTCCATGATTAATTTAATGTTTGGTAGAGATCTCATGGGATTTTTAGTTTAGTTTGCAACTTGATGTCCCAGGCGGAATGAAAATCAATTTCAATACTTGCAAAAGGTTGTATTTTCTGAAATATCTTCATGTAAATTTGATATGGTGTTTTTCATGTTTCAATTCCATGAGGACTACCTCTTATTCATTTTTGGCCTCTTAATTCCATGTTTGTATCAGACTTTTAGTTCATTATCGTACTCAGTCAGCTCCTTACCCACTTCTACTTGCATTCATGGTGAAGTACATGTATGGGGCCCATAAAACATGTTCAGAAAGGTGTTATTAAAGTTACAAAGCCTTGGTATGTCTTTTATCAACATGGAGTAGTAAGTTGAGAATTTAAATTGTTGAGAGGATATTGTAGCAGTCATATTGAGCTGGACATATTCATCTACAAGTGACATGGAGGGGAAATGTCATGTTAAAATGAAGTTTTGACTTGTTATAAATCTTTAAAATTTGAAGGGGATCCATTTTTACATTTTAATAATATGAAATTGTTGTTGGAAGCTCATATACCATGAGTGTAGTTTATAACCCTTGCAAGTAACTCACACACACATTTAGGTGTCCTCATAGGACTAGTCATATTGGAACGGAGTGATGATAAAGAGGAGAGTCTAGTTTCAATCCCTTAGAGAGATATAAAACTCATGAAAATACAAAAAGCAATGCATTGTTTGCACTCATCACTCATTACCTACAATTTTGCATTCTCTACTTGTATGTGAAAATACACACCTACATGTAGCATCATAGAGTTATGAAAGTCTTTGTATGGGGAAGTTGGGTATGGTAAAGCTTTCCCTTGAATCTTACCATGTGGGTGATCATGAAAAGACTTATGTGGAGTGTTAAATGGTGTAAATCATCCCTTAAGATGTAGTGACTAAATTCTTGGACATAATCCTAAAAGTGCAGAATAGAGACCTAAGGCATTTTAGTGAGGGGCATATAACAAGGTTAACATGAATTTGATACATATTTATGACTAAATATAGTAGACCCTACACAAAATAAAATCTATAAAAAGTTTATATATTAGGTGACTAAGGGATAATGACTGTTGAAAACCTCAAAGTTGTGTTTTTATGTACTAAACATAAACAATGATCACCTACAATTTTAGGTCCCAAGGAGACCTCTTCATCCAAAAGTTTCAAAAAACTAGACTAGACCACTATGATGGAATTATGCCAAATAGTGAAAGTGACTTTTATGATCTGAAGGATCAAAAAAAGAGGATGATATACTATCTCTTGGTTCTCATAAACACCTCCAGGCATATCTTGGTCTAAAAAGACCATCTACAACTAGTTATGAAGTTTCACAGTCTATAGTATGATCTTAAATGTAGATACCTAAAAACATATAGAACCTTGTTATATAAAATTAATTTAAAAAGGTTTTATATGGTTCCTAAGGAATATATATCACATGTTTAAGTAAAGCCACCTACATGACTTTGTACAATCAATTGTAGGTGACTATAGGGTGATAGTGAACTGAGATAGGGTGCCTAAGTGATGGTCTAGGCTATTAAAGGTAATAAAATTGGTCCAAAAAATTATAAAATTAATATAATTTCTTAGTTGAATCTCATTAATTTTTTTTCCAAGCTCAAACATACATAATGACCTACAAGATTCGCTATTGAAGAAGGAATGCAGGAAACACAGTTTGCACCTTAAGCAACAAATGCAAAGCGTATGGCATGATGCATTTTATAAATGGTTAAAAATAATGATGGAAACTTATAATATTAAAATTTATTCCCCATGTTTCACCAATATCATGTAAATATCATGGAAACAAAGAATATAGAGCTCTAATAAAGCAACATATAGTCCATATCATGAGATCTTGCACACAGTCTATTTTCACAGTCAGTGTTGGAATCTGAGGAAGTTGGAAGGTTTATTGATCTAAAAAAGGGATGGATTTTTATTTATAGTGTATTTATTACTTGTATAATCTCTTCTAACATTTAGTTAGTCTAATCAAATAAGGTAAGTGCCCTTTATTTTATCTCAGATAGAGGGCACTTACTTTATGAGCAAAACCTGCATTCTTGACAAGAAGAGATGAAAGGGATGGGACAAGATCTGATTGAGAATTTAGGATAGGTTTTTAAAGTCATATAAAATATAAAAAAACCTAATATACCAATCAAGGAAGGATGAAACTCAACAGGTGGTCGAAACCCACAAGAGTTGCAGTCAGGCCTAAAAGGCAGGGTTTCATCCTACTATCTAAATGGGGGGACAACTTCTTTTATACCCTTATATTACCAATAAAATGGATTGAATCATGTTTAAAATTTCACTTTATATGTTTACAATCCTAAAACTTGTAGAGAAGGCATCAAGAATCTATTTTGGACTCAGAATCAACATTAGGCCTATGTAAATGAAAATAAGAACTTGATAGGAGAGATTTGGAAGATCATATCTCTTTTGAGGATTTTCATGGAGGTCAAGGAAGTTTAGATAGGTTAAAAATGGTCTTGAAATATATTCTAGTGATATTTTTTTGCAACTTCAACATCAAATCTTTATGAACAAACCTTAAGAGCAGAAATGATCCAAAACCCTTGTTAAACCCTTAGAAGGCCCTAATTGGGAAGATAAAGCTAGATATGCATCCAAATATATGAGGATGGCTTTGGAAATTATTATATCCTATAGAGTAATCTCTAAAGACCATTTATATTGACTTGAGGTGTTTCATACCTATATAAACAGGGTACAAAATTGGTTCTTTTAACTATTTTGTGCATTGTGTAGGTTCTAAGAGGTTTCAAGAGATGAAATAACCTTTGTAAGGAATCTTGAGACTTCATATAACTCCAAATGTCCATTTAATGACATGGAAAAAATACTAAGTGTTTAAAAAATAGCTCTAATCTTAGCTAGTCAAAACTAGCATAATAAACATGATAGTGAGAAGGATAAAAACATCAAGTGGAACTAATTTTAAGGTGTAGCCAATGAATATAATGCCATGAAGGGTTTTTAAATATTTCATACACTCAATTATATTAATTTTCATGGAAAATTGATGCATTTTGGAGGCTAAGTGTGCAGGGTGTGTGAAAGAAGAGTTATTTTGAATTAAGATGGTGATAGCTCATTTTGGGAATATTTTAGATGACCAGGACTGTAACCAATGCATGGAGAGGTATGTTTTAAACCCTTAACACTAATTCAAATCATCGTACCTATTCCTAGTTAGTTTTGGGATTTTAAAATAAGATTAAATCATGAAGGTAGTTTTCTAAGCCAGAATGAGAACTTTTATGCCACATTTCAAGAGTTTCATGACTTGGGGTGACAATTATGCTTCCTAACCTTGCATGGTTCATTTCACATATTTTTGTCATGCATAATTAACTCTTTTTATTAACTTTAAAACTTTTCTTGTGACCTTTGGACTTATCTCTTCTCCTCTCTCTCTCTCTCAAGTTCTATAAGAACTAGCCATCTTGGTCTTTGTAAATCATGCTCCACCTGAGTATGGTGAATCTCTACTCATTTTCATATCATGTATTAATAGATACAAGTAATTTTTACCCCTTCCATGACTTTTCATAGTATTTTCAATTGGATTATTGATTTTTCTTAGTGATGACTTATTGTTTCCTTAACATTGTTGTTTCACTCTCTCACCTATTTATAGTTAGAAAGATTCTTCTTGAAGGTCATGTGAAGTATTCTAGGATGTGTTAAGTTTGGGTGAGTTAACCTATTAAAACAATGCCATTTTAGGCCTCTTGTCTAGTCTTCCTATCCTAAACTTGATGTGAGAAGATTTAGATTGAAGTGTATGTTTGGTTAGTCCCTTGTTCTAATGTATAACATGTAGTTGGTTGGTAGTCATCAATTATTTTGGTGTATCACCTCATTTAGGATAGTTTGCTTTCAATTTTTTCTATCCCTTTTCCCTCAAAAATTTTAGGTGTAGTAATGATTTACAAGTGGTACATCAAGGAAAATATTTGTATCTAGAGATTCACCTCATTCTTAGGCTACCCATAGCCTAGAGGTGTTTCAATTGTGCCACTTAGATGAGGAGAGCTGAAACATCTCCTCAAAGGGTGCAAATCCAAGTGACAATAAAACCACCAACCATGAAGGTAAAACATGGATGGAGTTAGGGGGGATATTTTAAATATTGTTTGAGTGGACTATGGTCATTCATGACCTCTACATGTCACCTCCATGCCATATTTCCCTCTCTTACCTTCTCATTGTTCTATATATTGAGACCTAAAGGCCATTACATGGATCCTTCATTTGGGTATGAGGAGACTCTACCTATATTTGTATCTAATAGACCTCTTGAATTGATATATGGACTACTTAAACTTATTCATGTTAGTCTCTAGTGTGTTATATGCTTTTTTTATATGCATAAGTGGTAGATTTTATCCATTTTTAGGTATTTGCCTCACCTAGATTCTATTATATATTCTATGTAGGTCACATAGTGTTCAAAAGTGTTGGTGATTAATCTTGGAGTGGAATCTAATAGGTAATTGTCTTGAATTAGACCTTCCTTTCATGTCCCTCATGTATTAGCCACCTAAAATAACCTCTATGTGAAACATTGATTCCTAGAAGCTCTTGGAGATAGTGGCTCAGTTGTTTGTCTAGTTCATTAGTGTTATTTAAGGTCAAATAGAGTGGATAATCATATTGGTACATCACCACCCTTTAGAGTAGGTTTACTTTCATGCATTTATTTATCCCTTTTCACCCAAATAAGTCAGTAGGACTAGTGATTTGATCTCAATGGATGCACCAAGGAAGCTAGCCAGCTAGCATCATAAACTAGAGGTTTAGCCCATCCATAGGTCACCCACAGACCTGGGTTAAACCCATGTTACCCCAAAATTTGAGAGGTATGAAAAATCCTCTCCTAAGGGTGTGGATTAGAGTGTTAATAGTTTTGGCACACCCAGTGGGACTGAATTCAATAAGCTTGGAGCACACTGTATCCTCATTTGGTGATCTCAAGAAAATTTAAGTCTTGTAGAAGAAAATTTGAAATCATAATTTCATGCCAAAGTGGTCATCAAAGGCTCTTCATCTAAGGGTAAAGATAGTTTGTTGTTGATAGTACACCTAGTTCTTCATTTGCCTCATGATGTCTAATGGCTTGGTTGAAGACACTTGTTATGTTATACCCTCTTATCAACCCTATAATGAGCCTCATCATTCATACTATGACCCATACTAGCTCTATATTCTTTATCACCAATAACATGTTATACCTTACCAATCTTATGTTAAACCTCCTCAACCTGATTATCAGTTGTCCATGCCAATCCCCACCCCAAGTCCACCTCTTTGGTAGCCCACCTATCCTGCTAATCAATCTTGGAAAGATTATAATACTCCTAGTCATCATGGCCATGTCCCAAACTAATCTATTTAAAATCTTAAATAAACTCTTTTGGGTTATTAGAAATACATGGTTGGTATTGATACACAAAGGAGTTATGGCCAAGATATCCCTAATCACCTAATCAAGAGTATGAGAGTCTCATTTTATCAATATAAGAGGAAGTGAGAATCTATTGGGTTTTTAATCTCTTAATCATGTTTTCTTAGGAGCTAAAGTGTAGCCCTAAAAAGCTTGTGCACTTGCCCTTCATGCAAGATTGTGGTCTTACATGCTCACTCAAAGCGTGCAGAAAGAGATCGATTCCCATGGGTTATGTTACTCAGTAATATGCTAGTCATATACTTGACATTATTCATATATCTAATTAATAGTTACATACAGAAATAAATACACTATTATAGGCCTAGAATTAATAATTACCACCACTATGAATATAAATAATAATGCCATGAAGTTCAATAGATTGTCAATTCATAATGTATGTTCCATATATCTCATTACAAAAGATAAGCAATAGAATTAGTTAATTTGGTTCACAATTCATACTCAAATGACACTTAAAATATAAACACATAACACCTAAACTTATAGTAATATCTACAAGTCTATATTCTATTGTTATATATTCTATTCATCATTTGTCTCCTTACATGATTTCACATAAGGGTATTTATACTTGTTTTTACCTGACCAAGTAGTTACATAATAAATGACATCATGGGTGATTGGCCTATGAACTCTTAGTAGACTAAGAATCATAGTGGTCTATAAATTATTTTCTCCTAAGGTCTTGGACCTTTATGCCCCCTATATTCTTGTTCTAAGATAGATCCTTGTTACCATATGTCATCTTTTTCATGGATTAGTGCGAAACTTGTGACAGTTAATGTCTAGATGACCCTTGAGACTCACTCCTCAATCATTTCTTGCTTCCCATGCACTCCCCAAGCCTTTTGATATTGTTTCAAGTCCCATGCTCTTGAGTTCCTCATAGTTATGTTTTATCTTTAACTGGGTCTTCTTGTATTAATTCTTATGTGCCCTTTTCCTTTCATCATACCTCATTGGTTCCATGTCATGATCCTTTTATGCCAGTCTAGTTATGTGTCATATTATTTATGTGTTATATTCCTCTCACACTATGTCGACTCTATGCCAAAATACTAAAATACTTATTCAAAATTTGGGGTCCAACATCACCCCACACTATGCTCATAGTCCATCCTAGACTAAGTCTCAGTTTTAGCCTCAGCCAAAAATTTAGGCCTAGCTTGTTCAATCTACTTCTTGACATTGTCCCAATGTGACAATGTGTTGAGCAGCTTTGACATTATTTTTTTAATGGCCACCTTTGATTTATTCATCTCCTTAGGTTGGTTAGGGAACTCATTGGCCTTCTTGACCAATTGGTCAAGGGATGTGCTAGCATCCTTTTGAACTTCTTCTAATGTTGAGACCTCATTGATAACCTATCCTCAGAGAGTTGTAAAATTGACATTGAGTTGTTGTTGATGTGCATTTATTTTCTCCTACATAGATTCAACATCTTCAAATTCCTTCATGTTCTCAGCATGATCCCTTATTAAGAGGGTAGCATATGTTAAATACTACCTTTAAGACTCCTCTGTGTGGATCTGGTCCTCTAAGATTTTATTAGGACATGCCAATCTCTCAAAAATTTCATCCAAGATGGGGATTACTTCCCCAAATATTTTTTAGAGTCTACATACAAACCTCTACTACCTTAATAAACTACTCCACCACCAATAATGACTCATTCCTAGGTTTAGTTTATTCCTTACATCACTTCAATAGGAGATTCACCAGGGTCTTTGATTTATCTACATCTTCCCCATCTAGAGGCACCCCATCTACTAATATTGGTTAGTAAACCAAAATTCATTTACACAAATTCAATTTTTTTACCTTGGCCTTTGTGGCCTCCTTCATTTGTTTTTATAACATGACCACTTATTCTTTGAGTACCTTTTAGGCAACAAACTCTTTTTCATACATTGCCACTACCTGGCCATGTTTATTTTTTACATTGCACATGTCAGAATTTGAAAGTATGTTTTGGCACACGACTTCAAAACCCATTTTCAAAAATATGACACTGGCTTGTAGAGGGGAGATATTATGAGGATCAACCCATAGTGGATTTGGAAATGTTGGGGTTTGAGGTTTTAACAAGATGTTGTCTATAGGAATTTCAAAATGGTGTTCCTCTTTATACATGTCCAAAAGGAAGGACATTTGTCACCTTGTGTCAATAGTAGCATCCTAGGGAAGGAAATACAATAATAAGTAGAGCATCTTATCAGGGATGCATGTTTGATATTGAGCATGCAAATTGGTGGATTCATCGATCAACGGTAGTTATCCCTTAAAATCTATAGGCTCCTTTCCTTTATTTGGGTTATGCTCAATAATTTCAACCTCTATATTGGTATCCAAATAAGTGTGACCAATGTTCATCCTACTCATCTACTGAGTATCATAATTATCCCCCCTTTCACCAAATGGACCCCTAATTTCCAATGGTGTGTCATTAAAGGTGGTCTCCTCCTCTTACATCGAGAAGGGTATATTTTTAGAATCATAGTCCTCTACCTCTTCCTTTTGGCTTTCAAGTTCTTTTTGCACTAGTTTTTTCTCTAGTGTACTTTGTGGAATAGCCCCTACTGGCAAAACCCTTGGTGGTGATTATTGTGAATAAGTACTTAGAGGTGGCACTGGGGGTGGAGGAACCTATGGAGGTGAAGCTCTGGGTGGAGAATGTCTAGGTGGAGAAGGTCTAGGTGGTGAGGGTCTAAAAGGCGATTTTTGGGTAGCTATCTACCATTTTGGAAGATCTTACTATGAACTTGTGTTGACATCATGCCAAACCCACTTCTTCTTCACCAATTTTGGTATTCGAGGAAGTTTTTCTTGAGTATGATATGTGCCTTTTAAAGTCTTCTTTTTGGGCCATATCATGTAGAATAGATTATGCACTTATTCTCCCACCATGGTTTGTTTGACCTTGATATTAGTTTGATCATTTTCCCACTTCTCCTATAGGCCTTCTTGCCAAGATAGATGTACATATTCCAAAGAGTGTCAAACTCTAGGTCGATCTAGTCTAATTCCAAGGTGAGAGGTTGTGCATCAAAAATTTGTTTTACTAAATCAATGAAGTACCACACCAAAAATCCATAGGGTATCTTTGACCATTCATAGAATTCTCCAAAAGGGAACATCTTGATGCCCATCAAAGAAAAATATTATTTTACATTAAATTGAGATTGATCACTAACCTAGATGGGTAAGTCTTTAGGAATGCATCATTCATTCCCAAAGGCTTCTTTCATTTCATCGTATCATGATTTCATCTTATTTTTGTAAGTGGAGGTGATGTACTCAGGGCATGTGAACACATTATAGTGCTCAATAGGGGAATTTTATTTAGGTATATATGCCCACTTTAGCTCTCTCAAGGTGTAATCAGGTACACTAATCTCATCAAATACCATTAATAATAAAAATACCCCACATGGAAACCTATGGTTGGGTATCCAATGGGTCTTCTTATCATATTCAATGGTTTTGTGGGAAAAATACATGGCCCAATTATAATTCAAACCCTTAGTTACCTGGTGAGTGATGTAGAGGTGATCCATATCCACCTCTTTCCAATAATTAGTGTCACCGATCTTGGTCATGATGATGTGCACGACCACTCAGAGGGAAGGATCTTATAGGTTCTTGATGTGCATGGAATGACCCTAATTTTGGTACATGAGCACCATTGATATCTTTCATATCTCTTTCAAGTCTTTTAAGTCAAACACTATACTATTCCCTTAACCTTTGGCATGTCTAGTGATATATGTGGCTGACTTCTAGCTTACATACCTCTTTTATATTCTTATTACATTTCTCTATGTTCTTAGTTAGGCCAGCCTATGGAATAATAATGGCTAAGTAGACTATATATAAGAGGTAGTGGTTAGTATTTGATCATCATATTAAGTATTCTATTCTATTTGTATTGTTGTGGAGTTTGCCCCCTTGAAGTGGCTCTGCTATATTATCTTGTATTTTGTTTTGTTGTCAATTATTATTATGTGGTCTCTTATCTTTGTTTATTATGTGTGATATATAAATATTTTGTGATAAAATATAAGTAATTTCATTACAAGTGGTATCAGAGCTTCTTTATGGGCAAGTTTCCTATGGCATTTTTTTTGGATCTGGTGAGGCATGCCTTCTGTGAATGGAGGGAATGAAAAAATATAACTTGCAATCCAAGAAGAATTAATGTTTTATATCAACGCAGTATTTTTTGAAATGATTTTTAAAAAAAACATATTTAAAAGTCTTAAAAAAAAGTTTAGAAAAAAAATTTTGCTTTGCACATTTATAGTCATTGGATTCATCTCAATGAGATGATCACAATGGTATATTCTACTAGTACACCTTTTTGGTATCAAATTTTTTCACCCTAGTGCACAAAAGCAGTCATTGGATTCATCTTGGTAAGGTGATCACAATGGTACCATATCTTGGTACACTTTTCTAGGGAAAAAAACCTCCTAGGGTTTGTGCATGGTGAATCCTACTACTTAGGGGAAAAGAGGGAGGCAAAAAACTCCTAAGACTCCTAGGGATAACATGGAATCTAGAACTTTAAATACATTGATTTCTCAACTTCAAGATGAAATAAAGGGTTTTGTGTGATAGGATGACTTTGTTATAGTTCAAACTAATGTTCTAGGGATATGTGGAGAGATTAATGGGGTGCACACTCAATTGCATCAGATCACTGCATAATTAGCTACCATTTCATCTCAGTTATAACCAAATAACCCTCCACTTCATCATTTGGGTCCTCTTCCTCTCAACACTAATATATCTAATCTTTGTATGAAACTGATGTTTCCAAAAGTGGACATGCATAAGTTTGATGGTAAGGATCCTCTCACTTTGATTACCTAAATTGAGAATTCATTTGATTTGCACCAACTCCTATTCTTAGAAGGTGATAGTGGTGTCTCTATATCTAGAACCTAAGCAATTCATTTGGTATCATTAGTTGTGTGCTCAAAGGAAAAAGAATGGTGATCTTATTACATGGTTTATTTTCACTATTGATTTGTTGACTCATTATTGGAATAACATCTCTAAACATTATTTCAGCTAGTTATCCAAATTATGTCAAATAAGAATTGTGAATGATTATATTTATCAATTTTAGAATCTATCCTTATAGATGGAAGACGTCATTAAGGAAAATTTGATTGATATTTTTTTAGGTAGACTCAAAGATAGCATCCAATTGGAGGTTTGAATGTTAATCCATCATCTTTATCAAAATCTATCCCAAGGGAATGCATGGCAGAAGAAAAAGAGATGGTCAAATGGAAAACTTTCACTACTGGTCATGATCTCACCTTTCCAACATCATCATTTCCTCAACCCACTAGATTGACACCTCAATAAAATGAGGATAAAAGAGCCAAAGGTTTTTGTTATGGTTGTGATAGAAAATGAAGCAAAGGGTATCATTATGCTAAAAAAAAAGTTGTTCTACATTGAAGGTGCCAATGAGGATGAAGATGATGAGGAGGCAATTGGTGAGGATGTAAAAGGCCCTGAGGAGGAATTTGAAGACTCTCAGCCTACTATTTCTTATCATGACCTTTCATGTGTTAGTACTCCCTAAACCCACTAGATTGACACCTCAATAAATTGAGGAGAAAAGAGCCAAAGGTTTTTGTTATGCTTGTGATGAAAAATGAAGCAAAGGGTATCATTATGCTTAAAAAAAGTTGTTCTACATTGAAGGTGCCAATGAGGATGAAGATGATGAGGAGGCAATTGGTGAGGATGTAAAAGGACTTGAAGAGGAATTTGAAGACTCTCAGAGGATAAATATAGTGACCTTTCATGTATTAGTACTCCCTAAACACTTAAGGTGATGGGTTTCATTAAGAAATAGAAGGTCACTATATTGATTGATTTTAGGAGTACACACAACTTCATAAATAATGAGTTGGATTCTCATTTGAATTATTTCATTTATCTCACTCTATAATTTTAGGTCATGATTGTAAATGGTGGTACTATGATCTATTCAATAAAATTCCATAGTATTAAGCAGGCCATAGGAGACTACCTATTAGATTCTCATATGTTTGTTATTCTCATGGGTTGAGTTGGCATTGTTTTGAGAGTACAGTGCCTCACCACTTTGGGCACTATTGAGATGAATTTATAGGAATTATTCATGTAATTTCATTCTAAATTAAAATTTTATTTAGCTAAGGGGATTAAGGGATAAATATCTATAACTTGTGAATCAAATGATCAAGATTTTTTGAAAGAGTGCTGAAGGATTTGTAGATCGCATATTTTCTATTAAACTCTAACTAACTCAGCCATCTACACCTCTTGATCTATAACAACTAATTAATGACCATTCTATTATTTTTGATGACATGCCAAAATGACTTCCACCTAGCTACATGCATGATCATGCCATCAAAATTATTCTTGGTAGTACACCACCTAACATCAGGACATACAACTATCCCTACACCTAGAAAAATGAAATTAAAAATATGGTATAAGAGATGTTGGATATAGGGATCATTCACCACAACCAAAGTGAATATTATTTGCCATTTATCATGGTGAGAAAGAAAGATGACACTTGGAGGATGTGCCCTGACTATAGAGATCTCAATAAGTACACTATCAAAGTTAAGTTTTTTATTCATATCATTAATGATTTTCTAGATGAATTGAATGGTGCTCTTTATTTTACCAAGTTAGATCTATGTTATAGGTATCATCAAAGTCATATCCATGATGAATACATACCCAAAATAGCTTTCAAAACTCATGAGGGCCATTATGAGTTTATGGTTATGCTTTTTGGTCTAACAAATGCACCATCCACCTTTTAGAGTTTGATGAATACTAGTTTTAGGCCATTTTTGAGGAAATTTGTTCTAGTTTTTTTTATTATATCCTCATTTATAGTAAAAATTGGGAAGACTATTTTCACCATGTGAAATAGGAACTCTTAATTCTAGAACAACATCAGTAGTATGCCAAACCTTTCAAATGTACTTTTGGAGCTCATGAAGTTAAGTATTTGGGTCATATGGTTTCACATGAAGGAGTAAAAGTGGACCCTAAAAAAATCCAAGCAATGGTGGACTGGCCAATTCCTAAGACACTCAAGAAACTAATGTTGAATGTGATGTATCTGGATATGGTATGGGTGTTGTGCTCATGTAACAAGGCAGACCACTTGCATTTGAAAGTTTCCAACTAAAGAGTAAATATCATCTCAGACCCATCGATGAGAATGAAATGATGGCCATTCTACATGCAGTCAACTAATGGAGACCTTATTTGATGGGTCATCACTTTCAAGTAAATATTGATCATGATAGTCTCAAATATTTTTTGAAACAATGGTTGTCATCATAAGAACAAAAAAAATGGGTCACTAAGATGTTAGGATATGATTTTGAAATAGTATACAAGAAAGGCAATGAAAATGTGGTGGTAGATACACCATGCAAAAGGGATGAATTAGTTAAGGCATTGTTATGTGCCATGACCATTTGGCAAGTAGATTGGCTAGAGGAAGAAGATCAGAATGGGAAAATGATAATGATACCCATGATTTAATTTAGAATCTTCAACAAAGTTTAGGTTGATTTGAAAAATTCACATGGAAGGGTACTAGATTATGGTATAAATATAGATTATACCTATGTAAAAATTATCTTCTCAAACAAAAAATTATTCAAGAACTTCATGCAACTCCACTTGGGGGTCATTCAGGATTTTTGAAAACCTATCATAAAATCAAGCAAGATTTTTTTGGGAAGGAATCAAGGGAGATGTCTAGAAATATATAGTTTAATGTATGATCTATCAACAAAATAAAGGTGAAACCATCAAAACCCTAGGCCTTTATTAGACTTTATCCATCCTTATCTAGCATTGGGAAAGGGTGTCTATAGATTTCATTATAGGATTACCAAGATCTGATGGTCAAAATGTTATCATGGTTATTATGGATCATTTGAGTAAGTATGCTCATTTTTGTTATTTATCACAACCATTTATTGTTAGTACAATAGCTTCTGATTTTCTCAATATAGTTCAAAAACTGCATGGTACTCCTAAAATCATTGTTAGTGATAGAGATCCCATTTTCAATAGTAATTTTTGGACTAAATTATTTGCATGTTTGGGGACCAAGTTGGCTCATATCTCATCCTATCATCCTCAATCAGATGGACAAACTAAGGTAGTCAACAAATGTCTAGAAATATATCTCCATTGTTTTGTTTCTGATAAACAAGATAAATGGGTTCATTGGTTACCACTCGCTAAATGGTGGTATAATAATTTTGTTCATAGTTATTCTAAAATGTCTCCCTTTTTGGCCTTATATGGATACCACCCTCCATCCATCACTTCAACCTTGAAGTTCTATCCTAAGGTTCATGTAGTTGAGGAACATATTCACCATCAACATGAGGTCCTTGTAAGTTTGCATGAAAATTTAGCCATGGCCTAGAATCGCATAAAGCAATAGGTAGATCAACATAGGAGTGAGAGGTATTTTTACATTGGTGATTGGGTTTTTGTTCACTTGTGTCCATATAACATGTGTCCTTTAAGCAACATAAAAAAGATAACAAGTTATCCCCTAAGTATTATGGGCCTTATCATATCTTGCAAAAAATTGATAGTGTGGCTTACAAGTTAGAATTTATTTAAACCACTCACATACATCCAATATTTCATGTATCATGACTGAATAAATTCATTAGATAGATTTTCTACTCAAACTAAGTCACCAGAATTGGATGAGGAAGGGAGAGTTATTTTTTATCTTGAGGTGACCCTTCAAATGTGCACTAAGTAGCTAAGATCTAGAGAAATTAAGGAGTACTTGATTAAATGAAAGAATATTCCATGTGAAGATGCCACTTGAGAGGATAAATCCTTTATGCATCAATAACTAGAGTTGATTCAACATTGAAGACAATATTTTTTTAAGGTGAGGGGCATGTTACACCCTTAACCTTTAGCGTGTCTATGGATATGTGTGTCCAACTTGTGGCTTACTTAACTCTTTTATATTCTCATTACATTTCTCTATATTCTTAGTTAGGTTGGCCTATGGAATAACCATGGTTAAGTAGACTATATATATAAGGTAGTGGTTAGCCTTTGATCATCATATTAAGTATTTTGCTCCTATTGCATTATTGTGGAGGTTCCCCCCTCAAAGTGGCTCTGCTATACTATCCAGTATTCTACTCTACTATCAATTATTTTTGTGTGATCTCTTATCTTTGTTTATTTTGTGTGATATATAATTATTCTCTGTGAACATCTAAGTAATTTCATTACACTCTATATCCATTTTTTAGCAGTGTAGCCTTGACACTTTACTTATCCTCTCAAGTGTAATTTTCATGATGTGCCCAAAAAAGTAGAGGTAGTCCTCATGGATGCCCGAGATTAGAAATTTAATTTCTTCCATAGGTTTTCCAAAGTATGGAAGGTTGAATAATTAAAATAAACCCACAATGTCTAAGGCATTTAAAATTTTGAGGTCATACACCAAATTATTTTTGGTGTTCTGGTGCCCAACCCAATAGTCATTTTGTAACTCAACCTCATTCCTAGGTTAATGGTGGTTGTAGTCAAAAATTATGCAAGAGGGTACTTTCAAAACCCAATTTTATACACACAACATCGTCTCTAGGTACTATATTTACTCTAATATCAATGGTTGGGGTGGAGATTCTTGTGTCTTCTTTGTTTGGCACATCATTCTAATTTTTTTTCCATCCATGTTTGTGCTTGTTCTTCAGGTGTCTCTTCCCTAATTAATACTACTTCCCCCCAAGTACTTCTTCTAGTATAGTTGGTAATGGATCAGTTCTTAAAGCCTTCTTTTTAGGCTGCATCACCATTTGAGGAGCTAAAGGTTGAGGTGTGGCCATCCAATATTTCCAAAAGAATACGGTATTATGATGTAGATGATTTTGGATTTTCTTACTTCGATGCCCTCTAATGGTGGACATCTATCTCTACAACTTGTAACTACCAATTCTTTCTATCATAGGTCATGTTTTTAGAGTTAGCTTTATGCTTGATTACTTAGCTTAATGCATGTCTCAATAGTTTTTTATATAATTTTGATGTCATTTAGTTGCTCTAGAATCACTCTCAATTCATTATTCAGCTCTATAGACTCAAATTAAAATTATCTCTCTCATCCTTTTATAGTTTTGAAAGGGTAACTTGCATTTACTACCACCTTTCTTTTCAACCATAACTTTTTGTTATCAATGCACTTGTAATAGCCACCATTATTCAACCATCGCTTCTCACCATAAATGCATTTAATGGTATTGTCTTGTCATGATGTTGGCACATTTATTATAACTACTATTTCTTTCACATTAATGACACATCATGTTCTGTGCTTGTCTTTAAAGTGGAAGATAGTTGTGTCATGTGCTTTTCTTTGGAGTGGAAGACAATTGTTCTATTTTTTTGAATTTTCAAACTATTTGGTGGGAATATCTTATCCTTGGCTATTTAAATTGTGTGCCTTAAGTTGTGTGTGCATCCTTAATCACTAATACATATACCTTTTAACCCACACTAAAAACTACATCATGATCCTCCATGAAATTAAAAGTACAAAATTAAACTAAATCTATATTAAAGAAATGTTTCACGTAATAAAGGCAATGCTTTTATTCAAATAGTAAATCCTAAACTAATAGCATAAGCCTTATTTTTACAAAATTTATACTATTAAGAGGAGAAATATGGATATAGCCAACTTCCATTGTAATGCCTAAGAAGAAATTAGTTGTCTAACCTTTATAATCAACAAGCATCGCTAGGTCAATGTTATGAATTACAAAAGGACCATCCTAGTGAATTCAATTTTTTCCAAAATGGTGCATGAACTAAGAGATATAGAGAAATACTTTCATCTTAGGGGTAAATGTTTTATGCTTGATGTGTCGATCATGCCATGCCTTTTATTTGTGTTTCTCCACATCTTGAATCTAATGATCTAGAAAATGGGATTCATCCAACTGTAGCAAAACATCCAAGCATTATTTTAATGATGATTCCTCATCCAAATGTAATACAAAGTGATGGTACTAAGAATTCAACTAGTATAACTACCTCTTTACCATATACCGGATTAAATGGTGTGTTCTTATTCAAGCAGTTATAAGTTGTATGGTAAGCCCAAAATACGACAAATACTCTATCATCCCAGTCAATTTAGCCAATACTACAATTTTTGGCAAGTATTGTGCCTAATATTTTATTGAATGCTTTGGTAGTGTCATTGGCCTAGGGATGATATAATGTTATTTTGTGATGGAAAATCATTAACTCAATAAGTAAAATGTGAATAGTTTCATTGAGTAAATGTGTACCAAGATCACTATTAAAACTTACTAAGCATCCAAAGTGGGTTATGATATGTTCCCAAATGAAGCATGAAATAGTAGCAAAATATAATTCCTTATTGGCATAGTTTTAGCCTAGAATGTGAGATAATCAATTGTTATAATGATATAACAAAAACCTTTACATCATCCAATTGGATTGATGGGGCTAATAAAATCAATGTCCCACTTTTCAAATGGTTTTTTGGGATAGAATTGGATGTAATGGCATGGCATCCCAATGATTTGGTTTTCCTATGACTGATAAATATGACACTTCCTAACATATATCTTGGCATCTTGAAAAAGGGTAGGCCACCATAATCCATCTAGTAAAACCTTGCACACAGTAGCCTCTCCAGCATAGTTTCCACCTACAATGACCTCATGAACTTCTTGGATTACTTTGGAGCACTCATGTTTTATAAAAAAGCAATGAAGAATTTCATCTTGACAAAGCCATTAGAGGTCTCCTATAATTAACTAAAAAGGTGCAGTGTGAACTGCAAACTATATCTTAGCCTATGGAGCTAGAAAATCGGGCACTAAGCCATTAGTTAAGAAAGATATAATATCTTCCAACACCTCAAGAACACAAGAAACTTGAAATAGTTTAAAATCAGGTATATCATCTTCAATAGCATATGGTGGTTCTCCAAAATCAATACAAGAAATATGGTTAGTGCCATAATTAGTTTTTCTTAGTTTGACCATGATAGAGAATTGAAATTCTTGAAACAACACTATCCAATGGTAGATGCATCCATACAGCATAGGTTTATTTACTATATACTTTTAAGCTTCATGATCTATATAAAATATAAGAGTTACCAACAAGTATTGTCAAAAAAATTGTAGAGCATAAACCATTGACAATGCTTCACACTCTATGTTGGTATAATTCCACTCAGCTGGAGTAAGTTTCCTACTAGAAAAAAAGATAGGGTGATCAAGGTGACCTTCACCTGGTTATGAAATAATTACACCAACTTCCATTCAAAAATCATCAACATGGTTATGGAAAGGTTTTGTCTAATCAAGGAACTATATGATTGGAATGGTGACCAATCTATCTTTTAAGCCCTCAAAGGCTTCTTGGTAAGAGCAGGTCCAAATAAAGTACTCACTATGTTTTAAAAGTTCTTCCAAAGGCATTGTAAATTTTGCATATCCATGAATGAATTTTATATAATACCCTATATGTCCTAGAGAGGCACAAACTTTACATTGAGACTTTGGTGCTTGGAGGTGAAGAATGACAGATACTTTTGTTGGGTCTACCAAAAGTCCATCCTTGCAAATAATATGTCCTAGAAGAACATCAAAGGGTGTATAAAAAAGACACTTCTTTAGATTTAGTGACATTTTTAGGACTCATCAATGCTCAATCATGAGTTGTAGATTAGAACAATGGTCTTTGACCAAGCCAAAGACTATCTAGTCATCCAAGTAGACTTGAAGAAATTTATGAATGAAATATTTAATGGACTTAATGGCTATACACAAAAACGTAATAGGTGTGTTATTCAACCCAAAAGGCATGATAATATATGCAAAGGATCCATATTTAGTGGTGAATGTAGTCTTAGGTTGATCCTCCTTGATGATCTACACCTGATGGTACCTAGAGAATCCATCTGTGAAAGTATAAATTTCACACCCAACAATGCCTTCAAGTATTTATTTTTTTAATGGTGTTGGGAAGGGATCAATAACACAAGATGCATTAAGTATTTGGTAATCAACACAAATTATAATACATCCATATTTTTTATACTTATCACTATGGGACTGACCCACTTGGATTCATCAATTGGGGTGATCACTCTAGTGCATAACATACTATCAATTTATTCCTTTACGCACACTCATAGATTTGGATTCATACCATCATGTTTATCACCATCTTTGGTCATGACATTATATGTGGTTAATATCTTCTTCCACATTAACAAGTTCTACGTATGGGGTCCTATGTGTTTGATCTAATGGAATAATAATGTATTGATCAGTATTCTCAAAACTAATATAGCACTTATTGAAACTTAAATCTATGTTGTTTTCATAACACCAATGTTTCCCCAACAGAGAAGGAAAGTCATCTACCTCTGCTAACTTGATAAGTTCAAAGTTAGATTTGAAAGGTACTCCAAGGATATCCATCATTGCATTCTTAAGGATGTCAATTGGTAGAGCACGAGTTTTATTATCCATAAATAATACATGTAGATATGGTTGTAATGTTGGACTAGCCATTTTGTGCCATGCATCCTTGATGAGGAAGTTAACCTCAATGCCAATGTCAACTAAGATGTCTTGAATCACCCATCCATTGATGGTAGCATTCACTAGTATTTCTTTGTCCTCTTGAGGGATAGGAGGAATAGGGGTATCTTGTCATTAAGCATGATTCAATCAAAAATCCTCAATTTGCTAAGTCAATTAAGGTTGGTCATTAGTTGGTTTTTTTACATAATTTTTAATCCAAGTACTCAATTTTTGGATAATGTCTTTGTCCAACACACACTTGTAAATCTCTTGGAAATCATCTCGTGCCATGTTTTGAGGCTCTATTTCCTTCTACATATCATCATGTTGTGTTGCTTTTTGGTCCTTAAAAAACTAAATTTATCCTTGTAGTTTCCATACCAATGTTATAGTGTATTAGATTACATCCTTCTATTACTAGACATCAGAATACTTCCTTGCTTTAGGCTCTTCATGTTGTACCTTCTCAATAGGATTAGATGTTATTGAGATCATTCACCACTATGTGTATGGTATTCACCTATTGAGCTTTTAGGGTGCTTGAGCACAACCATTAGTTAGGTTTATCAATGCAAATCATACTTGCACCTTTTTCATTTCTTTCCTTAGTGATGGTTGTGTATAGGTCAGGCCATTCTTCCAACCAATGTTTCTTTTATAAAAAAACACATGTTGGATAAATTGGATAATCCCTTTGATAGTGGTCCCAAGATCCACACTTATAACATGTTCTTAGTGATAAATTACCCCCTCCTCATCCTCTCCCTCTACCTCATCCATGATATCCACCATTATCTTAATTTTTAGACATAGGTTTAGCATGTACCACACACATGTGCTTCATGGATATCACTAATTAGTCAGTAATAACTTGTATCATGGGTGTAAGCATCACATATTTTGTAGTATTTAAACACCTTAGAATGCATAACCCATTATAGGAGAGGACAAGAGCATACATCATGTTCTTCATGTAAAATTTCACACTACTTTATTATAGCATGGATGTTTTTGCAAAGGCAGTTGCTTTGGTTATGACCTTCAGAATTGTAATCGGTACACCAAAGACCATTCAAAGTATCATACACATTATTTTTAATTATTTTTTTTAATTATTATGCCATTAAAGCTATCTATTCTTCCATTAATGGATTGATTCCAATGTTAATACTACCAACAACTTTAGCACAAAAAGTGGCTTCCAAGGCTTTATGCAATCTAGTAAAGGTCTTCTAGGATAGTGTTCATCTGAAGGGAAGCAACAAACCTCCCATGAACCACTATGCATGTTGAGAAACATTAATTTCAAATGAAATATTTTATAGAAGTGTTTTTAAATGTTCATCATACTCCCTTACACTTTCAGTGACTTCTTGCTTTATATCTTTTAGTGTAGAAATACTTTGTTTCTCAAATTTGGGGATGTTAAATTCATGAAGGAATGTTGTTTTAAGCTGATCATAGTCAATCATCGCTTGTTGAGGGTTGAACTTCCTATACCACTAATGTGCTCTCTCTAAAAGTGTAGTCGTGAATTATGTGGCCTTTCAATTAAAATAAATTATGCCTCTCACCTCTAAATGAGTTTGTATTTATGGATATGCTCTACAACATTCTCCACACCCTGATATGTAGATAGGTGAAGTGTCATTCCATAATATACTATTAGAAGTTGATTTTATTGCATTGGTGGTTGTTGATAACCCCCAAATCATGTTCCTTAAGGGAGGAGTCCACCACTTCCTCCCTTTCCACCTCCTAATCCACTTCTAGTGCCTCCAATAGTAATGATCATGTCATGGGGCATGGTAGCTAGTTGATTAATAATATTTGGGCCTATAATCTATCCACTATGAATGTTAGGTTCACTAGGCATCCCAAGTTGGGCCATGAAATTCCCTTCAAGAGGAAAATAAAATGTTAATTTTGGATGAGTTACAATTGGATCAACTACAATTTCCATTATAGGATCAGATTCTGATTCTACACTATTTGTATCCCAATTATGTATACATAATTCATCTAATTTAAAATCATGAGCACGCATTATGGTTGGGGAACTTAGTTCAAACTTGGTTCTTTAGTTTCTTCTATCTAGTTATTTTATCCTTCATATTATAAAAATGACATGAGGCATGTTTCTAAAGTGATGGAGTCCTCTTTATGTGTTTTTGCTTCCCTATGGACCCTAATGTCACTTCTTGAGTTCTCTCAGTCCCTTTCTATGTAGTTCCCTCTTATGATATTTTGTTGAGCTTCATCATATTTTCACTTCCATAATACCCATTGACTAGCTACCATTATGAACCTAAAATTATTTACCAACACTTCTATATTCCCTTTCCAATGATGTGGCTCATGTAAGGATGGATTTATCTCTCCATTAGTATATTTATAAGCACACAGTCAATGAACAACTTCTTAAATTTTAATGGGAAATATCTAATATACCAACCACACGGTGCTCTGAGAAATTAGAACTTGGC
This sequence comes from Torreya grandis, assembly GCA_037957365.1. Lineage (NCBI taxonomy): Eukaryota > Viridiplantae > Streptophyta > Pinopsida > Cupressales > Taxaceae > Torreya > Torreya grandis. Next base: position 1,965,267 of record JARHVA010000996.1, on the reverse strand, counting down.
TTCTTTAAGACAAGAGTAAGTGGTTATAGCATATTCCAGAATATAGTTATTCAACACTCCTGTCCATCATATATTAGCATCTCATGTCCATAGTGTTCCTAGTCATGTTAAATCCCTTTGACATTTTAACATCCAAGATTGTCTTCTCCCAAAATTTCATAATCAACCTTGAGAATAATAAGATATCCAAGCATGCAAATGAACAAGGAATTCAATAAATAAATTTTCATATAATGCATTGTAAATATGTTGTTCTACCCACTGACATGTAGAAATTCCTAGTTTAATATAAGGAACTATAAAATTATCCTTGACCCTAGTAATCCATTATTCAATACTTTCAAGGGTTATGCATTTAATCATATTCCATTACTATGTATAAATCACTATGGGTCCTAATAATGAAACCAAAATGTTGGAATTGTAATTTCTTAATCTCATTTTTTCAGGCACTAAAGTGTATCCCCAATGAGCTTGTGCATTGGCCCTTCATGCAAGACTATGGTATTGTGCACTCACCTGAAGCATGCAGTAAGAGACTTGTTCCCATGGATTATGTTGCTCAATAACATGCTAGTCATATACTTGAGATTATTCATATATCTGATTAGTATTTACATAGAGAAATAAATACACTACTATAGACCTAGACTCAATAATTACCAGCACTATGAATATAAACAACAATGCCATGAAGTTCAACAAATTTTCAATTCATAATGTGTATTCCATATATCTCATTATGAAAGATAAGAAACATAATTAGTTAATCTGGTTCATAGTTCATACTCAAATGTCACTTAAAACATAAACACATAACACCTAAACTTATAGCAATAGCTGCAAGTCTATATTATATTATTCTATATTTTATCCATCTTCTATCAACTTACATGATTCCACATAGGGATATTTATAATTGTTTTTCCATAACCAAGTAGATACATAATAAATGACAACATGGGTGATTATCCTATGAAATCTTAGTAGACTGAGAGTCATGGTGGTCTATCAATTATTTTCCCTAAGGACTTGAGCCTTTTCACCCCCTATATTCTTGTTTTATACTATATCTTTGCTTCTATATGTCCTTTTTATGGGTTAGTGTGAAACTCATGATGGTTAATGTCTAGATGACCCTTGATACTCACTCCTCAACCATCTCCCACTTCTCATGCACTCCCCAAGTCTTTCTCTATTATTTTGAGTCTTATTCTCTTGGGTTCCTTGTAGTTATTTTTGTCTTTGATTGTTCTTCTCACACTGATACTTCTATGCCTTATCCTTTCATGCCCCACTGGTTCCATACCATCATACTTATACACTAGTCTAGTTCAATGACATAATATTTATGTGCTATGCTCCTCTCATGTCGTGTCTTTTTTGTCCCAAAATACCAAAATACTTAGTCAAAATATGGGGTCCAATAGCATTTATTATGAAGTAAAATCAGTCAAGGCCAACTAGTAACATTTTAGATGTAGGGGTTCTAATTTAAAGCATAGATGAGAGACTAGTGGTTCATGAAGGGCAACAAATTTAGAGTCATCAACCTCATGGGCCCTTCTCCATTCCATATGATCCCTCTTCTGATGATCCCATCCTTCCTCAAAAGACTGAAGTAGATGAGTGTCAAAACCATCCAAGTTCCCCATACGCTCCTCAATCCTTCCCTACTTATAAGTCCATATAATAAACTATGAAAAGGAGGGAAGAAGTGTGTGTTGATTGGGATGAGTTTCATGGTTTATATTAGACCTTGTAGGGACATTACCTTCCCAATTAGCTTAAGGAGATATCTGATCAGTTGAAACTTGAATTTGAAGCTCACCTAGCTAGAGAAGTCAAACTTGTAAATGAACACAAATCTCAATCAGTGGTAGCTTCAAGAGTAATGTAATTTCAGGAGAAGTATCATTCATCCATTCCAAAAGTTACAAGACATGCAATAGAAGAAGTTCCTAGATCCAAGGTTCCATCTTGGAAATAGGTAGTGGAGTCACGGGGTAAGGGAGGTGAGTCAAGCCCATACTAGGATGTTGAAGTTGAAAAGAAATTAGAAAACATTCAATCCCCATCACTCCCTCCTTAATATTCCAAGGCATTCCCATCATGAATGTCCATTCAATAAAATATGCAAAATAAATATAAGGTGTTGGTTGTCAGAAGTGATCAGCTTAATGATATCTATAACACAATTAGACTTGACCTCGCTTCTAGATTTATTTCAAAAATCTTCCATTCCTCTTCTGGAAAAGGAGCCTATCCTCGAGGGGGCAAGTAAATAAGGTTATGCTATGGTGGTAGATGATGAAGGTGATCTAAGTGAGCTAGAAGAATAAATTACCATTGGTACACCTCTTAGTGAAGGGAGGTACAACTTAGCCTTCAATAATGTAGAAGAAGGTAGACTTAAAGAGCAAGATGAGTCACAAGAGGAAGACATTTTAGTTGACCAAGAAGAGGGTGACTTTCAATATCTCCTTGATGACATGGAAATTTCTCTCTTTCATGATAGTCCTAAAGAATATGAAGATTAGTGATTTGTCCAACTTGTTGTAGCTTTATACTAAGGAGATATGATTCCCAAAACTTTATCAAACTATGATATGCCTACTCCTACATCAGCCATTATCCAAATTGAAGAGACTATAAGCAAACTAAAGCCATGGGAAGACTAATCTAAGGATTTATTTGACACCATAAAATCAGGTTACTTACCTTTAGAGGCATGCCATGATTTGGTTCAATTTGAAGAAGGCAATATCACCAAACAAGAGTAAGGAAAGCCTCTAACCATGCCATCCCAAGAAGCTATATCATGTGAATATGACTTATTTGAGGTATTAATACAAGCATATCAACCCCTCCTCCCATTTGTAAATATCTCTTCACTCTTAGAGAATGAAACTAAACTTTGTTGGTCTCAAGATTCATGAAACCAAATGCATCTCTCTTGGAAGTCAACCCTGCAAGCATGCCAAAAGAGCCACCTAAAATTATTTAGCTTGATCAGGAGTAGCCTATGATTAAGGTAGAATTGAGATTGTTCATGCAAAATAGACAAGTGTGGGATGAATATGATTGGGTACTTGATTCACATATCCAGTCTATACACCTAGGGATTAAACAAGAAGGTCCAATTTCTATTTTATGAGAATTTGAGCATGCCAATATCTTCAAATACAAGTGGAATCTCTCATTTAGTGATCAATACCTGATTGGACTCTAGTCAACACATGATGATCTAACCTCATGGTGCTATAGTGATCAAATAAGCTTCTCATTTTATCGTAGAGGAAAAAAGAGATTGTGTTCAAGTTAGTTATTTCTAGTAGATTTTTATTTAATTTTTAATTAGTGTGAAAACATAAGTGGTGTGATAGTTGCCTTAGTTATTTTGTGTCATGTCTTGTTGCTTTCCTTAGGTGCTTATGTGTTAATTTCTTGTTGTGTCTTGTGATATTGTTGTAATTTTTGAAGAGGTTTCCTAAGGTATTGGTCTATTTGGAAGTCCAAGAAGAGTGGTCATTCAAGTCATATTACCATGTATGAGTCATGACTATCATAGAGAGTTAGTGGGTTCCGTTGATCAATAGGTTGGTCAACCCTTGTGAGTCACCAAATATGTTGACAATTTAGTTTACCAGTTGATAAAGGTTGTAGGATTCCTTGCACTCATGGACCAAAGCCTTTTTTTGTATAATCAAATTATCCATAATTTGATTAGGGATGGGATATTTTGGATTCTAAAAATAATCAAAAATACCATCAGAATATAACCAGCCTCCTTTAATGAAAGCTTCTTGGTCTCAATTTGGAAAAGTAGCAGGTATAAATACCATCGATGGTTTCTATGTTTCTTTCTTCATTTTCCAAATCATGTTGGGTCTATAAGCACTTTTAGAAGGTTTGGGTTTAAAAAATAATTTGGGATACTTTGGAAACTTAGCAATATAAAAGGCATATTTAAGATGGTATGTGGAAATGCCTTCATCTTCTATAATAACCTATTTTACAAGAGTTATAGGAAATGAATCAACCAAAGTGGAAGCAAGGTCACTAGGGTTGATATAATTGGATTTTGGTGGATTTGAAACTATTTCCTTGTTATTCTTTGCAATGAATTTAGAACTAGGATAATAGTTATAATTACGAAACTCGGCCTCTAGGTGTTTTCAATACTGATAAGGTTGTAGATTAGTAAGAATAGTGACCTCGATCCCAACATAGGCAAACTTAAGGCACTGATGCAAAGTGGATGGGATAGCCTATACTTAATATAAATATTACCAAGAAGTATGTTATAAGGAAACTCAATAACCATAATATGTAACAAAGTGTGATGGGACATAGATCCAAAAATTATTGGCAAACAAATAGTACTAGAAGATTCCCTCTTGGCATTGTCATATGCCTTTATGGTGATCATCTTTGTTTGAATGTCCTTTATAGTGTAACCCAATCTATGTACTAGTTTGAGGGACACTATGGTCAGCCCTGAACCATTTTCTATAAAAATCCACTTAATTTTATGGTTTTCAATGATGACCTCAATGTACAAGGGGTTATTATGGCTAGGACCAAGATTGGACCTATCTTTTTTATCAAATGTAACCTATCAAAATGAGTGCAAATGCCTAATAAGTGTTTGGAACTGTTTAGTGTTAATGTCTTGAGGAATAGTAGATTGTTGAAAAAGGTTATTCAAAATAGTTCTATGGACTTTAGGCATTCAAAAGATCTAAAATAGAAATTTGCATAGGGGTTTTACTCAGTTGGTCTGATAGATTATAAGGTTTTTCAATAATAAGATGAATAGGTTTAGACTTGGCTAGTATAGTATTTAACTTTGGATCTGAAGGCACAATGTTTACATTGGGTCAAGTGGTAGAAGGGGCAAAGGGCCCTGAAGAGTAACTTGTGAGAATCTAGTTATGATTGCACAATCTAGAGTTGTCAAGGAGCAATTATAATTAGAAGACAAAGTCAAAGGGTCTTGAGGGTGACTCATGGGCATCTATTTGCATTGACATAATTTTGAGTTAGCATGGAGCCATTATAATTAGAAGAAGGGGGTCTAGAAATAGTAACCTACACAAACTAAGGCGCAATAGAATTGCTTGTACTCAATGAGGTATTACTTGAGAAAGAGGGTGTTGACCCTATAATAATGGTTACAATGCTTCAAGAATCATGGGATGGTTCACAAGATTTAATAATGATAGTGGCAATGTGGTTCGTAGAAATATGACCCACTGTATTATTGTAGCTATAAGCCATGTTGTTGTAACCTAGGTTGTTGACATGGATATTATGATCCTGATTATGATCATGTTGATTATGATTTTGACCTTGATTATAATTTTGCTACTAATTTTATCCCTAGTTCTAATTTTGTCTTGGTAGTTGTTGATTATGTCTAGGAAATGGATCTTTATAGATACCCATATCCTAATTAGTGTTTTACAAGGCCAGTTTAATTTCAACTTCGTTGCTTTCAATAAAATATTTAATGATATGTCTCGATTGAAAATATTGATAATCACCATGACCAAAAACATGATGGAAGTTTAAAAAATCATTTTCTCAATACCAATTGGGTTTGGGTTGATCTTCAGGAAATGGTCTTGGTATAGGCCATACAATCAAATAAGTTGCTACAAGATTTTAGAGAATAACCTCCATAGGCTCTCCTAGTTTGATAAAGACTTTTTACCTATTATTGAATTCCCTTTGTGGAGGGACTATTTTCAAAGTGTTTTGTGGATTAGGGGGAGCTAATTGCATATTTGGAGCTAGTGGATCCTACACTTTTTGTACACATCTTGATCCAATCACTTTATTTTTGACCATGTTCTTGTTCTTACTAAACCCTTTGGGTTTCTTTATTGAAATATTTTGAATAGGAGATTGGGTCTGATTTGATTTTTGACCCTATGAAAAAATCTTGATAAGGCCTTTGGTGATAAGTGCCTTCTCAATCTATACACCCTTATCTATAATTTTTTGTGTTTTCACAAGCAAGCCATAAATTGTGCACCACTTCAGGGTGTAGATTATGTGCAAAAATGTCATCCAACTATTTTTCTGGAAAATTATTTTGAAAGCATCCAACTAATTCTCTCCACTATTGTAGGTATGTAGTGAAGCTTTCTCCATCTCGTTGTTTGAGTTTGCACAAGTCAACTATAGTTAATTTATGTTCAATATTATAAGAAAAGTGGTTAACAATTTTTTTAGATATATTATTCCAATCTACAACTGATCCCTTGCATAAATTAAGAAGCTAGTCTAAAGCTTGTCCTACTAAACTTTATGGAAATAAGTAAAGCAAATAATTGCTACTATAAGCTACCTCTTGGCATAATACAAAAAATGATTAAATGTCTTCATGAGGGTCACCCTTCCCTTTGTATTTATTGAATTTAGGTGCCTCAAAGTGAGGTGAAAAGGGGAATTGGAGAATAATCAAATCGATATGGACATATCTCATCAAATTTATACTTCTTGATCTGGTTCCATGTCTCCAATCATGACACGATATCTTTCATTGAATTCCACTCTTGCATGTTTGGTGTATTCATGGATGGAATATAATTTTTATGGGGTGTTATGTGCCCCTATTATGTGGATTGTTTAGGGATATAAACCCTACAATCTGTAACTTTGTTTTGGTTTTCCCCTTGAGTTGAGTAAGTGAGCCACTTATTCCTGGGTTGATAAACATTCCCTAAAGTTGGCTGCCTTAAATTGTAAGTGCTTTGATTTTGGGGAGTCTATGGTCTATTCACCAAAGTACATGTTGGTTACAGATAACTTTCCAAATTGTTTTGAAGAATTTCCTCAATATGCACTGAGTGTTTTATTCCTTACGTCTCTGAAAGAACATGAGGTTCTTGATGATTGAAAAATGTATGCTCCATGTCTGGCAAAACATGTTTTAGAACCTATTGAGGCTTGGCTTGTTCAATTGAGACATCATGATCCATCGTATTTGATTTCTAAATTAAAGTATGTTGCATTTGTTCAACCACATTCTCCTATTCTTTAGAAGCATCATTGTGTATTGAAGTGGTAGTTAAAGAGTCATTTAAGTCTATGATAAGTTGGTTTACATATCATTGACTTACCTTTTTGATCTTGGTGGCAAGATCTTGATCTTTAGGTATTGAGTCTATGAGCACTTCCTTTCCTTTACTAGAAGAAGCAATGTTTAATTTTTCAATATGAGTGAGTGATTGTTCTCACTATTGTTATTTTACCCTAACCAAGGTATGCAATTTTTCCATAGGAAAGTCTGATGGTAATCTAATGCCTAATTTAATCAACCTTAAGAGTGCTTCATCTTTGTCCTCTAGGGGTTGATGTTCAAAATAGTCTTCCTTAGATCTTACAGTCATGGGAATGTCTTCAAATACCATGGGATTGTCTTGTCCATCATAAAAGTGTTCTTCCTCATAGCTAGGTTTGTAAGAGACCTCACTATGATTAAAACTTTGAGTCACATCTAGAATATTGTTCCCTACATTTTGAAAATATTTAGAAAATGTTTTAAAAATGTTTAAGAAGGTGTGTTTTGATTTTCTCTAAATAAGTGACAAGGCAAAAGAGACAGAGAAGTGACATAGTACCATACAATTATAAGAAATGGTCATGAAATGACTCAACTTTGGTGGGTTGAAATCATCAAATTGGAAGAGGGTATGATAACTCTAAAACCTAAAGTGCAAGAAATGCAACAAACTTTGGTTTAAAGATACGTCAATACCATAAAAGTTAGGTACAAATTCGATGAGTTTCTACTTAAAAATTATAACAGAGTCTTTCTACTAAGGAAAGTAACAATGCAAACTAAGAAACTCAAAATGTGAAAACACATAATAATTCCTAAGTATAAAACTAAAACCAAATGGGTAGCACAACATTGCCACATGGTAATAGGAAATAGAATTGGTTCTAAAACTTAGAGAGTGAGTGATACACTAGATAACCTAAGTTCAAAATGATAAAAATGGATGATAATGAGTCTAAATAATGGCATTCAACCCAAATGTGAAATCATACCCAAGTTAAATCAAACCAAGTGCAAATGGTAAGCCAATTAACACCTTGTCCTAGAAATTAGAAAGGTGATATTTTGAATTTGAATTAAAAATGAAGGACTTAAAGATTTTTTCAAAATGGTTTAGACTCAAATGGGTAGCATAACAATGTTGTTTAGATAAGACAAACATAATATTTCAAATGAGGATTTGAACAAGGTAAAAGATAATTTTAATTTTGTCAACATAATGCCTCCTTGTTCAAAGAAAATGGTGGATAACAAATGTGTTTTTTTGACGTGTTTTGGTTTTAAAACAAGTTTTAGACTCAATCAAGACCAAGCAAGGGAAAAGTGATGAAATACAACTAAGTATAATCATCCCAAATCCTAAAACTAACAAGGTTGCTTCATATCACTGAATTCCATCTATATACATGCTCTTAAGAGGATTTTAAGTGTTAATCTAAAAGTAAAAGTGCATGAATTAGTAGGGTTTTTACATCCCTTTCTCCCAAGATATTTTATGGTGACATGGAACTTCAGGATACTCACCCTACATCAACAATATGTCCACGGCAAGTGTGGATGCTCTAAAACTAAATTTTTGATCATCTAAATGGTCCCAAGTATGGTTAACACTAGAGATGCCTCACATCAATTGAGTTCATACTAGCTAAATTACTATGCAAGGTTATATTCCTTTGCATATCGATTCCATCCATGTAATTATTAGTGGAATCCCCTAGTGACCTAGACTTGACTCAAGTTATTGTTATGATTGGGGAGATTAGTCATTCATCCCCCTTCAAATCATAGTATACATGCCCTAATTTATATATCCTACCATGGATCAAGGTTGAAATAATGTTTGGAGATGAAATCCTATGTCAAAGGTTCCCTAAATAACTCATGAGGAGGCTATGAACTCCCACTCACAAGCAAAGTTGCATAAAATAAATGACCAAGTGAAAAGATTTTAAAGGTTGTGTTTAGATCATCCAAACTATACAGATTTGGGGAGAGCCTTAACAACATTATTTTCACACCTTGTTCAAGGCACAATCACAAAGAAAGGGCACTTTTTGTCACCTAATTTCCCTAAAGGGGACAAGGGGAGAACATACACACCACTATCATTTTGTGAAAATAAATAGGTATAAAAGATCTAGCATAAAACAAAACACTTTTTTAGAATTTGCAATTTTAAGTGAATTTTTATTTTAATGCACCAAAATTGAAGTGTTGATGAAATTTTTGGCCCCTTGACCTTAGTTGAAAACTTGTAAAAATTTCATAGAACAAATAAGTATAAAAGATCTAGCATAAAATAAAACACTTTTTTAGAATTTGCAATTTTAAGTGAGTGTTTATTTTCATGCATTAAAAGTGAAGTGTTGATGAAATTTTTGGCCCCTTGGACTTATTTTAAAATGTGTAAAAATTTCACAAAATAAAGTACAAAACACCTAGATTCCTTTTAAACACCAAAGGAGAAGTTCAAAACTTAAGAACTTCCAAATTTTGCACTTTTTCTAGCGTGTGACCTACAATTTTTATAGGGTTAACTTCTACTTGAAAGCACAATCATTAATAAGAGAAGCAATATTTGAAATCTTACTCTTGGGTTTCTCTATTTTTTTACATATAGACCTATGTCGGTCCATAGTGACCAATGTCGATCCATAGTGACCAATGTCGGTTACAATAAAACCAATTCTAGTTATAACAAAATCGATTCTAGTTGAAACAAAACTGATGTCGATTACCTATAAACCCTTAGGAAAAACACATTTTTTAAAAGGAATTTATTATCCCCAAATTAGTATAAAATCTCTAGAAAACCTCTGGATCCTTCAACAAAATGATTAGATAGAGAGCATGAAAGTTTTAAAATCACAATAACAACCTACAACTTTCTAGTAAACTTAAAAATCTAGTTTTTCTATTGTGTTCTACCCTGCACAAGGACTGATGCCGATTAGGGTAAACCAATATCGGTCACTGTGTAAATTATGTGTCAAAAAAGGATTAAAAACATGGGAAAAATAATGATAAAACTTAATTTTTAGATATTTTTAAGCACTTTTTAAAAATCTAAGAATACCAAATTGTTCTCCTTGCTTGTATGGGATGTGTGGTCCTGTTGGGCATGCCAATATGTAGAGATGGAATCTAAAGTGAGTTATATCAAGAATTAGTAAATGAAACTCAAGAAAATGCATAAGAACATAATTGACTAAGCCAACTTCAATGGGGTTTGTAAAATTAAATTGAGAAATATTGAAATAAAGCATCTATATCAAACCTTCCCAAGAGCATCTGACCTATAAATTCAACTCAAAATGTGACTTTCCCCTTGATTTGGTGTTCAAGTCTTTAGCAATGATGAATGGCAATGGTCCTTCATCATCTCAAGTGCACTAATGAAACTACGCTCGTGATAAATTGATCAATTTTATGCCTATAGTGAAGCTATCCTATTGAAAATTAAGCATAATAACACTACACAAAAATAGATTATAGAGAGAATTCTGCATAATAAGTTTAAACCAAAAGAGCTTTAAAAATGGTGGTCTTGGCCCTCTTATTTATATATTTTTAGAAATAATCAAAATCAACCATGACCATCCATCTTGAGATCAAGATTTATGGCCATGAATTAATTCAATTTTGGATACTTAATCTATAAATATCCCCATAAATATTTGGAAGGGCCATTAAAGAAGCATGGAAAGCCTTAAACCTGATATTTATTGCATTTATGGCTTATGGATGCCACCCCACAGATGATGTCACCTAATTATGTAGATATTTGAAATCAATTTTCAATTAAGAAATCTTCAATAACTTCCATAAATTTTCCACTTAAGCCTTTGATTTAGATTAATTTGCCTAAGTGAGATTAATCAAGCTTATGCAATTCTTTGGAAATTGGTTGCACACTTAATCAAACTAATCAAAATGTTATATTGATGGGTTATAATTTAACTGTATTATAATTAGAAGAAGTTGTCAGTTGTATACAGACCAATACCCCATTTAGGACATTGTCAACATGAAATAACACATGCACATGTCATGTGCTTCTAAATTAGAAGAATTCAATGATTCAAAGCATCAAATTATATTTTTTCCATTTTGACTTGAAATGATTTAAGAAAATCTAACAATCGCATAAAATACATTAAGTGATTTTGGAGTAAGATTGATAATTTCAACATAATGGTGTTAGGAATTGGATGTCTACATATATGAATAACATTAATATACTATGTTTACAAGCAAATCATGCCATGCATAGGTCATGGTTTTGAATTTTTTGGTTTTTCTTTTCTTTTTATTTTTTTTAATTCTTTTATCTCCTAGCTAAAATATGATCCCATAAATGGGATGCTTATGTGAATTTTCTATATCGTATATACTTATTTTACCCTAATTTGTTTTTAGAAACCCTAATAGGATAGAAACTAGTATATGAATTCAAAAAGATAAATATGGCATTCAAGTGTACATCTAAATGTAAAATAATTAAAATGATTACAATGATCTGAAAAATGGCATATGATAAATATAGTAATTACAATAAAAGAATAATTACTTAGATTTTATGGTTGATTGTTTGATTGTGACCATATTTTGTAAATGGAAAATAGACTAAAGTAGGCTTGTGATTTATCCAGTTTAAGAATTGTGTTTATATTTTTGCATGGTCAGTTCTATCAGATTTAGGCTAGTATTTATTTTTGATACACACCTATGTTGGTCAGTAATGACATGTGCCAAAATATGGGCCAATTATCATATGGTAATCTTCACCTATTTATGAAATTATTGTATGTGCAGTGTTAAATCTTGATGATGTGAGTAACTCTCGAAATAAACCTCCTTCAACTTGAAACCCTAGGTGTACTTATGAGGGATATAAACTTTAAAATTTTGGAAAGTGTAATGGGTTGAGATAACTCCAATCATACCCACTTGATGATTGACTATTGCCTATGTATCTTATACTTTAAGGATAGAAATCAAGCCACAAATGATTCTTCCACCTAGTGTGATTATGCAATTGTGCTCCTTCTTTATATGAATGCAACTAATGATTTAGGTTTAATACATGAAAATGTTTATTTTTACTTAGATTTTTTGTAATTTATATTTGGATTGTGATTTCTCCTAGTGACTGATTCATAATTTTGGAATAATAGAGATTATTTGCTCAATGTGCACTCATATCTATATGTATACCAGATAAGTGCCAATTCCTTTTCAAATTAGGCCTTAATGTGTATATATATGAGTCCAATTGGGTAACTTATCATGCCACCAACACACTCAATATATGGGCTTGAATATCTAGCCTTTTTGGTGTATTTGAATGCTTTGATTCTAATGAAAAAAATTGTGATAAACCATACCAACCCATTTTTATAAGATTTTGAATTTGATGAGAGCTTACCATTAGAATTGATTTTTCTTAAAATCTTATTAATTCAAATGTAATTCCTTCAGATTGAAAACACATTAACAATTCTTGTATGTTCATTTCAATCATGCCTAAAGTATTGAGATATTTAACTCCCAACATAATATCATCTCCTCCCATGGGATTGGAAAAAATATCATGATTCAACATGTTTTACCCCATTTTTTAGGTTAATATTTCAATTTTCCTAAACACTTGGTTGTACCCCCATTTTTAATCATGACCTTAAATTCTAGAGTTGGGTACACAAAATATTTCAAACATGCAACCAAATTATTTTTTATGAGATATTGATTACTTCCAAAGTCAATTATGATTGTATTCCAATTCCTATAGATATATTTGACATGACTCTTTTGCTTTGCTTGGTTAAATTAAATTTATAATTATGTGATGGCTATGGAGATCCTTATGTACACCTTCAATAATTATTTGCCTATATTAGAAACTATGAAGCACACAAGCACTCAACATGACTTGACTCTCACTCAATGTAAACACAACATCATCATGACTTGAATAGAGGATCTTATAACATAATTTACACATGATGTAATAATAAAAAATCAATGTAATCATAAAACACAATATACCACACATCAATAATCACACAATGTCATAATTATCAATATTAAGCATGCATAAAGTAAGTAATGTTAGTTTGCATAATCAGTCAATGGCAACATCTAGTACAGAAAAGCACAATATCCATAATAAATAGAAATATATAAAGTATATGTAAGATCAAGCCATGTATAATAGTTTACTATGATCAATGGACCACTATAGAAATAAATAACTTGATAATTTTATGAATATGCCACCAATGTAGAAAGTTTTACCTTGGGTGTCAATAATGCCATGCATCTACATGTTTGTATATCATATGTAACACATATATCCTAACCCACTCATGTATACCAATAAAATAATGTGTGTAGAGAATACATATGTAATTCACCATGTATAGATGAATAAAATTAATCTACATGTGTACTAGCAAAGCATGTCATGCATAAGTCTTGGTTTTGTATTTTCTGATTTTTTTTTGAATTTTTTTTTACTTTTTTAATTATTTTATGTCCTAGGTAAACTATGATCCCATAAATGGGATGATTAAGTGAAGTTCCTATATTGTATATATTTATTTTACTCTAATTTGTTTTTATAAACCATAAGAGGATATAAACTAGTATATGAATTTAGAAAGATAGATATGCTATTCAAATGTACATATGAATGTAAAATAATGAAACTGATTACAATGATTTGAAAAATGGCATATGATAAATATAGTAAGTAAAACTTAATTATAATTAATTAGATTTTATGGTTGAAAATTTGACTATGACTATAGTTTGGTAATGGAAAATAGGCTAAAGTAGGCTTGTGATTTTTCTAGTTTAAGAACTATGTTTCTATTTATGCATGGTTAATTTTGTCAGATTTGGGATAGTATTAATTTTTAATACACACTTATGTTGTTCAGTAGTGACATGTGCTGAAATATGGGTCAATTATCATAAAGTGATCTTTACTTATCTATGAAATAATTGTATATACGATATCAAACTTTGATGATGTGTGTAAATCTAGAAATAAACAACCTTCAACTTGAAACCCTAGGTGTGCTTATGAGGGATAGAAACTTTCAAAATGAGAAGGTGTAATTTTTTGAGATAAATCCAATCACTCCCACTTGATGATTGACTATTTCCTGCATATCTTATACTATGAGGAATGAAATCAAGCCATACATAGTTCTTCCACCTAGTGTGATTATGCAATTATGTTCCTTCTTTATATGAATGAAACTAATGATTTAGCCTTGATACATGAAAGTGTTTATTTTAAATTAGATTTTGTGTACTCTATACTTGGATTATGATTGCTCCTAGTGTTTAATTAATAATTTTGGAATAATAAAGAATATTTTCTCAATGTGCATTGGTGTCTTTATGTGTACCAAATAAGTGCCAATTCTTTTTTAATGAGGTCTTAATTTGTATATATATGAGTCCAATTGGGTAATTTATCATGCCACCAACACACTAGGTATATGGGCCAACCCTAAGAAAATATTTGATTTTAAAAATTAGTCATTATTGGGAGAGGGTCAATATTGACTATTGATATTGATTTAGTCTGACGTTATTGACCTGTGTACAAGCAAGTTAAACTGAAGATCTTGATATTTCTATATAGGACAATAAATAGGTTTGAAACAGATAGTGATGGTCATTTTGGGGTGTAATAGTATAACATAATGATCAAACTCATAAGGTAGCCTATAGGTGTGATATAATGGTGGGTTAGGACCTTATTATGCATGCAAGTCATGTGTTATAAATGTATGTCAAGATTTTCATTGTCAAGTACTTAATACCAATTTTAGTATCTACAAATGCCCCCTTTTTATTCTAGTTATGTGATTATTAGAGTTAAAGTAAAAGATGTATTTGAGTGTGTACAACACACTTTATTTTTGGTAGGGAGATTCAATTGTACATGTCACTGAAAAGAAAAACCTAAAACTAACATGTAGTAGTTAATGCCCATAAATTAATAATTTTAATCTAAAATTAAATTTAAAAATTTAAGAGCAAGGAAAGAGTACACCTTTGTATTGGTGAAAATCATTTTTCTATTACAACATTTTAGATATAGTGTTTCATTTATGAAGCATTGAATAGCTTGTACTTCCTTTCTAAAGCACATAGAGAGTTAGGGTGACTATGCCATAAATTTGTGTAACTATGTCAGCCCTTAGGTTAGGAATAAAACATGCCCCAACCCTCATAAATTTCATGAGAATTGCACAATATAATAACCCAAATAAATACTCATAAAATAAACTGAAACCATATGATGAGTTCGTTAAATAAAAAACTAAATCAACCATCGCATGTGGCTTTTATATTCATTTGTATAGTTTCACTCTATTTTTCTCAAGTTCATTCCATGTCAAAAAAAATGCATATTAAAAGAGAATGAGTAGTGTTCATGCCTCAATCTTGACCACATATTTTATTGTATAATTTCTCTCAATTTCACTCAATATATAAAATGCATGATCAAAAGAGAATGTACAATGTTCATGTCCTTATCAAGACCTTAGTGCTAATATGTGTGAATTTTTAAATTGTATTATTGTGTATGTGCATGAACTAGTATCATCCCATTTTTAGAACTATTTTAATTATTAACTATTATAGTATATATGTGCATGAACTAGTATCATGCATCATAATTCTAAAAATCTGTATATGTGTATGAACCAATATCATGCTCCATAAATATGTATCAATTAATATAGAATGTTATGTATCTATGTTCAATATGAGAACATGTATCTCAAATGTACGTGTACATGAAAAAAAATGTTACTGTAAACTAAGTATATATGTCCACATGTATGCACCCAAATGTGTATGAATATATACTCAAGTAATTTTATGTTTAGTGCATGTACTTAATATATGCCCCAATAATCTGTATTGATATGTCAATATCTATCATCTGACTTAACCATCTAATATTTGGATGATTTTGAAACTCTAAAATCTATACTTTGATTTTATTTTATATTCATGGAGGCTTATGTCTCTATGACAATCCCATTATAATGCCCCCCTTTCAAGATGAGGGATGTGTCTTGTAATTTAATCATCTCAAAAGAATAATTAAATGTATCATGTCATTGGTAAAGATAACATCATGTATAATCATGTGAGCATGTGAAGAGTATGGTAACATAGTAATGTATATGTCAATATAGGAATGTATGAAACATATGTGATGTAGGGCATATAATTGTCATGTCTAGATATATGTCTCAATGAAGCATACAGTATAAGGATGAGTTAATAATACTATTGAATAATAGTATAATATATGTATTGTGGCACCAATCAATTTTAGGACAATAAACAAGCACAAAAAAACTCAAATGTTAGTGTTACATATAAGGCCAAGGGACACATATAAGGGACATAAAGATGTCACAAAAAATTAAGGCCAAGGATCATAGGCAAAGGATATAAATAGGTCACAACGAATAGACATGAAGATGTCACTAATAAGCAAGACCAAAGGCCCCACACAAAGGAGATAAAGATGTTACAAACAAGGGACATAAATATGTCACAAACAAGGGACATAAATATGTTGCATCAAATAATGGACATAAAGATGTTGTAATAAACAATGTACATATATATGTCACATCAAAAAAAAAACATAAAAATGTTACATCAAACTAGGCCAAGGGCCACACATATGGTACATAAAGATGTCACAAATAAAGCCAAGGGGGCACACATAATATACAAGCATAAATTATCCTATCATGCAAGAGAGAAACATCATCAATGAAGCATATAATAAGTAAAGACTAGTCTACACCATCCATATGTATTAATGTCACATCATAATATAATAGCATATCCATGTAGCACTTTGTAATATAGTAATAACTAGCAATACAAATAGCTAAAAATGGTAGAAGATTATATAAATATATAACTTGTGATAGTGAAACATATGGAATAATACTTCCCTCAGTATTTGCATGGCCATAAGGCATAGGAAAGTCAAACATCCATATGTCTATGTGTAACTTGTTTATCTTACATCATACTCTTATACCATGAAAAACATGTGTATGAAAGGAATACAGATTAAGAATATGTTTTTTTTTAATTTTCATGAAGTTTTATATTTTTAAAATATTTGAAATTTGAGAAGTGTTAACCAATGATCCCATCAATGGGAGGACCATGGGGAGTAACTGTATTTAATATTTTAAGGGTCACATATGGTTCACCAATATGTTTTATCTTAATTTGGTTTTACAAAACCTAATAAGATAGAAACTAATATATGAATTTAGATAGATAGATATGGTGTTCAAGCATCTATATAAATGTTAAATACTAAAAATGATAACAATGATTTGATAAATGGCATATGTTAAATATGATAGGATAATAAAGGGATAAGACTTATCTTTTTTGTTAATTGTCTGACTATGATTTTGATAGTGGAAAATAGACGTGATTCATCTAGTTTAGGAATTGTGTTTCTATTTACATAGGGTCAATTCATCAAATTTGGGTCAGTATTGACTGCCAATACTAATATGTGCTAGTTAATTGTGACTTATACTTATATATGAGTCAATGACCATACAGTCAACTTTTCCTATCTCTAAAATCTTTGTATGTGTGATGCTAAACACTGATGATGCATGTAACTCTAGAAATCATCCTCCTTCACCCTTAAACCCTAGGTGTGCTTGTGAGGGATAGAAACCTAGAAAAATTAGTAAATTATAATGGGTTGAGCTGATTGTAATCACTCTCATTTGATGATTGACCACTACTTGCATAGCTGATACTTCGATGAAGGAAATCAAGCCATATGTAGTTCTCCCACCTAGTATAATAATTCAATTATGCATCTTCACTATATGAATGCAAATAATGATTTGGATTTGATACTTAACAATGCTTACATTAACTTGGATTTGGTGTGATTCAAACATAGATTTTGAGTGATCCTAATGATTGATTCACAATTTGAGAAGAATAAGGAAAATTTTCTCAATGTGTAGTAGTATATAGTTGCGTATCAGATAAATTCTAATCCCTTTTCAAATGAGGCCTTGATTATATACATGTGAGTCTAATTGGGTAATTTACCACACCACTAAAACTATAGGTAGATGGGCCAACCCTAAAGAAATGTTTGGTTTTAAAAAGTAGTTGTTATTGGGATAGGGTCAGTAACATTAGGCCTAGGTCAGTATTTACTATCAATATTAACTCAGTCTAACATTACTAACCCATGCACATGCATGTTAAACTAAATATCTAGAGATATTTGTATAGGATAGTAAGTAGGTATGAAATAGATAATGAGGTTCATGTAGGTGTGTAACATTATAATGCAAGGATCAAACTCTTAAGGTAACATGCAGGTGTGAGAAAATAGCAGGTTAGGACCATATTTGTGCACACAAGTCATACATGGTAAATGTATTTCAATATTGTCATTTTCAACTACTTAATACCAAATTTTAGTATATACAGTAAGTAATCATCAACATCTATTAATTTAGACATGTCATTTTAATCATCTTATATATCTATAATAAAGTATGTACTCCCAACTTAATCATATTTTAGATTTGGTTTATTTGATATTCTATCCTATTAAATATATTAATCATAATCGGTTTCATGTACCCATGATATGGTCCTTTCAATGTACATGTGTGGAGAAGAAATAAATATTATGTTTGAGCACTAGTTGAAGAAATGATTTCCACTTGTTCTTGATTTTGAGATATATCGTCTCGTAAAATGGAAATAGTATTACCTTGGAGATCAAATGTAATTTGATCATGATTATTATCAAGTTTTGTTATTTATATTATCCATGAGTTTCATATTATAACATTGCATAAGTAGGTTCAATATGGAATATGGTGAAATGTAAATTGATACCAAGAACTATGGGCCACTCAATGGATCATATTGTGAGTAGTGTGGATAAAGTAGTCTTATTCAAGTGTTTAATGCCATACCCAAGTTACTTGAGAAGTGTCATGATACATACATTAACTTCATAATAATTTTCAGCCATGACATTGGTGCATTGTTTATAGCCTATGGGAGGGCTAATTGTAACATCCCCACAGGGTTTTACTAGAATAATGCAATAAAAAAAATTAAACTATTGACTCAACACTTATTATTTCTATAGATTACACCATGATAATTTAATTATTAATTTTTAATATACTAATTAAGCATATTAAACTTAGTAAACATGTAGCAATAATAGTTGTCATTCACCAGTAACTTATGTAAACAATCATAACTGCATAAGGAAAGTAATAATAAATTACAGCCATGGTTGTTCCACTAATACAGTCACTGCTATTAATGTACAATAATTAATCAATTACATTTTTGATAGACATGATGCTTTATCATAAATACAAGGATAGATACAATGCTCTACAGAGCTCAAGTCACACTAACTCTTGTATCTTTGATAATCTCAAGTGTAGTCTCCAAGTAATTATTGCAGTGGGGAGGGATATCATAATTCAAGTGCTTTTTCACACCAACCACAAACCATAGATCCCCTACATAATCCCCTAAATAGGGAATGGTCATCCCTTCATTGATGGGTAAATAGTGATGGTGTGGGAATCCAGAGAGAGATGCTAGTACCCGTGTGCTTTAAGATTTATACTACATGAAGTATACCATAAATAAATACATTCTAACATGATATCACACAAACATGTAAATCATACATATGAAATGACAATGCTTATCTAACATTACTTTGGCCAAAGTTTTCAAATAACATATGATCTCTATCATCAATCAAATTTATATACACCACTTGATTGGATTACCTTCATCTAGCATTGGAGATGTTAACTAAACTGGTGAAGTTCATCTCACTATTTAGTTAGAACCAAAAATTCTAGATGTGGTTAACATTCATTATAACCAAAAAATTCATGCAATTATTTCTACTAGAAAGTACAAACACAAGCTGATTATTGAAATAATTATTATGCATACATTTAGTCCATCAAACATATGAATGAACCTCATTTATATTATTCAACACATAAACAATATTTATGACAAGTTTATTTATCAAATGGGTAAATACAACTCATTTTATAGAATTTAATTTCTTTAAGTAAATGCTAAAAATACCAAATCATCATTTTCACCAAAGAAAGAAGCTCATAGTGATTAATAAGAACTAGTAATCATAACTTATATAATGATTATTTATAAATTCATAAACATTCACTTATTCATCCTTTTAGGAACTTAAGCTACATTTGAATAGTTATAGTTCCCTATCCTTCAGAATTTCATGACTTATTTGTTTAGTCACTATTATAACTATAGGCATGCATCTCATTCTATAAATATAAGTTATATATGTATATGAGAACCTAAGTTCTCCTATAGGTATATTTCATATATTTATAAAACATGTATTTATATAACCCATAATATATAATTTAATACATAATTACTATTGTAACCTACTAATAGA
This sequence comes from Torreya grandis, assembly GCA_037957365.1. Lineage (NCBI taxonomy): Eukaryota > Viridiplantae > Streptophyta > Pinopsida > Cupressales > Taxaceae > Torreya > Torreya grandis. The sequence goes on along the minus strand of JARHVA010000996.1, from coordinate 1,944,637 downwards.
ACTTTTCATTATTCTATTAAAGCCTAAAAGATAATATCTTTCATAATAAAGGCTCGAGAAATTAAAAAAGGTCTTATTATCACCATAACCCATGTTTTCATAATAGGTATAAATTCAATTTGGCTCGGTTATATTCCTAATCCCATTTCTCTATTTTCCCCAAATTTTAAGTCATTATATATTGATCTTAATTACCATATACAACTCATAATAATCAATGATTATTTAATGTAGAGAAATATGTTATATATTTAATTTAAACATACACGGTTTAACACTTCCTACCAATGGCTTATTTGAGTTCATAAGTTCTCAAATTAGAAGTCTAATTCTCTATTCAAAACTACTCTATCCATAATCATGTAGTCCTTATATTCTTACAAAAGCCTTTCACTCACAATTTTGTAACAATTTTACACAGTCGATTTTATGTATATATAACTCAATGTATCTTATAATTTGCATAGTCTATGATATATGTATTCTTTCATTGTGTTTTATGCATAATCCATTTATATATGTATATATAATTGTAGTGTTTATGCTAAAAGACTTATGTTTTTCCATAAATGTTAAACTCACAGTTTTGCATGTTAAATGTAATTTATAGGGTGTGTGTGTGTGTGTGTGTGATTGAGTGTTCAGAAGATTATACTATGTGTAATCTTCTGAACACTCAATCACACACACACACACACACACACACACACACACACACACACACACACACACACACACACACACACACACACACACACACTACATTTTATATTTATATTACACAATCATATAGTAAACTATTCATATATATGCATAGCTTCATGTATATACCCAGTCTCTAAAATATGTTTAATTGATAATATACATCCTAGGTATTCATATATATTCATTACCCCAAATTGTTTCAAATATGCTACCACATAATAATATATTATTAGGTATAATAACCATAATATATTCAACAAAACATTAAATCAAAATCCTTTGAGAAACCAACTAAGTATTCTCTAAAAACAATACTTAGTGTCATATAAATGATTATGGCCTATTAGGAATTCACCCAGGTCATAATTATATATACAATTTCATTTTTTATGTTAAATGGTTGAATTCAATTTTCCTACACAAAAACCCCAAACTAACAATATCCTATATGATACATTGTCCTCAACATAAATATTCAAACATTATATTGGTATACTTAGTATTTCCGTATATCTCTATATACTCAAAAGTTTATTTTCCCTACCAACTGTGTATACATACAAATCATTTTGACATTAACCAATCACAATTTCTATATTAGTAACAAACTATTTCCCTAATTACTATTTTTCTTGAGCTAGGACATAATCCATTAACTAAAACAACTTTAATTAACCCCACAATTCAAACATACAAGCGAGTCTGGTTTGAAAATTCTTAGGTTTTGGAGGATGATATATTAGCTCTGTGGATGGCTAAGCCATCCATAGGGTTAATCCTATTACCCTCATTCAAATACAAAATAAACATTTTCTAAATTTTCTCAATCATAATTTTATGCAAAGTTTCTCAAACAATAGAATAACAAATAACATTACCAACCTCTATTATGCTTTCCAATTGAAACTGAAAGAATCCAATTTCCTTCTTTTCCTTACTCTATATTTTCTTCTCCTCTTTGTGTCTCTCCTTCCCTTTCATGACTCCCTCTTATCTTATTCTTATCACCTACCTCTCTTCATTACAAATTTTTATGCCACTGTTCATTCAATTTGCAGTCCATGTGTAATCCCTAATCTTCCATTAGCATACAAGAAGCCCTAATTTCTCTCTTTCATTTGAATTTTCTCCAATATCATTAAACATTTTTTTTGTTAAATTTTTTCATGGTCTCTACTTTACAAGACCTGAGTATATCCACTAACCAAGTCCACATTAATCATTTACATAATGATAACTATACTTCCAATTTTTAACATATTCTTATGCATGACAATCAAAGACTAAACTTAGATTTTTAGAATAAACAACTTTCTTTGTTAACATAAATAGGAAATTATCTCTTTATCAAAAAGATAAATAAATTATTGGTTTCAATTATAACAAGATAGTTATTTTCATCAATTACTAGTGTATATAGGCTATATATATGTTTAATTTTATTTTTAATAGCTTGACTGATATTGATATTCTTGAATATCAATAATAATAAGCTTAATGTTAAATAACATTTTTAAAGACATTATACTAGTCTATATATAATAATAATTAGATATATTTTATTTGATTTACTTTCAAAAATCATAGACAAACATAAGTAAGTAACCTTATGTAATCCTACTACACATCAAGCACTGAGTCCATGTATAATAAACAAAATTCAATTACATATAATATTTATTCCATAACTATATACTAATATTTAAAACATACAAACTATAATATCTAACAATCCAAACACATAATTCATATAATATTTTTAATCTATTGTGGTGTGTGCAGGGGTCTTAGCAATTCCTCTATCATCATTCACCATCTCCATCTACGTCACCCTTTCTGATGATGATCTTCTATCATCATTCTCTGAGGGATGAACTTTCATGTATCCAACCATGACAAGAAGGTAGTTAGTCAATTACATCATGATATAAATCATAAAATAATGCTATAACAACAAAGTAACATAATCATTATGTACAAAATTCAAAATTAGCCATCTCATAATAATAAACTCATAAAATCTAAGTAACATATATCTATCCCATAATAGCATATGACTTATAATTTAGTTAAAAATTAATAAAAAAATTTAACAACCATATTCATCCATGGATAATTAGGTAAATTAGTTTAGTGAGAGAATAAATATGTAACATCCTTCCCCCCTAAAATTGGTCATCATCCGAATGACACTTACTCAAATAATAGTTCTGAATAACAAATAGAGTTTTATTAAAATATAACATAGTTTCTAACATCAAATCAAGCAAAAAAAATGTGAAAATAACCTATAGAACTCATCATAGTCCTCCCAAGTACCACTATCCTCAGAGTATTTGTCCCACAAGACCTTACACTATGACACTTCTCTATTATGCAAATAAAGTTTGTGAGTGTCAATTAATCTAACTGGTTTTATCGTGACCACCCCAAAATCTAGAACTTAAAAAGCATTCAAATCCAACACATGCAAAAGATCATATATATACTTGTTAAGATAAGATACATGGAAGCTATTATGTAATAAAGCTAGGGTTGGTGGCAATGCAAGCATATATGCTACAGGAATGACCACTTCTAAAACCTCAAAGGGTCCCACATATCTTGGTGAAAGTTTTGTTAACTTTTTTAATTTAATTGAGCTCTTTTATAACTTAACATGTAAGAATACTTTATCACCTACTAAAAAATACTTAGCTAATATCTTCATATTATCATTGCTCTTCTACCTATCATTGGCCTTAACCAATCTCTGCCTGATTGTTTTAAACTATTCCTCCATTTTTGAAAGTATCTTAGGTCCAAAGACTACCTTGTCTTCCAACCTATCCCAACTAATTAGTGTCCTACACCTTCTTCCATAAAGTCCTTCAAATGGTGCCATCTTCAAAGTAGATTGGTATGATTCGTATTCAAACTTAACCAATTGAAGGTATTCTTCCCAGTTGTATTATTAATCCATGCAATACATACAAATAAGATCCTCTAATACCTGATTAACTTGAAAAGTTTGACCATCAGTCTATGGGTGATAAGTAGTGCTAAAATTTAGTTTCATACCCAAAGCTGAATTTAGAGTTAACCAAAATATATAAGTCATTCTTGGATCATAATCTGATATGATATTCTATAGAAAACTATGTAATCAATACACTTCCTTTATGAATATCTTCACAAGAGTTGGTGCATCATCTATCAAATTGCCTGGGATAAAACTACCTTAGTTTATCAACTATAACTAAGATCATTTCAAGCCTATTTCATGATAATGCCAATCCTCAGATAAAGTCCATACTAATCACCTTCTATTTTTATTTTGGTATATTATGTGGATATAACAATCATGTCAGATGCACATGTTCAACTTTCACTCATTGACATTACAAATAATGTGACATAAATTATGTTACATATTTCTTGATTCCCTTCTAGAAATAAAGTGGTCTAAATTATGCCATAAGCTTGGTTACTCCTAGGTGTCTTGAATATGGGCTATTGTGAAGTCTCTTTAGCATTTTGTTCATCATATTTTCTCGATCTGGCACAAACATCATTTTTTTTTAAAGCAGAAGACCATTTCTCTCTAATTTGTATCCTTTATACCTAGGATTTTGAGCATTCTTAGACAAAGCTTCTCTGACTTGGTCATAGAATTTATCTCTTGGTGAGAACTCAATCACACAACTCTAAAAGTACTCATGATAGTAGCCATAACTACTATGTACCTTCTACAACTCAAAGTGTCAACTACTATATTTTAATTTTTCTTTGATGTAATTGAGATCAAATTCATAGTCATATAAAAACTCTAACCAATACCTTTGATGAGCATTCAAATTTGGTTGGGTGAAGATGTATTTGAGTCCCAAGTTATCAATCTTGAGCTCAAATCATTTTTCCAACAAATAATGTCTTGAAACTTACAAATCATGAACAATTATTGCAAGTTCAAAATCATGAGGGGTGTAATTCACCTCAGAAGGATACAACTTTCTTGACTCATAAGCTACTATTGCACCATCCTATATACAAATTCCTCCTAGTCTATCCCCAAACACATATTTGATCATTGGAAATTGACCATTAGGATCAAGAACTCTTAACACTGGTGCTGAAGTAAGCCTTATTTTCAATTCCTAAAAAGATACTTCACATTTATTTGACTAGATAAAACTCTAATTTTTACACTACAAAGAGGTAATTAGATTAGCTATCTTAGAAAATTTTGAAATGAGATTCCTATAATAGCTCCCCATAAAAATTCTTAACTCATGGACATTCCTTGGTGTCGACCACTCCATAATGGCTCTTATCTTAGCCGAATCAATATAAATTCCATATGCTAAGATAATATGTCATAGATATTACACTTTCTTTTGGAAAAATGCACACTTGGACAATTTGCCATGCATCATGTGCTTTTGTAGACATAAAACTAGTTCCATATGTTGAAGATGATCTTATTCATCCTTAGAATAAATTAGAATGTCATCTAAAAAGACCAAAATAAAATTATCTAGGTAATCTCTGAACACATTGTATATGATATTCATAACTATTGAAGATGCATTCATCAACCCAAATGGTAACACTGTAAACTCGTAATGCCCATAACAAGTTATAAATTTCATCTTTAGAATATATTCATCTTTTATCTTTAACTTATGATATCATACTCTAAGATTAATCTTAGAAATGACCATTTCTCCCCTCATTTGATCAAAAATATCATCTATTTGAGATAGTGGATACCTATTCTTGATGGTCATTTTATTCAATATTCTATAATCAATGCAAAGTCAAAGAGTAGCATCTTTCTTCTTAACAATGACAATTGGTGCACCCTATGGTGACACATTTGGTCTAATCAACCCTTTAGAACAAATTTTTTGAAGTTATGCCTTTAATTATAATAATTAAATGGTTTTCATTTTATATAGATCCTTAGACTAAGGTTTTGATCCTAGTTTGATATCAACAAAAAAGTCAAACTCTCATTTAGGAAGCAATCTTGGCAATTCCTCTAGAAACACATCATGAAAATTCCTAAGGATAATCTTCAATTGATGGCTCCTCAGTTCCCTCCATTTCATTTATTTTAATGATAAATTCTTGATGTCCCTTACCTTGGGCCTTCCTAAGTTACATTGCATAAATGTGCCTAAGCTTTAACTCCATTTTCTCACCTTAAATTAGTATTTGATTTCTATAATCATCAAGACACTCCACTCTTTTCATCTATTAGTCAATCTTGGCATTATGATTCATAAGCTATTTGACTCATAAGATCACATCATATGACCCTAGTGGTATTATATAAATATTTACAACCATTATGAAATTTGAAAACCTAATTTCTTCTTCTACTAAACACTTATCAAACTAGACTTTGGAGTCATTCCCATATTATACTGACCATGCATTTTCCATTACACCAACTTTTATAGATAATTTATTTATAATTATAAGAGATATAAAACATTGTGTATCCCCTATATCTATCAAAATAGAAACTAGATGTTCAAACAAAATAAATACATTATAGTTTTATGGGTGAAGTTTGAAATTCAGCGTGCTAATTATCAACCACTACATGAATACGTTGCTAAAATTTTCTTTGTTGAGGGGCAGAACCTTTGCTACTCAACTTATCCTAGGTACACTCACACACAAAATGGTTACCTCCATAGATGAAGCAACCTCTTAGTGGTCCCTTCCTATCATATTATTGGTTTCTATTGAAACCACCCTTGAAACCATTACCTAGTTTCTTACTACCTGAACCATTATTAAATCTGGTATTATGATTCTTGAATTAAATTTTAGAGTCTCCACTCCTCTACTTCTAGTTATTATTTTTGAAATTTGGTCTAGAACTTCCAAAAAAATTATTAAAATTGTCCCTGACCTAAGAAAAAGATTTCAACTTTTGCTCATGGTTGACTGCTTTCTCAAATACTTGGTCCATGGTAGATTGTCCATGAATGTCCACCTCTCCACCAATATGGGGTTTTGATTCGATGATAAAATTTATAATCCTGAACATCTCATCTTCTTGATACTGAGGTACATACTTTAGAAGTTTGGTGAACTATTCCCAATACTCATTTATCGACAAGTCTCCTTGCTTTAAATTTTGAAAATATGTCAGCTTTTAGTTAAAATATAATTGTGGAAGCCACAAGGATTTAAATAGTGTCATAAATTGCTCCCAAGTAGTGGTGGTCAAGTTCAGATTCATTTCCAACTTATTATCACACCATGTATTTCTTTCTCTAACTAACTAATAAGCTCCCCAAATAGCCTTGGTGACCTTAGAGTAGTTTTAAATCTCGAAATACTTCTCCATTTTAATCAACCATGCTTCAGCTTCATCTCCCATAATTATTTCATCAAACTTAGGTGGATTCACCTTTTCATATCCCTTACCAATATGTGGCTACATGTACTCTCATGTCTTGAGGCACTTCCTCGTGTCTCTAATCTTGAGGGATTTATTATTTATTAGGATGCTTTGTAGGTTCATATTGATGGGATTCTTTTTCTTGTCTATGGATTTCTTGTTCTAAGGTTATAACTCAATCTTTAGTCTCATTAATGGTTACAAGAATTTGATCTGATTTTATTGCTTGTTCAGTGGCAAATTAGTTAGGATCAAATAGAGGGTTATTATCATTGACATTCAAAGGACCCTTACCCAATTCTTGCTCACACCATTCTTTATTCTAGTAAAAAAATATGAAATAGAAGTCTCATTAACTCCTAGATCTTGAGCCACAGTTATGATACTACAATATAACATCCCCACAGGGATTTACTAGAATAATGCAATAATTTTTTTTTTAATATTTACTTAACACTTATTATTTCATTAGATTACACCATAAAAATCTAAATAGTGATTTTTAATATTTTAACTAAGCATATTAAACTCAATAAACATGTATCAATAACAATTACCAATCACTAACACCTTATGTAAACAATCATAACTACATAAGGAAAGTAATTATAATAAATTACAACCAAGACTATTATAATAATACAACCACTTCTAGTAATGTATAATAATTAATCAATTACATTTCCAATAGGTATGATGCCTCATCATAAATACAAGGATAGATACAATACTCCATGAAGATTGAGTCACACTAACTCTTGTATCTCTAATAATCTCAAGTGTAGTCTCCAAGTAAGTACTGCATTGGGGAGGGAGAGCATCATCCAAATGATTTTCCATACCAATCACAAATCATCGATCCCTCACACAATCCCCCAAATAATTAATGGCCCTCCCTTCATCGATGGGTAGATAGTAATGGTGTAGAAATTTAGAGAAACATGCTAGTACATGTGTGCTATAATATTTATACTATATGAAGTGTACCATAAATAAATACATTTTAACATGATATCACACAATCATGTAAATCATGCATATTAAATGGCAATGTTTATCTAAAATTAATTTGGCCAAATTTTTCAAATAACATATGATCTTTAAGAGTAGTCAAATTCATGTTATAGGTACAATCACTGGGGGTGAATCAGTGATGCAAGATAATCTAATCAACTCCCAATTCTTAAACACTCAACACATACAATCATGATGCATACAAATCAAAAATTATAATTAACATAAGAAGATAAAACACATGATATACATGGGAAAAAATCTTGGAGAAGAAAACCCACTGAACCCTTCAAGATGTAATAAAGTCCTAAAATAATAAGATCCAACATTTATACCAGCACCAACTGATCAAGGAACACCTATCCCTTCATTTAGGGAGACACCCATCCCACAAGAAGGAACCAACCCCCTAGGTAACCAAGCACCCACTTAGCTACCTTTATTTTATCACAACCTATAATCTAATGTCTTATACACCTAATGATGTACTTCGCTTGCTTTCACTCTTCTTCACCCTCCAATCTTTTTCAAATAGCCTCTAGGGCTTACTCGCTCAATCTGCCTCTTCTAGGGTCATTAGGTCTAATGACCTATGTGTCCTCCTACATAAAACTCATTAGATAAACATGACTGATCCTATTTGATCTATTATGGTCCTAAATTACATGTACCTTCTCTTTCAAAGTTTCTCTCCCTTACTTAGCACCATACTCTCTCAACACCACTCCAAATAGGCCAATTATGCCTAGTATTTATATCATACACTCATCTAACCCATATTGGTCAAAAAAATGCTTACCATATTTGTTTTAACTTTTAAATATGTCTTCATACATGTTACATGTAATAATCCCACACTCTTTAGGTCAGACATTACCTCATTAACCCCAAACTACCATTAGGTCTTGGTGAGACCTAAAACAATTAGGCATACTCACCCATACATTATAAATTCAACTCCTCAAGCCACTTTCAGCTTCTAAAAAATATTTTAAAACATAAAACCTATCTATAATATACCCTTTATAAAACTCTCATGGGTTCATGCCTCTTGGATTACCAACTCAACACTTGAACCTACCAATTAGGTCTCCTCGCTCTTTAGGCCTTCAAACACAGAAGACATAGTCTCAAACTTTTGAAGCAAATAATAAAATATTTTCACATATCCATATGATTATATAACATGGTTGAAACATTTAGGACCTCTTAAACACTTCCATATTACTTATACAAGTCAACATAGGCTCTAAACACTCAAATCAACTCTCTCAGAATGACCACTTAAACTAGTCATATACAGTCAAGATATAATCAAGATATTTTGACTCTCCATAATTGATCAAGGGAAAATAATGACATAAAATAAATTATCATAAATATTTGAGACTTATAAAACATCTCCATACTTATTTTCTTCCTCAACTCTTCTCATAACATCTTCAATTTACCTCTGTAAGATGGTCACTCAAACTGCTAGTGTTTTCAATAAATATATTCAACTTAGAAGCCTTTGTTCATACTAAATATGGATTGGTAAAACCTCCATAATCCACATAAATGTTACTCATATATTATATAACACTCTTAAATATTTATTTCATCTTGAAACATCAAAATACCATCAAGAAATCTTTAATTACCCTTCTCAGGTTACTTGCAAAAATGGTCAAGCACATAGTCAAATTTAGAGTTAAATATATTTGAATATACATATATTAAAACCTTAAAACCAATGTATCTAGATGCACCTTGAAATAATATTTAAATTTTAATTTTACACCATCAATAAATTCATCTTAGATCAAAAGATATAAGCAAAATACTAAGCACTGGTTTATCCTTTTGCTAATTCAAATGCCAACGATCACTGGTTAATGAAAAATCATCTACAGACATGTATCTTCATCTCATGTCCTCACATAGATTTATAAAATTCATTCCATTGATCTCCTTGTGATCCTCTTCAATTTAACTTGCATATCTCACCATTGATCTTAGATCCTCACTTTTAAGATCAAGCCACTGGGTAGCCCCACATGCCCTCTATATACCATGCAGTTAGTATCCAATAAACTTATACCACTTGGCAACCTCGCATGATTGTTGATTATCATATTGACTTACTAACTAATAAACACCATTGATCTTCCTCTATGTGGTTGAACATGAACTTTTGATCTTGATTTGTTGCTCAAACTTTATAAATGTGACACATGTCTTAATCACATTCATTCTCAAGATCTTTAACTAATAGACTCCATGTTCACCATTGATTTCTATGTGACAAGTATAACACTCATATTATATCATTATTTGGTCATATTAATTTCTTTACATATATCTTCATCTCTCAGTTAAATTTTCATCGTATATCTTCGATATCACAAAACTAGCTAAGTATGGGAACTTAGTGAACTTTGTCTGAGAAGCCAACTTTGCACCTTAATAACTTTTAACACACATATCATCATGACCTAAAACTTAGATCACATGATCTCCTTTCATATGGTAATCCATCCATATATCAATATGCTCTTGAAACCTTCACATGTGTGAATTATTACATCATTAATTTTCTCACTCAACCTTATTTATCAAGATGACTACTTGAACCTAGACACTCATATGACTACCTGATGAATTCCTTTCACTTTCACAATCACTCGAAATACCTCATAGGCTCTTTGAAACATGACCATGCCATCAATAACATCCACCATCTACTTATCCAATTCAAACATTGAATAACTATTCAAGAACACTGAAACACACTTTGTCATTATCATTCTATCATACATGACACCTCATCAACATCCTTGGTCACCTTGGAAACATCATTGACAAACCTAAAAAAATCTCCCCCTTTATCATTGATGTCAACACTAATATAAATCTAATGCTCAAACTCTATCTCTATCTTCAAGTACTTTCTCCCCCTTTGACATAATGACAAAGTGGGCTCAACTTCTGATCCTATAGACCTAAAAAGACTTCAAGGACCAATAATAAGAAAGGACCACCTCTGAAATATGATACATACACCCCCTAACATTGTGTATACCTCTTTTTTACCTTGAAATTTTCAAGCATGCTCCATTACTACACTCTTCTTTGATCAAACTCTATTCCATGAAGACAAAACATATAAGAGTAATAAAAACTACTTGAAATCACCTTGAAAAAATAAAGACAGACTCCCCCTAAGTCACCTAAGCTTAGGTAACCATTTAAGAATCTTTAGACCATTTCCAGCAATGATGAATCAACATAATTACCTTCATAGCTTCTCTCTCAAATTCTACTACACAGTCTTTTGATCATAGGACCTAACCATTTATAAATCTCCCCCTTTGTTTATGCATGAGTATTCAATACATTGACAAAGCACCTACCTTGGTTTGATTAAGTCATCAAATCAACATACTTGAATCCACATCTGTAGCAAACTTCTTCATATCTCCATTATGATTGAAACATCTCACCTATTCTCTCCCTCACATCATGCACAACTCTTCAAGCCTTTCAAACTATCTAAGTTAGCCCCCATAACTCCACACTCCACTTAGATCATGATATCTTCAAAAAAACTTATCAACAAACTAGATCTAGCATCAACTCTTCAAACACTTGGAACCAACCAATTTAACCCTTTAGGACCAAAATCCCTAAACAAGTTACCTAAAGCATTTTACTACAGATTATTGGAGCAAACTCATGAACTATTTTTTCTCTCAACCAAGAACCTTCTATTGATTTTTAGACAAGGAGATGACTCCCAATCTTTGTCTTAGATACTCAAATGTTGCTTTTGTCAATGGTTTGGTCATAATGTATGCAAGTTATTCGTTTGTAGGCACATATTCCAAATTAACACATTGATCACTCACTTATTCTCTCAAGAAATGATATCTAATAGGAATGTGTTTAGTTTTTTAGTAAATTACAAGATTCTTTGAGATACTAATTGCACTAGTATTATCATAGTAGATGGGACAAGCCTCTTTTTGCCTTAACTTATAGTCTTCCAAGGTTTGCTTCATCCATATAGCTTGAATGCAACATGAGGCAACAACTATATACTTAGATTTTTTAGTGGATAGGGATATTTAGGCTTGCTTCTTGCTTAGCCAAGATACCAACCATTCACCCAAGAAGAATACACCACCACTAGTACTCTTCCTATCACCACACAACCAAGCCAATCTACATTAGTGTATGTCTTTAAAGTGAATTCTCTATTCTTGGAATACCATAAACCATATTCTATGGTGCCCTTAAGATACCTTAAGAATCTTTTGATTTATTTCAAGTGATATTCTCTAGGATCAACTTGAAACCTACTAACAAGTCCTACTACTTGTGTGATGTCAGGTCTAGAGGTAGTGGAGTATAACATAATTCCAATCATGGATCTATACAAGGTTTGATCAACCTTTAGTGAGTCGTATTTCTTACTCAACTTAGAACCTGTAATCATAGGTGTACTCATTAGATTACACTCCATCATATCAAATTTCCTTAGCATATCATTGATGTATTTATCTTGTGAAATGAATATCCCTACATCTAGTTGGTTAATTTATAATCCTAAAAATAATTAAATCTCCCCAAACATAGACATCTCAAATTTAGTCTTCATGACATCTATAATTTCTTTACTCATATTGTCATTATCAGAACCAAATATTATGTCATCAACATAGACAACTATAAGTAATTAATGACTACCTTCAGTCTTAATGTACAAATTGCTATCAACTACCCCTCTTTTGAAACCTTGACTCATAATATACTCATATAGTATATCATACCAAGCTCTAGGAGATTGCTTAAGACCATATAAATCCTTCTTCAATTTGCACACATAGTCTTGATCACTTGACAAGAAGAATCCTTCAAGTTACTCAATGTACACTTCTTCTAAGTTGTCATTCAAAAAGATAGATTTTACATCCATTTGGTATACCTTAAAATCTTTGAAACTAGCATATGCCAAGAAGAGTCTAATTACTTCCATTCTTGCCACTAGAGTAAAATTCTCATCAAAATCTATCCCTTCAACCTGAGCATATCCTTTACACACCAGTCTATCTTTATTTTTTGTGACCTCTCCTTCCTCATTCATCTTATTTCTAAAGACCCACTTATTGCCTATCACATTCTTAGTTTTTGGTCTAGGAACTAGATCCCATATTTCATTCTTTACTATTTGATCAAGTTAATTTATTTATAGCACATTTCTAACTTTCATATTTGATAGCTTCTAGGAAATTTTTGGGTACAACCGATGACAAAAAGATAATGTTTTGTTGATTCTAACTGATCAACATTATTCTTCTAGTTTACAACCTTGCATTCACATTACCAATTACCTAGGAGGCAGGATGGTCCTTCTATATTATCTTAGATAGAGATTTAGTGTCAAGTCTTGCTTATTCCTCTTCATCTTCATCATTTATTTGAATAGATAAGCCATCCTTGTTTGAAATAGAAAATTAAATAGTATCACTTACTTGCAAGTTTGACTCTTGACTCTATTTATCTCATCTACACTCACATTTAAGCTTTCAAAAATCTTGTGAAGTCTCTTGTTGAAGCATCTATAGGCAAAATTGATAGAAGAATAGCCTAAGAAGATATGTTCATCATATCTTGAATCAAATTTGTTAAGATTTTCTTCATCCCTTTTGATATAACGCTTGCATTTTACATTATCATTTCTATTCTTCCATAGCTCATATGGAATCTTATCACCATTTACTCTAATTTGGCACCTCTTAAGAATGTAAACTGAGTTATTTATTACCTCTTCCCAAAAACCATCTGATAGTTTAGCATCTTGAAGCATAGTTCTACTCATTTCTTGAACAGTTCTATTTTTCCTTTCAACAACACCATTTTATTATGGTGTTCTAGTAGAAAAATATTGTCTTCTTATCCCTTGTTCTTCACAAAAGGCATCAAATTCATGAGACCAAAACTCACCTCCTCTATATGATCTTACACCTTAATTTTAGATTATTTTTCATTTTCCATAAGTGCTTTAAATGTTGTAAATCTTGCAAAAGCTTCAGATTTCTCTTTAAGAAAGCATATCCAAGTCATCCTAGTGAAATCATCAATGAGAAGAATGAAATAGTTGTTACCTTGAATACTTTGAGTTCTCATAGGTCCACAAAAATTTGTATGGATCAATTCTAATGGCCTTGTAGTGGAATGTTCCTTGGATTTATATCTCTTCTTGATTTTATTCCCATGAAGACATGCTTTGGAAAGAGTGAGTAATTTTGGTAATTTTTGGCATATGTCTTACTAACCCCTTTGAACTGATCCTTAGCATATTGTCAAAATTAATAAGTCCAAGTCTTTTATGTTAAATCTAGCTTTCATCCAATTGACTTATGAAACATTCCTCCTTCTTGGGTTCATGGAAGATATACAAGTTATTTTCTACTTTATGAATGTTTGTAATTATTTTTCCAAACTTTTCCCTTTTAAATTCACATTCCTTGTCATGAAAGGTTAGAATATTTCCTTGCTCACACATTTGACTCACACTTAAAATATTATGTTTCAGAGCTTATACATATAAGACATTCTCGGTTCTAGTATAGCCATTGTTAAGACTCACAGTACCTTTTCCAAAAATATTAGTAGATTTTTTATCACCAAATCTAACTAAACCTAGATTGGTCTTCTTGAGAGAGATAAACTTACTCTTTTCTCTTTTCATATGACTTGAGCACTCACTATCTATGTACCACTTCTTGTTCTCATCTTCTTGAGTGTGAAAATTTGTTTGAACAAACATTGATTCTTCCTTCGGTGCATTGTAAGAGTTTTGTTTCTTTTCTTCCTCTTTCTTAGGCTTAGTTTCCCTGAACCATTTTATGGTGTTAATGACTTGTATGTCCTTTTTACAAAAGGCTCTTTTTTAATTCTCGGCAATATGACCTTTCTAATTATAGTTGTATCAAACCCAATCTCTTTTCATCTTAGGAGATGGAGCACAATTCTTATGTCTATGACCAAATTAATTTTAATTAAAATAATATCCATTGGAAAAATTATTCATATTGGATCTCCTTTTTTCTTGTTCATTACTGATCCAGGAGTCTTTATTCTTGAATTATTTGGTGAAGATAAAGTCCCTTTTGACATTGGATGAGAGAATATCTGAATATGTTAAGACTTTACTTACTTTGATCTCAAAACATGTAGAGGGAGTTAGATTTTAATTTTTGCTTCATTTCAGACATTCAATCTCTAACAAAGAACACACTAGTTCACCATGAAGATCCATTATACCTATGATCACCTTCAAGTGGTTATAATTTTGAAAATAAGGTATGGATTTGATACCAATTATTATAGTTACAATTACTAAGGGGGGGTGAATCATTTGTGTAAGATAATCTAATTCAATTCCCAATTCTTAAACATTCAGCACATGCAATCATGTTGCATACAAATTAACCATTGCAATGAACATCAAAAGATCAAGAACATACACATGATATATGTGGAAAATACTATTAGGTAATAAACCCCACTATAGCCTAAAATATGGAATACAATCCTAAAATAACAAGATCCAATATTTAGACTAGCACTAACTAATCAAGAAACACCTATCCTTTAAGTTAGTGAGACACCCATCTAATAAGGAGGAACCAAGCCCCTAGGGCACCCATTCAAATACCTTGATTTTATCACCACCTCTGATCTAATGTTTTATACACTTTATGATGGACTTATATTTCTTTCACTCTTCTTCACCCTTCAATCTTTCTCAAATAACCTCTAGGGCTTACTCGCTCAATCTGCCTCTTCTAGGCTCATTAGGTCCAATGACCTATGTGTCATCCTATATCAAATTGATAAAATAAACATGACTGATATTATTTTCCCTTTTATGGTCCTAAATTACATGTACTTTCTCTTTCAAATTTTCTCTCCTTCGCTTATCACCATGCTCTCTCTCAACACCACTCCAAATAGGCCAATTATGCCTATTATTTATACCATACACTCATCTAACCCATCTTGGTCAACCAAGATGCTTACCATAATTTTTATACCTTTGAAATAGGTATTTATACATGTTACATGTAAGAAATCCACACTCCTTAGGTTGGCCATTACCTCATTAACCCCAAACCATCATTAGGTCTTGGTGAGACCTAAAATAATTAGACTTACTCACCCCTATGTTACAAATTCAACTCCTTGGGCCACTTTTAGATTATACCATAAATTTTAACACATAAATCCTATATCCAATATATCCTTTCTGACTCCTCATGGTTCCATTCCACTTGGAACACCAACTCAACACTTCAACCTACCAATTAGGTCTCCTCATTCTTTAGGCCTTCAAACACAAAAAACACAATCTCAAACTTCTAAAGTAACTACTCAAATATTTTCACATATCCATATGATTATATCACATGGATGAAACCTTTATTACCTTTTCAACACTTCCATGTGACTTGGAAACTTCAACATAGGCTCTAAGTACTCAAATCAACTCTCTCAGAATGACCACTTAGACTGGTCATATACAAGCAAAATACAATCAAGATATTTTGACTCTTTATAATTGATCAGGGGAAAATAATTAAAACCAATACATTATCATCAATATTTGAGACTTATATAACATATCCATTATTATTTTCTTCCTCAACTCTACTCTGAACATCTTCAACTTACCTCTGCAAGATGGTCATTCAAATTGCCAATGTATTCAATAAACTCGATCAAATTCTAAGCCTTTGTTCATACTAAATATGGATTGGTAAAACCTCCATAATCCAAAAAAATGGTCCTTATAAGTAATTTAACACTCTTAAATATTTATCTCATCTTGAAACATCAAAATACCATCAAGAAATTTTTAATTACCCTTTTCAGGTTACTTACAGAACATGGTCAAACACACAATCAACTTTGGAGCTCAATATCTTTGATTGTAAAAATATTCAAACCTTATAAATAATTTATCTATATGATCCTTAAATTCCTCTTCAACTTTTCCTTTTACACCACCAATAAATTATTCATTTTTCTAATTCAAATGCCAATGGTCACTGGTTAATGCAAAATCATCTACAGGGACATGTCTTCATCTCATGTCCTTGCATAGCTTACTCAAATGTGATTTTTTTATCTCATTTTATCCTATTGACTTTAACTATAATTTCTCACCATTGATTTTATATCCTTAATTCCAAGATCAAGCCACTTGGTAGCCCCATGTGCCCTTTGTGTACCTTGCAGTCTGTCTCTAATGAAATTTTTTCACTTGGTATCCCTGCATACCTGATGATCATTATATTGAATTATTGACTAATTTACACAATTTATCTTCCTTTTCATGTTTGAACATGCTATGATGATCTTTATTTGTTTCTCAAACTCCATGAATGTGATACATGTCTTCATCACATTCATTCTCAACATCTTTGACTAACAGACTTTGTTTTCATTGTTAATCTTTGTCTAACAAGTATAATAATCATGTTAGATATTTATATTGATTTATTTCCATATATCTTCATCACCTGATTAAATTATCATCATAGATCTTCAACATCACAAAATTGGTTAAGTATGGGAACTTAGTGAACTCTGTCTGAGAAGCCAACTTTGCACCTTAATAACTTTTGACACACATATCCTCATGACCTAAAAATTGGACCACATGATCTCCTATCATAGGTGAATCCATCCATTTATCAAGTTGATCTTTAAACTTTCACATGTTTGAATTTTGACATCATCAATCTGCTCACTCAGCGTTATCTGTCAAGATGACTACTTGAACCTAGACACTCATATGACTACTATGATGAATTATTTTCACTTCCACAAGCACTCAAAACACCCCATAGGGTCTCTCTAACTTTACCATATCATCAATAACATCCACCATCTATCTATCCAAGTCAAATACTAAATAACTATGCAAGAACATTGAAGCGCACTTTGTTATTGTCATTCTAGCACACATAACACCTCATCAACATCCTTGGTCACCTTGGAGACATCATTGACAAAAATCCAACAATTCATACACATCAATTGATCATATTACCTTCATCTGGTATTGGAGATGCTAACTAATTCAGTGAAGTCTGTATCACTACTTAGTTGGAACCAACAATACTAGATTTTGTTAACATTCACTATAACCAACAGATTCATGCAATTATTTATACTAGCAAGTAAAAACACATGTTAATTATAGAAAAAATCACTATACATATATTTATTCCATCAAACATATGAATTAACCTCATTTATATTATTCAACACATAAACAATATTCATGACAACAAGTTTATTTATCAAATGGGTAGATACAACTCATTTTATAGAATCTACTTTCCTTAAGTAAATGCTAAAAATAAAAAATCAATTTCACAAAATAAAGCTCATAGTGCTTGATACAAACCAAAAATCACAACTTATATAATTATTTTTAATAAATTCATAAACATTCACTAATTCATCCTTTTAAGAACTTAAGCTATGTTCGTATAGTTATAGTTCCCTATCCTTTAGAATTTCATGACTTATCTATTTAGTCACCACTATAACTATAGGCACGTCCCATTCTATAAATATAATTTATATACATATATGAGAACCTAATGTATCTTATAGGTATATTTCATATATTTATATAACATGTATTTATATAACCCATAATATATAATTTAATACACAATTACTATTCTAACCTACTAGCAGAACTTTTCATTATTCTCTTAATGCCTAAAAGATAATATCTTTCATGTGAAAGGCTCAAGAAATTAAAAAATTCTTATTATTACCATAACCCCTATTTTTTTAATAGATACAACTTTAATTTGGCTCGGTTTTATTCATAACCCCATTTCTCTATTTTTCCCAAATTTTAAGTCATTATACATTGATCTTAATTACCATGTATGGCTAATAATAATCAATGATTCTTTGATGCATAGAAATATGTTGTCTATTTAAGTCAAACATACATGGTTTAACACTTTATGCTAATGACTTATTTGACTTCATAAGTTCTCAACTTAGAATTTGAATTATCTATTCAAAACTACTCTGTCCATAATCACACAGTCCTTATATTCTTATAAAAACCTCACTCATAGTTTTGTAACAATTTTAGAAAGTCAGTTTTATGTATATATAACTCAATGTCTCTTACAATTTTCATAGTCCATGCCATATGTATTCTTTCACTATGGTTTATGCATAGTCCATTTATATATGTATATATAATCGTAGTGTTTATGCTAAAAGACTTATGTTTTTCCATAAACATTAAACTCATAGTTTTGCATGTTAAATGTAATTTGTAGGGTGTATATATATATATATATATATAGGACTTCATAATATAAATATAAAATAGAGTATATATATATAGGACTGTGTAACATAAAGATAAAATTGTGTGTGTGTGTGTGTGTGTGTGTGTGTGTGTGTGTGTGTGTGTGTGTGTGTGTGTGTGTGTGTGTGTGTGTGTGTGTGTGTGTGTGTGTGTATTGTGTGTGTGTAATATTTTGAACACTCAATATATATATATATATACATAGTTTCATGTATATACCCAGTCTCTAAAATTTGTTCAATTGATAATATACAGTCTAGGTATTCGTATATATTCATTGCCCCAAATTTTTCCAAATTCACTACAACATAATAATATATTATTGGGTATAATAACCCTAATAGATTCAACAAAACATTAAATCAAAATCCTTTGAGAAACTAGCTAAGTATTCTCTAAAAACAATACTTAGTGTCATATAGATGATTATGGCCTATTATGAATTCACCTAGGTTTTATTTTTAATAGCTTGAATTATATTGATATTCTCTAATATCATAATAATAAGCTTAACATTCAATAACATTTTTAAAGACATTAGACTAGTCTATATATAATAGTAATTAGATATCTTTTATTTGATTTACTTTCAAAAATCATAGACAAAGATAAGTAAGTAACCTTATGTAATCCTACTACATATCAAGCACTGAGTCCATGTATAATAAACAAAATGCAATCACAGACAAGATTTATTCCATAAGCACGTACTAATATTTAAAACATGCAAACTCTAATATCTAACAATCCAAACACATAATGCATATAACATTTTTCATATACTATGATGTGTGTAGGGGTCTTATTAATTTCTCTATCATCTTTCACCATCTCCATATATACCACCCTCTCTGATGATTCTCACCCTCTATCATACTCTAAGGTATGAACTCTCCTGCATCTAATTCATGACAAGAAGGAAGTCAATTACATATGATATAAATCATAAAACAATGCTATACAACAAAGTAACATAATTATTATGTACAAAAATCAAAATTAACCATCTCATAATAATGAAATCATGAAATTTAAGTAACATACACATGTAACATAACAACATATGACTTATAATTTAGTTAAAAAGTAACAAAACAATTTAAAAACCATATTAATCCATATATAATTAGGTAAAATAGTTTAGTGAGAGAATCAGGGTCTAACACTAATGATCAAAGGCTCTATGAATGAGGAATCAATTTTGGTTACCACCTTAGAAACCACATTTGTAATATTAGTTTATTAAGTATGTAATATTCATGGAATTCCTTCTTATGTGCCTCTTTCTTAAGAAAATATTATTTAGGTAATTCTTATTTTGGTAATTCAACTTTAGGAGATGGAACCATAATTTTAATGGGTTTCTCAATATTGAAAGGTGTGCTTGAGTCTTGTGGTGTTTTAGTAGATGTATCCAATATGAGGTCACCACTATCAATAATATTTTATATTTTATGTTTCAAAGCATGACATCTATCCATTTAATTCCCATGGAATATATGATAAGAACAATAATACATATACTTTTGCATAAGATGAGTGGGAAGTAATATAACCATTTTATTTCAAAGCATGTTTTTGAGAGTTTCACTTGGATAAGTTTCAAGGTTATGCCAAATTCATGATTAATGTTTCATAGATTATTTTTATTTATTAACCCATGTTGGAGATGAAATATTTTGAGACACGTGTTTTAATTGGGATCTAGAGATGTTATTTTTAGTAGCATGCTCAAGATTTTGGGCTTGTGAAATTTTATCTTCAAATGACTTAACCTTTAGTGGTAATATTTTTCATTTTTTTTGTAATTTATCCATCAAATGAATCATAGTACTAATTTTATGTGTGGGAATAACATCACTCTAAATAGGTTTATTTAATGGTTACGTATTATCCTTTATGATAGCCCCACTTACATTAGTTGTCATGGGTTAGGAAGATGTGGCTTTACAATCATAAACCCCGGGTATTTCAGATTCAATATTCATGCAATATGTGTTAGTAAGGAGACCTAAGATTTTATCATGTGTAATATCATCCTTAGTTTTATTGTAACTAAATTGTACCCATTTTGATGCATGAAATATAAATATAGTGTATATTTATAAGAGATACATGAAACTATTATAATCATAACTTTGATTATGAATTATAAACAATTAACATAAATTGTATTCATGTTAGGGCTTTGCTTGTGTGAATAGTGGAAAATAAGAAATCAGATATGAAATTTAAACCATAATAGAGGAAAATATCTAAAATACCAAGAAAATATGAAACCCTATGGTAGAATAAATGTAGGGATTTTCGTGTTCAATTCAATAATTGGATTCACATAAAATATTCCTTATTTTGTTATTGGTGTCATTTAAATAATATAAAACTATGTATAATTCAAATTGTGTAAAATATAACAATAATACCCTAATCTAAATTGAGAAATGGAAAGATTGATATTTCACTTAGATTAATTATATTTGACGAAACACTATGGAGGAGATGTACTTAGCTTATTCTAATATTTTTTTACTTATTATGTTCCTCATTATTTTTAAAATGATCTGTGTCTACTCTATAAATGTCTAAATCAAGAAACAAAAGCTAAAACCCTATTCAAATGTTGATAGTAAAACTAAGACCCTTGCAGCAACTGGTATTGTCCAAGCTCTACTATCATTATCTCTTGTTAATTGTGCAGGTCTAAGATGCCTTAAAAACTTGAGCCTACACTTGTATATGCTTCTTACATGTGTGTTTACCTTTGATCCTATGCATTGATCCCTATTTTATTTCTTCTTCTTTTGAAACCCTAATCACATTTTTAGCCACAAGATGACCCTTAAAAGGGGTTTAGTATGTTAGGATGGAAAACCCTAACCACTCCTTGTTGAGTGACTGAGTATTGTCTACATTATAATACTTTGAAGAGGTCTCAAACAACATTTTTTTCTCCCTATTATATGTGTTTATGCAACTGATGTAGATCACATCCCATCTTTGCCTTCTTTAGGTCCTTCTTGTTTAGAATCTTAACCCAACTCTAAATACCTTGTCTAGATACCTCATCAAATATTTTCTTGAATTTTATTTTGTAGACAAATTTGACCTCAACTTGTATAGACATAAAATTTATTTTTTGAAGGTCTTTATTTGAACCCCAATCTTGTTTGATAACTTCACACTTACCTCCACATACCTGCTATTAAAACTTGTATCACAACTTGTTTCCTTCAAGTTTGTATGGCTAAATCTTGGTACTATCTCATAAGGATTTGAATTCCAACCATTACTAATTATTAAAAATAAATATCTCCTTGATTTTATATCACTCTAACATCTCACTCATTACCCCAACATCCTCACTTAGTGTACTCACTATTTGTCTTCATATAGACCATGAGTCTACTAAACTCCACAAGGCTCCATAACCTCAATTTTTTTATATAACTTTATGAATACATCCACACACCATATATATTCTCTATTAATTATAACAAACTTGCACTAACTAATCTTAATGCTTCATTCCATCTTTAGCCCCTCATATACACTTCTTGTTGAATTAGACGTTAGTTCTCCTTGTAGCCATGTTTTCATACACACTTAGAAGGTACAAACAATCTACCAACCTTAAAATCAAACCAATAATCATTAAATATACCCATTAACCCATCAAAACTCTTCACAAATTTTTTTTACAAATCTCAAGATAGTCCTTTGATCTTGTTTGACTCCTTCTCAATTAAGTTTCCTCTTGTAGCCCTCTTTAAGCTTAAATCTTGATGTTTTGATTAATTTTTAAGGGATATATATACCAAGATAATTTTTAGATACCCTTTAATCTTATTTAACTCCAAAAAAAAAATTAAAGTGTAAACTCCTAATGTAATCCCCCTTATCTCAAGACTCCTTCCTTGTAATTAGGTCTTTTACTAGCCCCCGGTCTAGGAATCATATTGTACTATAATGGTACCATCATAAAAACTCTTGAATATTATAAATCATATTAAATTACATGATGCTACTAGGTTTCATGATTTTTTCATGGTTAAGAACAAGATATCCTCATTTGAAAGTTGAAACCCTAGTCAAGTTGTGACACAAGCCTATACAAGGCTGACAGTGAGTAAAAAGGGATAAAATGGCTTTTAGAAAATTTCAAAGACTAATGAAGGTTGGAAAATTTTTATCCAAATACTATTTATTATCTCCAATAGGTTTTTAGTTTAGGATAAACACCAAAATTCTTTAATTAAAAGCTTTACCCAAAATTGGCATTGTTTATCAGATCATATGCAAGATCAAGTAATATAAAGTGAGAACTTGCCTTCTTAATGAGATGATAAACACTCTATCAGGTTAATATTATCCATGTGAAACTTTATAATTCAATTATTATCATTTAATACTTGAATGGATTATAAAATAATGGCTCTATTTCTGTGGATTGTCGACTATGTTAAGAACAGAAAAGCTTAATTCTTGTGACTATAATCCTTCACCTAAAGATAAATGAATAGAATTAAAACTTTGAAAGGGAAAAAAATGTATATATATGTTCCAATACTATGGGTCTCAAATGAAGACACAATCCTTTTCCAAAAACATTTTCCATTCATTAATATTCTTTGGACTAAAGTAGTCATGCACATAAATTCATGGCAGACAATATTCTTTTGAAAATGGGATATTTTCATTATATCATAATCATATTCACATATATTCATGTATAATTAAACTTTCTCTATCACAATTAAACTCTCTCTCTAGCACACAAGAACATGTCATGCAAAAACAACTTCATGTTCTAGATTGTGACAATACAAAGTCATGTCTTTCTTATCTTAAACCATGTATTAAGACTTATACTAGATGATTAACAATAATAAATCATTAAAAGTAAATATAAAAAGTATGTAACATTGAACACATATAAATAATTCAAGGATGTTCAGCAACACTCTATTAAAGCCTCAATATATTCATTAATATTGTTTCTAATATAAGGTCTATACACAAAATACAGGGCAAGATAATCTCCTATGACAATTCTTCATTTTCTTGTTCTCTCTTGAGGCTTCCTCTTCTCTCTCCTTGAATTTATTCTTCCCTATTATCTTATTAATTTATCCTATATGTGTTCCATATTTTTATAAATGCAAATAAATTCAAAACAACTACCTCACTACAACAACTCCACATAGGTGGCAGTTTCATGTCTTTTACCATTCTTGGCTTGCATACCAATTTTACTTATTAACATTAAAATAATCCTTAAAAACACCATATGGAGGTTATATAACCATTACTAACCATATGTATCCCTTACACATCAATGAACTCCTCACTTTACCCCCTAAACACTCTAAACTAAGTTACCAAATTCAAATATTCAAATATGCATGTTTTGGTGGGGAAAGCTCTATAATCCAAAATACATCATTAAAAACACTTTCATGAAATAAATAACTCTCCTATTGACTCAAATATATCTCACACACCTTATGAATCCAAAACTCATCATGACTCATATCCTACCCATGTCATTCCTTGATGCTCCAACATCATACTCCCTAGGTGGGAGAAATTTGAAATCCAGTTCAAAGATAACTTGTCCTTATTATTTATTATTTTCCAATTGATCTTATTATGATCCTTTGAAATCCTCTCTCTATTTTTCATTTCATTTTTTCTTTCTTTCTCTAGTTTTTGTTTGTATTTCTACTTTCTTCCTTTGTTTAGTTGTCTTGCCAACTCATCTCCTAGCTCAAGATAGTATAAAAACCCTTTCAACACCTTAACTATTTCATCCTCTAGTTCTTTTATCTTTGATTTATCTTCTTTAAAATTATGATTCATAAACTTCCCTCTTGATTGTGCTTCATGGATCCTTCCTTTATCGTTGGTCATTGCTTGCTTATGCTCTCTTGGCTGACCTATCTTCTTGACCACTCTTTCTCCTTTGTCTTCATGTGATAATGGCTTTGTGTTTATCATATCTTTGATTTCACCTACTTCCACTTTTCCATCTCTAGATACTGAAATCTTATTATGTGTCTTCACATGGACTCTTTGTTCACATTGTGACTTCATAGTCTTACTCATATCAGGTTCACATTGATTGAATACAACTTGAATACTTGTTCCACTCTTTTCTTCATGCTTATGTTCAATAAAATTAGCAACAATATTCATACCTTGATATTTTTTCACAATCTTGTCCTCTTGCTCACCTCCTTGATGGATTCTTAGACTAATTTTTTGGCTAACACTACCCTCTCCTTGTTCTTTCAATAAATTTTTGATCTCACTTTCTTCTTCATAGGAAATACACTCCTTACATTTTTTCACTTGCCTTTTCATAACCTCTTGCACCTTATCTATATGATTATGGGGTGCTTCCTAAAATTGTAATTTTGTACCTGCTTCAATGACACTCTTTTCACCCTCCATTCCACATTTAATAAATTCAATGATCCCTTCACGGATTACAACATCCTACTTACCCTCCAAATTTATTTCATCCTTATCAAAGACCTTCCAAATCTATTTTGGGATTCTCACCATCCCTTAAAGCTTCTCACCATAACTTTCTTCATGCCTCAATAGGCTCTCTTGATGGAATGAATTATTCATCTTCAAGGCATTTTCTTGTATTCCATCTTATTTCTTGGACTTGTCTCCTATCTTATCAAATATGTTCTTGTCCTTGTCATCTTCATATTTGCTTGAATTTGCTTCAATACTCTTCCTATGGCTTCTTGCAGCTACTATCACCTTCTTAGGTTCAACATCATCACATACATCTCTTTGAGATGCCTCTTCATCATTTATTTTACCCTTGATTACCCACATTTGGGTCTTCATCTGCATATATGATTTCTTGAGCCATTTTGGCATCTTGTACCCATGATCTATTTCTAGTTTTGAGAGCTCCACCTTGTACTTCCTTACACTATCTTGCATTTTTGCATTTATCCTCTTAGCAGAACTATGTATCTCATCATTTGAAATCACATTTTCCCTCTTACTAATTTTTCATTTAGATGTACTCTCTTTCATATCTTGTTTTCTTACTAACTCTTCTTTGTATTCATGATTGAAATCCAAATTTGAACTATTATTTACCTTTTTTATTCCCTACTGCATTTGCAAGCTCCTTCACAAGATTTCATTATTTTCCATCATTTATGTTTTATGTACTTTATTTTATTCTTCTATAATATCTTCCAAGGCATTCTAAAACTCTCATACATATTCCTTTTCTTCACTTGTTTGTTGCATTGCTTTTCCACCATATTCTTCATGAGCTATTGTAATCCCTCTCATTTCATCTTCATCTTTCTCTAGGGTGCTTTATTTTCCTCACTTTTTGTAAGTCTCAAGATCTTGATCTTGAACTTCATAAGTTTGTCTTTCATACCTGTATATACAAACTTAAACACAAAGTTAGATTTAAAATAAGAGACCATAATGTCTCCATGAGTGTCTTCTTCATGAGCATTCTCTTCTTCCTCTTACTCTCTTCTTCAAGTGATTTTGTTAGCACTTATTTCTTCCTTATATATTTTTTTATGTTCTCTACAATGAGAACTCTCTTCACCTTATCCATTTCAAGTTTCTCACTTGGAAATTCTCTTTTATTTAAGCCTCTCTGGGCACTTCTCTTCTTTTTCTTCTCATTTTCTCTCAATGTAACTCTTCTTTGCCTCTCCATAAGTAGTCTTATAGGCCACTTAACCTTATTTATCACATCCCATCTAAACCATTGGCTTTATTGTTCCTGTATGAGCTTCACCATAAGCTCTATTCTCTCTATGCTTTATCCTAACTCATTTTTTATCTCCTCTATCCTTTTCTTAATTCATCTCTTTTCTCCTTGGTTCTCCTTTTCCCTCTCTCTCTCTATTTAGTATTTTGCTTACGACTCTTATTTATATCTTGACTCTCTTCTTGAGATTTTACTTGATCTTCTCACATCTTTCTTCATCTTCTTCAAGCCTTAATAGCTTCAAGGTTGATTTCACAATTTATACCTTTCCTCTCAATATTATAAGCTCTTCTTGCCTAGTATTAAGTCCTTCTCCTTGGAATTAGGGCTCTAGCTTCTTATCTCTATAAATTCTTATCTCTTCTAGTGGCAATGGGTCATACCTACACTTACTTTAATCTTACTTTAATTCTTCTTCAAACTTGATTTACATAACATAAACATAAATGAGAGATAAAATCAAAACATGTACCTTTTCCCTTGCTTGAAGTTTCCCTTTCTTCTTTCCTATTTGTATCTTGTTTCTTTAATACCAATCTAATGTAGAGCACATCCCATGTCTACCTTCTTAAGGTCCTTGTTTGGAATCTCAACCAACTCTGAATACCTTGTCTAGATACCTCATCAAATCTTGTCTTGAAGTCTATTTTATAGACAAATTTGCTCACAACTTGTATATACCTTCAACTTCTTTGTTAAAGATATTTATCTAAACCCAAATCTTATTTGATAACTTCACACTTACCTCCACATACCTATTATTAAAACTTGTATTACAGCTTGTTTTCTTTCAAGCTTGCATGGATAAATCCTAGTACTATCTCATAAGGATTTGCACTCTAACCATTGCTACTTCTTAAAAATCACTCTCTCCTTGATTTTATATCACTCTACAATTTCATTCATTAATTAAAACTTGTATCACAGCTTGTTCCTTTCAAGCTTACATGGATAAATCCTGGTACTATCTCATAAGGATTTGCACTCTAACCATTGCTAATTCTTAAAAATCACTCTCTCCTTGATTTTATATCACTCTACTATCTCATTCATTATCCCAACATGCTCACTTAGCATACTCACTATTTTCCTTCATATAGACCATGGGTTTACTCAACTCCATAAGGCTCCATAACCTTGATTCCTCTTTAGAACAGCATGAATAATTACACACACCATATAAATTCTCTCTTAATCATAAAAAACTTGAACCAACTCATATTAATTCTTCATTCCTTCTT
The DNA here is from genome assembly GCA_037957365.1 of Torreya grandis. Taxonomy (NCBI): domain Eukaryota; kingdom Viridiplantae; phylum Streptophyta; class Pinopsida; order Cupressales; family Taxaceae; genus Torreya; species Torreya grandis. The sequence continues at coordinate 1,916,099 of JARHVA010000996.1, read as the reverse complement.
TATCCCCTCTACACTTCTTTTTGACTTGGAAGCTAGTTCTCCTTATAGCCCTATTTTCATGCAAACTTAGTAGGTACATACAATATGTCAACATTCAAAGTGAACCAAGAATCATTAAATATACCCATGAACCCCTTAAAACCCTTCCAAAAAAAATTGGTACAACTCTCAATATAGTCCTCTAAATTTGTCTGACTCCTTGTCAATTTGGTATCCTCTAGTATCCCTCATTAAGTACAAATCTTGATGGTTTGATTAATTTTCAAGGTATCTAGAAAGAATAATATCATTTTTACATACCATTTATCCTTATTTAACTCCACCAAAATTTTCAAGTCTCAAATATTAAGGTAAACCCCCTTATCTCAACACTCCTTCCTCTTAATTAGGTCTCTCTAGGTATTTTACTAGCCCCCAATCTAGGAACCATATTGTACCATACTGCTATCATCATAATAGCTATTGAATATTATACATCATATGAAATTACATGAGACTAATAGTTTTCATGATTTTTGGATGGTCTTGGAGAATAAGATATACTCATTTGAAAGTTGAAACCCTAGTCAATTTGTGACACAAGCCTATGCAAGGTCGAGAGTGAATAAAAAGGGCTAAAATGGATTTTAGACAATTTAAAATAAAAATTAATGTTGGATAAGGTCTTTACCAATCCTATATATCTTCTATAATTGATTTTAAGTTTAGGATAAACACCAAAAGTCTTCAATTTGAAGATTTACCCAAAACTAGGATTGTCTACCAAACTGTATGCAAGATCAAGTAATATAAAGTGTGAACTTGCCTTCTTAATGGGATGATATATATTAGGTTACTCTTATCCATGTGAAACTTTATAATTAAATTCCCTACATTCAATACTTGAATGGATTCCAAAACAATGTCTTTGTTTCTATTGATTCTTGATTGTGTTAAGAACAAGAAGCCTTAATTCTTGTGAGCATAATCCTTCACCTAGAAATCAATGACTAGAATTAAAAATTTAAAAGGAAAAAAATAATGTATATCTATGTTCCCATTCCAAGGGTCTTAGATGAAGACTTAATCCTTTTCCAAAAATGTTCTCCATTCATTAATATTATTTGGATTGAAGGAGTCATGCACATAAGTTTATGGCAAACAGTATTATTTTGAAAATGGAATCATTTCATTATATCATACTCCTCTTCAACTCTATTCATGCATAATTAAACTCTCTATAGCACAATGAAACTCTATCTAGCACACAAAAACATGTCATGCAAGAACAACTCCTTGTTCTAGATTGTGACAATATAAAGTCTTGTCTTTCTTATCTTAAACCATGTATTATGACTTATACCAAATGATTAACAACAAGAAATCATTAAAATTAAATTGAACAAGAATGTAACATTGAACACATATCAAGAACTCAAGAATTTTCAGAAACACTCTCTTAAAGCCTTAATATATTCATAGGGTAATCTTTAATATATGTTTCTATGAAATTGGGTTAGCCAAGATAACAAATGGGTAGAAGGAAAGGGAAAAGTGTGCACAAGATTCAAATGTAAGTGTAGTGTCTAAATATGTCAAAGTATGCCAAAGTGTACCAAAGTTGATGTATCCAAAGTGTCTAATACTAAATTTAGGTGTCTATAGTTAATTCTTCCTAGCCTTATGTAACATGTTTCAATATTATTAGGACTAATAAGTTACCTATGATTTAATGTTTCCACACTCAATGTATTTTATACTACTAACATTATCTATGATGCATGATTTTTATGACACATGATTGATATACATGTTTGTTATGATCCAAAATTTAAATATATATTGCTTCAAAATTTATTTCCACATTACATGATTGTTATGATATAAAATTTATATAGTTCTTATCATGTTCATTATGTTTATATGCTTGTTATATCTCCATGATCCTTGTCATGTTCATTGTTCTTATGTGCTTGTTATATTTCCATGATTCTTATCATGTTCAGTGTTCTTATGTATTTGTTATGTTTCCATGATCCTTATTTTATTTATTGCACTTGTGTGATTTTTATGTTGTCATGATCCTTATTGTGATCATTATTATTATGTGTTTACTATGTTTCTATGATCTTGATCATGTTCATTTTGTTATTTGCTTGCTATGTTACTTTTTATGTTCATTATGACTACATCTTTGTTATAAGTCCATGATCATTATCATGCATATATATCAAGGAAAAATATTTTTCCTTATTCATGTTCTTCATTGTTATATATTTTTGGGATAATGACTCAATGTTGTGACATTCAATGATATACTTAATATGATTGTTATATTCCATATTACAATAACTCAACTTTACTTATATATTAAGTCCACATTAGGCAAAAAATATTGTGTATATGCTTATTAAATACTCAAGTGAATTATCATATTCACTATAGTGAAATTGGAGGCCCATCACTTGATGACCACATGGTTGTAATTTTAAATCTCATATGAATCAATGAATCAATGATTTGGATTATTTTTGGATGTGGGGGCCCATCACCATATGACTCACAAGGTCCCTAACCCATTCCATTTTTTATCTCATTCAATGATATGGAGACCGAAGGGACTTCCATTGTCTACCAAGGATAAATGAGGTGTCTCATTGAGAATTAATTTCAATTTTAACATTTATTATTTCCATTAGCATATGTTTGTATAGGAAAGGTAAGTGTGGTTTTTCATATTCTAAGATTTGGCATTTCAACAATAGAGACTCATATTCACAGTATCTTTTTATATTATTATATATATTCTACTTTGACGTGTGTGCTCATACCACCTACTTTGTGGCTAAACATGCATCTCAAATAGGGAGAAAGTAGACACCTAAAATTTCCCCTTGGAATTTATTTTATATATATTTGATGCATTTTTTTATATATGGTTGATTGGCCCAAATTATGGATTATTTAATCTTTATGTTGACATACAAATCTAAAATACCTCTTTGATGCATCCCCATGATATCCTCCCTAGTTGTTTTATGTTTTCCATGTGCCATGTCAAGACCATTTGTATTGTACTAACATCATTTAGATCCATTTATATGGTCACGACTAGTTGTTTGTGCCTCCCCTTCTATTGGATGGACCTATCTACCCCTTTTTCAAATTTCTTGTTTCTATCCATTAGAAGTTGAGATGCACATAAATATTTCAAAAGTTTGAATCCAAGTCATTTATAAATAGACAAGTGATTAAACTCATTTGATCACCAAGCATTAGGAAATATAATCTAATCATTACCAAGCATTATTGTTGGAGGACTCTTAAAGCATTTTATTGAAACTATTTCTATTATGTAATTTTTATTTATCAACATCTTAGTTATCTTTGAGGACTTTGACAAAATAAAAGAGATGGTTATTTCATGAAAGCAGTCAACCCTAATATAAAAACCCCTTAACCAAATCCTTATAAATTTTTGATTTGTAGATTTTAGGAGTGCATGGTCATGTTATTTTACTAGAAGCATGTGTATGTTTATAGCAGGTGACCCAGAGTGTTTGTGTAGTCCTAGCACATGACCATGAACATTTTTATGGTCCTGGCAGGTGACCAAGAGTGCCCACATGGTTCTAACATGTGACCATGAGTGTTTGTATGGTCATAACAAGGTGAAAATCACAAACTTGAAGTTAGGTCTAATATGTAACAAATGTCTATAGACATGTTAAAATTATAACAAAATATCATAAACAACTCAGATAACCTCATTTATTAGAGTGACAAAGCTCAAACAAGTTAAGAGCCCCTATCTCTCTCTATGTTTATTTATTTATTTAATTGAACATAATTTGTACAATTTGATATGTTTTTTAATGCTTAATGAAAGGTATGCATATTTTATGCATGCAACCCCCTACCTCTTTGCATTCAAATATATAACCTTCACTATTAAATCCATCGAGTCGACCCCACCTTGGTTATTGTGACTCATGAGCCCAAAATATTTAAAATCCAATTAATTATGTTGGAAATGAATCTATAACACGTTTGAAATGATTCAATGTTTCCTTCATCATGAACAGAGTCCACACAAAGAGTAAAATACATTTTTGTGTCTATAAGCAACCATAATAGGTTAATAGGACTATAAGAAAAGTACATTTCAAATTAAGCACATGCAAGAGAAAATGAGATTAAACATAAAACATCAAAGCTAAGTTGTTAAGATCTTTCGAGAAGACCCTACTTGAGTAATTGTGACTCATGAGCCCACAAAACTTGTCAAGAAGGCCCCACTTGAGTTATTGTGACTCATGAGTGCACAAATATTTAAAATCCAATTAATTATATTGGAAATGATTTTATAATATGTTTAAATTGATTCAACATTTGCTTCGTCATGAATAGAGTCCACATAAAGAGTAAAATTGTTTTGTGTTCGTAAGTAACTATAACAAGTTAATAGGACTGCAAGAAAAATACATTTCAAAAAAGAATGTGTGAGAGAAAAAGGAGATAAAACTTAAAGCATCAAAGCTAATTCATTTAGATCTTTCTCTTGATAATTTGGGACTCTTGATCTAAACAATCTAGAAATATTTTACATGATTTAACCATAAAATCTTTGATTTTAAGAATAATGGGTTCATTTGTACCTTTGAAATTAAGGTTGAAGAAAGGAGTCTGAAGTTGAACCATGAAATAAAGAGTTGAATTGAAAACTCTTAAGGAGGCCATCTCAGTGTTGTGTCATCCAACTAATGAATAAAGCTATAGATTTTTGATCCTCGTAATAAATAAGATCGTGTAGAGAGCCTTGATTTCCTCCAAAGAGGTAGTAAAATTGATCACGTATCTGATAATACACGGGATGCCTAAATACAAAATAAATGTATGGATTTTCATGTTCAATTCAATAATTGGATTCACAGAAAATATTACTTATTTATTTATTGGTGTCATTTAAATAATATAAAACTATGTATAATTCAAATTGTGTAAAATATAATAATAATACCCTAATCTAAATTGAGAAATGGAAAGATTGATATTGCACTTAGATTAATTATATTTGACGAAACACTATAGAGGAGATGTACTTAGCTTATTCTAATATTTTTTTACTTACTATGTTCCTCATTAACAAGAGATAGGCAACAACTAGTATTGTCCAAGCTCTACTAGCATTATGTCTTGTTAATTGTGCAGGTATGAGATGCCTTAAACACTTGTATATGCTTCTTACATGTGTTTTTACCTTTGACCCTATGCATTGATCCCTATTTTATTTCTTCTTCTTTTTAAACCCTAATCACATTTTCAGCCACAAGATGACCCTTTAAAGGGGTTTAGTATGTTAGGATGGAAAACCCCAACCACTCCTTGTTGAGTGACTAAGCATTGCCTACATTCTAATACTTTGAAGATGTCTCAAACCACACATTTTTCTCCCTATTATATTTTTTTATGCAACTAATGTAGAGCACATCCCATCTTTGCCTTCTTTAGGTCCTTCTTGTTTAGAATCTTAACCCAACTCTAAATACCTTATCTAGATACCTCATACAATATGTTCTTGGAGTTTATTTTGTAGAAAAATTTGACCTCAACTTGTATATACATAAAAATTATTTTTTAAAGGTCTTTATCTAACCCCCAATCTTGTTTGATAACTTCACACTTACCTCCACATACCTGCTATTAAAACTTGTATCACAACTTATTTCCTTCAAGTTTGTATGGCTAAATCTTGGTAATATCTCATAAGGATTTGAATTCCAACCATTACTAATTATTAAAAATAAATCTCTCCTTGATTTTATATCACTCTACCATCTCACTCATTACCCCAACATCCTCACTTAGTGTACTCACTATTTGTCTTCATATAGACCATGAGTTTACTAAACTCCACAAGGCTCCATAACCTCAATTTTTTTATATAACTCCATGAATGCATCCACACACCATATATATTCTTTATTAATTATAACAAACTTGCACTAACTAATATTAACACTTCATTCCATCTTTATCCCCTCATATACAGTTCTTGTTGAATTGGATGTTAGTTCTCCTTATAGCCATGTTTTCATACACACTTAGAAGGTACAAACAATATACCAACCTTCAAATCAAACCAATAATCATTAAATATACCCATTAAAATTCTTCACAAATCTTTTTTTTTAAACTCTCAAGATAGTCCTCTGATCTTGTTTGACTCCTTGCTAATTAGGTTTCCTCTAGTAGCCCTCCTTAAGCTTAAATCTTGATGTTTTGATTAATCTACAAGGGATATAGATAGACTAAGAGAATTTTTTGATACCCTTTATTCTTATTTAACTCCACCAAAAAATTTAAGTGTAAACTCCTAATGTAATCCCCCTTATCTCAAGACTCCTTCCTTGTAATTAGGTCTCTTTAGGTCTTTTACTAACCCCCAGTCTAGGAATTATATTGTACTGTAATGGTACCATCATATCAACTCTTGAATATTATAAATCATTTTAAATTACATGATGCTACTAGGTTTCATGATGTTTTCATGGTTAAGAACAAGATATCCTCATTTGAAAGTTGAAACCCTAGTCAAGTTGTGACACAGGCCTCTACAAGGCTGACATTGAGTAAAAAGGGATAAAATGGATTTTAGACAATTTCAAAGAATACTTAAGGTTGGGAAAATTTTATCCAAATACTCTTTATCTTCTCCAATAGGTTTTTAGTTTAGGATAATCACCAAAATTATTTAATTTAAAGCTTTACCCAAAACTGGGATTGTCTATCAGATTATATGCAAGATCAAGTAATATAAAGTGAGAACTTGCCTTCTTAATGATCTGATAAACACTCTATCAATTTAATATTATCCATGTGAAACTTTATAATTCAATTCTTATCATTCAATACTTTAATGGATTACAAAACAATGGCTCTGTTTCTATGGATTGTCGATTGTGTTAAGAACAGAAAAGCTTAATTCTTGTGAGTATAATCCTTCACCTAGAGATCAATGACTAGAATTAAAACTTTTAAAGGGAAAAAAATGTATATCTATGTTCCAATACTAGGGGTCTCAAATGAAGACACAATCCTTTTCTAAAAACATTTTCCATTCATTAATATTCTTTGGACTAAAGTAGTCGTGCACATAAATTCATGGCAGACAAGATTCTTTTGAAAATGGGATATTTTCCTTATATCATAATCTCATTCACCTCTATTCATGCATAATTAAACTCTCTCTATCACAATTAAACTCTCTCTAGCACACAAGAACATGTCATGCAAAAATAACTTCATGTTCTAGATTGTGAGAATACAAAGTCGTGTCTTTCTTATCTTAAACCATGTATTAAGACTTATACTAGATGATTAAAAATAAGAAATAATTTAAAGTAAAGAGAAAAATTATGTAACACTGAAACATATAAATAATTCAAGGATGTTCAGCAACACTCTCTTAAAGCCTTAATATATTCATTAATATTATTTCTAATATAAGGTCTATACATAGAATATAGGGCAAAATAATCTCTTATGACAATTCTTCATTTTGTTGTTCTCTCTTGAGGCTTACTCTTCTCTCTCCTTGAATTTATTCTTCCCTATTATCTTATTACTTTATCCTATATGTGTTCCATATTTTTATAAATTCAAATAAATGCAAAACAACTACCTCACTACAACAACTCCACATAGGTGGCAGTTTCATGTTTTTTACCATTCTTGGCTTGCATACCAATTTTACTTATTAATATTAAAATACTCCTTAACAACACCATATGGAGGTTATATAACCATTACTAACCATATGTATCCCTTACACATCAATAAACTCCTCACTTTACCCCCTAGACACTCTAAACTAAGTTACCAAATTCAAATATTCAAATATGCATGTTTTGGTGGGAAAAGCTCTATAAGCCAAAATACATCATTACAAACACTTTCATGAATTCAATCACTATCCAATGGACTCAAATAGATCTCACACACCTTATGAATCCAAAACTCATCATGACTCAAATCCTACCCATGGCATTCCTTGATGTTCTAGCATCATATTCCCTAGGTGGGAGAAATTTGAAATCCAGTTCAAAGATAACTTGTCCTTATTATTTATTATTTTCCAATTGATCTTATTCTGATCCTTTGATATCCTCTCTCTATTTTTCATTTCATTTTTGCTTTCTTTCTCTAGTTTTTTTTTGTATTTCTACTTTCTTCCTTTGTTAGTTGTCTTGCCAACTCATCTTCTAGCTCAAGATAGTATAAAAACCTTTTCAACACCTTACCTATTTCATCCTCTATTTCTTTTATCTTTGATTTATCTTCTTTAAAATTATGTTTCCTAGACTTCCCTCTTGGTTGTGCTTCATGGCTCCTTCCTTTATCGTTGGTCATCGCTTGCTCATGTTCTCTTGGCTGACCTATCTTCTTGACCACTCTTTCTCCTTTGTCTTCATGTGATAATGGCTTTGTGCTTATCATATATTTGATTGCACCTACTTCCACTTTTCCATCTCTAGATACTAAAATCTTATTATGTGTCTTCACATGGACTCTTTGTTCACATTGTAACTTCATAGTCTTACTCATATCAGGCTCACATTGATTGAATACAACTTGAATACTTGTTCCACTCTTTTCTTCATGCTTATGTTCAATAAACTTAGCAACAATATTCATACCTTGATATTTTTTCACAAGATTGTCCTCTTTCTTACCTCCTTGATGGATTCTTAGACTGATTTTTGGGCTAACACTACCCTCTCCTTGTTCTTTCAATAAATTTTTGATCTCACTTTCTTCTTCATAAGAAATACAGTCCTTACATTTTTTCACTTGCTTTTTCATAACCTCTTGCACCTTACCTATATGATTATGGGGTGATTCTTGAAATTATACTTTTGTACCTACTTCAATGACACTCTTGTCACCCTCCATTCCACATTTAATAAATTCAATGATCCCTTCAAGGATTACAACATCCCACTTACCCTCCAAATTTATTTTATTCTTCTCAAGGACCTTCCAAATCTATTTTGGGATTCTCATCATCCCTTCAAGCTTCTCACCATAAATTTATTCATGCCTCAATAGGCTCTCTTGTTGGAATGAATTTTTCATCTTCATGGCATGTTCTTGTATGCCATCTTATTTCTTGGACTTGTCTCCTATCTTATCAAATATGTTCTTGTCCTTGTCATCTTCTTGTTTGCTTGAATTTGCTTCAGTACTCTTCCTATGGCTTCTTGCAGCTACTATCACCTTCTTAGGTTCAATATCATCACATACATCTCTTTGAGATTCCTCTTCATCATTTCTTTTACCCTTGATTACCCACATTTGGTTCTTCATCTACATATCTGATTTCTTGAGCCATTTTGGCATCTTGTACCCACGATCTATTGCTAGTTTTGAGAGCTCCACCTTGTTCTTCCTTACACTATCTTGTATTTTTGCATTTACCCTCTTAGCAGCACTATGAATCTCATTATTTGAAATCACATTTTCCCTCTTAGTAATTTTTTGTTTGGATGTACTCTCTTTCATATCTTGTTTTCTTACAAGCTCTTCTTTGTATTCATGATTGAAATCCAAATTTTAACTATTGTTTGCCTTTTTTATTCCCTACTGCATTTGTAATATTTCATTATTTTCCATCATTTATTTTTTATGTACTTCCTTTTATTCTTCTATAATATCTTCCAAGGCATTCTAAAACTCTAATACATCTTCCTTTTCTTCACTTGTTTGTTGCATTATTTTTCCATCATATTCTTCATGAGCTATTGCAATCCATCTCATTTCATTTTCATCTTTCTCTAGGGTGTTTTATTTGCCTCATTTTTTGTAAGTCTCAAGATCTTGATCTTGAAATTCATAAGTTTGTCCTTCATACCTGTATATACAAACTTTAACACAAAGTTAGATAATAAAATAAGAGACCATAATGTCTCCATGAGTGTCTTCTTCATGAGCATTCTCTTTTTCCTCTTACTCTCTTCTTCAAGTGTTTTTTTTAGCACTTATTTCTTCCTTATATATATATATATATATATATATATATATATTATGTTCTCTATAATGATAACTCTCTTCACCTTATGGTACTTCTATTATTTTTCTTCTCATTTTATCTCAATGTAACTCTTCTTTGCCTCTCTATAAGTAGCCCTATAGGCCACTTGACCTTATTTATCACATCCCATCCAAACCATTGGCTTTATTGTTCCTGCATGAGATTCACCATGAGCTCTATTCTCTCTATGCTTTGTCCTAACTCCTTATCTCCTCTATCCTTTTCTTCATTCATCTCTTTTCTCCTTGGGTATCCTTTGGCCTCTCTCTCTCTTTAGTATTTTGCTTAGAACTCTTATTTATATCTCTACTCTCTTCTTGAGATTTTACTTGATCTTCTCACATCTCTCTTCATCTTCTTCAAGCCTTAATAGCTTCAAGGTTGCTTTCACAATTTCTACCTTTCCTCTCAATATTCTATGATCTTTTCTCACTATCCTCTCTAGGCTCTTCTTGCCTAGTCTCAAGTCCTTCTCCTTGTAATTAGGGCTCTAGCTTCTTATCTCTTTAAATTCTTATCTCTTCTAGTGTCAATGGGTCATACCTGCACTTGCTTTAATCTTACTTTAATTCTTCTTCAAACTTGATGTACATAACATAAACATAAATGAGAGATAAATTAAAAACATGTATCTTTTTCTTTCCTTATAGTTTTCCTTTCTTCTTTCCTATTTGTATCTTGTTTCTCTGATACCAATCTAATGTATATCACATCCCATGTCTACCTTCTTAAGGTCCTTGTTTGGAATCTCAACCCAACTCTGAATACCTTTTCTAGATACCTCATCAAATCTTGTCTTGAAGTCTATTTTATAGACAACATTGCTCGCAACATATATATACCTTCAACTTATTTGTTAAATATATTTGTTTGAACCCCAATCTTATTTGATAACTTCACACGTACCTCCACATACCTACTATTAAAACTTGTATCACAGCTTGTTTCCTTTCAAGCTTGCATGGATAAATCTTGGTACTACCTCATAAGGATTTACACTATAACAATTGATAATTCTTAAAAATCACTCTCTCCTTGATTTTATATCACTCTACCATCTCATTCATTACCCCAACATCCTCACTTAGCATACTCACTATTTTCCTTCATATAGACCATGGGTTTACTCAACTCCATAAGGCTCCATAACCTTGATTCCTCTTTAGAACAACATGAATAATTCCAAACACAATATATAGTCTCTCTTAATCATAAAAAACTTGAACCAACTCATATCAATTCTTCATTCCATCTTTATTCCCTCTACACTTCTTTTTTACTTGGAAGCTAGTTCTCCTTGTAGCCCTATTTTCATGCAAACTTAGTAGGTACAAATAATATGACAACCTTAAAATTGAACCAAGAATAATTAAAGATACCTATTAACCCCTTAAAACTCTTCAAAAAAAATTGGTACAACTCTCAATATAGTCCTCTGAATTTGTCTGACTCCTTGTCAATTTGGTCTCCTCTAGTATCCCTCGTTAAGTACAAGTCTTGATGGTTTGATTACTCTGCAAGGGATATAGATATAATAATATCATTTTTACATACCCTTTATCCTTATTTAACTCCAAAAAAAATTTCAAGTCTCAAATATTAAGGTAAACCCCCTTATCTCAACACTCCTTCCTCTTAATTAGATCTCTCTTGGTCTTTTACTAGCCCCCAATCTAGGAACCATATTGTACCATACTGCTATCATCATAATAGCTATTAAATATTATAAATCATGTGAAATTACATGATACTAATAGGTTTCATTATTTTTAGATGGTCTTGGATAATAAGATATACTCATTTGCAAGTTGAAACCCTAGTCAATTTGTGACACAGGCCTGTGCAAGGTCGAGAGTGAATAAAACGGGCTAAAATGGATTTTAGACAATTTAAAATAACACTAAATGTTTGATAAGGTCTTTACCAATCCTCCATATCTTCTCTAATTAGTTTTAAGTTTAGGATAAACACCAAAAGTCTTCAATTTGAAGCTTTACCCAAAACTAGGATTGTCTACTAGACTGTATGCAAGATCAAGTAATATAAAGTGAGAACTTGCCTTCTTTAAGGGATGATATCTATCAAGTTACTCTTATCCATGTGAAACTTTATAATAAAATTCCCATCATTCAATACTTGAATGGATTCCAAAACAATGGCTTTGTTTCTATTGATTTTTTATTGTGTTAAGAACAAGAAGCCTTAACTCTTGTGAGCATAATCCTTCACCTGGAAATCAATGACTAGAATTAAAAATTTAAAAGGAAAACTTTTATGTATATATATGTTCCCATTCCAAGGGTCTCAAATGAAGACATAATCCTTTTACGAAAATGTTCTCCAGTCGTTAATATTCTTTGGATTGAAGGAGTCATGCACATAAATTCATGGCAAATAGTATTATTTTGAAAATGGAATCATTTTGTTATATCATACTCCTCTTCACCTATATTCACACATAATTAAACTCTCTCTATCACATTGAAACTCTATCTAGCACACAAAAACATGTCATACAAGAACAACTCCCTGTTCTAGATTGTGACAATACAGAGTCTTGTCTTTCTTATCTTAAACCATGTATTATGAGTTATATCAAACAATTAACAACAAGAAATCATTAAAATTAAATTGAAAAAGAATGTAACATCAAAAACATATCAAGAACTCAAAGATGTTCAGAAACACTCTCTTAAAGCCTCAATATATTCATTGATATTCTTTCTAATATAAGGTTTATACATAGAATACTTGGCAAATTGTCTCCTATAACAATTTTTCATTTTATTGTTCTTTCTTCAGGCTCTCTCTCTTCTCTCTCCTTGAATTTGTCACCTATTATATTATTATTTTCTCATATATGCAATTCATATTTTATAAACGCAAATACATGCAAAACAACTTCACTACCCCAATTTCACATAGGTCACAGTTTCATGTCATTTGCCATTCTTAGCTTACATACCAATTTTACTTAACATTAAAATCCTCTGTAACAACACCATAGGGAGGTTATCTAACCCTTAATAACCATATTAATACCAAACACATCAATAAACTCATCACTTTACCCCTGGACACTCTAAACCAAGTTACCAAATTCAAATATTCAAATATGCATGTTTTGGCAAGAAAAGCTCTATAAGCCAAAATACATCATTACAAACACTTGCATGATTTCAATAACTCTCATAGAAACTCAAATAGACCTCACACACCTTATAAATCCAAAACTCATCATAACTCATATTCTACCCATGGCATTCTTGATGTTCATGCATCAACAACATCATGATCAATCTAAAATGCAATGCAATGTTTGACTTTTGACACTTACAACAATGTAACTTTGACCTACGTGTTTATTTAGATTTAGCTCTAGGAATACTCTTTTGATGGATTTTCAGATGTTTGTGCCTTTTTTATAATGTCTCAAAGGAGTGCTAATTAATTTTTTAATGTAATTGCTAAGGAGTGACCAAGTGAGTCTCACCTTAGGATCAAATTGTATTTATATTTGATTCTTTAATATTATCTACAACAAGTGACTCATGAAACATGTATAGGCTAACTTAATATGGACTAACCAATTTTATAAACAGTTGTTGAGTGTTCTTGGATAGTACTGATAGAGTTAGAAACCTATGGTAAACCATAGCTATCAGAGTATAGTTGGTACTATCCTATGAGTGAAAATCAATGATCTAATATGCAAAGAAATTATATTTAGGATTCTAAAAGGTTCTTTCATATAATAGGGTAATCTTAAATATATGTGTCTATGAAATTGGGTTAGCCAAGATAACAAATGGGTAGATGGAAAGGTAAAAGTGTGCACAAGATTCAAATGTAAGTGTAGTGTCTAAGTATGTCAAAGTATGCCAAAGTGTACCAAAATTGATGTATCCAAAGTGTCTAATACTAAATTTAGGTGTCTATAGTTAATTCTTCCTTATCCTTATGTAATATGTTTCAATATTATTAGGACTAATAAGTTACCTATGATTTAGTGTTTCCACACTCAATGTATTTTATACTACTAACATTATCTATGATGCATGATTTTTATGACACATGATTGCTATACATGTTTGTTATGATCCAAAATTTAAATATATATTGCTTCAAACTTTATTTCCATATTACATGATTGTTATGATATAAAATTTATATAGTTCTTATCATGTTCATTATGTTAATATGCTTGTTATATCTCCATGATCCTTATCATGTTCATTGTTCTTATATGCTTGTTATATTTCCATGATTCTTATCATGTTCATTGTTCTTATGTATTTATTATGTTTCCATGATCCTTATTTTATTTATTACACTTGTGTGATTTTTATGTTGTCATGATCCTTATTGTGTTCATTATTATTATGTGTTTACTATGTTTCTATGATCTTGATCATGTTCTTTTTTTTTATTTGCTTGCTATGTTACTTTTTATGTTCATTATGACTACATCTTTGTTATAAGGCCATGATCGTTATCATGTATATATATCAACAAAAAATATTTTCCCTTATTCATGTTCTTCATTGTTATATATTTTGGGGATAATGACTCAATGTTGTGACATTCAATGATATACTTAATATGATTGTTATATTCCATATTACAATAACTCAACTTTACTTATATATTAAGTCCACATTAGGCAAAAAATCTTGTGTACATGCTTATTAAATACTAAAGTGAATTATCATTTTCACTATAGTGAAATTGGAGGCCCATCACTTGATGACCACATGGTTGTAATTTTAATTCTCATCTGAATCAATGATTTGGATTATTTTTGGATGTGGGGGCCCGTCACCATATGACTCACAAGGTTCCTAACCTATTCCATTTTTTATCTCAGTCAATGATATGGAGACCGAAGGGACTTCCATTGTATACCAAGGATAAATGAGGTGTCTCGTTGAGAATTAATTTCAATTTTAACATTTATTATTTCCATTAGCACATGTTTGTATAGGAAAGGTAAGTGTGGTTTTCCATATTCTAAGACCTGGCATTTCAACAATAGAGACTCATATTCACAGTATCTTTTTATATTATGATATATATTCTACTTTGATGTGTGTGCTCATACCACCTACTTTGTGGCTAAACATGCACCTCAAGTAGGGAGAAAGTAGACACCTAAAATTGCCCCTTGGCATTTATTTTATATATATTTGGTGCATTTTTTATATATGGGTGATTGGCCCAAATTATGGATTATTTAATCTTTATGTTGACTTACAAATCTAAAATACCTCTTTGATGCATCCCCATGATATCCTCCCTAGTTTTTTTATGTTTTCCATGTGCCATGTCAAGACCATTTGTATTATACTAACATCTTATAGATCCATTTATATGGTCACGACTAGTTGTTTGTGCCTCCCCTTCTATTGGATGGACCTATCTACCCCTTTTTCAAATTTCTTGTTTCTATCCATTAGAAGTTGAGATGCACATAAATCTTTCCAAAGTTTGAATTCAAGTCATTTATAAATAGACAAGTGATTAGACTCATTTGATCACCAAGCATTAGGAAATATAATCTAATCATTAGCAAGCATTATTGTTGGATGGCTCTTAAAGCATTTTATTGAAACTATTTCTATTATGTAGTTTTTATTTATCAACATCTTAATTATCTTTGAGGACATTGAAAAAATAAAAGAGTTGGTTAGTTCATGCCAGTAGTCAACCCTAATATACAAACCCCTTAACCAAACCCTTATATATTTTAGATTTGTAGATTTTAGGAGTGCATGGTCATGTTATTTTACTAGAAGCATGCGTATTTTTATATCAGGTGACCCAAAGTGTTTGTGTAGTCCTAGCATATGATCATGAACATTTGTATCATGCTCACAGGTGACCAAGAGTGCCCACATGGTTCTAACATGTGACCATGAGTGTTTGTATGGTCCTAACAAGGTGAAATTCACAAACTTAAAGTTAGGTCTGTTGGATGAATATTTTGTCGACCAGCTAACTAGCATTCAAAATAGTTCCTATCACCATAGCATAGGGAGATTGGTCATCCAAATGTGCAAGTTTACTACATCACAAGGGGACAAATCTCTCCTCTCATCAAGGGGAGGTTCCTTATTTACTATGTGGAGGCTATATAGTATATAAATAAGCTAAAAGTAAGACACAGGGGTGGGATAAACCATCCATCTCTCTTCTTTTAGAGATGATGCTAACAAACAAAGGAGAAAATTCTAGTGGAAACACTGAAGGCACTTCTCTTCTTTCAGAAGTGTTCTTGCAAGAAACAACAAGAGTTCTTTCAGGTAAGATAAGAAACTAGTAACAAAAGGGTGCAGTAACAACAGGATGAAACAGAATGCAAAGTTTCCACCTCAACTGCCCAAATAGTGAGATACAAAGAATAATGGGGGCACAAAGTCATCCCAAGGTCCTTTACACATAAATGGAAAAGAAAAACACACACTAAAGATAACTATGACAGTGCAAAGTCTAAAAGTAGTTGGCTTCAGGACACCTTCCTTATCACCTCCACTAGTTCTGCTTGTTAAATCAAATAAACAAGAGTGATTTTAGAAGATAGACATAAGAATAATCTCCTAAAGTAGCACAGGCTATCATAGCACAAAGTCTACAAGTAACTTGCTTTCTCATTCAATCAAAGAAATATGAACTACAATCTGAGCTCAAAGTCTCAGTAATGCCTTTCAATTTGGGCAGAGTTTTGCTTCTGGTAAGGGGAAGATCTCCTTTACAAATGAGAGAAAATACAAACTTATAGCAACTACCCAAGGATTGGTGCCTTTTTCCATGGGACAGCCCATGCTACAGTCAACGTCTTCAATGCGTCTCCAATTTTGTCTGGAGAGACCATGCTGAGAATAGTGCACTACCATAACTATGGCATGTCCCTTCATCTGATATGTCTCCTCCTTAATATGGACCATCTTGTCTTTTACATATTTGTCTTTACTTCATGGAAGAAAATAGACTACATCCTTGGTTTGGTGCACTCAGAAGTCTACTCGATCCACTATTTCACCTACTGTAAATAACTCTTTCAAAGATATTTCTGATCCTTTGGTCTCCCTCCTCTCTTCACTGCTTAAGCACTTCTTTGCTCTTTATAGCCCTTCTTACCTAAGTCTTTGGGGGGTCCTTTCTGTGTCTTTGACAAGTGGCAAGTTTTGTTGTTATGAAACTCATTAGAAACTTATGAAAAATGGGGTCCATGACACGTTTTGCCCGAGCAACTCCAAAAGGGGAACACAAATGCAAACACTTGTCACATTTTGATGAGTCATAATAGGACACGTGATGTATTCCACTTAACTTATAGAAGTGTTAGAAACCTTTGGGGGTCTTGCAGAAGATGACACGTGGTGACTTCTGCTCTGCTTTATAATGGACACGTGGCGGCTTTCGCTGCACTTTGTCTTTTTCCATCGGGCATTTTTTTGTGGTCCTTTCTCTTCAGTCG
Organism: Torreya grandis; assembly: GCA_037957365.1. NCBI lineage: Eukaryota > Viridiplantae > Streptophyta > Pinopsida > Cupressales > Taxaceae > Torreya > Torreya grandis. The sequence goes on along the minus strand of JARHVA010000996.1, from coordinate 1,898,550 downwards.
GACTTTTCCTTCAGACAAAAGTCTAAAGGAATTCCTTCGGGCTCTGCCTTAGTCAATTTCCCACAGAAAATACTTCTGAAAGAATTATAATGGCTCTTTCTATTAATAATTTTCTTTGGACAAAAAGTTTGAAGGAAATGTTCTCTGTCAACCTTTGAACAAACCTGAAGGAATTATATCTTTTTGGTCAGTTGCTTGGTTCTTCCTTTGAGTTTTGCACTTTATTTGAATTTCAATGGATATTCCCTTACTTTAAATTTGACGTCCGTGGGGATGTCAATGGTCACTAGCCGCTTGAACCATGTTGAACCTTAAACCTTTGAACCCGCTAAAAGTACATTGGTTCATTGGTTCATCAGTTCATTCTGTCTCTTTTGTTCCATCGCTTCTTGGTTCAATCACTTTCCCACTCCTTGGTTGAACCATCTGTTGAACCACATGTTTGTTGCTTCTCTCTTTGACAGAGGCTACCTTTGAACCTTTGAACCCATGAACCATTGAACTTTGAACTCTTTTGGTTCAAGGTTCAATCGGTTCATTGGTTCATCTGTTCATTCTATCTCTTTTGTTCCATTTGAACCAAGCACATTGAACCAATTGGTCATTGAACCCATTGAACCGATGAACCAAAATGGTTCAAGGTTCAACGGTTCAAGCCTTTGAAACTAGTTAAGTGCTCGGAGCCGTGGAACCTTTGAAATGGTTGAACTTTAAACCTCTTACAAAGGGCAGTTAGCTCTTGTAGATGATGTTGAACCTCTGAACCCACTAAACCTGTCAAACCAAAATGGTTCAAGGTTCAACGATTCAATGGTTCAATCCTTGCTTAGATGCTTGCTGATGGATATTTTTGATTGAACCAAGTCGCCAACCTAATCTTGAAGATGGCCAATTATTGGAAACTGGTTCTTTTGATTGAACTCACCTGCAGAAGCCTCTGAACCTGTTGAACCTGCTAATCCCTTTACTAAAAAATCTTGAAAAAAAAGGAATTTGAAAGCTTAGAACAAATTTTGAGAAGGGAAGAGAGAAATTTTGGTCCTGTAGGACCAAGATAGCTCATATGTTGTTCCCAAAATAAGTGACATTTTTGGGGACCAATAGCTAGCTCCAGTTGGGGAACTTCCTTCAGGTGAAAATGAAACAAAGCTGAGGGGAGTAGAAACCAGAATCTCCAATGCCTTGAAGTGTGTCATTGGGCTACGGAGTCATGCTACCCAAAAGGAAAGGCTCCAAAAATGAAAATGAAAAGCACAAAATAGAACTAAAGACTATACAAATATACATATGTACAGATGATCTTATCTGATGCCTCAAGATTTGAAGCACTTCAGATGCCGCCCATTGTGAGACAGTGAAAATGGTGTGCCATCCTGATAAACCAGTAGGAAACCATTTTGTCCCCACAAATGGTGATGGGCGAATGGAACTCTCCACCAGGAAACCAATGTTTTGTGTCTTCCTCTTGGCTCTTTCTTCTTCTTGCCCCATGGCAAGACGTGGTCTTCAAACTAAAAACCATAACTCCTTGCTCTCTTGGTGAAGAGTTCTTTTTTCTGACTTTGGAATATAGTAGTATGGTCCACCATCATAACTTATTGTTTTGCTGGTTCAGTCCAGCACATGCTTTGATTTTTAGCATCAAACCCCTGACAAACCATCAGCTCAGCATCCCCTTTGGTGTGAAGGAGTTTGATCTCTTCATCCTGAGTAGTCTTCAATCCGAGCAATAGAGATCTGCATCTAGCATGAGTGGAAGAATTGCTGCCATCAGATTCTAGGATCTAAGCATCATCAGAAGCTGATCTTCTATTATATTTCTCTTCATCAGAGATGGAAGATCCTTCTTGATTTGTACTATGCCCTACCAATTCTTTTGATGCTTGATTTGGATCAAATCCTGGATTGCCAGCCACGAGACTTTGATCAGCTGAGACATGAGCATCCTTTGTGGTCAAGGAGTTATTACCCCTACCTGAAGGCTCAAATAAAATTTGAGTAGCAGGGGCTGACATTTGGGTGACCACAATCTTTGCCTTGGATAGGTCCGCACCTAGCTCTTCACCAATATTTAACTGCTCAAGATTGGCTTGCAGGGATTCAAACTTAGTCATTTGAATTTCAAATTTCTTAACATGATCAATCATGTCAAATTACTGAGATGGACTTGGAAGAGAGGATGGGATTTCATCCTTTTAGTTTTGGGGAGGGGGAGGACTAATCTTCAAATTTAAAGTAGAAGGTGCAGAGATGTTTGATGTACGTACTTCTTTGGAAATCACCAGGTCCTTTGACTGGAAAGGAAGAGGGGTTATCTGCTCAACAATTGAAATTACTGGTTGGGGTGGCTCCTCTGTCTTCTCTTTGTCAACCTACTGCGCTGACTGATTCTCAGACCTGGTGAATACTATGTATGATCCTTCAACTGCTTCACCTTCACTTCTGGGTTCATCCTGGAAATTCAAGAAACCAATGTGGGAGTCGTCAGCTGATTCTTCTAGATCTTTCCTGAAAAGATCAGCACCATTTTTTTGCTCGAACTCAAGTTGGAAATAGGAAACATGTTCTATTTCCAGATATCCAACTAATGAGTTGGTTGGAGGTGTTTCAAGGGCAAGGTTCCTCTGTAGGGGAGGAAGATGATTTGGTTGCCCTTGACTTCTGGCAACATTGCCTTGATATGGATGATTGGGGAATGTCCTCCTTGGCATATCTTGATTAGGAAGAGCAGACATACTTTGGGCCATTTGCCTTTTCAAGGCTAGCAGTTCATTTGCCAGCTTTTGCACCATTTGATCAGTGGTGGCTAAAGGTGGATACTTAGAAGATGAAGAGGATATACCTCTATTAGGATCTCTCCTTATCTTTCCTGCCAAGATAAGGTAATCTTTTAGCTCAGTAGCCAAGTCTTGAGCAGCCTCAAGGTCTATGTGTCTAGCCCATCTCAGCAAGAAACTCACTTCAGGCAGCTATGAGTTGATGAAGAAACACTTGAGATTTTGAGGTGTTGACTTGGCGATCATGGGAATCCTATGCCTCAGCTTGTTGAACCTGGCAATAAAATCCCTCATAGGCTCATGAGGTTCCTTCTTCATCTGAGTGAGTTGGGCTAGTAAAGCATGCACATCCTTTGCAGGCTTGAACCTGGCTTCAAACTTGGCTTTAAGAGTATCTCAGTCAGTCACTGATCCAGCTTGCAGATGGTAAAACCAATCTACAGTAGCACCTTGTAGTGTCTCCACAAAAAACCTGATTTCCACATCTTCGAATTCCACCCCTATCACACCACAGGCTATGTTGAAGGCTGCAATGTGTTCATCAGGGTGAACTATCCCATCACCAAAGAATTTGGGGAAATTCTTTCTTGAACTACGTGGGAGTTCATGCAGAGGTGGAGTCAAGTTGAGTGGGCCAAAAGAGTTACCCCAGGGGCCTCGAACTGCCATGATTTAATTATGAAAAATATGGATAACAAATCTAGGTGGAGTGGCCAGATTGTAGAACAAAAATGGAAAAGAACTGGCCCTACTTCAGCTTGAGGCTTGAGGCTTCAAACTGTGCACTCTTTCTCAGTAGCTCTAGTTTTGCAGACCAAATAAAATAACAGAAGTGGAAGAAGATGGTAAGGCTATAATGATAATGGTTAAGACATAGAACGGAGTCGCCAGAGTCTATAATGGATAAGGGTTATAATGATTATGGGTAAGACACAGGTGATGTTTCAATCTGAAACTTGAGGTTCCAAATTGCGCAAAATTACTGTCCCAAGTAGAGTCGCCAAAAACTATTGGTTGAATATTTTGTCAACTAGCTAACTGGCATTCAAAATAGTTCCTATCACCATAGCATAGGGAGATTGGTCATCTAGATGTGCAGGGTTATTGCATCACAAGGGGACAAATCTCTCCTCTCATCAAGGGGAGGTTCCTTATTAAATATGCGGAGGCTATATACTATATAAATAAGCTAAAAGTAAGACACAGGGGTGGGATAAACCATCCATCTCTCTTATTTTAGAGATGATGCTAACAAATAGAGGAGAAAATCCTAATGGAAACACTGAAGGCACTTCTCTTCTTTCAGAAGTGTTCTTGCAGGAAATAGTAGGAGTTCTTTCAGGTAAGCTAAGAAATCAATAACAAAAGGGCGCAGTAACAACAAAATGAAATAGACTGCAAAGTTTCCACTTCAACTACCCAAAGAGTGAGATACGAAGAACAATGGGGGCATAAAGTCATCCCAAGGTCCTTTACATAGAAACAGAAAAGAAAAACACACACTGAAGACAACTATGACAGTGCAAAGTCTGAAAGTAGTTGGCTTTAGGACACCTTCCTTATCACCTTCACTAGTTCTACTTGTTAAATCAAATAAACAAGAATGCTTTCAGAAGATAGACATAAGAACAATCTCCTAAAGTAGCATAGGATATCACAACACAAAGTCTACAAGTAACTTGCTTTCTCATTCAATCAAAAAAATATGAACTACAATCTGAGCTCAAAGTCTCAGTAATGCCTTTCAATTTAGGTAGAGTTTCACTTCTGGTAAGGGGAAGTGTTGGGAAATAACGGAAGCACACAATTGATTACCAAGCAACTTAATATGCGGAAATTAACCAGAATACACAAGTAACTAGAATTCAAAAATAACACAGAATATGAGAGACAATACACAACTTGTATTAAAACTCTTCCAGAAGGAAATACAACAAAGAAGGCTGCCACAGTTCTTCTTCCTTACACACCTCTAGGGCTCCCACACCTCTAGGGCATAAACAGTAAATCTTCCCTCAAAGCTCTCTCTCTTTCGGTCCCAACACACAACTCAAACACAGAGTTGGTGTTCACCTCCAACCAGCCAGTATCCACTACTGCTAGTACCCAAGTGCTCCACGCACTCCACAAGTACACAATCATACTTCAAGTAGATCTCCCCTGAATTGTAACAACCTGCAACCCAATCTGATCTTACTTATGGAAGGATCTATCTTGCCTTCTTTTTTGCTCTCTTTCTGAGTACCCATTGTACTCCAAGTAGATCTTACCTGATCTTGCTCCCTGTTGTGTTGTTGTCCTCCCTGATCTTGCACACCTACAAATCAATCTGGTTTTCGCACACTTGCAAACCTGGATCATGCACACACATACACCTACAGATCAATGATCTTACTTACCCATGTAGATCTCCAAAAGTAGCCATGCACACCTGCTGACCAAGATCCTACACACTTGAAGAATCATGTTGATTCTCCAAAACCAACACCCACCTTGGTACTATTGTGGAACTAGGAGGAACACCCTTGCTCACCTCACACACAGAAGGAGCTAACTTTGCTCAACTCAAACTAGAACACCTTTACAATACAACCAATGAGTCTCTTAAATAGATATCATGCAAACAATAATTAGATCCGTAGCTTCCAGTCTAAATTTGGCTCTTGACATGCAAACACTTGGTTCGTTAACAAACTATCTGTAAGACTCACAGTTCGAGCCACACAGGTGACTAACGTCAATCCCTGTCTACCTGGAGGTGACCGACGCCGATCGATCCCTAATCGACGTCGATTGCTTCTCTTCACTAATCATGCTGATGTCGATTGGCCTGATCGATGCCGATGTCTGTAACACTCAACAACCTTCCTGAAACCTCCTCCTCTATTTGCATCAGTGAAGCTTTTAGCTCCACAACCTAACAATCTCTCACTTGGAGATAAACAACTGCACTGTACCTATACCTGTACCCTATCTAATCTATTTTTTGGCTTGTATCCCTCTTCAAGATCAACCCTAAAGACCACCCACCACACAACCTGTGGTGCACCTCCTGTCATCTGAGTACCCTACCACATCTGAACCTACAAACCCATGTAGTGAAGTCCTGACCCTACATAGCATGAATCCCTGCTGCTGGTCCCTCTCAAATCCCTGAGAACCCACTTCCCTGAATTGGCTCCTAACTCTCTGATAGCTCCTACTGCTTGAGAAAACTCAGGTCTATACCAGACCTCATGTGATTTCAGACATTAAACTGTCCAGCCCTTGGTGTGCTCTGATTTTGCATCCTGAACCTCGCCAACCCCTGATTCACATTAGCTCCCACTGGAGACAAAATCAACCTGTGATCTCCATGTCTCTCATGCCAAAGAATTTTGCTGCTCCAAATTCCTCATGACATGCCACTGAACTATCCTTACCCTTAGCTTAGCAAAATCCTGTATGTACAAACCTGTGAGCTAGCATACTATCCACATACAGTAACAGGATAATGTCATGACCATCATCCACCTAGTAAGACAAACCACAGTAGTTACCCTGACATTGACTAAAGCCATGCTTTGTCATCCACCTGTCAAAACCTATACCACTGTCTTACAACTTCCTCAAGACCATATGACCTGGTCTTCTGTCTCACGTGTCTATTTTCTCTATTCTTTAACTAAGGTATCTATTCATCTCTGTACTTTCATACTGGCTGGCAACCCTACCAAATCTCTTGCTTGGTTCTGCATTTTATTCTTGCCATGCTCCCACTATTTCTTGGATCCTTCCTGCTCTGGAGCCAGCAACTACTATAAAGAAGAGGAACAACGAATTTGAGGCTTACTTGCCACCTTCAGTCCTCCATATGGGCGTTTAAGACTCCTTGACAGCTTGTTGTCTACCCAAAATTTGTTACAGTGATCGACCTCAGTCACTACACAGTCTGCATCCGATCGACATCAGTTTCCATGTGCCTGTCCTGACTACCAACTCTACCGACATCGGTGTCCCTGTTGCTGACGTTGGTCCTCCTGACCAACGTCAGTCTTAACTATTGCCAACGTCAGTCTTCGTGACTGACGTCGGTCTTACCCTGCCTGACATCACTGGCTTCAGTCTGCACATGACCGACATCAGCACCTATCTATTCGACATCGATTCCCCATGACCGATGTCGGTACCTGTGTTCGCCTGTGAGTGATGACTTTTTACCCGCGAGCTCTTTTGAATCAAAACTCATGTCCAAACTGCCCTACTCAGAAGTATCCAGCCCCATCCACTGATCTATGTCCGTCATCTCCTCCAAGAACACCAAGGCTTTCTAGTTCTTAAGTCTATCAAACACATCTATCTTTCGCTTAAGAACATGCATCTCCTTGCTCATGTGACCAAGCCTATAAATCCACGTCTCTGCAACAGAAGAAGAATCAGTAATATAAGCAAGTAGATAAAGAGTACCTGCTTTCTTACCACCAGCTAATTCAAGTGCATCCACTGTGAGAGTTCTTGTGCATCTCTCATCACCCAACCTTTCTGAAGAAATTAGCCACATCTCCAAGCCTGGGACCTGCATGACCTCCTTCAACACCCATGTGTTGGCTACCTACGATTTCAGCTTCACTTCCCCTTTGCCAATTCTTTGACAAGGCTCACCAGCTCCTCTCCTTGGGGCTGCATGGAAAGAGGCAATAGAATCTATTAACCAAGATTCAACTTTATCCAAAAAACCTCCCAGAGCATCCTGTGCAACAACCCCTGCAACATTTGCTTCTTCAGTTCCTTCATGTTGATCTTCCACAAACCAATAATTTTTTTTACCTGCTCTTTCTTTCCATAGGACCGTAATAGACCATTCGTGCTTTTCAGTTCCTCCATTCTTAGCTTACTTTCTTCTATCATTGCTCTACTCCCACTCAATCAGAAACCCCTGAGAGTGACCTGTAACCAAACACAAAACCTGCTCCCTACAACCTTAGCTCTGATACCACTTGTTGGGAAATAACGGAAGCACACAATTGATTACCAAGCAACTTAATATGCGGAAATTAACCAGAATACACAAGTAACTAGAATTTAGAAATAACACAGAATATGAGAGATAATACACAACTTGTATTAAAACTCTTCTAGAAGGAAATACAACAAAGAAGGCTGCCACATTTCTTCTTCCTTACACACCTCTAGGGCATAAATAGTAAATCTTCCCTCAAAGCTCTCTCTCTTTTAGTCCCAACACACAACTCAAACACAGAGTTGGTGTTCACCTCCAACCAGCCAGTATCCACTACTACCAGTACCCAAGTGCTCCACGCACTCCACAAGTACACAATCATACTTCAAGTAGATCTCCCCTGAACTGCAACAACCTGCAACCCAATCTGATCTTACTTATGGAAGGATCTACCTTGCCTTCCTCTTTGCTCTCTTTCTGAGTACCCACTGTACTCCAAGTAGATCCTGCCTGATCCTGCTCTTTGTTGTGTTATTGTCCTCCCTGATCTTGCACACTTGTAAATCAATCTGGTTCTGCACACCTGCAAACCTGGATCATGCACACACATACACCTACAGATCAATGATCTTACTTACCCATGTAGATCTCCAAAAGTAGCCATGCACACCTGCTGACCAAGATCCTACACACTTAAAAAATCCTGCTGATTCTCCAAAACGAGCACCCACCTTGGTACTGCTGTGGAACTAGGAGGAACACCCTTGCTCACCTCACACACAGAAGGAGCTAACTTTGCTCAACTCAAACTAGAACACTTTTACAATACAACCAATGAGTCTCTTAAATAGATCTCATGCAAATAATAATTAGACATCTAATTACAATAATTAGATCTGCAGCTTCCAATCTAAATTTGGCTCTTGACATGCAAACACTTGGTTCATTAACAAACTGTCCGTAACACTCGCAGTTTGAACCACATAGGTGACTGACGTCAATCCCTGTCTACCTGGAGGTGACCGACACCGACCGATCCCTGACCGACGTCAGTTGCTTCTCTTCACTAATCCTGCCGACGTCGGTTGGCCTGACTGACGCCAATGTCTGTAACACTCAGCAACCTTCCTGAAACCTCCTCCTCTGTTTGCATCAGTGAAGCTTTTAGCTCCACAACCTAACAGGAAGATCTCCTTTACAAATGAGATAAAATCCAAACTTATAGCAACTACCCAAGGATTGGCGCCTTTTTCCATGGGACGACCCATGCTACAGTCAGTATCTTCAATGCATCTCTAGTTTTGTCTGGAGAGACCATGCTGAGAACAGTGCACTGCCATAATTATGGCGTGTCCCTTCATCTGATATGTCTCCTCCTTAATATGGACCATCTTGTCCTTTGCATATTTTTCTTTACTTCATGGAAGAAAATAGGCCGCATCCTTGGTTTAGTGCGCTCAGAAGTCTATTTGATCCACTGTTTCACCTACTGGAAATAACTCTTTCGAAGATATTTCTGATCCTTTAGTCTCGCTCCTCTCTTCACTGCTTAAGCACTTCTTTGCTCTTTATAGCCCTTCTTGCCTAAGTCTTTAAGGGGTCCTTTCTGTGTCTTTGACAAGTGGCAAGTTTCGTTGTTATGAAACTCATTAGAAACTTACAAAAAATGGGGTCCACGACATGTTTTGCCCAAGCAACTCCAAAATGGGAACATGGATGCAAACACTTGTCACATTCTGCTAAGTCATAACAAGACACGTGACGTATTTTTCTTAACTTATAGAAGCTTTAGAAACCTTTGGGGGTCTTGCAGAAGATGACACGTGGTGACTTCTGCTCTGCTTTATAATGGACACGTGGCGGCTTTCGCTACACTTTGTCTTTTTCCATCGGGCATTTTTTTGTGGTCCTTTCTCTTCAGTCGGACTTTTCGTTCGGGAACTCCTTTAGGCTCTGCCTTAGTCATTTTCCCACATAAAATACTTCTGAAAGAATTATAATGGCTAATTCTCTTAATAATTTCCTTCGGGCAAAAAGTTCGAAGGAAATGTTCTTTGTGGGCCTTTGAACAAACCCGAAGGAATTATATCTTTTTGGTCAGTCGCTTGGTTCTTCCTTTGAGTTATGCACTTTATTTGAATTTCAACGGATATTCTCTTACTTTAAATTTGACGTCCACAGGGTTGTCAATGGTTGCTAGCCGCTTGAACCATGTTGAACCTTAAACCTTTGAACCCACTGAAAGTAAATTGGTTCATTGGTTTATCAGTTCATTCTATCTCTTTTGTTCCATCGCTCCTTGGTTCAATCACTTTCCCACTTCTTGGTTGAACCATCCGTTGAACCACCTGTTTGTTGCTTCTCTCTTTGACAGAGGCTGCCTTTGAACCTTTGAACCCATGAAACATTAAACTTTGAACTCTTTCGGTTCAAGGTTCAATCGGTTCATTGGTTCATCTATTCATTCTATCTCTTTTGTTCCATTTGAACCAAGCACGTTGAACCCGTTGAACCGATGAACCAAAATGGTTCAAGGTTCAACGGTTCAAGCCTTTGAAACTAGTTAAGTGCTCGAAGCCGTGGAACCTTTGAAACGGTTGAACTTTGAACCTCTTACAAAGCGCGGCTAGCTCTTGCAGATGATGTTGAACCTCTGAACCCACTGAACCAAAATGGTTCAAGGTTCAACAGTTCAATGGTTCAATCCTTGCTTAGATGCTTGTCGATGGACGTTTTTGATTGAACCAAGGCGCCAACCCAATCCTGAAGATGGCCAAGTATTGGAAACTGATTCTTTTGATTGAACTCACCTGCAAAAGCCTCTGAACCTGTTGAACCTGTTAATCCCTTTACTGAAAAAGCTTGAAAAAAGAGGAATTTGAAAGCTCAGAACAAATTTTGAGAAGGGAAGAGAGAAATTTTGGTCTTGTAGGACCAAGATAGCTCATATGTTGTTCCAAAAATAAGTGACATTTTTGGGGACCAACAGGGTCTAATAAGTAACAAATGTCTATAGACATGTTCAAATTATAACAAAATATCATAAACAACTCAGATAACCTCATTTATTAGAGTGACAAAGATTAAACAAGTTAAGAGCCCCTATCTCTCTCTATGTTTGTTTATTTATTTATTTAATTGAACATAATTTGTACAATTTGATGTGTTTTTTAATGCTTAATGAAAGGTATGCATACAACCCCAGTCAAATATATAACCTTCACTATAAAATCCGTTGAGCCAACCCCACCTTGGTTATTGTGACTCATGAGCCCACAAATATTTAAAATCCAATTACTTATGTTGGAAATGAATCTATAACATGTTTGAAATGATTCAATGTTTCCTTCATCATGAACAGAGTCCACACAAAGAGTAATATACATTTTTTGTGTCTATAGGCAACCATAATAGGTTAATAGGTCTGCAAGAAAAATACATTTCAATTTAAGCACATGCAAGAGAAAAGGAGATTAAACATAAAACATCAAAGCTAAGTTGTTAAGATCTTTCGCGCTGACCCTACTTGAGTTATTGTGACTCATGAGCCCACAAAACTTGTCGAGTGGGCCCCACTTGAGTTATTGTGACTCGTGAGTGCACAAATATTTAAAATCTAATTAATTATATTGGAAATGAGTCTATAATATGTTTGAGTTGATTCAACATTTACTTCATCGTGAATAGAGTCCACATAAAGAGTAAAATATGTTTTGTGTTCGTAAGTAACTATAACAGGGTCATAGGACTGCAAGAAAAATACATTTCAAAAAAGCACGTGTGAGAGAAAAAGGAGATAAAACTTAAAGCATCAAAGCTAAGTCATTTAGATCTTTCTCTTGATAATTTGTGACTCTTGATCTAAACAATCTAGAAATATTTTACATTATTTAATCATAAAATCTTTGATTTTAAGAATAATGGGTTCATTTGTACCTTTGAAATTGAGGTTGAAGAAAGGAGTCTGAAGTTGAACCACGAAATAAAGAGTTGTGCTGACAACTCTTAAGGAGGCCATTTCGGTGTCGTGTCATCCAACTAATGAATAAAGCTCCGGAGTTTTGATCTTCATAATAAATAAGATCGTGTAGAGAGCCTTGATTTCCTCCAAAGAGGTAGTAAAACCGATCACATATCTGATAATACACGGGACACCTAAATACAAAATGCCCATTTGATTATACTTTATTATTGCACAATTTAAAAATGCATTGGTGACATAGAAGAAAGTGCTCTAACTCCGTGCAAAGCTAATGAAAACATAATTGTAATTGACCCAAAGAAAATCTCAAACCAAAATAGAGTATGGTGTACTTGGGAGTAATAATGCGTCCATCTTTTATTTGAATACAGTGCTCCCTGTAGTGATGCATTTTGTAGACATTGGTACCGATGGTTCTGTCCAAGTTGATTTTATGTACAATTTGTAATTTTCATTTTTAATATTTTTTTCCAACATGTAAAGAACATTGATATAAAAGGTATTAGGAGAAAGACGTACATTTAACATATTAAGTACAACTGCGCCCTCGTTCACACATCATCATAGATAATTAAAGACCTTTAAATGGATAACTATTATGTCCAATTATTCCAACCAACTCATTTATCTTGATCTTCACCACGTCGAAACACGTAGAAATATGAAAATGATGGATACCAAATTCACCATGAACAAGTTACAAACCCCATGACCAAGACTCAAAACTTTTAGGTTGACCTAATCCAGTGCCCCCTCTACAGAGACAAGGAAAATTAGCATGTCAAGGTCACAGGGAGACAAGTTTGCAACATGGGCATACAGAGACCGACTCGGGACCGAAAGAATCGGTTATTTTAATCCAAAGTCTAAAGCAAGGGGGAAGGAAGGAAGGAAGAAAAATATCGACTCACGCAGGTTGCCCGCCGGGTCCCACGTCACGGGCAGGGGGCAGAACCCATACGATGACGTGGACCGGAGGAGCGGGTGCCCGTGCAATTTGCATTACAAGAAAATGACGTGTCCTGGCAGACCAATTCAATTCCACTGACCACGTGGCAGATAAAAGCAGTTAAAAGTCTCGGGCAACCAATGGTTTAACGGGCGGAGGTGGGCCCAGGGGCATTATGGCTTGCCGTACAGGCTGCCCTTAAAATAACAATAAATATTGATAAGAAATCATTGAGCGTGCGAAAGGCATATTTTCGAGTGAAAAGGAAGGGAGGAAGGAAGGGCAGGCAGAGGCTGCAGGCCACTTGCGCCCAAGGACCATCAATTCTCGTATGCATGACGTCATCCGTGACATGCTTGCCATGCCCATGTATGGTCTCATGGAGGGGACATGGGTATGTATCATCATGGGCAATAATTTCATGGGCCACATCAACGTTACCCTATTCATGGGCATTTGCACTGATGCCCTTAACCTATCCCTCCAAGTCATGGGTACCTATTGAAGGTCCCCACAATTCTAAGATTGTTTTTTGGTAGATGCTCAACAAACGATGGAATTTTCGTCGTGTTTTACCCTGTTCAAACAAAAGATTTTAAATTATGTAATGTGTTATAGTCGAGATTAAAAAACTCTTTTTGTGTCTTGCGTTCTCTGCCCAAAGTCATCAGTGGGCGATCAATTATTTGACGACATGGGGATTCACTCTCCCAAATGTCATCCCTGCAGCGAAAGAGAGTCTCTCGAGTAAGGGAAATTTTAGCAGCGAATGTTCGTAATTTGTCTATTTTTTAGCTTTTTTCAAACTGAAAATTGGTCGTTTTTGCCACGTCGCCCTATACAACACCTTGCCAAAAAAATCACATACGTTATTGTTCCCTACACAAATTGCCGAACAATTTATGGGTCCAATGGGTTTTGTTTTTTAGATCGCCAAAAAATTAAAGGTCGAGGATTTTTAAATATGTTTAGAATGCCAAACATTTTATGGGCCCTCGGATCACATTTGCCAAACATTTAGGGGGACATTTTAAAATTTATTCAAATTCGTCAATTGTACCTAAACTTTACTCTGTGTGTGCGTGTGTTTGCAATTAATCACTACTTTTCCATCTTAATGGCTTTAACATTGCTCTGCAAGTATAAAACAATCAAATAAATTAGTGACTCAGTGTGCAAACAAGTCAAGTCTGTGTGGTTCTGAATCAAGGAATACATTTATCTAATCCAAAACATTTCTAGTGTTGCAGTTTATAGCTTATAGCAAATCTATTAATTCAATTCAATACACTTACATTATTATACTTTGCAACGTTTCTTTTTTAAGACTCAATTTTATAACTAATCTTCATGATTTCATCCCATATAACATGTTTGTAATTATTTTTGCACTTTTCTACATTATGAACTTTTAGTAGATTTTGATGCTTTCCCAGACATATGATGCCTTTCTAGGTCTACGATGCTTTTCTAACATGCAATGCCTTTCTAGATCTGTAATGCTTTCCTATGAATGCGATGATTTCTAAGCATGTGATGATTTTCCAAGCCTACGATGCTTTTTCAAGCATGCAATGGTTTTTGCAATATTTTATAAGCTTATAAAGTTTTTTAAGGCTCACAATGTTTTTCTAGGACTAAGACGTTTTTTTAGTTCTGCAATTCTTTTCCAAGCTTGTGATGCTTTTATGGGCTTGTGATACTTTTTCAAAATAGTGATGTTTTCTCAACCTGGTGGTGCCTTTCTAGGATTATGATGAATTTTCAATCTTGTAACATTTTCTTAGGTTTATGATAATTTTCTAGGCTTGCGATACTTTTCTAGGCTTACGATGTTTTAATGGGCTATGATGTTTTTCCAAGCCTACAATGTTTTTTTAAGCTTGCAATGTTTTTCCCTGCCTGCAATGATTCTTTTTTAAAAAAACAATTCTTTCTTCAATAGATTTTTATTCATATTAAGTAATTTTATTTCTTTTGCAAATCTTAGTATTAAATTCGTAACAAAATTTCACTAAATTATAAATGTTTGTTAAGATTCACTTTTTCGTCTACAAAAAAAAATTGGGATTTTTAAATTGTTGCCATAACCATGTTTGTCATTTTCATAGGATTCGCCATCCTTGCAAGCCACATTCCAATAAGATTCCCAACCCATTTTATAACCTTTTTTTTCCTGACGGTTGGGGGGGCGCGGCGAGGGGGCCGAGGTCAGGCGTTCCTTACAATTTTCCCTCTTCTAAAGTATATAATTTGGTTTTGTGTGAGAGCTATGCAAGCTCGGAATGGGTTTACCCATTTTCTCATCCCTTCAAACTATAATTCTTCTCTTTGCACATGGTCTTACTATGAGATTTTGTTATGCTTTCTGCAAAGTTCAAGTAAATATGGCATATTTTTTGCATTGAGAGTCTCTTTCAACTTCAGGAAAGATATAAATTTTGTTGATTTTAACAAGGAGCATCTACATAGAGACTTTTGTATTGCTAATAGAATACTACTTTATCCAATGTTATTCTATAGATCCAAGTGCAAGCCAAAAAGTGGCACTAGAGGTAGAACACATTTGCACACTCTTTGACCATTGAGATAATGCCCCATGTATTGTTAGTCGAATGTCTTTGGAGTATCTTTAGCAATATCCACCAAGAAGGGACTAAGGGTTGAGGGATCTAGGTAGGGATGACATAGGGCGTATAGTCACTTTGCATTTTCCACTTCTCCTCACCAAAGGTTGTCACCCTTGGGGGAACATGGGGGGAGGCCTTTGCCCTAGGCTAGTTATGGACCTTCTGGTTTTGTGTCTTTTGGTTGGGATGGACAAGGGAAAAATCCTCAGTTAGCTTTGGTTGTTTCACTCCTTCATCGACATATTCAAGATGAACATGAAGAAAATACATAGAAAAATGGGTGGGACCCCTATCTAACACTATGCACCCCTATGGTGGTTGTTGGAGAGATAATCCAAATAGTATATTGCTTCTTTTTCCTCCCTCAGTGGAATCGATTTTTGTTCCCTTTGCTTGATGTTGATGGTGTTTTTTAATTCTATTGACATGTGCCATGTAGATTTTTAATGATACTACTTATGGACCTAAGGCCTTGACTCTTTTTTAATCTTAGAGTTAGTCCTGGTGTGTTTTTATGTGCTTTTTACTTGGGATCTAATCTCATGCCATCCACATTTTTTATCTGGCGTGTACTATGTTTTTTATCTTAAGAAATATATTACATGCTTTCAATCAAAAAATCACCTCACAATGATCTAATTTAAGTTAAATTATTTATTTCTCTTGAAACAATATGGCCAAAGTAAGGTTGGGTGGACACATAAAAATGGCCCCTTCCATTTATTTAGTGTCTTCTAACATATGTTGGGTCCATTTGTCTATGTTAGGGTGATTAATTTAAATAAGATGTTATGTAATCAGTATGACCACTTCTATGCCTTAAAATCTTCTTTCACTTATCCTTGTGTTATTTTCATGGTTCATTTTATGTTTTCCTTATCTCGTGTCAATGTCATCTCAATGACCTTGACCCCTAACAATACTGTTAGTACAATCTTGGCTTGTTGTTTGTGCCTCCCATTTTATTGAATGGGCTCATTTGTCCCTTTTTGCCTCCATTTCTAGTTGTTTGAAGTTGGCATGCATGCAAATCTTGCCGAAGTTTGATTTCAATATATTCATAAATAGACAAGTGATCAAGTTATTTTGATCATCAAGTGAGAATCAGGGCTTATCAAATACATTATGTATGTAAGCCCAAAATGATCAATGCTATAAGGATCATGTAAAATAAAAAAGATAGAAGACTGTACTATATCCAACACATACAATTCAATGGTTCGCAAAATAGTTGTGGACTATAGACAAGGGTCATAATCAAATAAGATATAGGCATCTAATAGGTAAGTTTACACAAACAATAACAAGTGTAGGCCTAACTAGATCCATGGTGTCATTGTATAGTAATTAAGATGTGTAAGAAGTAATCAAAAGAAGTACAATGCGATTAGGTAATAACCATGAGGTATCTAAATTAAAGGTTGTAAAAGTGTCATTAGACAGTAACCATAAGGTGTAAATATAAAACGTGCAAAGTATAGTAAAATATAATAAAACATTTATTAGTCTAAGAGTGAATAAACAAACCAATATAATGTAACCACCAAAGTATAAAAGAAAGAGTTTATGGTTGGGATACTTACCTTGGGTTAACTTGTTGGCACTTAAACTACCCCCTTGGCTCAAGCAACACTTTGTGAGAGTTGGTTCTAGGTGAAGTCAAGATGGAAAGAAGAAGACATAAGTATACCTTAGTTGGGGACACCAAATACTAGGTGTACCTTGTTGGTTCAATTCTCTTCTTGATATCTTCAAATCCTATTGTTAACTAGTCTTCTTCAAGTGTAAGCTTCTTAGCCCTAATTCATCTTCTTCTTACTAAGGTGGATTTGCATGCACATGCATGTAATGAAATAATCATATTGCAAAAGATATGGAATGCATGCCTGCTATTAGAGAGAAGATATTTATCTATCTTGTGTGCCAAGATAATAGACTCAAATACAATGTGTAGACTAAATATGTTGAATGTTTTCCTTGAGTCCTCCAAATAATAGGTCAATCATGTTTTTTTAATAGCCTTATTCACTCTCAAGAATATGGTTTGAAATTGTTGAATATAATCTTTAACTATATTTGCTTGTCATATCTTGGTTGATTAGCTGAAGTAGTTCTCTGTTAGACTGCTACTATAATGTGGTTGTAGCTCCTCCAACATTAAGAATCTTATTTTTATTTTGACCACAAATCCATTGATACCAAATTGATTGATTAGATTCCAAATATAAGAATTCCAATGTAATAATTTTCCAATAGGGAACTTGATGTAGCTAAAAAAAAATCTCCATTTGAGCAATCCAATTGTCTGGAGCTTTCCAAAAAACTTAGGCATGTCTAGATTTGACATAGATTGATGTTATCCCTAATTAGAGTTGAGTGTTTGATACATTGGAGCTCTATTTGGGTCGGTAATGTATAGGTCCATCTATCCATTATGATTAGTAGAATCAGTTGTCTCATGAGACTTGCCCTTCAGAAATGAATTCTAAATTTCTAACAAATAGTTAATAAATGATGTAAGTTGATCCAACTAGTGATTTCTAATGCCATGTTAGACTAGATTTGAGGTATATCTTCTTTCTTTACCAATGTTCGTATGTGCTCCTCATTATTTTTCATCATTTCTTGAACTTTTCATTCAACCATATTCATGTGAGAGTCACTTCACTAGACTAGCTCATGTCTACCTCAAATTTTATATCCTCCTTTGAAGGAGTCTTCATTGGTGTTTGTGTATTCTTGCCCTTATCCGAGTAGAAGGACCAACCATGTTTTTACATGATAATTTCATAATGAATTCAACAAAAATTTCAAGAACAAACCTACCTTAAAATGTTTTCAAGACTTTTGAAAATGTAAGAAAATTTAAAAAACTTAAAATTGCAGCTTGTAGAGCAAATTTATGAAAAAAGATAAAATGAAAATAACTCGGTAAAATATAATATTAAAAAAATTACAATGGTTTATGAGATATGTGAAATTATTTAAAATTAGGATTTCAACCCAAATTAGCTCAAATAAAGTCTCACCTAGTCAAAAAACTTGACTTTCACTTCTCTTCACTGCCCTAATGTGTCGTAAATGTTTGCCCAAATCGAAGCTCTAATATCACTTGCAATGAACACAAAAACCAAAGTATAATCACAAGATTAGATTGCAATATAATATATCACATAAGAATAATGTCACACTCATTCAAAAATAAGAGCAATCCACACAATAAAATGAAATGAAAAGCATAGTACTTGAATATAGAATTGAGCCACTTCGAGGAGGCAACTTCCTAAGTCCTTATAATAAGAAGATAAAATTGAATATATGGTGACTAATATCATAACACTACCTCATATATATATACTCTAATTAGGTTATAGGAAATCCATAAACCCAAATAGATTGAATACTCCTACCAATAAACCTATATATTATCAAATGATTAAGTCTAAGGTTATGTATGCCAAAAATTGGCTACACATATCCCAATACATGACATAAGTTAAGGGCATAACAAGCCACCCCCCACCCTGCCCTTCAAACCAATGTTGTCCTCAACGCTAACAAGCAATGGACACTTATGTATGAAAGCTTCATCTTCCTATATTGCATCTTCACTAAGAAAGTGCTTCCACTTGATTAAATACTATGTAACCACCCTCATTTTTAACCTCTTAGTGCATGTCTCAAGAATCTATCTAGGTTCAAAGATGACTCTTCCCTTCTCATCAATCACCGGTAATGTTTTTTGGATTGAAATATTATGAAAAATATCTTTAATCAGACATGACACATGAAATTTGGATTGTATTTTCATTGAATGAGGTAACTCAAATTTATAGGTTACAATTCCAATTTTCCACAAGCTCTAATAAAACCATAATACTCTGGTGACATATTTTTATTATTCTTTTTTTTCTTCATTGATGTTTGTTTATATGGTTGCAACATGAGAAATCCCAATCTCCCACTTCAAAATTACTTTCATTCCTATGTTGCTAAGCTTGTTGTTTTATTCAGTTTTGTGCCATGGCTAAATTCTCCATGAGATTAGAGATAACCTCCTATTGATGTTGAAGATGGTCTTGAATTTCTCAAACTCTTGGTCTCACTTTCAAATATGATGTGATGGATTTGGAGGATATCCGTAAGATGCTATAATGGTGACATCTTAGAATAAGTATGGAAAGAAATGTTATACTACCATTCTACTAGTGGTATCCAGTTAACCCCTTGTAACTGCTTATCAAAAACAAAGCAACATAGATACCCTTCAAAACACTTGTTGACTACCTTTATTTTCCCATTACATTAGGGATGATATAAAGAGCTATGAGATACTTGAGAAAAAAAGATAGAATAAATCAACCTAAACATTTCTACTAAATATGGGGCTATGATCACTTACTATTATATTTAAATTCTTGCTTATCTATTGAATTATCTCCATAAATATTGTTGCCCCAGTGTTTGTGAAAAATGGGTGTGACAAAGCACCAAAATGGGTATATTTTATGAGTATGTCAATGACCACTATAGTGAAAATTTTCCATTCTTACTTTATAAATATCATAATTAAATCCATGGAAATATCCACCCATTGTTAGTTAGGAATAGATAAATGCTACAAAAGACTCGAAGTCTTAATTGTCTCACCTTTGTTTTGTTGACACACCAAACATTGTGCCAAAAAAAAAATTACATCACCCTTTATTACTTCCCAAAAAGAATACTAATTGATTCTATGATAAATTATTTATGAAGCTTGAATTTCCACCCACTAGAGAAGCATGGATATATTTAAGAACCTTATGCTTAAGGCTCAAATACTTGCATATGTATAACCTATTCTTGTACCAAATGATGTCCCTTTTCCATGCAATTTTATTTGGGGTGTTTGGAATTTGTTGAAGTCAATTAATAGGATTTTGAATATATTCCATTTATATATCGACTCATCTACCTAATATGATTATAAGATGGGCATGGCACACAACCATGCCTTAGTGTTTTTATCCTTTCTTTTGAGTGCATCTACCAATACATTCTCCTTCCATGTATTGTAGATGAGATCAAATTCATACCCCAACACCTTCATGATCTGCTTTTGTTGCTCTTCTGATGTTAACTTTTGTTGTAAAAATTATTTTAGATTGTCATGATCTGCCTTCACTTTAAAGTGACTACCCATTAAATAAAGTCTCCATTGCTTGATTAAAAGAAAAATAGACAACAATTTCTTATCATAAATGGGGCTTCAAAAAATTCTTACCTTTGAGTTGGAGAATTTAAAATGAAATGTTTTTTCATCTTGCATGAGGACTACACCCATACCAATCCCCAACATATCACATTCTATAATAAAAAATTTGGAAAAACTGGGAGTACCTAGAACCAGAGTGGTGCACATGGCCTCTCTAAGCTTTCTCAAATCCCTTGGTTATTTCCTCATTCTAATGGAAAGATTCATTCTTCAAGAGAGTTGCGAATGGTTTATTTATGCTACCGTAGTTTTAAAAAGAACTACTAATATCATATAAATCCTAAGGATCCTTGTGGGTAAGGTTCTAGGTACTTGTCGCTTTACCATGGCTTTGATCTTGTGAGGATCCACCTTGACACCTTCATGAGATAAAATTTGACCCAAGTATTTCATCTCTTTGACCCTAAAATAACACTTAGAAAGCTTTGCATAAAGTTGATGTTGCTTGGGAATTTGTATACCTTGGTCCACATGTTGTAGGTGGTCCTCCCAAGTTTTGTTTTAGATCAACATATAATCAAATAACACTAAGACAGACCTTTGCATAAATCGATTAAATATAGAATCCATAAAACTATTAAATGTAGAATGGGAATTTGTGAGACTAATATTCATCATTAGAAACTCATAATGTCGTTCATGTGTTAACAAAATTATCTTAGGAATATCTTCCTTTCTAATTATGATTTGATGATACCTTGCTTAGAGATCTACATTTTAAAAATAAACAACACCATATAACTCATCGATTAAATCAAAATTATAAGAATAAAAATATTATCTTTGATGTTGCTCCTATTCAGTTCTCTATAGTATGGAAACATGCACCAGGTTTCATCCTTATTACACACCATCACCATTGGATAAAAATATGCAATTTGACTATATCAAATAACCCTTGATTCCAACATTTTCTATACTAAATTCTCGACATCAATATTTTTCACATATAGGTACACATAAGGTCTGAGGTTGTGTAGTTGGATCCCTAGTACAAATTGAATGACATGATCATGATTTATTTTTGGAGGAAACCCTTTCAACATATGCCCAAAAAATTCATAATGCTTGTCCGAAATTGCCTGAATACCTAGCCTTGTTGGCGCATTTGAATGCTTTGATTCTAATGAATAGAATTGTGCCATAAACCCTGCAAATATTTTTTTAGAATATTTTGTATTTGATGAGAGCTTACCATCAGTATTTATTTTTCTTACAACCCTCTCAATTCAAATGTCTTTCCTTCAGAGTGAAACACATTAACAATTCTTGTATGTCCATTTCAATCATGCCTAAAGTAGTGATATATTCGACTCCCAACATAATATCAGCTCCTCCCATGGGAATGGAAAACATATAGCTATTCAACATGTGTTCCCCCATGGTGAGGTTAATATTTTAATTTCCCTGAACAATTGGTTTTATTTGCATTTTCAATCATGACCTTAAATTCTAGAGTTGGGTACACAAAACATTTCAAACATGAAACCAACTTATTTTTTATGATATTTTGATTACTTCTCAAGTCAATTAGGATTGTACTCCAATTCCTATAGATATATTTGGCATGCCTCTTCCACTTTGATTCGTTATACTAAAGTTACAATTGTTTGATGGCCATGGAGATCCTTATGTACACCTTCAACACTTATTTGCCTATATTAGAAACTATGAAAATCTTAATTTAATCATAGTTAAGCTATTTCCTAAGAGTTTGATTGGCGATGCCCTAGCAAGATTACATGATTTACCTAGTGAGGTCTTTTCAATCATTTCAATTACTACAAGAAGCTTTCTTAGATTGGTTTACCACTATTGATGAACCATATCCCACATTTGATATAATTAAATCCATTCTATAAGATCCCAATGAATATATTTACAACTACCTTTATATATTTGTATATCATGTGCATGTATCAAATTCTACCAACCATGTGATCTCAAAATGCAATACATTTTCATCAATATCCTCTTTCCACCTCTCAAAGATAAGTTACTTCAGAATTATTCTCAGTCATTTAAGTGTCTTTGTTTTATGGCTTTCACACTCTTGGAGGAGACACCAATCCATCCTAAGGTTCCTTCTCTTGTCCATGACATCCCTAGCCATGATCCTAGCATGAATACATATACGACTTTGGCTAAGGAAAGAAAGACACCTCCCATTCCTTCCTCAAGAGGATCAAGACAATATCTAAGATTTTTTGAAGATTACGATACTATATTGAAAAGGTTACTAAACAATATCTTCATTGTGTTACCACCCATTCGAGAACCTAATCTCTAACATGTCCCAAAATATTACAACAATAATGTATTTGTTCAGTACCATAGAATTATAGGACATACAACAAATAAATGTGTTTTTTTTTTTGAAATAAAATCCTAGGACTTTTCGATCATGGTCTAATATATTTTCAGAAGGCACATAGTGACTACTCAATTCCTAATGGAATATATGACACTCTTGAAAATGAAGCACTACCCTAGAGCAAAAACATGTGAATAATTCCCAGAAGTTCATTTTGATCGTGGCCAAAGTAGTGAGATATTTGACTCCCAACATATTATCAACACCTCCCATGGGAATGTCAAACATATGGTTATTCAACATGTAATCCTCCATGGTGAGTTTAATATTGAAATTATATTAAACAACTAGTTGTTCCCTCATTTACAATCATGGCCTTAAATGCTAAAGCTAGGTACACAAAACAATTCAAATGTGCAATTAACTTGTTGCTGATAAAATTGTGGGTATTCCCTGAGTCAATTAAAACTATATTCATATTCTTATAGATATATTTTACATGCCTCTCCCACGTGGCTTGGTTATACCAAAGTTATAATTATTTGATGGCCATGGAGATCCTTATGTGCACCTTCAACACTTATTTTCCTCTATCATAAATTATGACAATAATGGTTTAATAATACTTAATTTGTTTCCTAAGATCTTGATTGATGATGCCCTAGCATAATTCCATGATTTAGCTAGTGAGTCTTCCCATTCATTTCAATTATTACAATAAGCTTTCGTAGATAGTTTTATCACTAATTCGAATCCCATCCCAAATTTGATATAATTACATACCTTCAACAAGAGCCCAACAAAGATATTTACAACTACCTTATTAGATTTAGATGTCACATTCATGCCTTAGAGTCTCCAACAATGTGATCTTGAAATACAATACATTTTCAAGGTACTTCACATGTCTTCTCAATTATTCAATCATCTTTGTTATATGGATGTCACACTTGTGGAGGAAAGACCAATCCAACCTAGGGTTCCTAACATTTTCCATGGCATTAGTAGCCATGAGCCTAGCATGAATACATATGCAACTTTGGATAAGGAAAGATAAACATCTTTCATGCCTTCCTCAAGAATCACGACAATCCCTAAGATTTTTTGAAGATTAGGATACTATATTGAAAATGTTACTAAACAATATCTTGATTGTATTACCACACATTCAAGAACCTAATCTCCAACATGTGCCAAATTCTTACAACGATAATTTTTTTTTTCAATACCATAGAATCAGAGGTCATATAATAAATGAATGTCTTTTTTTTGAGATAAAATCCAAAGAATTGTTGATCATGGTCTAATATCGATTTAGAAGCCACATGGTGACTACCCAATTCCTAAAGGAAAAAATGTCACTCTAGAAAATGAAACACGAACTCCTAAGAAAGTATCACTTACACATGATAATGCATCAATTATGGTCGTCAATTATTCTCTAGAGAACATTATTTGCATAGGACACCTTTGATCATTAGCATTTTTATGGAAGGACAACAAAGAGATGGTTTTGTGATAGATAATACAACTCAATTCAATAAGTGCAGCCTTCATATCCTTCGTGAACTTAGATATGTCATTACAAATCTCACGCAAGTAACATCTTTTTGTCAGTATTAACAACTATTAGGTTACCTACATACATGGGTCCTTGATCATTCATGACTATATTCTATGTTATGACATCCTTATTTCATTACAATTCTATATTGGGAACTTCAAGGTTAGAACTGATGCGTGTAATAGTGGAAGTACCAATAGTCACATGTCTTTCAATTTTTAAAATGACACAATTACAATTCAACAAGTTATCTTGAGTAACGAAGAAATTGACAAACTTACTATCACAAATTTTATCAAATATCAACATCATATTAAATATCAATACCTTGAGGAATCTGATCATGAGAATGACGATTTGATGGTTAACTCTATGAAATAATTAGAAGGTATGACACCACTTCCTATTTATGATGAAAATTTGGGGACTTATGGTATTATTGGTTAGTTTTGCATATTCCTTATCACGAGTTCAATGTATACCTTTTTTGATACTTCGACATCATACATTACAAGTCACATTTACATTTGAATATTACATTTACCATTATAGTTCTTCAAGTTATAGCTCATTGAGTTTCGGTTTATTTTGTCAAACCCCTTTGAATTCAAACCCCTCTGATGACACCACCTTGACCTACAATGCCTAATCATCCATGTCTTAAGATCAAATTAAAACCTCTTGTAGTGGATCATATCCAAGCACATACTAAAAGTTAAATTATACCATGACATATCTGAACTAACACAAGATTTTCAAGAGGTTGCAGTGGCGTCTTAATCCCATTATCCACATATATCTCTTTGGATGAGGATTCAAGTTACTTCACCACTTATGATTAATTCATAAATATTTGTATCAATGCATTTGGCTCCCTAGTACAATGTGCGATAATTTATATGAGATTATCAGCTAGTCATATTAGCCTAGCACTAATGCTCCATCGATTTATCATTATTGTACTATAATTTGTTATTGTGCATAGATTTTTTCAGTGGTGTCTTTCATGTGCCTTCCTCCCTCGAGTTTGTGCCATATTTCACCCTTCTATATTTGGCATCCTGTCCCTTTCCCTTTGTTTTCATTGCCATTCTTCTATCCCATTGGTTTATGTTGTTTTCTATGTTGTACTAACCCTTTCCCCTTCAATGTTGATCCTATTTCTAACACTGTCACAAACTCATTGATAATGACAACATATATATCATGACTTTTCATCCTAACATACATTGCATTTCAAGAGAAGTTTTAGGTTGTTTGGAACACTCCTCTTCTTATTTCTTCCAGATTTGTACCCCTTGGCTTGATTGATTTCTTTTTTTCCCTCTTAATTACGCCCCTTGGCTCCCTCTTTGTGTGATCTTCTTCTAAAAAGATTACAATATGACAAAAACAATGGAAAACATCAAAAAATCAAAACTTCATTTTCCTTTATCTTTATAGATAGATACATATCATGTTTATCTACCTATGTTAAAGGTTTTACATATTACATACATGCTTCTCATGGTATCCTTTGTGTAAGTGAGATTCAAAAGAATATAGGTTTCATATGATCATGGACTTTCAGATGTTACATGGCTACTTTCATGTCAACACCCTAGGCGACATTGTCACTTTGATGGTATGTCTTATACTCAGGGCATCTATTTTTAGTGAATTTTATAGTGATCTTTCTCACTTTTCATTTATCATATAGAGCTACTTACATTGCTTATACATATATATCATGCTATCACCTACATCTTATGTGACATTACTTCGTTACATATGAATTTTGCATGAATGCCTTGATAAATCTCTTATGCACCTTATGATCGGTTACTTGCCTAGTTGTTGTGACTTGGTGCCATATCATCCATGCTACTATCACTTTGTATTCAGCCTTAGTGATATATCTTGCCTTCCTAGGGGCACATTCCTACATTGGGGGCATGTTAGTTGTCCCTATATTATTTTGTCCTTGGGGGAATTGTACCCTTCTCTATCTCCTTGAGCTTACTACGTATATCTAGCACAAACGGATCTTACAGTAGTACATACTATTTCACTCTCATCATTGAGTATACTAACCATATCATGCCACCTAGGGCAATACATTGGATTTCCTACATCACTAGATGTTATTGAGATAGTGCATTTTCATTATTATACTATATATACGTCTCTCGTTGCCTTTGGGAATATCATACCCATCTACTCTCCTTAAGTAGCATTGATCATCTATTACTTATATGTAGTAGCTTCATTCCCTATGTGCCTTGTGACTCTACACTAATGGGCCCCTACGCCCTACATACTTCTTATGGCTTGCCACATTGTGGATTATCTTATCAACTACATACATGGTTATATCTTATACACATCAAGATATATCTTATATCCCTATCATTATCAAGCTTATGACTTATATATGGACATCAAGAGTCATATCTCTACGTACCCCTCATGAGTTATGCACTCATTATATCTTATGTCGATGAGGGCATCTAGTTATCACTATATGTTATTTACTAGAGACTCTACTACTCACCTCTAGGGGAATTATACCCACACACATATTTTGAGCTTCACTGAATATATCTATATCCTTATTTTTCATTGAGAGCATCAAACCTATTTATATTGTGAGTTTAATTGATTACATCTAGACATTCTATGCCATCTAGGGGCATGAACTTATCCATCCTTGGGATGTTTCACTTTGTCATTAGGGCATTGTGCACAAATCTATTCCACGAGCTTTATTGATACATATTTACGGAGCCTATCACACACATGTGCTTATTGATCTTATATTGCATACATCAGGGCATGACATTTATCCTACATACACCTAGTCACATAATTGTTTTCACATATGATACATCTATTGCTATATCTTTCAACATTGGGGCATAAATGTATTCTCCTTCACACAACTAAATCAAAGCATATTGTTGGCCCCTCCCTATGACATCCTTGTATAATAATGCACACACCTACCAAGCTTTACACAACGTTATCCATACTATATTATCTCACATGGACATATTATTTGTCTCTCTCTCTTACTATTCATAGTAGGGCATATGGTTTTCCTTCACTCATCATAATAATCCCTTGAGTCATATCATATTATTGAGCTTACATGGTGATATTTTATGATGTTTGCATATATATGTTTTTTGTGATTTTTCAAAAATTATAATAGCTTTGCCTATATTAATTGATAACACATAACGTGAATGACTCTATTTTGAGATGAGTGATTACAAGAACAAGTTTTTACATTCCCTCATCTTAAAGGGGGGGCATATATCCAAATTTTTGAAGATTGAGCAAATTGAGAAAATTGAGCAAAAAGAGAGCATAAGAAATTGTCCAACATGTACTTCCTTAATCAAGAAGTGGGGTTGTGTTTTCAAAGCTTACTTTGAAAGTTATAATACCCAAGTGTGTGTTAGTAGAGCATGAGAAAGTGATGTTTTCAAGCTATAGTAGCATTGATCGCATACTAGCAAGTGTAGTCATTCTTATGCTCATTTTAATTTTTATATTTGATAGGACGAATTACAACATTTGACTTATTGCATTTGTTTGCAAGAATAATATATATTTTTTGGAGCATTGTTATTGCATGTGGGTAAAGCCTTACCCAAACATCGATTGTTTCATCCTTCCTTCCTTAGGTAAGTGTAGGTTCATGCCTTTAGGGTGTTGTTTTACTTTGACATACACATGCATTCACATTCCATACACCCATCAAAGTAGACCATTATGTAGACATGTAATTTTGGTACGAGGCTTATTATTGGAATGATTAGTGTTGTTTTGTGTATATGGTCCATCAATTTGAATAAGGGTCTCGTTGAGAAATTTTCGCACTAGGTTCAAATTGTTCTCAATGTTATTTTACCTGGGGTAAATAGTAAACAATTCTCTAGGCTAAAAGCTCAACTAAAGTTCACTAAGCTTAAGAGCGTTATTATTGTTAAGAGTTAAAAGCTTATATTTAAATAAAAGTTATTTATTCTAAGCATTGGGCTAAGGGAAAAGCTATTGGGGCCCTGAAAAAGATTGAAGGCTTTTATTTTTAAAAGAGAGCAAACACATATTAAAATGGGGGAGCCTACAAAAGCTATTTTATATTTAAAAACAAGCTAAAGTCAATGATAAGTACACAATACAACGAGGAAGCATGGGCATGAACATTTGGGTAGATTTCTTTGTCATTAAAAAAGAAGTTACAAGAAGAAAAAATGGACAAAGCATGCACAAAATTATAAGGTTAATACAAAAGGTAGCGAAAATTTAATTTCTTCTTCATTTCCTCCTTCTATGTATTATAATAAATGGTGGCTTCCTTGGACTTGCCAAGCCCATGTTTTCTTGTCAATAAGATATAAAACCTCTGCTACCTTTATGCAGGATTTGCTTCAAGCATTTCATTGTAAGAAGATGCAATATGTGTAAATTTCATGTAATTGATGAAGGTAGTTGTGACTATAAATGATCATCCTTATACTTTTATCTTGTTGGCCCTAATTCCTTTCCCATATTTAGATTAGATCTTTGATTCTTTTGTTTTGCATTGTATTCACTTTCGTTTCCTGCACATCAAAGTAGCTTTGTGTTTGTTCAAATAAGGAGTCAACCCATTTGCTTCTTAGTCCACACCACTTTTATGTTTATTTCTTCTTCCCATTTTCCATTGATAGATTTCATTACAAGCATTATGTATAAGTAGATAAGCACTAGGATAAGACACTGGGGATTTTCTACAAAGAGCAATCTCACACTGAGTAAACTTCTTATCTTGTGTTAGAAATGCATGTTGCATTAATCAGAGATTTCAAAACATTAATAGGTCTTGTTGATGCCTTTTCCTTTTTTTCACTCTTCTCTTTCTTCTTTGTATGATCTCATGCCCTTATGTTTCCTTTTTTTTCACTTTATGTTTAGTTTTTTGTTGCCCTGTAGGATTTTGGTTCTCTCTCTGGTTTCTATCTTTTATACTCTTAGGTGGGATTCAACAGCCCATTGACCCTTTCCCATACATATTCGATGGCCTATTGAATTTTTCCCTTCTGTTTTTGTAGCTCCTTTGGCCCTCCTCTGCTTCCTTTCGATGTTTGGATTCGTGTATGTCAATTTTTTGCCTTTTCTTTGGCCAGCGTACGTGCCAATATGTTCCTAAGTCAAACTTGAGACGTTTATATATAAAAAAACCTCTTAGAGGCATTTCAATAACAAGTATTAAGAGGTTGCTTCAAACATCCAAGTGAATTCTAATCTAAGCACACTCTACATTGATATATATTTTTCTCTTAAAGATAATAAGGTTTAGATACATTTTTTGTGCCAAAAGACGAATAGATGAACGTTTGTGTAGTTGCATTGCACTTAGGGAGAGGAGGCGAAACCCTTACAATCCACTCACATGTACAAGAGAACTACATTGAATCTAATACCAACCATGTGGGATATGTAGCCACAAATCTTTGACAATGTTGCCCAAGTCAGTGAACCTTACAATCATTTTTTCCTCTTGCATCCACTCTTGATGGATTAGGTTAAAGATAAAGAAGACAAATCAAACATTTTTCCTGTCAATTTTGTAAGGTAATCATGTGATTCTATTTAGCGTCAACCCATGCACTTGCCCAAAAATGTACAAATTTGGAAAAGGCACAAAGAACACATTCAATACCCAAGTACACATTCAGTAGTAGTAGATATGCAAATTCAATAGGCCATTGAATCCGATTGGTACAAAATCTAGCGCAACATCAAATTTGACCTAGTGAGATTTGACAATCAAATTCATAGAACAATAGTGCAATGGCTTACAAAATGATGTTTCAATGTTAGAAACTTAGTCCAACAACCAGGGATGTTAGATGTCAATGCTCTGTTTTTCCATTGCTTATACATGTTTTAGTCAACTACTTGTTTTGCTTGTCCCTATTTTTAAGAGCATTATGGCATGAGTATTGTAGTTTACTGTTAATTCATAGATCTTCCTTGTGCCATCATTTTAGTTGTTTGTGCGTACACTATTTCACTGAACCACAAATAATCAAAACCATGAGTGGTTATTGACGCGGTGCCTACAAAGCTATTACACAAAATTGCAATCCTCTCTACTAAACCATGGTGGAAACACAAGTGGTTTGTAGAAACTCATTTTCTACATTATACTCACAACAAGAGATTTGACTAGCTTTCTCCTTGGTTGCCAGTGATTGACAAGATCAATACTTTATGGTCTCTCTAACCTATGGCTTAGGATTGTAACAAGGAGATTCTAGACCATTTGCAATGCCATCCTTGAGCTGAAACTTGTGCACTTTGCTTGGTGCCTTTTATATTAAGTATTACCTTTAGTCCAACACCTTATTCACTTAGGTGTTTCGCAACCCAAATATCCATTTTACAACCATGCTTAGACTCTTGTGCACTTGTTTTGATTACGTAACAAGGCACAGTGTGCTTGGACTTGAATCCATAATTTTTTCAACCACTTTCAACTAGAACCCTTCAATTGGCAAAACATTCTCATTGGTGATTAAATTATGCTATATGCAATATAAACATAAATTTCAAATACTTTTCAAGTGGGAATTCTCTTTTACACATGAAAAGGAAAAAATGAAGTATCAGTTTTGCACTTGTTTTGGATCTCTAACAAGGCATACTTAGCTTGGACTTGGATCCAAGATTTTTTTCTAACATGGCAACACTTGACTTGGACATGGATCCATGATTTTTTTCAAACCCTTTCATCCAACAAAACCTTTCAATTGACAAAACCTTCTCTTTGGTAACTAGTCTATGCTACATGGAGGGTACACCCAAATTTGGCATACTTTTCAAGTGAAAATTCTCTTTTTCAGATGAAAGAAAAAAAATTATCATTTGACTAAATCCATAGATGGTGCTCAATTTTCTATTTTAACAAGGGCATGGCTATTTCAAATGTGTAAATGCAGATTCATGTACAAGGAGACAAGTTGGCTCTAGAGGTGGCCCATTTTTATACCTTAGTGGATCATTTGGGCAACATGCTCTACATGGTTGCTAGCATGCCAAGCTGTGTCTTTAAGGGAAAGAAAATTGGAGGCCACAAAGCATCAATCTCGTCATCACTCTCACAATTGATCTCCAACACAATGTGGCAATTGGGCTCCTCCTATGCACTATCATGATTGGGCTGCTCTTACCAACAAGTTTCCAAGCCTCACTATGAAAATTTTGCTCCTAAAACCACCGTAGATGGCATTCCATCCAGAATTGAAGAAAACATGGGGGCAATGAACAATACACACACCAATGAGGGGCCCTTGCATGAGGGGAGATGACCATCAGATGTTGGTTGGGGCAAAGTAGATTGACCAAGATCCACATGCCAGTGGTAGTCTCTTCACTATTGCTCTGCTTATATTCTTGTCTTATATCTTGTATGGTTGATATCATTATCGGTCTAAATGGACTGCTTTTGTTTTTCGTTTCCTAAGCCCATTTGTTAGATGGCTAGTGTGTTGGAATTAGATATGTCCCCATAAAACTTACAATTTTAGTGAATAGTCTGTAATACTTTTTATTTTATTTTGAAGTGATTAGCTCTATTTCATTTAAAAACTATATATATATATATATATAATTTCAGTTGGAGAGATTGCTGACATTGGGTTGCCGAGATTTAATAACCATAGCAGCACAAAACATCATTCCACACAAAAATGTCTCTCGACATCACTGACTTTACAATTTGATTGGCATTTTCAACAAACTTTTAACATATATCAAGTCAGAAAATTTGTCTGTACAGAAGTAGAGGAGAAAGCCATATGAAAATCAATACTGAAAGCTTAAGTCATCAAACATCTGAACCCTTTCCCATATCCAGACCCAAACTTTGAGCCTTATTGGCGTCTCCCTGAGGCCTGGATCAGTCATCCAGTCGGAAACCAAAACTGAATTTAGAGGTATTCCTCATCCGCTTAAACATATGAAGCTTGATACAGGTATAAGTGTTGATTATATATCACATTGCATGAACGAAAGCATAGATCATGTTGTTAGGTCAGAAAGCTGAATTAGCCCAAAAAAATCACTCTCTATGAGAGCCTAAAGATATGAAAGCTGGAACCCATTCACTCCAGTATAGCAAATTTGAAACTACATGTATAATATTTTCCAGATACTTTTGCAGGTCTAGTCTCAAACAGGTTTGCTTTTCTGCTGGTGCATCTTGTCTGGACATCTTGGACCTGCAACCACAAGGAAAATGGTCGATCATGAGAACAAATTTGAAATAGAATGGATTTCAAGCAAGCAGCACATCTTCTATATGAGTATACGGATTCAACTTGCCTAGACCATTGGCATCAGATGTCTTCATGATCCTTAGCCTTTTGACAGTGTTGACAAACATCCTGAAAGAACACAGAGGATCAGATGATCAATCTTACACAGACACTACTATATCCATATCACCAAGACCATTCTTGGCAAGGTATAAAAAGTAGTTCATCAATTCCTAGAATATCATATAGAAGCCATTGAATGTTAACTGGAGCTTTCAGATGGAATATTTATGATTTGTGAAGGGTCTGAGGATAAAGAAAGATATAGTTGGAAAGACAAGGACAACAAGAAGAATGAATTGAACAACAAAACTAGAGTTAAATTAATTTTTCTGTACAGTTTGATAAGGGTCCTACAGACCAATTTGGTCTATGGGACATTAAAAGTCATCAGAAGATAGAAATCACAGCTTACCTCCATGGCACATCACCAACAAGCATCCAATCCCCTTCCTTATCTTCATAGGTCAATACAAAGTCTGAAGAGCTGTCCAAGAGTCTTGAGCGCTTAGGTTCATTACCTACACACTGTGGTTTTTGCATAGGAATCTGCCCAGCATTTTGGCCTAAAAACCCAACACAGAGACCAGTAAGCCCCAGAAACATGATTGAAAGATCTTGAAAAACACGCAAAAGGAAGCAGCCAGATACTTACTGTTAGCATTGGCTGGCCGATGGAACATGTCCTCCAAAGCCATAGAGAGTGTTTCATAGCTGTCATGAGCATTGAGATCCACTTTCCTACCAATGGGCATACCATCCATGTTCACCTTGACAAACAATGTGCTCCCGTGGCTCTGGACGGATTTACTCGGTTGTTGAATACATTCCTCTTGCTCGTCATCAGTAGGTCTAGGATGTGTAGGAAGTTTGCTTTTCCTGAATTGCCCTACTGGCGGCCACCCTACTGCTTGCTCTCTGCAATTTTTCATAGAATAACAAAAAAGAAATAAATATAAGACCATGAGCCAGATCTGAAACAAAAATGATTTTTTTTTTAAAGTGTGTTTCTCACAATAACCCATTTTGCAAGTGGATTCTAGTTAAACTTTCCATCTTTATAAAAATTCCAGTTTCTCAATCTTTGTTAGAAACCCAGAAATTCCCCCAAATGCATAGT
Organism: Torreya grandis; assembly: GCA_037957365.1. Classification (NCBI taxonomy): domain Eukaryota; kingdom Viridiplantae; phylum Streptophyta; class Pinopsida; order Cupressales; family Taxaceae; genus Torreya; species Torreya grandis. The sequence goes on along the minus strand of JARHVA010000996.1, from coordinate 1,864,667 downwards.
TCACTTGTAAAGACAGAAACGTCAGGAGTTTAGTATGTTTATCGCAGAGTTCCTTGCAATCAGTTCACCAATTTAAAAAAAAAATGATCTTACAATTGAATTAATAGAAACTATGTTTTTCGTTTCTTTAGATTTCTCCAGTGAGATTTTTACTAGAAAATCTGATCTCCCAACAAAGTTCAATATTTCCGGTAGTTAATTTTTTTTTAATTTTTTAAATCAAATTTCCAAAAACCAGTTCCTAGAGCGAAATCAAAACATTTTATGTGGATCTATCCTAAAAACAACTCAAACAACACGGGGTTTTGATTTCTGATACTGTGATTATCTGCACAATAATCAAACATCAGTGTAAGATCTTGTAAATCATAAACCCCAATATTAATGCAAGCGATAATTTATATGTAGTTGGAAAACAGCGGAAAGAATTTTTTGTTTGAAATCTGAGTTACTAAATCAGGAACCCCAAAACGCCATTTTTTTATTTGGTATTGCAATTTAGCATTTAATTTACGGAAAAGTTACCCCCGCGATTTTCAAACAGACTCAGCTTTGTAGACAAAGAATTTAAAAGGATTGTGTACCAGTGATATAACAGAAATTAATGAAGTTTTACTCCATTGAAAACAAGGGGATTTTCCAAGAGTATTTTACACTGTGTGAGACCCCCAAAAAAATCGGAGTCAGACGGATAATGACTACTCAGGTCAAGTTGAGGCGATTCAAAGACAAAGGAGTAAAATATCAAATGAATAAATAATCTAATCCAATAGAACTCTAGATCATTAAAATCAAGGGTTTCTACGACGAATTTACACCCGTAATATCCATAAATGGTATCGAACTTTAGAGTACTCAGAGGAGGAAATGTTCAACAGAAAATTTTAACGGACCAACAGGAAATAAAGAAAATCCTAAAGGTATTTCAGGAAATTGCATCAAAAAGAAATCTTCAGTGAAAATATAATAATCGTACACACCTCGGAATAGCAGAATCGGATTCGTTAGGCCCCCTCTTGCTTCCAGCAGTAACGATAGGCCTAGGCCTATTCGTGTTAGGGAAGGCCGTTTCCCCCATGTTGGGAGGAGGAAGATGGTGTAAGTCCAGCGCAGTGAGAATTCTAGCCCCTTTCCACGCTCTCTCCTGAGGAGAAACCCACTGTTTAAATCCCCCTCCGTAAGATGGATTTCGCCTCTGATACTCGTCCGACACACCCAGGCCCGCATTCGTATTACCGTTATTAGCTTTTTTGTAGCACAGGCTCAGACCCAAATTGAGCTCCGTTTCTCCCAAGCTCCCCACGGCCGCATTGCACTGTTCCTCGACATACTCAGAAGCGGATGAGGAAACCTCGGAGAGCCCAATGTAGTCGTGCTCAGTGAGGCCCGTATTGGCCTGGGAGAGAGTCGAAACCGTGACGTTTGACCCCCCGTTAGACCTACTGGATCCTACACCGGATTGCATCTTTCAGGTCTGTTTGCCCTTGATTTTCCAAGCCTTGAAGCCTCCAAACTCGAACCCACAAAAACGCAGAGAGTCGTTATGCGTAGCGCCACAAGTTCTCCGGATGTAAATGCCCTAGTACAGATATATTGCAGGGTGCAGTCAGGAGAAGAGGGGAGTCAGGCCAATGAAGTTGCCCAGAAAGTTTCAGAGGTGCGCACTGCTTAACAACAACAGCAGCAGCGCTTTCATTGCTTTGGCCGACATCCCGACAATTCACCACCCACCCCGCCCGCCGGCTACGTCAACCCCCACGACAGCGACCTCCACCGGTTGCGACCTCCCCCATGCCGCCATGCGCCCCATGCCCCGCCATGTCCCCATGCCGATGCCTCCGAGGCTAAATTTGACGGCCGTATGGACGTATCCGGCGTGATTTTCGACCGTCACGAGAACTGCTCGGGGGTGGAATGATGGCGACGGGGGGGCAGGCGGGGCCCACCCGTGCCTGCCGGGGAGTCCACGGCTCGGCATTCGAATGCGTGGGGCCCGCCGTACGCGCCGAGTCTTCGTCGTGGTCCCTCCGTACGTGCGCGTATGTCTGGGCACATGCGACACATTCCCCGTCTCCTCAATTTTATTGTTTTTCCCCTTCTTCTAAGGGTTAATATTCCCCCATTCTTATCCTAGGGGAATCCTCCTAATTTCCAATTTTTATCTGTTTAGAACATGGACATTATCTTAATGGGAAAAAGGGGTCCAGGGGAATATTGGCTTTTTTATCCTCAAAACCGCACAACATAGGCATAAATGGAATAGAATATAGGTCTATTGAAGGGGCCAAGCCCATTTCTAGACTCATAGGTGGTGTGCAGCGAGGTGATAAATTTTAGAAGTCTACAAGAGGAGATCTCTATGTTTATGTTTTTTTAAATATGAGTAATCATTTTTCGATTCGAGTTTTCAACCAGTCTGAGATACAAAAAAGAGATTTAGATCTTCTTTATAACCCATTATCAATGATTACTATCGGTTTCACTAACATTATCAGATGAGACATTATCGTCAATGGTTGTAATTATTTAAATATCTCTAACCATCACCAGTTTAGCATGCCCTTTGAGATTTGACCCTGGGTGGGGCTGGACACAACCAAGCCTCTTGACCACTCCATGCACATCTCATTGGCATAAAGAGTTTACGGTAAACCAAGATGAATCGAACCGATGATGCGTAGCACCGATATCATTATCCTAACACTACACCTCACGAGTCGCCATCACACCAATTCGGCTACGTCCTCACCCTTATCTTAATATGCTTATTATTATGAATATATATATATGTGTGTGTGTGTGTGTGTGTGTGTGTGTGTGTCTCTTAAAAGAGAGTAAAGTCCAAGAGAAGGGGAAAAGATATGGGACATAAAACCAAAGAGTTAAATTGTTGAGATCTTTCTTTTGATATTTTGGTACCTTCTTTTTTCAGTGGAAATAGACCATGACAACGAGGCTTTTGTTGGTAAATGTATTGGGGTTAAAATGTCTTTAGTTGAGCTTATCACATGAGGTAAATCTCATTGAACCAATACTCTTGAGCCCTCTTTCTCCTTACTAATTAGAGGTTTTTTTCTTTATTATTTTCCAATTTGTTGTAGATAAGGATTTTGTGGGGTTTTCTACACCTTGAATTCATGGCAAAAATGACATCTTTTTTTGCCCTTGGTCCCCATTTTTCAATCTATGTCTAGAATCATTGTTGCTCCTTTATGGACCATATCTACCCTTGGTGTTGTGGACGCTAATCAAATCAAATTATTGGTCAATAGCATGGGTTTTTTTGTAAATATTGATGAAGATTCGATGGGCAATAGGTTTATGCATGTGTGTGGGTTATTATTTTATCCAAGCCTCTTACCCATTGGAATCAGATCATGTCTTCTCTTGGCTCATGGACACAATTTATCAACTACAAGGGGCTCTCTTTAGATGCTTTCACTGCAATCAACATGGCCATCAAGTCACCACTTGCTCTTCTTATGCCCATAAATGTATTAGGGCTAAAATGTCCTTAGTTAAGCTTATCAAATGGGGTAAATCTCATTGAACCAATATTGTTGAACCCTCTTTCTCCTTACTCACTAGAGGTTTTTTCCTCATTATTTTCCAATCTCTTATAGATAAGGATTATGTGGGGTTTTCTGGAACTTGATTTCATGGCAAACACGACATCTTTTTCTACCCTTGGTCCCCATTCTTCGATCCTTCTACATCTAAAATCATTATTGCTATTCTATGGATCATATCTACCCTTGGTTTTATGGTCCCTAATCAAATCAAATTATTGGTCAATAGGGTGGGTTTTTTTTGTAAATATTGATGAAGATTCGATGGGCAATAATTTGTGTGTGTGTGGGTTATTAGATCTATCCAAGCCTTTTGCCCATTTGACCCAGATCATGTCTTCTCTTGGCTCGTGGACACAATTTATCAACTACAAGGGGCTCCCTTTAGATGCTTTCACTGTAGTCAACTTGGCCATCAAGTCACTACTTGCTCTGTCAGGATCCTACTCCTCAATAAGAGTATATATGATTACCTCTTATATAAGCAACTAAACATGGAATTTAACCAGAATGATAAGTAACTAGAAATATGAAACAACACAGGATATGAGAGACAATACACAATTGTATTAATAATCACTCAGAAGAAAATACAATAAAGAGATGCCACTTCTTCCAACTCTAAGGCTTGCCACACCTCAAGGACTTCTTCCCTCTATCTCTTACGGTCCCAACACACAACTCAAATACAGAGTTGTTGTTCACCTCCACCAGTCAGTAACAACACTGCCAATACACCAAGTACACAACCGTACTCTAAGTAGATCTCCCTTTCCTTGCTGCCACCTGCAAATCAACAGACCTTACTTACCCTGTAGATATCTCTACACCCTGAAGAACCCTTGTCCTTGCCTCACCAAGTCCTTATGATTCTTCAACCAGTACCCCGGTGGATCTTCTACCAGAACTTGCACACCTGCAACTCTCCAAGATCATACACACTCAGCACCCCTTTGGAACTAGGAGGAACACACCATGCTCTCTTCTCTCTGAAGGAGCTAATTTATGCTCTCTTACTCTCTAGCACACTTTTACAATACAGCCCATGAGTCTATTATATAGATCTCATGCATACAATAATTAGACTTTCTTAATTACAATAATTAGACACGCAACTCCAAGACTATAATTAGCCTTTAACATGCAAACTGACAGTCTAAAAATAGACCTATTCAGAACCCGCATGCAAACTGCATGCACACACAGGTTGCCGACGTCGGCTCCTTCCTGACCGATGTCAATCGACTCATAACCGATGTCGGTTGCTTCTGCATTGTTATGTGACCGACGTCGATTGATCAGACCGATGTCGGTTGCCCTGCAACTCGTTTTGCAACTCAGCAATCCTCCGCAACCTCAACAACCTCCTCCATGTCTGCATCAGTGAAGCTTTTAGCTCCACAACCTAACTGCAGTCAACTTGGCCATCAAGTCACTACTTGCTCTTCTCAAGCCCATCCTTATTTTAGATCCCTACAGTTTTGGAGGAAAAAGGATGGCCATCCAATTGTTGACTTTGTTTGGTGAAATCATGGAAAATTCTATTATGAGTCCTTTTCTTTCAATTCCAGTGTTAAATTGTCATCTACTCAATGTAAATAATCTCATTCTCCACCCCTCTTGGTGAAGAGGAGCCTTGCTAGGGAGCTCTAGATTTTAGGTCATTGAAGGTTAGGTTGTGTTCTAATTATGAGGGTCCTCCTCTTAAATCTCTTAAAGGACGTAGTTCTCAGCAACATATTTCCATTCCTATTGGTAGTCCATCTACCAAGTGAAAAGGTAGAAAGATAGAGGCAAAATGTCTAAGGATGGATTCAACAATTACCATTGATGATGGTTAGTAATGGACTTTAAATGATATTCTCTCTTGTAGAGGGAGAAGACTAATTTATGCTCGCAGGTCTACCCATTTCTTTGTAATGGTTTGGGTATCTTTCCTCAAAGCTATTTTTTGTTGATTGTTAGTTGACTATTTATTATGAGCTTGTTGAAGGTTTGCTACCTTCTTTCGATGTAGGGTGTTTTTATCCCACTTTAGGAGGTTATATATTATTTGACCCTCTATGCCCTGTTGTTGAGGGTGTGGACCCTTCTATCTTTTTTCTTGTCCTTCATTATGGATGTTGAGTTGGATTTTATTGTTCACTTTATGGTCTCATAGGACTAAGCCCCTCATTGTGTCCCAGATCCGGTTAATAACTCTAGATTTTGGAAAATCTAATTTCTACCAGCTCATATCTCTAGTCAAAAGTGTTTTTTGGTTCATAGCTCTAGCCAAAAGCGTTCACCCCCAATTAAAAAAAAACATGAACCTTGTTTGTTTGTTATCTTTCTAGGCCAAATTTTAGAAGTAGTTTTAATGAGCATGCCAGATGTATATACAACATGTTTAAGATTTTATATAGATTAGGAAAAATATTTTTGGGGAAAAAAATGTGTATAAGTTTTTATTGTCCCTTCCTAAAGGTGAGGATTTTTTATTCTATTTCCTTTCTTAGAAGTGTAGACACTTAAAATTGGTTTCAAGACATTTAATAGTCATTAAATTATATGATTTCAAGTTGTTTATATACTTGGAAATTGGGTACTTTGTGATTATTGGTTTTAATTAGGTTTTATTGGCATATTTTGTTGAATTTCAATGGTCTCCAACCCTTTTCTCAACATCCTATATTTGTCACTTTCACTCTCCTTTAATTTAGCCTATTTTGACTGCCATGTCCAAAGTGTCTAAACACCCTTGGGGCTTGTTTAGAGTGTTGAGATGCTCTTGGTCCCTTTTGTGTGGCCTCTTATGGTTTGAGTGCACTCACTTTATTTGTCTTGCCTTTTTCGCCTTATGATTGTTTGATGTCAATTTTCTGGCTAGTGAGATCCTAATTTGATTTCAATTTCTCTATAAATACACATGTATTCTAAGTCATTTATCATTAAAAAAATAATAATTACATTGAGTATTCTATAGAGAAAATTATTGAGCATTCTAGAGGAAATAAAGTAATGGTTATAGCATTCATTGAAGCACACAAGTTTATATTAGACACATACAACGACATTAGTTTGAATGTTATTGGAACTATTCTAATCATTAAGGTTTGTTGATTACTATATTATTACTCTATAAGGGTTTAAAACATATAAGGATAGTGTCGTGATTCTCTAGTTTAACACATGGTCCAGATCGTATTTTGTTTTCATTAAGTTTTTCAAATATTACAACCCAATTAAGATAAGAAGAAGAAATATGTTTTGTAAGTGATTGGAGTCAAAGTACAAAAAACTAAGAAAGGTTTTTGAAGATCAGGGCTAGGAAAAAAAAGTTATCAAATAAATTTCCACTGGCCTATAATTTTTCTAGAATGTCCCAACACTTTGTACCTAGTTTAGAAAGGAGATTTCATGGGAGATTGTTGCATTCGTCATCATTTTTATAGGTTAGGCTCATCTCATTTTTGAGCTCACATTTCCACTGTTACATCTTGAAGACTGTGACCAAATCACTTCTAAAAAATCATATAAGCCTAATCCATATGTTTTTATCGTACTTCTAGATAAAATCAACTAATTAAGTTTGTATTAATGTTATTTACATCTTACTCAGCCTAATTAAAAGTAATTGTGTATTTATGTTACAATTTAGTTATACTCTGTTTATCCATATTACATTTTGGTGACCCTGTGTTATCTTGAATGCTCCCTAGGGTTTCAATTTTTTGTGAACTCATGCTCCTTAAGGTTAGATTTTACTCCATATAGTGTCAAATCTAAATTTATCTAATCTTTCTAGGGTCAATTCTACTATGTAATTCTATTTAATCTAATAGCCTTGGATTCCATTTTGATTAATTTACTTGATCCCAAAGCCCTATGTTATTTAAAATACACTAAATTTTTATTTTCAAGCCCAAGTATGCTTTTCAAATTGTAATTATTAATTTACTTATTCCTAAGGTCTCATTTAGAGTCATATATTCCAAACCCTACCCATTGATTATAATGAATTATTATTAAATATTTAATCATATGTTTAATATTTCCCTTGTTATGGATATGCATAATCCTTTGCTTAATGGACATTTTAAATGTTATTCCATTACATTATGCTTCCAATTGTGTATTTATATGACACACTCTTCGCATTTGTATTTTATTGTTTATCACATTTTTTTTAGTATTAAATGTTTGTATTCACATGTTCAAGTACATGTATTCAATATAAAATTATAAAATGTTTGAATATATTCCAAGACATGTTAGGGTTTCATGTAATTTCTTTATCATTCCATGTGTATGTCTCTCTTCCCTTGCTAATGATAGAAGAATTATATAGCCTTATTTAGACAAGTTTTGTTCCAATATAGATACTCTTCAATGTATGGTGGCTTGTTATGAGGTGAATCATACTATGCAAACGAGGTTTAAATCTAAGAATACAATAATTACTCGTACTCTTCCTAAACAGGGTTAACCAAAGCATCCCTCCTAATCTCCCTCAAGCTATAAGCTTAAGTTACATATTTATAAATTTTATGACATGATAGATCAAATGAAAAATACTCAAGCCATGATATCCATCATTGAATTTCTTATCGAATCTAATATTCATTATTTTACATTAAATGAACACTAAGTAATATAACCTAGTGCACTTTAAGGTAAATAAATTACACAAAGGGTTGCATAGTAAATAGTTTAAAATAGTAATATAGAACCTTAAGTGTGTTGAAGAGTAGTAACCAACAAAACAAATAATGAACTAAAACAAGCAATAACAATGGAATGATAAAGGAGAATAAAATCTGACACACATGAGAAGAATCTTGGGATTTTGAGATTTAAACAATGATATATAACTACTTATGTAGGTTGTTGTCTAATCTAGATGTCATGCGTAGAAGGATGAATTTGACACTTAATCTGTAAATGTTGATTTTTTCTTGGGTAGATTCAGTAGACCACTGAATTAGTACCTATTAAAGTGTCAAATCTATTTTTATGTTATTGAATCCATCTTATGCCATTTTTCAGGTTCTGAATTTTTTTGGGCATGAGTGTTGTTAGATGTTGAACTCACTTCACTATTTTTTCCAAAAAAATTGGTTGACTTATCTTCTTATTTATCCTTGACTTAATTCATCAAAATGTTTGTAATGGGATTAGATAAAATAAATGGTTAGCTTGCTCTTACAACCTCATTAAGGAGTTACAACTACATATCTAGCACTAAATTATAAATGTAAAATATACAATAAAATACAACTCTAATTGTAAAATATTGAAACTAATCTAAATGTAAAATATAATAAAATATAACTCTAATGTAAAATATTGAAACTAATCTATCACTACAAGTTGTTAAATAAGTAAAATATATAACAGGATATAATACTCAACATTTTTCTATACTGTGCAGGTTTGAGACTACAAACAAGCAACATAAAAGGAAAAAAGTGGACTATGAGTCATTTAGATCAAGAACTAGAGTTTTGGGCTTTCCTAGTAGTAACATCATAATATAATCATTATAGTCTAATGTTGTGTTCCAAACATGATGCTTTCATTTGTGTAAATATTAATCTTTTGTTCTGGTGTAAAATGTTATGATTGTTTCTCTTATGTATATATGTGCAATCTTGATGTTTGACAATATGTATGACTCCCAGAGATGTATCTCCTTCACTTGAAACCCTAGGTCCACTTGAAATGATAAACTTATGCCTTCAAAATGGGAAGCAATGTGGATTGAGTTGACCCCAACCACACCTTGTTGAATGTTTAAGTGTTACCTACATATCCAATAATCCAAAGAGGGAAGTCAAACCGTGTGTATTTCTCCTCGTTAGGTGAATGTGTGCAATAGTGATTTTTTAATGAATGAAACCTATAATATAGCTCTTGATACTTGATCATTTTAAACTTTGATTTAGCTCTTGAGTGCTTCATAATTGGCTAAGACCTACTCCTAGTGACTAATTTGTCAATTGGGAAAAATAGGGTAGTCCTCTTGAATGTGCAAGTGTTTGAGTATGATTTGTAAGTGATTTATAGATGAATGATAGGATTATACCTATTTTATATTTATACATGAATTTTTGGGTACTTTCTCATACCATCGACATGTGAAACATACGGGTTAACCCATATGAATTGAATTGAATTTTAAATGTGACTATCACTTAGCATGGGATGAAATATTCAAACTCATGTAGTACCATTATATTGATTTTACCATATAGGGGATAATAACATTTTTATAATGATAAAGATATGTTTTAGTATGATAATTAGTTAGTTTAACATAGACTATAAGATTTACTATAGGTGACTAAGATTAACTTCGGAAGGTTTAGGCCTGTAGAAGGCATGTGGATGTGAAATAATGGACATTGAGTCATGTATGTATGCAAAATTTATGTAGGATGAAGATAAGTCAAAACTAACATTTCAAAGTATCAGTTACCAAGTTTTAGTGTATACACTAATGAGAAAAGTGTTGTGTATATTCATAATATATATGAACTATAATCTAGAGAAGTTCTTATGATGAAGAGGTTGTTGTTGAAGCCTAGAACAAGTAGAATAGTCATTCACAAATAAATAATTTGGTTAATAATAATTTATTAGTCTACAGATAAAGGATTCAAATTCATTGTTTTAGATTAAGGTAAAAACAGGTTTTGAAGGGACCCCGAAACCCTACACAATGGGAAAGATAAACCTTAAAACACAACTAGGTTAACAATAGAACCTGATAACAGAAAAGAACCAATACCAGGTTTTACAGGGACCTGTAACCATCAAATATGACCATAAAAAATAGCTGTCAAAACACTGATCTGAAAGTTAACCAACTGGAACAGCTAGCTGAGCAACCTTCCAGACCAGTAACCAGTAAACCCGACCAGTTTACTACCCCCAAAAAAACCAGTCAGCAAAAGGGAACTTTAGATGAATCTTTTAAGTTAAATTTTTTTTTTACATGACCGAAGATTCATATCAAGAGGAGGGACCACAGGCTTAGACTTCTTTCTCCTAACTGCTGTCCACCCATCCTCTACCTTAGCTACCTCAGCAACCCATGCCTCAGAAGACAATGATCTTTGGATTCCAGAGGGCATAAAATCCTTGTGAGAATGAACCACAGTCTGGCTCTTTGAGGGATCCTCCAGAACAGGGGAAGAGACCACCACCTCCTCCTCTGGCTCAATAGTATCACTAACCACAGCCACCGTAAGGGCTTCATTAGAATGATTCACCAAAGATTCCTCTTCATCTTCCGGTTCAGATTGCGAACTTTCCTCGTTCTCAGTCTCGAAATCTGAAGTTGCTTTCGGAGGTTGTTTGTCAAAGTTATGTTCAGAGGAACCCTTAGGCCACCAAGAAGGTGAACGTTTGGGATGAGATTTCCCAGCACCACAATGAGCAGCAATATGTCCCGTTTGGTGGCACTTCTTGCACTGAAAAGGGATCCCCTCATAATCCAAAATTTGTGTCCATGTACCCCTTGAGGATTCAAGGCAAATCGCCTCAGGAAGGCCCTTAGAAACATCCAGATCTACCAGAAATTATGCACAAGTCGAATGGAGAAGAAGAGAAGATTCAAATTGATTGTTGATAGTAGCAGTACAGATAATATTGTTTCACAAGAGATGATAGATAAGCTTAGTCTAAATAGAATTGTGCATTTGAATCCATATAAGGTTTTTTGGTTCATGAAGGGACATCAGGTTTTGGTGAATGAGGATTTTTTGGTAAGTTTTAAAATTGGTAATTATAAGGATCATATGTGATAATAACTATGGATGTTTGTCATATTTTCTTGGAATACCTCGGTAGTTTTATCGTAAGGCACAACATGATGGTGTTGCAAGTGCATACACATTGGTGAAAGATGGAGAGAATCATACTTTGAATCCATTGAAGGATAAAATTAAATAAATTGAAAGTACTCCAAAGTTTTTGATGATTTCAAGAAAGATTTCTAAAAGAGGTAAAGGAATAAATATGTATGGCGGTAATCCTTAAGCACACACAAGTTGTGAGCACAACACAAGGAAATGAAGAAGTACTTCCGTGTGAGGTGAAGGAGATGATAGGTTAATTTTTGGATATTTTTTCAAATTATCTACTAGATGGGTTAACAGAGATTAGGAGTATTAGTCACCACATGGATCTGATTCTAGGATCTAGTTTACCAAACAAAGTGGCATATAGGTTTACACCTACATAGAATTCATATGTACAATGGGAAGTATAAGACTTCTTGGATAAAGGGTTGATTAAATAAATTTTTATCTTGTGATAAGTACCAGTATTATTGATTAGATAATTTTTTATCTTATGCAAAGTACCCGTATTATTAGTGCCTAAGAAGAATGGAGTGGAAAATGTGCATTGGTTTAAGAGTGACTAACAAGATTACCATAAAGTATAGGTTTCCATTACCGTGTATGTATGATATTATGAATTGATTGAATGGAGCAATATACTTAAAATATATTGACTTGGAGAGTGGATATCACCAAATTTATATAAGGAAAGGTAATGAGTGTAAAAACACGTTCAAAACACAAGAAATATTATGAGTGGTTAGATATGTCATTTGGGCGCACTAATACACCAAGTATATTCATGAGTCTGATGAATGAAGTTCTTAAGCCATTTTTAGGTAAGTTTTTCATTGTCTATTTTGATAACATATTTGTTTTTAGTAGGATGAAGGGATAACCCTTGCAACATTTTCATAGTGTGTTAAAGAAGTTGTGAGATGAAAATTTTCTCATGAATTTGGAGAAATCCAAATTTATGTAGAAGGAATTGGTATACTTGGGATTCATGAATTCCCAAGAAGGTTTAAAGATAGATCTAGATAAAGTTAAAGCTGTATTAGATTGGTCATCATCAAAAAACACATTTTAGGCATGCATTATTCATGGATTGGCATTTTTTAGCAGGAAGTTCATTATAAATCTTAGTGGGACATGGGAAACGATTATAGAGGTAATGCTGAAAGATAGAAATGTTTTTTTGTAAACACCAAAATTTGAACATAGTCTCCAACAGTTAATAAAGAAAGTAATAGGGTGATAAATGTTTGAATTTCTAGATTTTGTTAAATTATTTCAAGTATATTGTGATGTTAGTAGTGTAGCAATAGGTGTAGTATTAATTCAATAAGGAAAACCTATCGCATGTTTTAGTAGAAGTTAAATGATGCAAAATGTAATTATTTTGTATATGATCAAGAGCTATATGAAAATGTGTAAGCACTCAATAATTGGAGACATTATTCATTGCCTAAGGATTTTTTTTTTGTACATAGATCATCAAGCATTCTAGTTCATAAATAGTCAAGGTAAGTTTAATCAACAACATATGAAGTGGGATGAATTCCTACAAAGCTACTCATTTTTGTTAAAAATAGGAATGGAAAGTCAAACAAAGTTGTAGATGTATTGAGTTACAAAGTCTTATTATTGAATGAAAAGAGAGTGGTAGTCATAATATTTAATATTATGAATGAATAGTATGTAAATGATGAGGGTTTTCAATAAATATGGAAGACATGTGAAAAACCCATAAATGGTGACAAGACACCATGGTTAGATTATTATTTTCAAAAGGGTTTGTTGTTCAAAGCAAGGGAATTATGTATACCTAGAGATTCAATGAGATGAAATTTGATTAAGGAGAAACATAGTCTAGAGTTTTGGTTGACCATTTTGGTTATGACACGACAATTAGTGCATATAGAAAAAAAAACTATTTTTGATTGCAATGAACACAAATATGCATAAATCTGTTTGGGAGTGTATATTTTAAAAAAAAATCAAAATGTAGGGTTTTATCAATTGTTTCCTATTTTAAAGAGACCATATAAGGATATATGTATGGTTTTTTTAGGGTTTCTTAGGTTGTAGAGAGGAAATGACTCAATATTTGTGTTAGTTGATATATTTTCAAAGATGGCACATTTTATGGCTTGTAAGAAGACAAGTGATGTGACAAACATTGCTAACTTGTTTTTTAGGTAAATTGTGAGGTTGCATGGTTTGCCTTATGACATAGTATCAGATATAGATTTGAAATACATAAGAAAATTTTGGAAGAAGTTGAATACCAAGTTTTAGTCCAGTTCAACATATCACCCTCCTATGGATGGACAAACAAAGGTAGTCAAAATAATTTTGGTAATCTATTGTGATGGTTAATTAATGGTAAGTAAAGAACATGGGATGATCTTATGGTGAATGTTGAGTTCACATATAAAAATTAAGTTAATATGAGTATAGGAAAAACAATATTTTATATTATATATGGGTAAATTATAAGAGGAGTTGTGGAGTCCTATAACATTAAAAGTGAGTGAAGGAAAATTGTACAACTGAGTATTTTTCAAAGCAAATAATATACGTGTATAATAAACTACATGAAAAATTGGAGAACCATACAGTGTAATATAAGAATCACATAGACATGAAGAAAATGGAAGTAGAATATCATGTTGGAGACATGGTCTTAGCACAGTTAAGGAAAGATATATTTCCAAGATGATATTATAATAAGTTGAAGTGGAAGAAGATTGGACCATGCAGATTGTTTTAATTTTTTATAAGAATTCATATAAGATTGAGATACTTGAAGGGATTGACTTTTCACCTATTTTTAATGTGGTAGATTTTTATCCTTATCATGAAGGGCATGATAATGGAACTGCAGATTAAAATTTTGATTCAAAATTTGGAGAGATAGATTAAAGAGTGCATATGCTATAAAATAAGAATGAGGAGGTTTAATATGTGTTTGATATAAGAACCAACAAGAAAATGCATGAAAGAGAGTACAAAAAATATCTTATTATGTGGAATGGTTGAGAAATTGAAGATGTAACATGGATAAATAATCAAAAGTTATAAAACATGGAATATCATCAGCAAGAGGCACATGAGTAGTAGTTCATGTTTATTTTATTTACCCAAGATGTATGATGCAAGAGTATCTGAGTATAAATTTAAACCTACATATTCAAAAAATATGCTAGATTAGGAAAATTATCAAAGCCTAGTTTTGTGCATGTTTATGATTATGTATAAGTCTTTGGTTTTAAGTTTTTTCTATGTCTATCAATGTGTGTGATTGTTGTCTTAGTTTGAATACTATTGTGAAGCTTTATGCAAGAGGGTTTGTTAGGTATTTTGTTCAAGTGTAGCAGTGCAAAGACTTGCGATGAATTTATAAAGGTCTATTGTGTCTTTTGGAGCAATAGAATATTCACTAGAGTCACTACATAGTCTAGTTCTTTTCCATAGAATAATAAGAGTCAATGTGTTACACGATAATATCACTACTAACATTTAAAAAGTCATGACTGCTATAATGCAAATACCAGTGCAAAATCATGATTCACCTATACGTGTCAAAATTTTGAAAATTTGGGCTTAGATTCATATCTAGTTTATCTTGTAATCACTCAAATCACTTATAACAATGCTATTATGTTATTTAAGGTAGGTTGTCCCATTTTGGTCACTAAAATGTTTCTGCACAAGTACTGGAATAACTTGTGGTAAGTTTGTAGCATCTGATTGACATCAAGATTTAGTCTATCATTAGTACACTTGATTAAGATCTTTTAGATTTGGTATAACATTACTACACATTCTAGATGTTGGAAATATTGTCATTGATGTCAAATAAGCATTTAATGTCTAAAGGTGTTTTTAATGTTTATATCTTGGCTAAAAGTGTGTTAATATTAATTAAATATCAATGAATATATTGTTGGTTGCATAAAGATAAAAGAGGGCCCATGAGGAAGTCGAAGAGTCATCACTAAAGACAAAAGAGGAAAATGATGCATTTCTCCATGAAGGGTCACCTTGAGGTATCTGAAGAGTCATCACTAAAGATAAAAGAGGAAAAGGATGCATTTCTCCATGAAGGGTCACCTTGAGGAATTCGAAGAGTTACTAGGTAAAGACAAAGAAAGAATTCAAAGGGTCGTACAAGGGTGAATGCCAAAGGTCATTTAGAATGTTATAAAAGGAGGCTTGGGAAGCCATTTTGTATTTATGAAAGTGAATGATTTTATCTAGCTAAGAAGAGCAGAGGAAAGTAGAGAAAAGAGAAGAGATATAGTAGTGTGTTATCATTTATTGAGAAAGCAATATTGAGAGATAGTGGTGTTTTATACACAAAGGGGTTGGTACTCTTGTGGGTTGGTGCTCATAAATCATTGTTGTGTTTGGTGCTCATTTATATACTTGAGATTTTTCTCTATGGTTTTCCCCACTTTGGGTTTCCACGTAAAATCTGGTGTCTCTCTCTCTTATGTGGTGCATGTTATTGATTTTAGTTTTATTGCATATATTTAATGTATGATTAATTGGTTAATGTAAAAGTAATATGATTAAGTAAAAGATATATCACATGCTTAACAATTGGTATCAGAGCAGGTTCATTCAAAAAGGGTTTAAAAACTTGAAGGTAGACCAGGGAAAACACAAGATGGCCAAACAACTAAAGAAGGAGAATCAAGAGTTGAAATATGTGGTTGAGGCTCTTAAGGAACATGTGTGTATCTTGGATTCTAAGTTGGATACAAAATCAAAATAAAATAATATGTTTATTTAGGATCTTAAGAATCAGCTAGAGGTTGCGAATTCAAGTTTGAAATCAAGAGAAGAAGAGTGTAATTAGTTGAAGGTTGAGTTAGGTTATTTAAAGGATAATATGAGAAGCTCATAATCAAGGTTGAGAAAGATCATGAAATATTAGTTCAAGGTAATAAGGATGAAAGTTTTAAAGGCAAATTGAAGAAGCCAATCAGGCAGCCCAATGCTTTCAAGTTTTCAAAAAAAATTCATGGCCATTGTTTTGTTTGTCATCATGTTGGTCATAGGGCAAGAGACTGTATGAGGACAAGCAATCAATCATAGGAAGATCTCAGTCACATTAAAGAAAAAGGTATGAGAAATGTTGTTTGCTTTTGTTGTCATAAGATTGGTCATATTACTAAATTATGTCCAAATAGAGTAAAGAGATCTTCAAGATATGAGAAGAGCCAAATTCAGGTTTGGAGACCTAAGATAGTAAAAGTTGATCAGGTTGAGTTTAAGAGTGAGAATAAATTACTTGCTATAGTGGATAAAAAATTAGATAAGAAGGACTGTGAAGAATCTCTTGTTACATTTGAGCATGAGCCTTGTCAAGATAAGATAATTGAAAGAGTTGAGAAGATGAAAAACATCATGAATGTTGAGGTTAGTAGGTCAAATAAGTTAGACATACTTAAAAATATTCTAAGAGAAAGACACAAGAAGATTAAGGAAGTAACAAAGGAGACATGGGAATCTCCTGAGATTATGTTCTAGGACCATTTGTGTGGGGTGTCTCTTCTAGGCTTCAAGGAGACACTTTTAAGAAAAAAATTGAAGCATGATGGATGTTGTTGGGTCTTGGATATGTTGCATGATAAGAAGGTGAGTTGATAGATTAATTTTTATTTCAATTGAGGGGGAGATAAGTGTAAGCTACAGGAAATAGTTATAGGGAATAGGTGTAAAAATAGGTATAGGGAATAAGTACAAGAACAGGTTCAGGAAACAGGATGCTACAGTAAGGGGGAGTTACTTTATATTTTTAGTTGGTTTAGTTTATAGGTCTTAGTTTCCGGTTGGCATATGTAGTATAGGTTTTCAAAATTGGTGACAATTTTAGGTTGTCATCAAAGACAAAGGGGGAAATTATTGGAAATATTGTCATTGATGTCAAATTAACATTTAATATCTAAAGGTGTTTTTAATGTTTATATCTTGGCTAAAAGTGTGTTAATATTAATTAAATATTAAAGAATATATTTTTGGTTGTATAAAGACAAAAGAGGGCCCATGAGGAAGTTAAAGAGTCATCACTCAAGACAAAAGATGAAAAGGATGCATTTCTCCATGAAGGGTCACCTTGAGGAATCTAAAGAATCATTACTAAAGATAAAAGAGGAAAAGGATGCATTTCTCCATGAAGGGTCACCTTAAGGAATTCAAAGAGTCACTAGGTAAAGGCAAAGAAAGAATTCAAAGGGTCATACAAGGGTGAATGCCAAAGGTCATTTAAAAAGCTATACAACGAGGCTTGGGAAGCCATTTTGTATTATGGAAGTGAATGATTTTATCTAGCTAAAAAGAGCAGAGGAAAGTAGAGAAAAGAGAAGAGATATAGTAGTGTGCTATCATTTGTTGAGAAAGCAATATTGAGAGATAGTGGTGTTTTATACATAAAGGGGTTGGTGCTCTTGTGGGTTAGTGCTCATGAATCATTGTTGTGTTTGGTGCTCATTTATATACTTGAGATTGTTCTCCATGGTTTTCCCCACTTTGGGTTTCCAAGTAAAATCTACTCTCTCTCTCTCTCTCTCTCTCTCTCTCTCTCTCTCTCTCTCTCTCTCTCTCTCTCTCTCTCTCTCTCTCTCTCATGTGGTGCATGTTATTTCTTTTAGTTTTATTGCATATCTTGAATGCATGATTAATTAGTTAAAGCAAAAGTAATTTGAATAAGTAAAAGATATATCCCGTGCTTAACACTAGAGCCATTTGGTAAACTTGAGGTAATGTGTGGTAAGATTCATGACATATATAAGGTTTGTAATAATACATCATGTTCATTAGATATTTTTATACTTATTGAATTGCATCACTTATGAAGACATTTAATAGTCATGGTGATCTAATGGATAGTAAAAAGGGTCTAATTCTCAATTGTCTAATCATTTCTTATTGAGTAGTATAGTTGAAATAGCTAAAGTGGATAACACATCACTTGTGATTTGTCATAGTGCATCAAATTTTGTTACTATGTAATATTATCTATTTTAATGTATTATCATCATGATTGTGTTAAACATTTACTTTTTAAAGTGGATTGTTAAGCACTTAATGTAAGTAAGTGGGTCTTGTGACTATATAACCATGCCCCTACACTCATGCCAAAGGAGGAGAGAAAAAGAGGAGAAAGAAAGGAGGTCAGTAGGATTAGATGATCATATATCTTAGTATCTTTCTATTGACTGAATTGGAAGCTATACTTATAGAGACTTTAAGTTAGCAAGAAGAGATATATGGATCTAGTGTTGTACCACATCTCATTTATGAGCTTGTTTTAGTTGTGTATGTGCATTGCAATTACTGAAACTAAAGTCAATAAAAATTTGAGTTTTTTTACAATTTTTTGCATATTTCATTGTGTATTCTAAGGGTTGTGTTGTATAAGGCATGTCTTAAATGAGACCCCTAATGGTGATTGCAAAAATATTAGCTTTGAATGTTGAATTCCACTAATACTTGGAGGTAGTATAAAAGAGGCGATAAATGTATACTTGAGCATATTTTCCTCTAAAATTTTATTCTTAATGTTGTGAAGAATATGAAAAATTTAGTTAAAATATTGATAAATTATAAAAATAATTTTATCTTTAAGTGGTGGAAGCAAACCATTTGAGAAAATACTTTAAATATCTCTATTAAATATTTGATTGAATATTTTTATAAGCACATTCTTGAATCTAAGCACATAGTCTACAAAATTCTTGTTAGGTCCTTGTTTAAATTGTTAAATTTATGAAAATGTGACATTTTGATTATTTATACAAAAATGATTAAGGAATATGCTATAAAAATCATGAAATCAATACATAGAGCCCACAATTAGTGCATATAACCAATCCAATGCATAATCCTTTAGAATTATAGGAAAAATCTTGGGCATAAGTAAATTTTCATGAAACCAAAGTAAGATGATAAATATCTCTTATGCAATGCGAAGGATCACCCTTGCCACTATATAAGTCAAATTTAGGCACTACAAAGCCAAGAGGCATGGGGTAAATAAGAACCTCAATAGCCAATGGGTTATGTAATATATTGTAATATATAACCACATGATTAGTATTTTAAGATGCTTGAGATAAATGTGTGAGTTTCTAGACACCTAATTTTTGTACAAGCCTTGTCATCACTATGATTTTGATAATTATTTGTGTGTATGGGTCATCACCTTGATTTATGGGTTAATTGGCACATGTTTGTGTTTTTTTCCTTTTTTAACAATCTCATGGTATTGTTTTCCCATGTTTATCATTTTATCAAATTTTTATTATACCCATGTGTTTGTTTCTCTCTCATCTCTCTTCATTCATCCTTTCTTCATGAGCAGACTAGTAGGAACTTAGAGTTTGATTTGGGTAGATTCATGGGACCTACAAGTCTGCCCATTTCACTTTTTGGGGCCCTTCTACCCATCTTAACATCTTTTTTATGTTTGGATGTATTTTTCAATATTTTTAATTTTGTTTAGTTGGGTTATTCACATCGATTAGTCCTTAATTCAAATCATGAGAAGCCTATATATATAAATAATTTTTTGGCATTTTGAGATAGAAGAATGATCATATCAAGATATGCTCATAATGATAAATGCAAAGATCAATTCCATTTCAATTTTAGGCCCACCTAAGAAGGATTTATATCTACTCAAATAACTTACATAACATCGTTTCATATTTTACCAAAAGAAGGCCTAAGTGAAATCTAGTTACATCTCCACTTCGGGAGAGGAGGTTGAATCCCTACCTTAAACACATCATCTACAAATTGTAAGAACTATAAGGGTTATGCTTATAACATGAGGGATATGTAGCTAGAAACCCCACTTTGGTGGATAAAAAACCTAATTGATTATCTTTAATTATTTTAGATTGACATCTTATTGTGCAAAGTTAGGTCAAGAAGGAAATAAAAAAATTATGCAATTCTACATGGTGAATTAGGAAATTGAACATACATAAAAGATAAAATTAGATATTAAAGTAACCCTAAAGAGGTCGGGTCCTAAAATTTAGTGAATTTTAGACTTGGTGCATGAATTTTCGCAATAATGTGATCACTACTACAAAAACTAGTTCATCTAGGCAACACAGGTGGAAGACAATCTACACATCCTAGATCTAGGTTCAAATTTACATAAATAAACTAAGGTGTAATCATTTTAACTCATTTAATCTTTTTTCATTGCAATAATATTTGTTATGTTACATTGATCTATGTTCTTGATTTAAACATAAAGTAGATATGGTTTTTGTAATTTATTTCCATATTTTTAAATCTATACATTAGTGTAGCATGTTTATCCAATTTTGATTAAACCCATTGTTAGGGTAAACATAAATAGTCAACCCTGATTCTTGTGCACATTCAACCTATGGTTTAATAAAAACCCTCAATCCTATTAAATTTTTGTTATTTTTCATCCATTTTTAAATTATTATTTTAGGGTTTTAAACCCACTTCATCCATAGGGATCCTTTGTGTGTGGCTTTGATTTACATTAATAATGATTTACATTACTAAAATTGAGGAAAGTGCTTTGTCTTTGATAAATTTTATATTAAAAAATATCAAAAAAATAAAAGGTTAATCAACACATTATTAAATATTTAAGATAGTTTCTTATTGTAAACCCTAACTAATAAAAAATCATGCAAAGGGCTAAGGGAAAAAAAGATGCAAATGTTCCTCATATAGACATCTTTAAGGCTTATGCTTGTATTCCAAAATCTTCTATATTTTTTTATCCATGTTTGAATCATATTCCTATGAAAAATAGTGTACCTACCTCAACCATTAGTGGCAAGATTCAACCTCTAAATGATCCTAGCAAGAGTACCACCATTCCTACACATGACTAGTCACTATGTGTAGAGACCTAAATTTATTATTAGACACTTGGATACATCAAATTTAGCACACTCTGACATAATTGAACTTTTTCAACACTTTCCCTTATCTATCTACCCACCTCTTGTCTTGACTAACCAAATTTATCAGATACGCATATTCAAGATCATCCTAGTCTATGAATGAACACTCCAAAATCTTAAATAGAATGTTGTTATATCTCAAATCACTAATTTTCACTCCTAAGACAATACCAAAAAGAGGTAGATAGTAATGTTTCTGCATGAATTTTCCTTTGTTAGTGATGTTTAAGAACACTCAATAGATAATTTTCAAATTGGGATGTCTCTATTAGGTTGGCCTAGACACATTTGATGGGTCAATCATAATAGGAAATATATCCATCAATACAAATTAATCCTAAGGTTATACCTATCTTGGAAAGTCTTAAAAGCATTAGGAAATCAATTAACACACTCTTGAGACATTATCACAAAGGAATACATATCTAAAAACCCATTAAAGGATCATCCCTAGAGCCAAGTGTAAATATAAATATGGGTTAAAGTTGTATGTTGATAAGTGTATAAAGATAAGCATTGAATTGCATTCTAACATGATCATGATGGTGCGCACACACATAGGTGGGGTAACTACATGTATTTTGAGCCCTTTTAGAAGTATTGGAACATAGGTAACACTTAGTCACTCAAAAGGGATTAGTTAGAACTATCCAACCCATTTTTGTAACTCTTTTTTCATTGTCTATCTTGCATTTAAAGTGTAGTTAGGGTTTCAAAGAAAGGAGGTTAAAAATAAGGATCGGTGCATAGGACAAAGGGAGAATGAACATATATAAATAATATACATGTGTAGGCATAGTAATATTAAGTGGTACAAACCAATATAATCAATTGAGATAAACCTGCAGACCTTGTACAATACTATTCACCATAGGGATATGAACTTTGATGGTAACATTTGTGTAGGGTTCGAGCTCTTATTTCCTGACCTGAATAATCATAGAGTAGATATACATCATTTTTAGTGACTGTAATGAATGCAATGAGAAACATAAATCATAAATCAACTAAGGTCATATCTTCTCCATTATTTTATTAATTATAAAATAATAATTGCAATATAAATCTCCCCTTTTACATTTATATTTTTATGGTTTTCCCTTATTTTATAGAATTTGAACATTCTTAGTTTTATCTTATTCATATTACATTAATAATAAAATAAATAAAACACTATAATAAATACTATAGGGGACCTACAAAGATAAGTGTGTAGCTTATCCCTTCACCAAGAAGCTTTTAAATATAACCTTAAAGACAACATTGTACCTTTCAATCTAATTATAAAAGACATTCTTGGCATAACTATTCCACATGACTTGATCATTCCAAAGTTAAATATATTTGATGGTCATGGAGATCCTCAATTCTATCTCCATGAGTTGGTCCTATACATATATTTTTGTAAAGATTGTCCTTTGGTTATAATTAAATAATTTCCTAGAACTTTGACTAATGAAGCCTTAGATTGGTTTTATTCATTACCTAATGGATCTTTATATTTAATGGGTTATTTACAAGATGTCTTCCTAAATTTATACATTACAAATAATTGACTTATATCCATATATGAAAGTGTTAAAAATATTTAAAAAGGTCCCACATAAGCTACGCATGATTATATATTCCAATTCCATTGTCATATGCACTCCTTGATTTATCAACCATATAATTTTAAATGCAGCATATTTTTATCAATAGTATCATACTACCTATTAATTACAAGTTAATTAGAACAACTTGTGAATCATTTACTCATCTTACACATATTACAATTGATCTAGAAGGAAAAAAATAAGTCAAACCTAAGGTCCACACATCACCTACTAAGCAATCAAACAAACCTAGTACTCACGAACCAGGCAAGAACACATCTGCTACTAGGCTAGGAAAGAAAAAACATAAGTAATGAAATGTGTCCCAAGACAACTCCCTTACTTTTTAAAGAATCAATACAACATATTATTGGATTTAGTGAATAAAAACATGATTAAGTTATCACCTATTCTCAATATGGATTGACGAGGGTCATCAATCCTCTTCATTTAATCAACTGAATTTAATTATGTCATATCAAACCAATGTTGGTGTCCAAAGGCTATATGAAATAAGGTACATAATACATTCAGGTAATTATTCTTTTCTTAACAACACGCTTGCATGGATTGAAATTACATAATTAAAAACACTTCCAAAAAATCAAATTACATAAATCAAAACACACATTGCATAAAGGGAAACACACTTGCGTGAAGGGAAACTAAATAACTATTGGTCTACGGATCTAACTAGTTTTCAATTTAAATGAAACTCTAAACATAAAATAAATATTTAGAAATCAAAACAAAGCATAATTAAATATAATCTCAAAAATATAAATACAAACTAACCTTCTTCCTTGGGTTGAGTGGGCCCTTGCTCTTCCCTTAGAAAAGTACTAAAAATAAGAAACCTTATAAATTCTTAGATTATTTATTCAATTTAGTCTTCTTCCAATTTTACTATTATTCTCTATATTTTTATGCTAACAACTATGAATGAGAAGGTTGTATTTATAATATAATTCCTTCAATAACTTCTTGTTTAATAACAACTTAACAAATCAGTTTTAGAATATATTTCCTAATCTTAACATCTAACAAATTAGTTTACAACTGATTCTTATTCTAGGATAACAACCCAAAAAATCAATTTTTAAACTGATTCTTTTCTAAGATAGTAATATAAAAAAACTGATTCTTACATTGTTTTGAGAATAACAACAATCCCATTATTCAAAGAGAAAATAGTGGAAAATGCTAGATTCACAAATACACTATCTTCTAGTTTGTTGGAGAGAATTTAGGTGTTTTTTTCTTTCCAAAAACTTTTAATTTTGTTGGAGAGAATCAATTACAATCTTGAGCAATTTAGTTTCCTCCAACAATGTGATGTTTTAAATAGTCAAAGTAGTCGAAATACTATAAATATCTTGCCTTCTTTAGAAATACTATAAATAGATTTCATAGAAATACTATAAATAGATTTCA
This sequence comes from Torreya grandis, assembly GCA_037957365.1. Taxonomy (NCBI): domain Eukaryota; kingdom Viridiplantae; phylum Streptophyta; class Pinopsida; order Cupressales; family Taxaceae; genus Torreya; species Torreya grandis. Next base: position 1,840,260 of record JARHVA010000996.1, on the reverse strand, counting down.
TAGAAATACTTTCTAAAAATAGGTAGAAATCATTTTTAGAGCTCTTTAATTTCATCTTCTTGAACCTATATATTTTTTAAGCTGATTTTTATTGATATTTAATTTTGGAAGTTTCTATTTATAGATTTTTTATATATAAAAAGATTATAAAACTTATCCCAAGATATTATCTCATTTTTTCTTTGGTCTACTAGATTCCAAAATAAATTTTGGGCATCTTTGGATCCAATTATGTGCATATTTGGAGCCAAACTATGCATATCCAAAGCCAGGACTAGTGATCTCTAGAACCAGACTGTGCATCTTTGGAATCAAGGCTAGTGATCTCTAGAGCCAAGATGGAGATCTTATTGTTCACTCCAATATGCTCCTTATCATGAGATACCCATGATATTGGGAATTACTTGAAAAGGGTAAGGTGGGGACAAATACAAACTATTTTCCTCTATTTTAGAATTGATATGGGATCAATCTAAGGCACAACTATGAGTATTGGAATTCATAAATGGAGTTTGCATGAATAGTCTCCAAGAGATGTACTATCACCACCAAAATTTTAATCTAATGTCTTACACATAAGTTAAATATTATTTTGAACACTTGAGTGTTGGGATTAATATTTATAAACACAAGAGGAAAGGGTATTTAATTCCATGAAACAAACATAAAAGAGAGGTAAGGGTAAGGCAGAGAAGGGAATACTCCAAGTCTAAAATAAAATCAATGCAGTGGTCATTAAACCAAGTGATTATCATAGTGATTATTGTCACTTGAACTTTAAAAAAATGAGGAGATGGGACAAGTTTCTCCTCATTCAAGTGAAACAATGGAACCAGCCCAGGGCTATGGGTATCCCTATTAGGAGGTGGATCTCTAGATTAGGGGCTAAATCCCCTTGATGCATCATTAAAGCTCATACTCCTATTACTCATAACTTGGGGGGTTGAAAAGGGTTGTAATAACTAAAATTAAACCTATTATACTGGGGTTGATGTACCAAAATATATTTCTCTACTCATACCTTTAACATACACTTGAAACTAAGGACAAGTAGCACATATACTTCATTCAACATCAATCTCTCCTCTCACATCAATGCTTCAACATGGGGTCTTAGAGATGACATAGGACAGGAGGAAATAAATAATAGGAATTATAAGACAACATATTGAGTAGCCTACTCACTTACACCTATATTCTCTTCAGACACTTCTCGTTGACCTGCAAGAAGGAAATCACAATACACTAGGTACTAATGGAATCAACATGTGAAGGTAAATGGAAATTAAACTTGCACAAGATTAATACCAAGAATGTACACTTAATGAAATATTTGAATGAGGTAAAATACTTGTATTTATTTATTCAAGTTTAAAAAAAATTAGGGCTTCACCATACCCAGGTAGAGAGATCCAATACGATGCTAAAAGGCCAGAATTTATAGAAGAAATGGGAAGAGAGATAGAAGGGAAGTCCAAGAGTCACTTGGACATGTGTCAACTTATAAAATATGTTAAAAATTAATGAGAGAGAGAGATAGGGTGAGATAATACTTGTTAAGAGTTACAAATATCATCTGTAATCATTCATGACCTATAAATAGTCAAGAAACTCCTTTTCTATGCATAGAAAACTACCCCTTATGATTGGTCTTACAAAACTACCAAACTCTACACCTGATAAATATTGAGGATGAATATAAGTATGATAGATTACTAAGAATCCCTCTCATGCATTGGGGAGGTTCTTTACCCTTCCTATCATCTTAGCCATGCATGATCACACTTGGTAGTCTCAAAATAGCTCTTTTCCCTTCAACCTTCACACTTGGCATCTAAAAACTCTTAATATCTACAATATGATCCATAAAAGAGAAGAAATTAAAATTTTAAGGAGTGATTATACCATTATTTATAATAAATTGGCCTTAAAAGGCTCTCTAAACAAAGATTTGCCATTTTCTCTAAGTCCTCACTAGCTGGCTCACTAGACTGGCTGAAATTAAGGGCATAGTTGGGGAAATTAGAATATTATTCATGATATTATTTAAATTTTTTGAGTTATATAAATTGTAAATATTCCTCCCAAATTTTGTTTCATCTCCTAACTCCTCCTGTAGCCTGCACACCACTCAAAATGGTTAAAACAAGCCCTATTTTCCTCTGATCCATATAGTTCCATAAAAAAAATCACATGGATGTGATCCTCATGGAGTTGGAAAAAAACTTATCTTCATCACTCAAGTTCAAAATACTCCATCTTGTGGCAACTTTAGGTTCACTTTCACCTCTAGGTCTCAAATAGGGTTTTGGAGGGTTTTAGAGTGACAAACCTTCTTAGCATTTGTTCATAGAGATGGCTCATTAGAATTCCTTAAAAATTATAATTATGGATTATTTAGGACCCCCTAAAATTTATTTTAATATTCCAGGTCCCATGCAAATTCTCATGAAAGATATGAGCATTCCAAGATGACCATTCGTGTCATTTAGTGGATTTTGTGAGGGTTTGGGAACCTCAAAGCCAAGAATTAGTCTTCTGATGAATTTACTTGTTAAAAATGGATCAAAAAACTATATATGAACCAAAAAAACATGTTCCCATCATTATATTATCTTCTCAAAATCTAAAAATGAAAACTTACCCTTGTTTGGCACTAGGCCTAGACCTTGCCAATAGCCCTGCTTGTCATTTGAGACCCAACATGACACTTCAATGGATTTATTTGACTCATTATGGCTCAAAAACATATGTTATACCCTTAAAAACATTTTCCAACAAATTTTAAGGCATGAAAAATGCCAAAAAATTATATGACCCTCAATTGGGCCTTTAGGCCTAAGGATTCCCACTAGGTATGCATGCAAACCTCCTTGGTTGGAACAACATGTATGATTATAGAAATTATAATAAGTTTTAATAGGTTTATTTATGTCCCCTAAATATTATACAATCACACATTTTCCCTTTATATCCTTTTGGTTCAACATTCCCAAAATTGGCGCCTCCATGCACACTAAAACTGCCCCTGCTCTGAGACAAAAAGTGAGTGTTTTCCCTATTATCTCTTAAAATATGATTATTTTATAATATTTTATAGGTATTAAGGGTAATATTTACCAAATTTTATGACCCATATCTTCCATTTTTTCTTGAAACTCTCCAAGTTTGCAAGGTAGACTTTTGACTAGGCAGGGTTTGAGGGTAGGCAGGGTATAGGATTGTGTTTGAAGGTCTTAAGTTTTGAATTGGGATTTTTAATGGAATTTATGGATTATTAATTATTATAAAAACTAATTAAAACCATTTTAATGGCATATTTTCATCTCAAACACCTTCCATGTCTTAGGAACCTCAAATTAGGCCTTAACTACCCACTAGGAGAAATATTGTTTTAACTTGGTTGTAGGTTCTCATGAGCTTGTTTTGGATTTAAAGACATAAAATAAAACTATTTTTCATGATAAAAATATAATTTGTTTTTTTGTTACCATTTTTAAAAGTTAATCTCAGTCCTTTTGCACCAAGTTCACCCTCAAACTCAATACTAGGCCTCTGCGCCTTAAGGAATGAGATAGTCCCCTTAAGCCATGTATGTAGGTGATGATTGAAGATTATTTGGTGTTTCTTGGTGCTCATATTAATTATAATTATATTATATACTCATTTCATACTTTTTTTCATGTTATAAAGCTTCAAATCACACATCAATCATGTTTAGGTCTCTTACAAGTATACCCCTGCCCTGACTGTGTTATCACCATTCTTGCCCCTATTTAGTGATGTTTTGGCAATTTTAAGGCTTTATCCATGATGTGTTTAGACTAATAAAATTTTAATTTGACTAATTTCCCCATTATTTTCATTTATATCACTTTAATGACTCCAAAGGAGGTCTAAAACTCAAACATTCACCTCACTACCGGTTTAACTATGTTTCACCTTTCTGCATGACTGTAGGTGCATAATTTGCTTTTCTTATAGGTGTCCAAGGTGATTTTTTAGGCTCAAAAGTACATAAAAATACTTATTTTCCTACCTAATATACTGTCACATCATTTCACCCACTTACATGCTCTATTTGGGCTCAAACATCACCCCACTCCAAACTAAGTTCACATTTGCACTTCCTCTGACTGTATATGTATGCTCACAGGCCTGTAGGTTAGCTTGATAGGTATCTAGCCCAAAAAATGGGGTGTAAAACTTATCCCTTATACTCCTATCATTATAATATCCTTACTTCACCATATACAAGCCTCATGTCTAGCACAAAGGACCCTTTCCACCTTGAGTAGATATGTCTTCCATTGTCCTTGGTTGTAGGTGTCTATTTATGGGCTTGTAGGACTTTGGAGAATTTGTATCATATTTCACCTTTATAAGGGATTATTGAGCTTGCATATATTTTTCTATAACTCACACTTAGACTTATATTTCCTTTAGGAGTCCTTACACTATCCTTTTGTGCCAATCTTTGAAACACTGTCCTCACTACCTCTCTGCCCTATGTATAGGTAGGGGATGGCCTAAAAGGGTCATCTCATGAAATATCCTCTTTTTTAATCAACCAAGTGTTTAAGAATGATTATTCTATCCATTGTAAGTTTTTCCTCTATTTGGACAAGTTTTAGACATCCTCATATGGTGCAAATTGACAACCTTTATCAATATCCTGTAGACATCATTGTTGTAAATCAGTGATTTTTAGCCATTTTGGGAGGCTTCAAAATCCATCTTATCTTTATATTTTAAAGCTCAAAATTGGTAGAGTTGTTATTTGTAGCTATTTATATCCAATTCAATAAACAAATGGCATTGAAATACTTTTTAAACCAACATACATCATCTCAAAAAATCCTTAGGACCTTTATTTGGCAAATTGAGGGACTGTTAAACCAAAACAATCAAGCTCATATTTTGAAGGGGAGACTTCTTCTTAGCATAGCATCCTAGATTCATTGGTATGAATTCCATGATATTTTGGAAATTTTAAGAAATCAAACATGAATTTCATCATGTCTCCACCATTAAAAGCTCTGTACAAACTCCTGGAGAGGTTGACTGTCAGGATTCTATAAATAAGGTAGCGAGCAAGGAAAACTAAGGCAAATTAGCTTGGAAGGAGGGATAATTGATAGATAATAATGGAAAATAAATTAAATTACTTTGAAAACATTATTACAAACACATTTAAACCTCCATGGAGATCCTTTCCACGTTGTGAAACTCAGACTTCACAACTATAGCTGCAAACTTGGAAAATAGGCCCATTTTGGAATCCTCCCTCAAGGATATGAAGAGAGAAGTGTTGTATGGTTGATAAATCATGGATATGACATAATTCACACCTGAAAACACCTCACCAAACTCAAACATCTCCAAGGACCTCTAAAAATTAGAAATAGATGCATAAATATACCCCTTTTGGATGTAATTCTATAAAAGGCTAGCTAGATTGTTAACAATTGTTCATAAAGGAGGAGGAAACAAAAAAATATATATATTATGAACATTAAGTGTATTAATATCAAAATACACCTATATAATCACTCCTCCCAACTCTATATGTACCTTCTGTACCAAGTGCTCAAAGTTGACCTTCCTTTGCATGCCAAGAGGAAAAGGAAGAAAAATGAGTTGCAAATGCATCTTTTTATGAAATTTCTTCAATTAAAATGTGTAAATGGCCTATGGGGAGGTTAATAGTCACACCACCATGTTTTCCAAGTGGCATGCTTCCCAAGGTAGTTGTACAAATGCCTATTTCTCTCTCCTTAGCCAAGAAAACTACCTTTTGCCTAAACAACTTGAAAATTTTAGTTAATGACAGTTGATAAAGACCTCTAAGGACACATTTCACATGATAAAACTCTTTTACACTTGAAAATTTCCCAATAAACTCGTAAAAATCATTAAATGCATCATTTAGACCCTTGAAATGACCCCAAATGACATGATAGGCTAATGAAACGAGTGACCAAAGTTAATATAACATTGAGAGGCAAGAAATGACCTATAAAACACCTTATAAAAACATATTACACCCCTTTAACAGCCTAAAAGTGAATTTTTTTACTAGGGGTGCCCTATTTTGACCTAAAAGTCAAAATTGGTCAACAATTATATCACTGTAGACCAAGTTTTAGTAGAGTTATACCTTCAAGAACATACAGTGGGAAGTTTCTGAGGGAACCAAGAGTATGCCTTTAATGTGAGCTCTCACTAAAGATGATTACTAGGGATTTATTATAAAAAACATATAAATGCCATACAAGAATTTGCATCTTGACACACAAATTATCAACACTACCAAAGGGGAAATTAAAGACCTCACACATATATTATAATAGATAAGCACATCATAACCATGACATACATAAAGAAACAAAGTTTTAATCCAATTAACCTAGCATGAATGGTCATTTAAACATGGAAATGAAAGAAAATTGAAACATAGAAGAGACCCTCTTGCAAAAAATAGAGATTATATTCATTAAAAGAGTAAAATGTTGTTATAATAATCATTCTAGGTCAATTTTATAGTCTAGAATGATTAAGGAAATGCAGGTGAAATCTTGGTAGTAATCCAATAACACTTTCATGTAATTTTGGTTGACCTCTATAATACAATAGGTTCTTCCTTATATAGATAAGGATTGGGGCTCACCTCCAAAAAACATGAGGATCCCATCTTGGGCCATTATGGCTACTCATTACAGTTATAATCACATTTCAAAATTTGAATAAAATAATCCCTATAAACCTACAACAAATCTATGGGAGACCAATATTTGACATGAGGAGGAGGGTGAGAGGGGTTAGCTCCTAATTACTTTGACTGGGCACTCTGAGATTCCAACGTAACTCCCAAAAGGTTAAACTCTTTATCCAACTTAGCCAAGTTCATTGGGGACTCCTTAAAGATTACCTCGGCTTGAGCTGCTAGTCTTCAGGAGGTTTGGAAGGGTGCCTCCATTGATGCTTGGACTCTAAAGACCTCATTATGCTTGACATGGACTAAGTTAACAAATCAAACATTGCCCAGGCCCCTTGTTAGTTTGTTTTGGCCACTTTTTCCCTCATAACCTAGTCTAATTAACCTAGGTGGAATCTGAATATCCCTTGGTTGAGCAAGGTGCCATCTAGGTGGAATAACACAAAGATATTGACCTATTTTAAGTAGGTTAATATCTTCTTCTCACCCTCTTCCAAGGGTCCAATTCTAGTGTGATCTAAGGCCAAACACTCATCCGTTGTAGCTCTCATGTTACCAATATATATTTGGTATAACCCCAAGTCTGAGGTTGGCATTAATTTAAGTTCTGAGAACATTCTCTTTTTAACCACCACCTATAGCTTCTTAAATTTCCCATCAATCTCTATAATCATCTCCATATGGGCCTATATATACTATATAAGTGCATTAGTATCATCTAGAGTCTCCACTACTTTCCCAAGGATTGAGAAAAGTAGGAGGAGGGTATCCTTGAGCTTCCCAATTAACTCGACTAGGAATGCCCTCTTTACTTGGGCTTTTAGAGTGAAAAATTAGTTCTACATGTACTCAAAAAGTTTATCAAACATATCATGGGTACATCAAAGGATGAACAATGGATCCTTAGCCATCTTATCCTCCCTAGTGTAAGTCCTCACCTTAGTGAGGGAGAATAGATCCTGATGGGTTTGTCATATCACTGGGTTCCCCTCCTAGACAAACCTCTACATGAGCATTTTATTTATACTCCTAGAGGATATATCAAAACTCTACTGCATGTAAGGGTTACCATGGATAGCCATCTATGACACTTGTGACCCTAGGATCATTCCTCTAGTTGTGGGGGGTGTAGGAGGTGTGGTTGTAATGGTGATGAAGGGTACAGGATGAGGTGGAGGGGAGATGGAGGAAGTGGAAGGAGTGAAAGTAGAAAGGAGTGGAGGTAGAGGGCACATGGGATTGAAAGGATGGAAAACAAAAGGGGAGTCCCAAGGGAACATTTACACTTATCGTTATTCCTAGGTTAGATTTACCTGAGGTAGAATTGCCCCCAAAAATGGGTCATGGAACAATAGGGAAGATATGGGTTGTTTAAAGGTGTCTCCCATGGGGCCTTAGGTAAGGGAGAGAGGAGGCTAAGGAGATAAACATAAAACTACCATTATTGGGTCTAGAGGAGTCATTGAAGCCTATGAACGAGGTGGAGTTGGATAAAAAAGCCTTCAAGATAGAGCTAGAGTATGGGTCATCTTCTGTTTATTCTTCAACTTCTTTCTTGAGTCAGCTCTAGGTGATACAATAAATGGTTTGATTGGGATTATGGGGACATAAGGGATGATGGAGGTCTTAGAGTTACAAAAGGGAACACCAAGCTAACTAAAGCGGGGACGAAGAGGGTCCCTACTAGAAGTGGTATGATCATGAAGGTTGCAATCATACCTATCACTAAAGGCATGTCAAAGGGAGGCATTGTGAGGACTCTAGGTTATGAGATGGGAGGATTAAAAGGAAATGAGGAATCAAGGACACTCAAAAGGACCAAGGCTAGAGGTACTTGGCTAAAATATATAGGGAGAATAATTAGAAATAGAGGGGTAGAGCTAAACTATTAGGAGCCAAAATTGGGAGATGGAATACGGTGGGAACAAGGGGTGGAAAGGAGATGGAAGGAGATAACAGAGTGAGTGAGGGAACCTAGATGGGAAATTTTTGGGTGCCTTATTCTAGTCTCACTCTTGAGTTACTAACCACATCAAATCTTAGGAGCTATGGTGCCAATGGTTGATTGAACAAGTTATGATTTGGCTACCTAGCATCTTGTATTCTTAGGTCAACTCTATTGTGGCCTAGTTACTAGAGCTATCAGAGGAGCTACTAAAAGAGGTAGAGGAGGAAATGAAACACAAGGAATAACTAGAGGAGGTAGAGGATGAGCTAGAGTATGAAGATCAAGAGTTACTAGCAAAAGTGGAGCTAGAGCTAGAGATTGAGGAGGAGAAGGTGGTGAGACTCCTTATAGGATCCTCTAGGAGATGGATAAGGATATTGGAGTTAGGTCCTTTACATACCAAGAAAGAGTAGGAGGAGCCATAGAGGGACTTATTTGAGCCTTATTTTCCTTCTTTTTCTTCTTGGCTGCTATCTAGGATAACACCTCCTAGTCATCGACAACATTTAGATAGATCCCATCATCATCTTTTGCCTAATGGCCATAGTTGATGTTGAGTATGGTTGAGTACTATACCAAACGGGCTTGAATCACCCCTTTAGGGTCCCACTATCATACCTTATATTTTACAAGGGAAAAAGAGTCTTGCCTAGCCACCATATTCTATATTGAGGGGAAGGTCTTGTAAACATGATGTCGTATAGGGATTGGGAACTATAGGCATGTCTTTTACTAGAAATATACATAAAACATAAAGATGCCTTCCACCAGTTGATAGTCAATCTCTTATTCTGCTACGTGGTCAAGAACATAATATGGTAGGTAGAGGGGATATTTGAGGAAATCTATAGTTTGGATAATTGTGTCATCTTTGTACAACCAGTAATCCTTGATGGCTATCATAAAATCCTAGATTTTTTGTGAGATCTAGGGCATCAAAGCTTTATTAATGGTTTGGTAAACTATCAGGTATAAGTAATCACATATGTCTCAGATGTGATGGTGGAACTAGTGGCCATAGAGTTTGTAGAATACCATATGGATAACTGATCTACTAGAAACCCATGTAGGAAAGGACAAGGATTGAAAGAGAATGTCCTATAGAAAACATATAAAAGGTAGCTTATCATGTATAAGTTTCCCTTGGCTTGGGCATCTATGATGGTATGGACCAACTTAAATTCAATCAATCTTCCCATATCTGGTATGTTTGAGCATGTCAGGATCATGCATAAGAGAGGCACCCATAGTTCATTGACATGATGGGAGTCTTGGACCTCAAATAGACAATTTAAAAGGATCATACATACCCATACCTCCTCTTAGAAGGTGTGGATAGGGTAGGCTTTGATATTATCCTTGTTAACCCATTTGGATTTGAGGTTCTCAGCCTAATCATGGTTACATCATAAATCTATTAGGTGCTCATCTAGACCGACATTGTCATTACTTCATAGGAGAAAGTGAAGTCTAGGTAGGAGTGGTACACCTTGAAGGAATTCCTAGATATATCAGTAAACTAGTGCCAAGAGTAGGGAAAACACACCTAGTCATTAACCCCATCTTGCATATGGATGGCCTTGTGAAGGATGTCACTCAAGAGGTTAGTGTAGAGGAACACATTTGGTTTAGTAGTGGCTCTATGGAGGTTTTACTTCTTATAGGACCTAAGGTAATCCTCATACTTATCCTATTAGTCATCATCTTTGGCAAAATCTCTTGGTACCTGCTCAATTAATTCTTAATATATCATTATAGTGCTTATACTTAGTCAATCTAGTAGGAAAGTTGGTGTCCCGGTACTTGGGTTTGCCATTTGGGCTTAAGGATGAAGCAACCATTAGAGTAAGATGGGGGGGAGGGGAATTAGGAAGCTCTGAGAGTATAATGCATAGGATATAAGGGATCTATGGAATATTAAAAGCAACGAGTTAGAGATTTCTTCGAAGGCAACAATAGTAACCATTATCAAGCTTCTCTTAGTTCTTTATAAGTGCATGCATACATCCCCCTATATTAATGGTGTTTGGTGGATCACTTGCTATGAATTTGAATTTGAGCCGGTGGCTATATTTTCTCTTTATTTCTAAATCTATAATTAAATTTGGAGCCCATAATCCTTCACTACTAGTCAGATATAGCAATGGTGATGGGATGTTTTAAAACTATCCAATTTGGTCCAACTTCCCATTCTATTAATGCTTAGTGCATGGTAGGCATATAGTCACATCTCTTAGAGGATTCTCAACTAACATTTACTTTTTAACACATGTCATGTGCTCATTGTAATAAAGGTCATCAACAAGACATGACTCCACACTCCATGTCATCCACTAGGCTAGATGATGTGTCACCTCAGGACACATACACATCCTAATTACTTCTCTATTTTTATCCATACTTTAATTGGATCTTCTCGAGGCCTTAGGTGGCTTCTAGATCATTTGCATACTGAGTGACATGACACCTTCCCATTTGGCCAGGTTCTCTTAGGCTCTGACATCTCTGACAGGTATGGGGGATTGACTAATCTAACACATGGAAATGTGACACCTTCCCATTTGGTCAGGTTCTCTTAAGCTCTAACATATATAATAGTTCTGGGGGACTATCCACTCTGACACATGGAGACATGACATCTTCTCATTCAAACTAACTCTCCTGGGTTTTAACATATCTAACAGGTCCAAGGGATTGGCTATTCTAACACATGGCTCTCAGGCTCTAACATCTCTAACAGGTTTGGTGGATTGGTCTCTCTAACACATGAAGATGTGGAACCTTCACATTTAATCAAGTTCTCTTAGGCTTTAACATATTTAATAGTTCTGGGGGACTATCCACTCTAACACATGGAGACATGGCATCTTCCCATTCAGCCCGGCTCTCCTAGGTTCTAACATATCTAACAAGTTTAGGGGATTGGTCACTTTAATACATGGTGATGTATTACCTTCTTATTTGGTCAAGCTCTCCCAAGCTATGACATATGTGACATGTCTAAGAGATTGGATTTTTTGACACATAATTGGCTCTAACATCTCTGATAGGTCTGAAGGATTGGCCATCCTGACATTAGGTGACGTGGTGCCTTCCCATTTGATTGGGCTCTCTTGAGCTCTGACATCTCTGACAAGTTTAGTGGACTGACCACCCTAACATTTAATGACATTGTGTCTTCCCATTCAATCATGTGCTCTCTAATATATGCCATCTTTGATAGGTTTGGGGGACTGGCCATCCTGACATTTAGTGAGGTGGTGCCTTCCCATTCGATCGGGCTCTCTTGGGCTTTGACATCTTTGACAGGTCTAGGGAAATAACAATTCTAACATTCTTTCACATGGTACCTTCCCATTTGACCAAACTTTCTTGGGATCTAACATCTTTAATATTTCTAAAGAACTAGCCACTCTGACATTCAGTGATGTGGTGTCTTCCCATTTGGACAGACTCTCTTAGGCTCTAACATCTCTTGCAAGTTTGGGATTAACCATCCTAACATTTGAAGATGTGGTGTATTCTCATTCATCCTGCCTCTCCTAGGCTCTGACATCTCTAACAAGCCTAGGGATTGGCCATTCTGACTCATGGCAATGTGGCACCTTCCCATTCATTTGAGCTCTATGAAATTCAAAAATGAATAAGAGAAATACAAGGAATATGATACATTATAACTTACTTGTCAGATATGGAGATCTCAATTTACTATGGAGGGTAATGTGTTTGTTATTCCAAGAAGGGAACTAGACTCTATGAGATTTAAGTGAAAGAGGCTTATTACCTTTTGGGAAATTAAGGTGGTGCATATTTTAAAGATTTGAGTAGGCATCACCATCAAGAACAAAAGAAAATACCACGAAGCTCTAGTTCATGATATTTCTTTAGAGTGGTCCCCCATTTCAAAAAAAGGAGGGGGGCATGTTGCCTATAACAAATGGATACTTTTGCAAGTAAATGATGAGAAACACTTAGAATTTGACCAATTTCTTCTTCTTTCTTTTCTCAACATAAAGATTGTATAGGGTGTCTTTATTGTCAAGAAAAAAGACAAGGCACTAAAGTATCATAACAGCAAGTAGCATACTAAGCTTCCACCCCATAGATGACCACCAACATGTGTGAGAAGTGTTTTTCATTTTTAATTTATTCTTAGATTTTATTCAAGTAATCAAGGTTGGACTGGTTATCAAACTTCTTTTAAGGCATTGATGGCTTGATGGATTAGGGGGGATGGCTAGGGAATTAATCTACTACCAAATAGGAATCCATAACCCCAATAGAGATGCCTATAGTCCTATCTATGGCCTTGCTCCACTGCCATCCAAATTAGAAAGATGTGATGGAGATTACCTGTATAACCCTTTTGAGGTAGACTCAGAATTTAGATTTTTCATGTTTTCTTTATTTTTTCTAAGCTTCTCATGAAAAGATCATTTATTAGTCTTATCCATTGAGGGTTCAAGACCAATCCAAGGGTTAATGGATAAGGAGGAACTTCTGAATCACCAGCTAGTCTTTGATCGACTTGAATAATATAGTATCTTCTTGAGTAATTATTTTAAGTGAAACTTGATGTCTCTATTAGGGTGTAAGTTGTTATAAAATCCACCTATTTCTCTTAGAATCATTAGCCTCTTAGATTTAGGATGTCAAAAGTTCACATTACTATCCAAGAATCACTTAGATCGAAGGTTTCAACTTGGGTCTTCCTACTTTTGTTTAATCTTTTTGGGCTTCAACCACCACCTAAATCAATTATTTACAAGTCTGAGTGTCAGAAGAATGTTACAGAATAAAAATGGGCCTAGAGGGGCAAAACATAATAAAATAAAAGCACATAATAGAAACAAACACATGACAAAATCAAATACACAACTAAAACAAATCTATCTAATATATACATTACCACATCCTACTTAGATTACTCCAAAACTACACTGGAGGGGACAATAGATAAATAGTGTTTCAATAACTACCCATTTACTAGAGTGGAAGCTCATTTCTCTCAAGGTCCTTAAGATAAAAGGTGTTCTAGCCCAGTATTTTAGTTGTCTAATATAGACGGATCTAGAGGGGATCAAATTTTAAATATTGTCTTTTCTTTTTATGGGCCTTGTCTCATATTAGGACCAGGTCAGAGATTTTGAAGGTCTTGATATTTACCCTCTTATCAAACCACCTCTTAACTATGACTTAATGTTTGATAAAGCTTAATAGAGCTTCATTCTAGGCTTCTTCTAACTGAATCAAGTCTAGGAGTTTGGAATTCACCTTGTCATCCAGTTCTATGTATTGTTGTATGAAATTATACATCAACATGTTGAGAGTGACTGACATGTCTAGCTCCATTCCATAGGCTAGAAGGAAAGGAGAGATTTTTATGTCTTTTTTATTCCTGGTGTGATCTGCCTAGAAGGTAAACTTTAATAATGAGTGTCAGTCTCAGGGCTTCTCTCTAGCTGATTTATTGATGGCATCAATTAAGTTTTTGTTGTTGGATTTTGTCAATTTGTTCCCTTGTAGGTGATGATTGGATGAGAACCTTTAGCGTGATCCCATTATCATAGGCCCATTCTGTGAACTTTGCAAGTCAAAAGGTGGGGACATTATGACATACTAAAGAACTGATAATTCTAAAATGATTGATTATGGCATTCTCTAAAAACTTGATGACTTTGATAGCAATGATTCTTTTGGTTATAATTGCCTCAGATTGTAATCACATAAAAATGTAATTTGTACAACTTGAGCATGACTTGTGACATCCAAACCATAGGTCTTTCTTTCTTGTTTACACAACCCACTAAGGCATGTTTTTATTGCTTCCTAGTCACTTGAAGCCTTCATGAATTAGCCCTAGCTACCCCAAACTCCTCTCTAAGCACAAACCTATCCCCTAAGGTCCCTATCCCCTTGGACAATAGCACCATAAGTTAGACTATAGCACTGGATCCTAGGGTGTCCACTTTTTAGTGATATTGTCCAAGTCACTCTTAGCCTCAAACACTCAGATTTCTATAGATCCGTATCTTTTTTCTTATCAACCTAACATGAAGTCATCTAACCCAAGATCATTAGTTTTCCTATAAAATCCTATTCAAGGGTGATTTAGAAAGGTTGAAAATCATTCAAAAGGCACAAGCTAGAAATACACTAAGCACACTCAAGCAAATCTTCCTATTCTCTTCATACAACCAACCATTATTATTTCCAACCTACTCAAGCTCCCACATAAGTCATGAGTCATCTCAAGATTACCCAAATTAACATAAAACTTGTATTTCATACACAATATTACACAATACACATTAAATTTGGGATAACTACATTGACCTTGATCCCTCTTTAGAGTATTGGTATGTAGGTAACATGCCCACACATGGGGTGTAATCATATATTCAATGCATAATACACACTAACCCCCTTTTATAGTTGATTCAAGACCACTTGTCAAGCCTAAGGAGGAAATAAGACCCTAGAGGACACAATTATTTTCACATGGAGCTTTTCGAATGATTGAGATATGATATTCTAGACATAGAGCCTCCTAAAGTATCAAAATAAAACCTAGAAAGCTTAGAAGAAGCAGATCAAAAGGACTATAACACCAAAAATAAGATTATAGTGCTAAATGCCAAAGTGTCTAGTTTCTAGTGCTACTATCCAGGTAGAAAATAGATTTTTGAGTCCTATTTCCAATAGTCTACCCAGTCAACTCAATAATTTATAGTTCCAGAATCCTTCGTCTCAATCCAAAAATCAGCTAAGTTTACTTTATATCCCCTTATTTGCTATTTTTAGTAATTAATTGATCAAATCTAGTTTAGAAAATTGGTAGGTTAATTTAGACATAATGTATTCACATATTTTATATATTAATCCAAACCTCTTTACTAATTAGGAAATTAAACCTTAGTTTCCCAAAAATAGTAAAACATTTGGTGAACTTGACTTACTTTGAATTTTCGCACAAAAAACCTAGAAACCCTAGGGCTATTTATTTATAATTTTTTTTCCATATTTTTCTATTTTTTTAAAAATTTAAAAATCAGTAAACTATACATTTAAGTGAAATATTTTCAATAATTCACTAAAACCCTAATTTCCACATACTAGGTCCTTTTTGCACGAAACCACTTCCAGACCACTAGGAAAAATATTATGCTAATTTTAGAAATATTTTTAGATTTTTATTAATATATTTCAAGTCAAATCTATTAATTATTAGTTATTTTTTCAAATTATTGCCTTAATTTTGAAAAAAATAATTTCAAACCCTACTTACATCACTTAATTTCTAGTAATTTTCTAGAATATTCCTCTTATTTTTTTGCAAATTTTGATTGAATATTAAAATCAAAAAATCATTTTCAAATTTAAAAGTTCATACTATTATACAAATAATATTCCTAAAAAATCCTTAAGTGCATACACTAGGTCCTATTGCATTCTGAGCTATCACCGTACATTCTTGGAGTTCGATATCCTTTTCTATGCACATTCAAGTTCATTATTTAGATTATTTTTATGTAATCTTCTCTTCTATCTTTCAAATTGTTTTCCTTATCTACTCTAAGCTCCTTGAATCTCTCCCTTTGAGATTAAGTGCAAGACTTAGTGGCAACCCTCCTGAATTCAACTAGATTCTTATAACTCATTCCTATAACATGGATAAGCAACCAACTCAGGTCTTTATTATAGATCTTGCACATCTAGATTACACTAATTTCAATGAACATGATTCTAATAATGACCAATATGAGAATCATAATAATGAGATATATAATGATGCTCATGTTCTATCACATTGGACTACCGATCCACTTCCACCCATTATTGACAATGAAGTTGTACTCAACAAAAATTTGATTTTACAAAATTTTAGAGAAACACTCAGGTAACAGCCCCACAATCATGCTAACATCTTGAAATATATCATGGAACTAAATAAGGTCAAACAAGTTGACCAATTTCACATGACACTATCGGGGCAACTATGTCACAATAACCCCCTATAGTAGCCCAAACTTCTTCTATGCCACCAGCTATAGCTAGTACATCCCTATCTCCTGATGTGGTAGCCCTCATGTAAGAGATTTGATCTCTTCAATCCAAGGTACAACATCTTGAGTGAGGTACCACTAGATCTACATAGGCATTGGATTCCATCACTTTATTAGATACACCTTTGGCATGACATATAGTTGCTACACCCTTGCCACCTAGATTTGTACAACCTAAGCTCACTATTTATGATGGCAAGGGTGATCCAGAGACACATTTGAGAGCCTTTCACATAGCACATTTGGATTATGTACCAAATGACTAGCTATTAACTAATCTATTTCTAAGGAGACTCAAGGATTATGCACTACAATGGTTTTACAATCTACTGAATCAGTCGGTAAATGTATTCAATCCTCTTGTTGACATGCTCCTAACACACTTCAGTATCAACATCAACGATAAGGTGTCATATGCTCAAATTGCATAACATAAATAGAAGTCAAATGAGCCTCTCATCGATTATATTCTCAAATATAAGACCATATTGGCTAAAATGACTAGCCTTATGGTAGATCAGGAGTTACAGGACCTCTTCAAATAGAGTCTTCTATTAGTTTTGCATGAGACAATCATGTTTAAAATATTTTCATCTTTCATTAAATTGCATCAAACTTTAAAAGAATGAGAAATCAAACTCATATCAATGCGAAAACTCAAGTACGCAAGTGAATAAGATACAACTGATAAGAGTAACAACAAAGTCCCATGTAAGGTCAAGTTTAATGATAGCAAAGGACAGACTCAACAAATAGTCAATGCAAATTTAGAGCCCCCATAGAGAGTCACATTATCAACACCTCCTCGGTGAGCTTTTACAAATCTACCAGTTTCTCTAGCCAGAGTTCTACAACAGCTACTAGAATGTAATATCATTTCTCTACCTCCTATCAGAGAAGTTGATCCAGGAAAGCCTCTTCCATGAGGATATGATCAGAATGCATTTTACAACTTTCATAGGGAACCAATCCATACTAAAAATATATGCATTAGTCTCAAGCATAAGATACAAGATTTAATTGATGCCAACCAGATTGATCCAGGCACTTCAGTTGAGCCTCCTCAAGTCAAACCAATGCAAGATAAGTCACTTAAAGTCTTTTCAGATCCATTTCCACAACATAGCAAGTTAGAGGTATAAGACACATCAAGTGTACATCATACATATTAGGCACATCTTCCACCAGCTACATATAGGGCACCATCAATTGATTGACATCCATTGAGCCACATGAATTGCACCTTTCATTCCAACCTTCTAGTTTGGCCTTCTATCTCATTTTTTGAGCAAGAGATTATCAAGGATGACACAAATTATCATGCACTCTTCATTAGAGATTTTATTCATGATCATCACATTCATAGTGTTCTAATTGACAATGGATCTAGTGTTAACATGTGTAATATGACACTATTACAACATTTGGGGTATATAGAGCAGGATATCACTCTGACTAACATAGTTATTAGTGGATTTAGTGGTTGTAGTCAAACCACATTAGGTGAGATCCTCATTCTATTATAGGTTGGTCCTACAGGCATGACCACCCCATTCACTATAGTTCCTAGTACATGAGTTTATGACATGTTACTTGACAGACCTTAGATACAAAAACTTTGAGTAATTCCATCTATAGTGCATTGAAGCATAAAATTTATTCACACTAATCAAGCTATTACAATTATTGGAGTTACATATGAGTTACCACTTTTGGTTTCCTTGCCAGTTTTAGTTTTAGAGCTAGTTTCAGTTCCAACACCAGTTCTAAATCTAGTACTAGTATAGAGGGTCCATACACCTTCACAACTTTAGGATTATAAATAGCTTCCATCTACAATTTTCACACCCATAGTAGTTTCATTGAGATCTCAAACATCTACACATTAAGTAGATGTTTAGAGAGCTTCTTCTACTTATAGATGGGTCCCTAAGATCGCTACAGTTGTATCTACTTCTCAAAGTTACAAATGATCCCTATAGTCAGTTTCTATTTCATAGATATTAGAGAATTTACAGTATAACCAGCTTTTAAAGCCTCAAATAACACTTCTATCATGCCTCATGATCATGCTTGATTCCACTTTTTGATACTAGACACCATGACAGGGAGTCTCATCTGAGACTCATCTATTAGTATCATTCCTTTGCAATATTTCCTGGACATAGTCTCTTTGACATGATTATACATAGCTTATTCCAAAAATACAAAAATATGTCAATTGTATGCATCATCTATGTTTTACATTACTAATCCCTATGCTAGACTTACATTATGTTGTTTTATACTAGTGTTTATTGATTTATCTATATTACCATGCTTCACTTGATCTCCTTTGAGTATGTGCAGTGCATCCAAATCCTTGATTGCTTTACTCTACCCATCAAGGGGGCATCTTATATCTACATTCTAGTTATATATAGATACATCTACCCATTGGGGGCACACTCTACATGACTACACCATCCAGGTTATGTCATTATTACACTACACACTTTAGACATCTTGTTATAGTATTTTTCTTACTTACCTACATAAATATTACATCAACATCCATTGACATTTATCACACATATGTATTTCATAACATATACATTAGTATTGTATTACATATCCTGTATCCTCTTGCTTCTCACTTTTTATAGTTAGATGCATGTTTACTTCTTTCATTACTTTGCATGCTTCCACTCTTCACTTTAATTAGCTAGATATGTACTTTGCTCCTATCTATATGTGTGTGCCTTTGGACATTTGCCAATGTCCTTTGTGTGTGCCTTTTTATGTGCTTATGGCCCTTATACCAATCTTTGCTTGTTCTTTTTGTGTGTATATGCGGCATTTGAACATGCCTTATATGCCTTACATGTTTATTTGGCCCCTTGGCCATCCTTGTGTATTTCTTGCTTCTTGCTTTGTATACTTGTTTGCTTGATCATTTCTATTTGTGTGCAATACCATGATTTCAATAATGTATTTACCTTACTTCTTGGATGCCATGATGGACATCATACTCCATCCCTCCATGTCACTAACAACTAACAACTAACATCTCGCATTCCAGTTTTCTCCTATGCACATGCTATTACATTATTATATCTATTTAGTTATACCCTTGTGGATCTAACAATCTCTCTTTACAACTTTTGCTATATCTTGAGATCATGAATATCAATGCTATATCAAACATTTTCACAACTTAACACATTTGTAGGGCTTCTTCTTTTGAGGGTATTCATTGTAGGGTCTTCATTCCTACCCTCAAAAGAGGGGGAAATAAATAGAGGCTTTTTTCATAGAGATCACAACTCCTACTGATCAAAAATGTAGTTTCAAAAAAGTTTAGTCCAAATTCCAAAATTTAGCACAGGCAAGCCAGATCAAGCAGACAATAGAGAACATAGTCTAATTTTTAGTTTTAGCTCTAAATAATAGTGCTAAAAATAGGACTATAGTGCTGGACCCCAAAGTGTCCAATTTCTAGTCTAGTATCTAGACAACATAATTTCTAGTTTTTCTAGAATCGGGTAGAGGGGTGAGTTCAGTCATGATTTTTCCATAACAATATAGTCCAAAATCTAGCAGTTTTTAACACTTTTCCACTCAAAAAATGTAGATAAAGGGGGAATCATGCACAACATGAGGCTTTCCACTTATAGTGTAGATATGGTAGTTGATACAACTTTTAGTTCAAAATTTATGTTTTAGACACCAATTATCGAGGGCAATGTGTGCAACACATGGGCCTTCTCTTTTCCAAGTTTAGTACATTTTCTTGCATGTTCCTAGTAGTTGCATGCCTTACTCCATATGTAGGTGGTTAGCATCAATTTCAAGTAAAATTTCATAAAATTTTGTTTCTAGAGTACCCAATTTCTTAAGTTGATTCTAGTTTTAGAGGGGCTTTTTATATGAGTTTCAATCTCCATCTTTTGAAGTGGCCAATATTGGCCTAGTTTTTAGTTAAAGTCGGTTATCCATGCCAACATTATTAGATTACAACACATTCATGGGTTTCATTAGCCATCTCATATGACATTCAAATTATACTGATATCTTTCTATTCAACTTCACATTATGAGGCAATGATGGAGCCAAAGGTCTAGCTAACCTTTGTATTCTTGAGCCACTTATTCAGAGGGATTGGACACACAGTCTAGACATTGATTATCACATACATGATTTGTTAACTTTGCATAATTATTGATGATGGAGAAAAAAGGATTACCTTTGCATTCTTAATCCACCTTCTAGGGGATTGAGAACTTAGCTCATCTATCGATATAACTCTTGGTTCAATATTCATCCAACATCACTCAACAAAACCCAATAGCATACCAAGTTTTGAATTGGTTCACATACCCGATGAGGTGTATTAATTCCTTTCTCTTCCTTTCTCTCTCTTTACCTAGCTTTATACATTCTTATTTTAGATATAGTGTATCTAGTAAGAACAAATCTACTTTCACTTTCCTTGTTTATAGATTCACACAGTACAATGTGCTCTCACCATGCACAAATCTAACATCAAACAATTTCTTGGGCTTAGCCTCATAAGTAAGTTCAAGTACACTTCTATTTTTCTCCTTTATCCTAATATTTCACTTAGATTCATACTTATAATAAAGGGGGTGCAAATTTAATCACATAAATTTGCAATTTGTACAACTTGGGCATGACTTGTGACATCTAAAGCATAGGTCTTTCCTACTTACTTGCACAACCCACTAAGGCATGCTTTCACTGCTTCCTAGTCACATGAAGCCTTATTGAATTAACTCCAACTAGCCTAGACTCCTCTCCTAGGCAAAAACCTATCCCTTAAAGTCGTTGTCCCCTTAGATAATAGTGCCATAAGTTGGACTATAGTATTGGACCCTAGGGTGTCCACTTTCCAACACTATTGTCCAAGTCACTCTTAGCCTCAAATGGCCAAATTTCCTTGGATCCATATATTTTTCCTTGTCAGCCTAACATGAATTCATCTAACCCAGGATCATTAGTTTCCATATAAAATCCTATTCAAGGGTCATTTAGAAGGGTTGGAAATCATTCAAAATGTACAAGCTAGAAATACACTAAGCACACTCAAGCAAATCTTCCTATTCTCTACATACAACCAACCACTGCTATTTCCAACCTACTCAAGCTCTTGCATAAGTCACGAGTCATCTCAAGCTTGCCTAGATTTACATAATACTTGCATTGCATAATACACATTGAATTTGGGATAACTACATTGGCCTTGATCCCTCCTCAAAGTATTGGTATATAGGTAGTGTGCCCACACATGGGGTGTGATCATACATTCAGTGCATAATACACACTAACCCCTTTTTATAGTTGATTCAAGACCACTTATCAAGCCTAAGGAGGAAATAAGACTCTCGAGGATAGAATCAATTACACATAGAGCTTCATAGATGATTAAGACTTGAGATTCCAGACACAGAGCCTCCCAAAGTATCAAAATAGAACCTAGAAAGATCAGGAGCATATCAAAAGGATTATAGTGTTAAAAATTAGACTATAGTGCTGGAATCCAAAGTTCCCATTTTTTAGTGCTACTATCTAGGTAGAAAATAGAGTTTTGGGTCCTATTTTTGATAGTCTACCCAATCAGCTCGGCAATTTACAGTTCTAGAATCCTTCTTCTTAGTCCAAAAATTAGCTTACTATTTATCCCCTTATTTGATATTTTTCGTAATTAATTGATCATATCCATATTTAGCAAATCAGTAGGTTAATTTAGACATATTGTATTTGTATATTTTCTAGATTAATCTAGACCTCTTTACTAATTAAGAAAGTAAACCTTAGTTTCCCAAAAATAGTAAAACATAGACCAATTAGTGTAGTAGTTTGTGATCGTTAGGACAAACTTATGATCGGTTGATGAATTAGGGTTAATCACCACTATGAAATACATCCCTTATTATGCAAATGATATAGACTCTATAATAGGTTATAGAAGCATTATGACATGTATTTTTATCTTAAAAAAGGTCTGACACTGGTGGCAAAAATGAACATGAGCATGAACATCTCTAAATAGTGTGGGCCAATAGTAACCTACCTAGATAACTTTGTGAGCCATGGCATTTACTGTGGGATGACCATCTCCCAATTTTTCATGGAAACTTGTTATTATCTCTTTGGCCTATTCTTGTGATATACACTGAAGGTATATTCCTTTATGATTTATTCTAAAGAGAACGCCCTTCTTCAAGATATAGTCCATGGCCTTCAACCAAATGCCTCTTCTCTATGTGTGGTTGAGTCATGGGGGTACATTTTCATAGAGTAGAAAGTGAATGATCAAGGCATACCAATCTGATTGTAGTACCCTATGTTGGTCCACCTGGTGTACCAAGATTCTTGGGTCTATCTCCATGATTATTTTAGTAAGGCCTTGTCCTCTAACTAATTTGGTTGGCTTAATTTCCAAGTCATATTTTTGTAATTTTATCATCTATCGACCTCTCCTTTCACCTAGCTCATTCTACCCTAACATTTGCTTTATACCTAGGTTTAAAATAATGGCATGTACTATGTTCTAAAGGATGTAATGCCTAATTTTATTTACTACATTGACCAAAGCATAGGTACAGGCATAATTATCTAGGGTAGAATATATGAGCTTGACATCCTTGAGATTAGTACTCATAAAAGCCATAGGGTGTTCTTCTCCTTCTAACCTTTGGATGAGTCAAGTGACAATGGTGTGATATGAAGCAAAGGGGTAGATATAGAAGTCCTACATATAGTTTGGGATAATAAGTATCAGGGCTTGCATGGTTGCATATTTGATACCTTGAAAATATTTATTTGATTCTACATGTCACTCCACTTTAGCATCCCATTTCAACATTGAATTCAAGGGCTTCGCTATTTCAATAAATCCAAAAATAAACTTACGCATGAAGTTGATTTTCCCAAAGAAAGATTTTAGTTCCTTATTACTATTAGGTAAAGGTAGTTTATAAATTATATCAACCCTTTTGGGTTTGATAGTAATACCTTCTTTTGTGATAATGTGATTGAGAAGCTTATATTTGATGACATCAAACACATTCTTCTTTGGGTTTAAGAAAATGTCATGCCTTTTGCATCTTTAAAATACCCTTTCCAAGTGGTGAACATGATCCGACCTATATTTTAAAAACACAGTTAGGTCATCCATATATATTATTATGCACTTACCTATCAATGCCTTAAAGGCAAAGTCCATTACCCTTTAAAAAGTGGCACCAACATTGATTAACCCAAAAAACATCTATTTATAAGTAAATATACCCCACTTGGTGGTGAAATTAGTCTTAGTTATATCTTTGGGGTTGACCAAGAACTAGTTGTATCATGAGAAGCCATCTAAGAAGGACATCATATGAGACCTACTCACCATTTGGACTACCTCATCTAGCAAGGGAAATGGGTAGTTGTCTTTATCTGAGGTCCAATTCAAGTTCTATAAGTCCACACACAGGAGGAATTCTCTATTCTTTTTTCACACCTAGACCAAGTTAACAACCCAAGTGGAGTGGCGAACCAGGAAAATTATCCCCTTAGAGAGTAACTTATGGACTTCATTATGAATCAAGGGCTCCAAGATTAGGATTATTGGCCTCTACCTTTATCTAAAGGATTTTTGGTTCAATTTTAAGGGGATAGTATGAGTGATTACTATCAAGTTGAAGACCTTAAGATCTTTATAGGTCCAAGAAATCACATCGTTATATCTCAGCAATAACTTTCATAACTACTCTAATTTGTGGTCCGTCTAATTTAGACCCATATTAACCATCTATGGATTCTCTGTAGGGCCTAAATTAATGAGTCGACACTTTTAATCATTGAACGTGGGTTTTTTTTTGGAAGGTTGGATATAATGCATCAAAAACTCTTTCTAGTGAAATCATCCCCTTTGAGATCTAGTTTTCATGAATATTTAGTATCCCATCCTTGTCCAACTCATTCTCAGGGCTGTCTCTATCTTTTTCTTCTTTGATTTAGGCCTTGAATATCCCCCCATTATTTAGGAACTAGATGATTTATTGGTCATATTCAAAGACATGGAATTAGTCATGTTGTCTAAGACATAAGGATAAGGGACGAGTTCTAAAGAGAACTCTTGGAACTCAATGTCATCCAAAGGGGTTAGGTTCATTACTACTGATGATAATGAGTTTGCTACTGTATTTTGCTCTTAGGAACAGGGATGATATTAAATGTGTTGAACATTTCAATTAGGTCCCAAGGTTGGATCTTATACCTTATAACTAAGAGTATTAAAGGAAAGGAGGGACCTCCATCTTATTATTATGAATGAGCATGTTTGCATGTGTTGCTCTTGGTTTTGGATGGGTTTATAGGGTTGGATTTTGAGTCAAAGACTTCAATAGGAGATCCCATTATTCTATGAATTGAGAAAGATTGTGAAGGGTAATGTTAGCCTAGATCTTCTTCATATCCTCAACTATGTTGTAACCTCTTTTGCTTTGGACTAGTGAGGTTTCCATAGGTGACTTAGGCTCTTGAGGTCTTGGAGTTGGAGGATCATTCTTGGAGTTTTGGTCTGGTGAGGTAACACCATTATTTGGGGGCATTGAGATAGTAAGGGGATATTATTTCTACCTACTCTTGAGGGTGTAGTTTCTCCTTTAGAACTATCAAAATGCATACACCTCATTAATACCTTTCTCTGGCTCATTTTATTCTTGGCTAGGGAAATCCAAGGTTTCTAACACCATGGTAGTACTAGGGGCTTTACCCAAGTTAGAGGATTCTAGATGATTGGGGACCACCTCATATTCTTCCATCTCCTTTTGGAAGATCTCAAAAGTAGAATTGAACTCTGTGTAGTCTATTTCCCCATGTGTTATCATGTTATGTACTTGACACTAATTAGGTAAGGCTATCTAAAAGATATTGATCTCAAGAAACCTATTGGGTGAGGGTTCAGGGGGATTGTGAGGATGATTGTATCTCATGTTTGGTCTTTGATATGTAAAGTTTTTATTGGAGACTTTTGCATTAGAGATACTCACCTATCTTTACAGCCCTAGGAAGTCATTATTGATTTTTTATACCATCCGATGAATGGCATCTAGCTTAATTTTAATGGACTCTTGAGGCATGGTCTGGGTATTGTTAGTCGTGACTAACATCACTTGGTTTTGAGTCTAGGGAATTTAATCTTGGCCCCCTAGGTTTAAAAAACCTAGTTTTTTATTTGAAGTGGGATGAACTAGTGGGATTTGATGCATTACATGGAATGAGTAAGGCATAGGTGCATTTTGATTAATGCTAGGTAAGAATTTAAATGTATAAATTTGAGGTAACATATCAATATTTGGGGTCATCATATGACCTTGGGGTTTCAACTGTTTATCCACTTTGATGGCTCATGTATAAGCTGAGAATAGGTCTATTATAGTTATGTCTCTCTTTAGGCACATGACCATCTAAGGGTCCAATGCATTATTATACATTTCAAGTGCTAGTTGAGGTTTGGGTTGGTAAAACATGTTTACCCAACTACATATCTTTTAAAACCTAGCATTGAAGTTCTTAATAGGCTCATTAGGTTCCCTTTTTATGAAAGCAAACTACTAGTATAGGACACTAAGGTCCACCACTTGCCTAAATTGAGTGAGGAAAGCATAATTAAAATGCTCCCAACTCAAAATAGAGTCTTTAAAAAGGTTTAGGAAACAATCATAGGTAGAGTCCATTAAGGTAAAGGGGAAAATCTTGCATGCCACATCATCATGTTCTATATTAAGGAGTCTCAGAGCAGTCTTGTAGGATGTTATGTGTTCTTTTGTGGTTCATCCCACACTAGGCGTGAAATGAGGGAGATACCTCTTAGGGTTCTTGGGTAAATCATGGATGATTCTTGGGATGTTAATGGATGAGTTGGCTAACTAGGCCATCTTGGGCTATAAACTTGGGATAGGTTATAGGGATGAATTGATAGGAATCATGGTAGGTTTGGGTTAATTAGACCTAAGTTTTCTATGGATAAATAGGGGGGATTATTAATCAACCTTGGTGGGACCTAGCTTGGTAACAAGCAAATTGGTATCCAGGGTGCTTCAAAATCAAAGAGTAGTTAGCAAATTGCTATCAGTAAACCAAACTCAACATATTCATAATACCAAAATCAATAATAAGCATGAAGTATTTTTTAGGCCTTCCTTTTAGCACCAAATATTATTAACTTCAATATGCTCCTTATCATGAGATACCCATGAGATTGGGAATTCCTTGAAAAAGGGGAGGTGGGGAGAACTATGGATTTTCATCCTCCATTTTATGACTAATCTAGGATCAACCCAGGGCATGAATATGGGTATTGGACTTCATAAATAGAGTCTACATGAATAGTCTTCAAAAGAT
This sequence comes from Torreya grandis, assembly GCA_037957365.1. NCBI lineage: Eukaryota > Viridiplantae > Streptophyta > Pinopsida > Cupressales > Taxaceae > Torreya > Torreya grandis. The sequence goes on along the minus strand of JARHVA010000996.1, from coordinate 1,813,130 downwards.
GTACTATCACCATCAAAATTTCAATCCAATGTCTTACACACAAGTTAAAGATTGTTATGAATACTTGAGTGTTGGCCTTACTCTTTCTTAACACAACAGGAAAGGGTATGTCAATTCCACAAAACAAACACAAAAGAGATGAAAGGGTAAGGTAAAGAAGGGAAGCCTCTAGTTCTAAAATGAAATCAATTCATTAGTCATTAAACCAAGTGAATCTGCCATCATTATAACATTGTAGACTGAGTTTCATTAGAGTTGTACCTCTAAGAACATATAATGGGAAGAGTATGAGGGAACTGGGAATATGCCTTCAAAGTGAGATCTCACTAATGATGAGTATTAGGGGTTTATTGTCAAAAACACATAAACACCATATGAGAATTTGCATTTTGACACACAAATTATCAACACTACCAAAGTGGAAATGAAATAACTCACACAAAGATTATAATATCTAAGCACATCATAACCATGACATACATAAAGTATAAAAATATTTATCCAATTAAGCTAGCATGGATGATCATTTGAACATGAAGATGAAATATAATTGAAACATAGAAAAGACCCTATTGTATGAAATAGATATAGTATTGATTGAAAGAGTAAAAATATGTTATAATAATCAATCTGAGCTGATTTTATAGTATAAAGTGATGAAAGAAATGCAAGTAAAATCTTGGTAGTAATCTGATAGCACTTTTGAGTAATTTTGGTCGACCTATATAATACAATAAAGTTCTTCTTTATATAGATAAATATTGGGGTTCACCTCCAAAAAGCATGAGGATCCCATCCTAGGCCATGATGGCCGCTCATTACAGTTATAACTGTCTTTCAAATTTTGAACAAAATAATCCCTACAAACCCACAATAGATCTGTTAAGGACCACTAGTTGACATGAGGAGGTGATTGAGAGGGGTTGAATCCTAAATAATTTGATTGGGTGCTCTGATATTCTAATGTAACTACCACAAGGTTAAAATATTTATGCATCTTGGTCAAGTTCATTGGGGGTTCCCTAAAGATTACCTCAACTTGACCTACTAATTTCTAAGAGGTTTAGAAGGGTGCTTCCATTGATGCTTAGACTCTAGAAACCTAGTTGATGCTCATTGTGGACTGACTTGAAAAATAAATCACTTATCAAGCCCCTTCTTAGTTTTCCTTGGGCTATGTTTTCCCTCATAACCTAGTCAAATTGACCTAGGTGGACTCTAAATTCCCCTTGGTCAAGCAAGGTACCATCTGAGTAGAATAACACAAAGATATTGACCTCTTTGAAGTAAGTCATGTTAGAATAATAATGACTGAGAGGGGGGGATGAATCAATATTTAAAACCTTTAATAAAATTCCACTTAATCATTCATGAACATTCATTCAAACATGTAGATCAAATAATGACTAAGTAACCATCCACATATGCATTTAACATAAACACACAAGATAACACATCATATATGTGAAAAACCCTCAAGGGGAAGAAAATAAAATGATCCCTAAAAATAGATTATAGTATTATAAGATCATATCAAAATTTAGTGAAGCACCAACTCCACATGGAGCACCAACCCCAACTAGCTAAGCACCAACCCAACTAAGATTTAACAAGCACCAACTTAAAAGGAGGCACCAACCCTCTAGATGAATCAACACCAACTTATCCACCTAAAACACTTTATCACCTTTATAACACATTGTTACTCATATAACAGATGATGATCACCTTCTTCAACTCTTCACACACATCTATCCCTCTCAAAAATGCCTCGAGGCTTCTTCGCTATACTAGTCTCTTCAAGATAGATTAGGTCATATGACCTTGATCCTCATCTTCTAAAATACATATATTATATATTAATTATAGTTTATTAACACCTATATGATGGTCTACAAGACATACTTTATCTCTTCAATCTTATATTTCATTTTCTTATTCACCTAATTATCTAACTAAATCAATTAAGCCTAATTAGTCTTGCTCTTATACAAGTCACTTGCTCTCACACACATTGGTCAGACATACACACTTAAAAAACTTGATTACCATTAAAATAGGTCTTAAAACACATTTAAAACATGAACCAAACAATACATTAGGTTGGCCACAACTTAATAGACCAAATCCTCTTTTAGGCCTTAAGGAGACCTAATTCAATTAGGCCTACTTTGGCAACATGTTACCTCATGACCCATTGAAATAAAATACACTTCATGGATGAATAATATCCTTTCATAAATCCATCAAATATACCTTAGAAAACTTTACTTTAACTCCAAAACACCTTTTAGATCTGTTGGGTGAATATTTTGTCACCAGCTAACTGATGGGCAAAATAGGTTGTTTCAACCACAACATAAGGAGATTGATCAGCCAAAACGTGTAGGTTTACCACATCGAAATGGGATAAATTTCTCCTCTCATCAAGGGGAGGTTCCCTATAACTATGACGTACTATATACTATGTATATAAGCTGAAAATAACACTTAGGGGTAGGACAACACCATCCATCTCTCTTTTTTTAGAGATGATGTTCACAGATCAAAGGAGAAATCTTGGGTAATTACTGAAGGTACTTCTCTTCTTTCAAAAGTAATATTCAGTCAACAACTAGATTCCTTATTGGTAATAATAGTAATTAGATGCAAAAACATAGGAGGATGAAGTGTAGCACAAAGTCTCCACCTCAATTGCCAAAAAGTGAAATATACGAAGGATGATGGGGGCACAAAGTCATCCTAAGATCCTTTACATAGAAATAGAAAAAATAAATATGCTAAAGACAATTTTGGTAGCACAAAGTCTCTCTACAGTCGGTGTCAAGACACCTTCCTGATTACTTCCACTAGTTCTACTTGTTAAATTAAATGGACAAGAATGCTTCTAAGAAATAGACATAAGAACAATTTCCTAAATAACAAAAGCTATTCCAGCACAAAGTCTAAAGGTCACTTGTTTTCTCATTCAAATAAAGAAATATGATTAACAATCTGAGCTCAAAGTCTCAGGAAATGCCTTTCAACTTGGGCAGAGTTTTTGCTTTTATAACAGAGAGATCCCCCATTCATAAAATAAGAGATTACAATATATAGCAGCCAAGAAATACTTGGCACTTTGTTTCATGGAATGGCCCATGCTGCATTCAATGCCTTGAATGCATTTCTAGTTCTGTCAAGGGGCCATGCTAGAACAGGGCATCAGCCTTAACTATGGCATGTCAATTCATCTCAAATGTCTCCTCCAAAGTATAGGCTGCCTAGTCCTCTTCTTGATATTTGCACAGTTGTCCACTTCACCTTTACTCGATGGAGAAAAATAGGCTGCATCCTTGATTTGTCATGCTCTCTGATGTCCACCTGGTGGACTGTTTCACCAACTAGAAATAACTCTTACACATATATTTTTGGTCTTTCCCTCTTATCCCTCTTCTTTTAACACATTTTATTTCTTCCTTGTGATCTGAGCTCTCAGGCTATCTCTTCCTTGTTTGTAGGCTCTTTTAGCTTCTTCTTCAGCTAGTCACTGAGTCTGTTCTAAGGTTCAGTGCCATATTTGAAAATAAATAGGCATTTTATTACCTTGAATTTTACATTCATAGGGATGTCATTGGTCTTTGGTCACTTAAACCACGTTGAAACTTGAACCTTTGAACCATGAGAGTTTATTGGTTCAATGGTTCAACGGTTCGGACAGTCGTATCGAATCTTTAGTTCAATCACTTCCTTTCGTCTTCGATTGAACCATCTCTTTCAACTTGTCTCTGGAATCTTCTGCTTCCTTCACTTGAAGCTCCCTTTCAAACTTTGAAATTCCTTGAACCTTTGAACCTTAAACCTTTTTGGTTCAAGGTTCAACGGTTCATTCTCTTTCTTAGAATCCTTTGGTCCTTCGAAGTTTTTAGGTTCTTTTCTTTTTTGTTGAACCTTTAAACTTTGAACCATAAAGGTTCAAGGTTTAATCGATTCAACCTTTCTTTCTTTGCTCTTCAAATCCTTTGTTTTTCTAAGTCTCTTGAACTTTATTGAACTCGTTGAACCTTTAAACTTTGAACTCTTTTGGTTCAAGGTTCAATGGTTCAATCTTTCTCCTTCGAAGTCTTCTTTTGTTTAAGTATTTTGATCGTATTGAACTCGTTGAACCATTTTGGTTCAAGGTTTAATGGTTCAACGGTTCAACCTTCACTCTTTAAAGCCTTATTTTCTTTAAGTCCACCAAACTTATTAAACTTTAGGACTTGTTGAATTCTTTGAACTCGTTGAACTCTTCAAAGCAGTTGAACCTCTTTGAACTCATGGAGCACTTAACTCTTTTTTGAACCTTTGAACTCATTGAACCTTTAAAATTTGAAATCTTTTGGTTTAAGGTTCAACAATTCAATGGTTCATTCTTTTTATTTAAATCCCGCCACTAAGTCTTTTGATTAAACTTCAGCATTGAACCAGCCTTGAAAATGCCTATGTGTTGAAACTCCTTTATGAGAAAGCCTGCTTGTTAAACCTGCGAGTTCTCTAATTGAGAAGACTCGAATAATTGAAGAATTTGAATACTCAAAAAAAAAATTGAGAAGAGAAAATTTTGGCCTACAGGACCAAAATAGTTGATATTTTGTCCCCAAAAATGAGTGACAAATTTTGGGAATAACAGCTGGCTCTAGTTGGGGAACTTCCATCGATTGTAAAAATAGTCGAAGGGAGTAGAATCTAGAATCTCTAGTGCCTTTAAGTATGCCATTGGGCTACGGAGTCATGCTACCCGAAAAGAAAGGTGCCAAAAATAAATGAAAATGAAAAGCACAAAATAGAACTAAAGACTATATAAATATACATATGTACAAGATGATCTTATCTGATACTTCAAGAATTGAAGTGCTTCAGATGCTGCCCACTGTGAGGTAGAGAAAAAGGCATGCCATCTTGATACTTCAGTAGGAAACTATTTTCACCATTGAGCTGATGAATAGCAAACGAGCCTCTCCATAGGGAATCGAATTTCCCATGCATTCCCTTAGGTTCTCTTCTCTTGTCCCATAATAGGACTTGGTCTCTAACCTGGAAATCACAGGTTTTTGCTTTCTGGTCAAAGAGCTTCTTCACCAAAATTTGATGCACAGCGATTCAGTCCACCACCATAGTTCATTTCTCATCCAGCTCAGTCAAGCACATGATCCTTTTGTCAATGGAGCTTTCATATGTCTGATCTTTGATCGCCTTTGCCAATTTTAGTCCTACAATTCTAGGGTTATTGATATCTCTACATTGAGACCATTCAAAATTTGGAATGGTGACATACCTATCACCCTCTTGGGTGTAATTCTATTTTCCCATAAAGTATCAACTAATACTTTATGCTAGGTTCATTGGTTGTCATCCACCAACTTCCTGATGATGGTCACCAGGGTCTTGTTGCTTGATTCTGCTTGGCCATTCCCTTGTGGAAAGTAATCAGAGGAGTGGGAGAGGGTAATCTCATAATAAAAATAGAACTGAGTAATCTCATGGGAAGAGAAATAAGCTGCATTATCTATCACAATCTTGGTTGGGACCCCAAACCTAGAAATGATATTTTCTTTGAAGAAATTACATACTACTTCTGAAGTAGCATGCTTGGTTGAAATAGCTTCCACCCATTTGGTGAAGTAATATGTGGCTGTGAGGACATAATCATGTTGAGCACTTGAAGATAGATTTACAACACCAATAAAATTGATTTCCCCTTGCTAAATTGGCTCTTTTATTACCACTGGCTTGAGAGGCAAAGTAGCTAACTTGGGTCTTCCAATGAACTATTGGCACAGTTCACATCTTCGTACCTATTTGTATGCATATTGAAACAAAGTAAACCAGTAATATCTGGCTCATAAAATCTTATGGATAGTTACAATTGCCAAAAAATGTCCTCCACAAGCCAGATTATGGAAGGACTCCAAAAGTTGGATTTGCTGCTCTTTATCCATGTAGCCAAGGAACACCCCATTGAGGTTCCTCTTATACAGACCGTTGTCCCATAAGACAAAATTGGTAGCTTTTAACTTAATAGTCATCTTTTCTTTACGAGATAGGTGAGCAAGGCACTCACCATAGATAAGGAAATGAGCAATATTTGAATACCACTCATTCATAGTGGTGACAAAGAGGATTGTTGGCGGGTCTTCAATTTCTACTTCTTCATGCCCTATTTTTTCTGGTCTGTTATTAGTAATTAATCGGTAGAGACCCCTTCCCTATACAAGCTTCATTGGTTTGATAACAAGATCAAACTCCTAAATTGTAGCAACCCAATTTCTCCTTTTGGTTCTAAACTCCTGCTGAGTTAATATAGATTTGACTGTGGTATCAAGAACCAAGGCAATAATGTGTGAATTTAGGATGTAAAAATGGAAGTGCTTTATTGCCTTTACCATTGCATAAGTATGCTTCTCTAGATTTGAATATTTCAATTCATGAGCTTTGAGAGGACAACTCATGAAAGATATGGGAGATTCCACACCTTCTTTGTTCTATTGAACGAGAATTGCTGAAAGTGTGTGTTCAGAAGCATTACTGTACATTGTGAAATCATTGGTATAATCTAGACAAACTAGAATTAGGGCATGGGTGATAGGTATATTGATGTCTTAAAATGCCAATTTGCCTTCTTTAGTCCAATTGAAAGTGGCCTTTCCTTTCATCATGTTCACAATGTGGCGAGTCTTCTCGGTGAACTCAAGAATGAACCTTCGTAAAAAATTCACCTTTTTGAAGAAAGAGTGAACTACAATCTTACTTATAGATAGAGTAAGCTCTTTGATAGATTTGACTCTTTTTGAGTCAATCTTCATGCCTTCTTAGGATACAATGTGTCCAAATTTTTTTCCTTCTGTTACCCCAAAAATAGACTTTTTAGAATTTAAAGAAATGCCATTCTGGCGACATCGTTCCAGCACTTATTGCAAATGGCACACATGATCAGGATGATGCTTAAAAAAGACTGTTAAATCATCAAAATACACCACAATGAACTTACTTATTTCATCTTTGAAAGTAAGGTCCATTTCTCTCTGAAAAGTGGTGCCAGCATTTATCAGGTCAAATGGCATTCTTTGATATGCAAAGGTGCCCCAAGGCATGGTGAAGGCCGTCTTATGTTGGTTTGATTCACTAACATCAACTTAATTATACCCCAAGAAGCCATCCAACATTGATAACATCTTTGAACTATTCACTGTCTGAAGGACTTGATCCATGATGGGCAAAGGGTAATTATCCTTTAAGGAGGATTGATTTAAATTTCTAAAATCCATGCAAAGGCAAATTTTGCCATTCTTTTTTCTCATAGGAACTATGTTTACAATCTATGTGGAATGATGGATTAGAAAAATTATCTTAGCATTCAACATTTTTTGTATTTCAGACAGAATAGTACCTGATATCTTTAGATTATACTACCGAGATTTCTGCTTGTAAGGCACTGAATCACTCTTGAGAAGAATTTCATGGAAAATTTCTTCAAGCCAGAGCGACTTTAGATCATTATAGGAATACACTAGAACATCTATATAATGGCGAAGTAGGGTAGTAAATTTGAGCTTTTCCTCAAGAGTGCAACACTTCCCAATGTTCACCATCTTGGGATTTTTCTTAGTACCCAAATTTATTTAATCAGACTCTTGGGAGGAGCTTGAATCCATTTGTTGCTATTTGATGAACCTGTCGTGCTTGTCAAATAGTTTCTCAAGAGAAACTAATCTTTTGGGAATTTTATTCTCTTTTAGCTATAAGAATTCTTCACCTACGTATGAACTTGTTTTAGGGGCTGATTCAAGTTTTTGAGGCTCACTGCCTTCAAAGTGAAGCTGTTCAAAGCTATCTTTTTGTTCTAAAAAGGCGATGATTTGGTTGTCACCATTAAACACTTGCCAATGATTGGCATTATCAGGCACACTTGGTCAAAAGATTAGTTTGATAACATACCTATTTCCCTTAAAAACTAGGTGAGGAACCAAAAGAGTTGCAAAAATAGCCAATGCATCAGCTGAATCATTAAATTTCTTGAGTACTACAGAGATATTGAAAGCATCAAAGCTTTCAATTTGATCCCAAACTAGATTTTGGTAATGCACAATCTCTCATTTTTGGTTTGGTATAGGTTTTTGACTTGGCAAACCACCATCTCAGTATCTCTTTTGGTGTGAAGGAGTTTGACACCCCTATTTTGAGCAGCCTTTAATTCGAGCAGCAGTGATTCATATTCAGCAGTATTGTTGGTGTTGATGAATTATAATTTATAAGAATAGGGGAAAATATCTCTTTGAGAAAATATCAACACAATCCTAGATCTAGAGCTAGTAGTAGAATATCTGCCATCAAATTTGAGAATCCACACATCATCAAAAACTGACCTTTCCTTAGATTTCTCTTTAATTGGAGGGGAAGATTCTTCTACACTTACACTGCATTCTATCAATTCTTCTAATGTTTTGTTTGAATCAATTGTCAGGCTGTCACATTCAAGAATTTCATTAGATGCCACATGAACTTCCTCCATGGATAAGAAGTAATTACCCATGCCTAAAGACTCAAATAGAGTTTAAGCTTCAACCACTGATGTTTGAGTGACAACATATTTTGCCTCCTTCTTAGGGAGCAATCTCTACATGACACCTTTGACCAGGATCCTTGCTTCAGACAGGTCCATACTTAACTCACCACCAACATTCTTGCAAAAATTTTACCCAAGAAGAATGTCGTATGAGGCTGGGACGTCGGCCACCAGGACTATCATCTTAAATCTCTTATCTGAGAATGCCACAAATGCAAATTGGGCATCCTTGATTTGTCTCATTAGTGGCACTTATTTTTTCTCCATAATGAAACATCTCCCAAAGGTCTTGGTTAGTGTGAGTCTAAGAGATTCTACCACTTTGATAGGCATGACATTGTCAGAAGCACTTGAGTCTATGATACAATTGTTTAGCTAGTGTCCATTTATTAACAAGGAGACATAAAATTGTTCTATCTTCTCAGGAATATTAGGAGTAATGACAAGGTTATTCTAGGTGGATGTAGGAGTCACCTTTTGAATAGCTGGTCCTGTAGGGATGGTTTTATTCTTTACACACTGAACCAACTTATCCAACTGCTGAATTGGTTGGATTGCAAGAATTCAAATTCAGACATTTGAATTTTGATTTTCTTGACATGGTCGATTATATCAAATGTTTGAAATGAATTAGGAATAGGGGAAGGTAGTTCATCACTCTAGTTTTTAGGAGGGGGTACCGATATGTGAAATTGAAGTGGAAGGTGAAGGTGTACTTGAGGTACTTACTTTTTTAGCAATCACTAAGTCCTTTGATTGAAAATGTGGAGTGGTTTCCCACTTAGAAATTAAAATTTCTAGTTGGGCTCGCTCTTCTATATTTCTCTTATCAGCTTGCTGGGCTGACTGGTTCTGAGACTGGGTGAATACAGCGTATGATCCATCAAACACTTCACCTTTACTTTTAGGTTCATCTTGGTAATTCAAGAAACTAATGTTGGAGTCACCAACTAATTCTTCTTCTCCCTCTATGAAGAGATTAACATCTTCTTTTGGTATCAACTCAGGCTAAAAGGAGAAATCAGATTCTATTTCAAGATATCTAACTAATGAATTAGTTGGAGGTGCTTCAATAGCCAGTTTTTCCTTTGAAGGAGGAAAATGATTTAGCTACCCTTGATTTTGGGAAGCATTGTCTTGGTATGACTGATTGAGGAATGTCCTCTTTAGTATATCTTTGTACGAAGGAGCAGAAGACATCCCTTGTGCCATTTGATTTTTGAGAGCTAGCAACTCATTTGCCAGCTTTTACACCATTAAATCAGTGGTGTTTATAGATGGATATTCAGATGATAAAGAAGATTTACCTCTATTAAAATCTCTTTTTATCTTTCCTACTAAGATAAGATCATCTTCCACTTTAGTGGCTAAATCTTGAGCTGCAGCAAGGTCTATGTGGCTAGCACATCTCAACAAGAAACTCACTTCAAATAGTTGTGAGTTGATGAAGAAGCATTTGAGATTTTCAGCTGTTGGCTGACAAATTATAAAAATCATGTTCCTTAGCTTGTCAAATTTGGCAATGAAGTCCCTCATAGGTTCATGAGGTTCCTTCTTTATTTGTGTGAGCTGGGCCAGTAGGGCATGCACATCTTTTGTAGGCTTGAACCTGGCTTCAAATTTGGCTTTGAGAGTGTTTTAGTCGGTCACCATTTATGCTTGCAGATGATAGAACCAGTTTGCAGTAGCACCTTGTAATATTTCTACAAATAGCCTAATTGCTACATCCTCGTACTCCATGCCTATCACACCATAGGCTATGCTGAAGGCTACAATATGTTCATCAAGGTGAACTCTCCCATCACCAAAAAACTTAAGATTTTTTTCTTAAACTGCGGGGTAGCTCATGTAGAGGTGGATTTAAATTGAGTAGGCCAAAAGAGTTACCCTAGGGGCCTAAAAATGCCATTATTTGACTAATGAAGGGAGGGATAACAAATGATTGAGCGATATGTATTGACAAAGTTTTGCTAACAGTAGAAATGGATGCTTTGCCTTGTAATGGAGACCTGATTTTGGTAGGAAGAAAACTCTTGGTTCGTTGAAGGTGAGATGGTGAAGGAAATAGGTCAAAATCACTTTGTTGTACTAACTCAAATACAGGGTCAACAATACCTTTACATCTTTAGCTTCTTGTATACCGTGGAGCTGCCAGAGTGTAAAATTAAAATGAATAAAGATAAGAACTACTTCAATTTGAAGCTTGAGGCTTCAAACTGCACAACATGTCCCCAATGAAGTCACCAAAAACTATTGGCATCGAGTTGGAGGAAAGTGAAAAAAGAAGTGAAACGTTTGATCCTCAGCGGCTCTGGTTTCACACACCAGATTATATAATGGAAATGGATAAGGCTATAATGATAATGGATAAGACATAGGTGATGCTTCAATATGAAGCTTGAGGCTTCAAATTATATAAAATTGTTGTGTCCCCAATGGAGTCACCAAAAACTATTGAGTGAATATTTTGTCACCAGCTAACTGATGGGAAAAATAGGTTGTTTCAACCACAGTATAAGGAGATTAATCAGACAAAATATGAAAATTTACCATATCAAAATGGGATAAATCTCTCCTCTCATCAAGGGGAGGTTCCCTATAACTATGAGGTACTATATATTATGTATATAAGCTAAAAATAACACTCAGGGGTAGGACAACACCATCCATCTCTTTTTTTTAGAGATGATGTTCATAGATCAAAGGAGAAATCTTAGGTAATTACTGAAGGTACTTCTCTTCTTTTAGACGTAATATTCAATCAACAGCCAGATTCCTTCTTGGTAGTAACAGTAATTGGATACAGAAACACAACAGGATGAAGTGTAGCACAAAGTATCCACCTCAACTACCAAAGAGTGAAATATACAAAGGACAATGGGGACACAAAGTCATCCCAAGATCCTTTACATAGAAACAAAATAAATAAATATGCTAAAGACAATTGTGGCAGCACAAAGTCCCTCTATAGTCGGCTTCAAGATACCTTCTTAATTACTTCCACTAGTTCTAATTTTTAAATTAAATAGACAACAATGCTTCTAGGAAACAGACATAAGAATAATTTCCTAAATAACACAAGCTATTTCAGCACAAAGTCTGAAAGGTCACTTATTTTCTCATTCAAATAAAAAAATATGATTAACAATCTAAGCTCAAAGTCTCAAGAAATGCCTTTTAATTTGGGCAGAGTTTTTGCTTCTATGACAGAGAGATCTCCCCTTCATAAAATAAGAGATTACAATATATAGCAGCCAAAAAAGACTTTGCACTTTATTTCATGGAATGGCCCATGCTGCATTCAATGCCTTAATGCATTTTCAGTTTTGTCAAGGGGCCATGCTAGAACAGGGCGTCAACCTTAATTGTGGCATGTCAATTCATCTCAAATGTCTCTTTCAAAGTATAGGCCACCTGGTCCTCTTCTTGATATTTGTGCAGTTGTCCACTTCACCTTTACTTGATGGAGAAAAACAAGTTGCATCTCTAATTTGTCATGCTCTCTGATGTCCACCTGGTGGATTGTTTTACCAACTAAAAATAAATCCTGCATATATATTTTTGGTCTTTCCCTCTTGTTCCCTCTTCTTTTAATGCATTTTATCTCTTCATTGTGATTTGAACTCTCAAGCTATCTCTTCCTTATCTGTAGGCTCTTTCGGCTTCTTCTTCAGTTGGTCGCTAAGTTTGTTCTAAGGTTCCGTGCCATATTGAAAATAAACGAGCATTTTATTACCTTAAATTTGATGTCTATGGGGAGTCACTAGTCATTGGTCACTTGAACCATGTTAAACCTTGAACCTTTAAACCATGAGAGTTCATTGGTTCAATGGTTCAATGGTTTAGGCAATACTATCGGCTCCTTGGTTCAATCACTTCCTTTTCTCTTCGATTGAACCATCTCTTCAAACTTGTCTCTGAAATCTTTCGCTTCCTTCCTACGCTCAAAGCTCCCTTTCAAAATTTGAAATTCCTTGAACCTTTGAACCTTGAACCTTTTTGGTTCAAGGTTCAATGGTTCATTCTCTTTCTTAGAATCTTTTGGTCCTTTGAAATTTTTGGATCTTTTTCTTTTTTGTTGAACTTGTTGAACCTTTGAACTTTGAACCATAAAGGTTCAAGGTTCAATCAGTTCAACCTTTCTTTTTTTTTCTCTTTGAATCCTTTGTTTTTTAAGTCTCTCAAACTTTATTGAACTCATTTAACCTTTTAACTTTGAACTCTTTTGGTTTAAGGTTCAACGGTTCAATGGTTTAATCTTTCTCCTTCGAAGTCTTCTTTTATTTAAGTCTTTTGATCTTATAAAACTCATTGAACCTTTGAACTGATTGAACCATTTGGGTTCAATATTCAATGGTTCAATGGTTCAACCTTCACTATTTTAATCCTTCTTTTCTTTAAGTTCGCCTAACTTATTGAACTTTAGGACTTGCCGAAGTCTTTGAACTCGTTGAACTCTTCAAAGTGGTTGAACCTCTTTGAACTCATTGAGCTCTTAACTCTTTTTTAACCTTTGAACTCATTGAAGCTTTGAACTTTGAACTCTTTTGGTTCAAGGTTCAACAATTCAATGGTTCATTCTTTTTTTTAAAAGCTCGTTGCTAAGTCTTTTGATTGAACTTCAGTGTTGAACCAACTTTGAAAATGCCTAGGTGTTGAAACTTCTTTTTGAAAAAGCCTGCCCGTTGAACCTGTGAGTTCTCTAACTGAGAAAACTCAAATAATTGAAGAGTTTGAATACTCAGAATATTTTTTTTGAGAAGGGAAGAGAGAATTTTGGCCTATAAGACCAAAAGAGTTGATATGTTGTCCCCAAAAATGAGTGACAAATTTTTGGGAACAACAACTGGCTCTAGTTGGAGAACTTCCATCGATTATAAAAATAGTTGAAGGGAGTAAAATATATAAGCTACAGTGCCTTTAAATATTCCATTAGGCTACGGAGTCATGCTACCCAAACAAAAAATGAAAATAAAAAGCACAAAATAGAACTAAAGACTATACAAATATACATATATACAAGCTAATCTTATCTGATACTTCAAGAATTGAAATGTTTTAGATGCTGCCCACTGAGAAAAGGGTGTGATTTTTTGATACTTCAGTAGGAAACTATTTTCACCATTGATCTGATAAATAGCAAACATGCCTCTCTATAGGGAATCGAATTTCTCATGCATTCCCTTTAGTTCTCTTTTCTTGTCCCATAACAGGGCTTGGTCTCTAATCTAGAAATCATGGGTTTTTGCTTTCTAGTCGAAGAGATTCTTCACCAAATTTTGATGCATAGTGATTCGTTACACCACCATAGTTCGCTACTCATCCAGCTCAGTCAAGCACATGATCTTTTTATTAATGGAGCTTTCATATGTCTGATCTTTGATGACCTTTGCCAATTTTAGTGCTGGTAATTCTAGGGTGATTGGTATCTCTGCATTGAGACCATACAAAAGTTTGGAATGGTGACATACCTATTGCCTTCTTGAATGTAATTCTATCTACCTATAAAGCATCAACCAATGCTTTATGCCAGGTTCGTTGGTTGTCATCCACCAACGTCCTAATGATGGTCACCAGGTTCTTATTTCTCAATTCTGCTTGGCCATTCCCTTGTGGAAAGTAATCAGAGGAGTGGGAGAGGGTAATCCCATAATAAAAATAGAATTAAGTAATCTCAGAAATAGACTGCATTATCTGTCACAATTTTGGTTGGGACCCCAAACCTAGAAATGATGTTTTCTTTGAGGAAATTGCATACTACTTCTAAAGTAGCACACTTGGTTGGAATAGTTTCCACCCATTTGGTGAAGTAATCTATGGTTGTGAAGACATAATCATGTCTAGCACTTGAAGATGGGTTTACAACACTAATAAAATCAATTTCCCATTGCTGAAATGGCTCTTCTATTACCACTAGCTTAAGAGGCAAAGCAACTAACTTGAGTCTTCCAATGAACTATTGACATAGTTCAAATTTTCTTACCCATTTGTATACATCTTAAAACAGAGTAGGCTAGTAATACCTGGCTCATAAAATCTTATGGGTAGTTACAGGTGCATAAAAATGTCTTTTATAGGCCAGATTATAGAAGGACTCTCAAAGTTGGTTCTGCTGCTCTTTATCCATGCAATGAAGGAACACCCCATCGAGGTTCCTCTTATATAGACCGTTGTCCCATAGGACAAAATTGGTAGCTTTTAACTTAAAAGTTCTATTTTATTTATGAGATAGGTGATTAGGGCACTCACCATAGATAAGAAAATGAGCAATATTTGAATACCACTCATTCATAGTGATGATAAACAGGACTGTTGGTGGGTCTTCAATTTTTGCTTCTTCATGTCCTATTTCTTCTGGTCTGTTATCAACAATCAATTGGCAGAGACCCCTTCCATGCACAAGCTTCATTAGTTTGATAACAAGATCAAACTTCTAAATTTTAGTAACCCAATCGCCCCTTTTAGTTCCAAACTTCTACTGAGTTAATATGGATTTGACTTTGGTATTAGGAATCAGGGCAATAATGTGTGAATTTAGGTTGTAAAAATGGAAATGCTTTACTACCTTTACCACTACATAAGCATGCTTCTCCAGATTTGAATATTTTAGTTCATGAGCTTTGAGAGGACAACTCATGAAGGATATGAGAGATTTCACACCTTTGTTTTATTGAACCAGAATTACTAAAAATGTGTGTTTGAAAACATAACTATAGTATAATTTGGACAAATCAAAATTAGGGCATGGGTGATAGCTATCTTGATGTCTCGAAATGCCAATTTGCCTTCTTCAATCCAATTGAAAGTGGCCTTTCCCTTCATCATGTTCACAATGTGGCAAGTCTTCTCGATGAACTTAGGAATGAACTTTCGTAAAAATTTCACCTTTCTGAAGAAAGAGTGAACTGCAGTCTTACTTGTGGGTAGAGTAAGCTCCTTAATGGATTTGACTCTTTCTGAGTCAATTTTTATGCCTTCTTGAGATACAATGTGTCTGAGAAGTTTCCCTTCTATTACCCCAAAAATAGACTTCTTGAGATTTAGAGAAATGCTATTCTGACGACATCGTTCTATCACTTATTGCAAATGGTACACATGATCAAGATGATGCTTAGAAAAGACTGTTAAATCATTAAGGTACACCATAATGAGCTTACCTATTTCATCTTTGAAAGTAAGGTCCATTACTTTTTGAAAAGTGGTGCTAATATTTATCAGGCCAAATGGCATTCTTTGATATGCAAAGGTGCCCCAAGGCATGGTGAAGGCCATCTTATGTTGGTCTGCTTCAACCAACTTTCACTTGATTATACTATGAGAATTTATCTAGCATTGATAACATCTTTGAACCAGTCACTATCTGAAGGACTTGATCCATGTTGGGGATCAACCAACAATATGATTAGACTTATTAAAGCAATAAACTGCGGAATTAAATCAGATAGATAAGTAACTAGAATCAGATAATAGCAAAGAACAAGAGATACAAGAAACCACCCTAAAAACTTGTATTAAACTCTTTACAAAAGGAATACAATTGAAGAAACTTCGTTCTTCCACACCTCTCTCAGATGCACAAGATCTCTCTCTAGATCTCTATCCCTCAAGAGCTCTCTCTCTCAAGTACAATCAACTCCAACAACCTGGATTGATACAACTCTTTACTTTTCTTCAATATTCACATACAATGAACTACTACAATAATCACACTTAGCTAAGAAGATCTAATTCTACATATAGAATTAGGAGACTTGAGCATGCACTTACAACCAATAGTTAAGCCTCTTGAACAAGGGCTCTAAAAACAATCTTACTAATAACAGAAATGCAAACTTAAGACTAAGACTTAAACTCATCATGCAAACACTCGGTTCTATCCTCAGAAATAACATTCTAGACGCACAGGTAACTGATGCCAGTTCCTGTCTGCTTGCCTGTGACCGACGTCGACCGATCCTCTATCGACGCCAGCGTCTCTTCAACTGCACCTGACCAACATCGAACCGATGCCAGTGACTGTGTAAACCTACAACTTTGGTAATGCGCTCATATGTGAAGCTTTTAGGCTCCACACCTTAACAATCTCCCACTTGGAGATAAACAACTGCACCAGTACCTGTACATCAACATCTTTTAGCTCCTCCATCTTCAACTCAATCATGAAGACCAACAAAAGTTGAATGAAGATTCAACTTCTCCTTTGTATCAGCTTGGTTAACATATTAGCAGGATTCCTATCTGTATGGATCTTCTCCAGCTTCAAATCACTATCTTCCAATACCTGTTGTATGAAGTGGTACCTTAGTTGTATGTGCTTGGTTCTTGAATGAAAGGCTGAGTTCTTAGCCAAATGGATTGCACTCTGACTGTCACTATACAATCTGCAACTCCCATGCTCCCTTCCAAGCTCTTCCATGAACGGTGTCATCCATATCATCTCTTTACTAGCCTCTGTGGCTGCAATATACTCTGTTTCTGTTGTTGACAAGGCAACAACCTTCTACAACTTTGATATCCAACTAACCGCCGTTCCACCTACAGTGAAAACATAACCTGTGGTGCTCCTCCTGCCATCCAAATCACCTGCCATATCTGAATCTACATAACCATGTAGAGAAGTATCTGAACCTCCATAGCACAAGTGCCTACTACTAGTTCCTCTCAGATATCTAAGGATCCACTGAACTGCTTTCCAATGTTCCTTTCTTGGATTGGCCATATACTTACTTACAACTCCCACTGCTTGGGCAATATCTCGTCTAGTACACACCATTGCATACATCAAACTCCCTACTTCGGAAGAATATGGAACCTTACTCATGTACTCTACTTCATCATGTGAATTAGGACATTGTTCTTTACTCAACTTAAAATGTCTAGCCAAAGGTGTGCTTATCGGTTTAGCATCCTGCATGTTGAACCATTTCAACACCTTGTCCACATAATCCTCTTGAGACAATATCAACCTGTGATTTTTCCTGTCTCTCTTAATGCTCATGCCAAGGATTTTCTTTGCTGCTCCCAAATCCTTCATAGCAAAAGTTTGAGCTAATTTCACCTTAAGCTCAGAGATATCCTGCATGTGTGATCCTGCAACCAGCATATCATCTACATACAACAATAGAATAATATATCTACCATTATCCAATCTCTTAAAATACACACAATGGTCATATTGACACCTAATGTAGCCATGCTCAGTCATAAACCTGTCAAATTTCAAATACCACTGTCTACGAGCTTGCTTGAGGCCATACAAGCTTTTCTTCAATCTGCACACTAACTTCTCCTTACCTTTGACCTCAAATCCTTCCGACTGTTCCATATAAATTTCCTCATCCAAATCTCCATGAAGAAACACTGTCTTAACATCTAGCTGCTCAAGATGCAAATCCTCAACAACAACCAAAGACAGTACAATCCGTATAGAAGTCATCTTAACAACAGGAGAAAAAATCTCACCAAAATCAATACATGGCTTTTGTGCAAATCCTTTCACTACCAATCTAGGCTTATATCTCATCTGTCCATTCTCACCTTCCTTCAACCTGTAGGTCCATCTGTTCTTAAGTGTTATCTTATCAGCTGGTAACTCAACTAAATCCCATGTTTGGTTCTCTCTTAAGGACTCCAACTCCTCAACCATGCCACGCTCCCACTGACTCTTAGACTCCACCTGTATTGCTTCTTCAAAACTCTCTGGTTCTCCACAATCAGTTAGTAATAAATAGAATAATGAAGGAGAATATCTAATTGGAGGCTTACTTACCCTTTTTGATCTCCTGATGGGTATCTGAGACTCGTTCACAACACGCTATCCACCCAAATTCTCTGATAGTGACCGACCTCGGTCACCTCCAGACTTGTTACTGGCTGAGGTCAGTTCTTCCTGACCGACGCCAGTGTCTGTCTTGCCGACATCGGTCTCTGTATGGCCGACATCGATTTCTGTTCTGCCGACATCGATTCCTATCTTGTCGACGTCGGTCTCTGTGTTTTTATGCAAGTGATTATTTCCTTTTCCCGCGAGCTCATCTTGGACCGTCACTTCATCCAATTCACCATTGCTCTACCCAAATTGATTCAGCTTCTTCAGCTGATCACTATACATCACTTTTTCATTGAAAACAACATCACGACTCCTAATTATCTTGTTAGTTTCTAGATTCCAAAATTTGAAACCAAAATCATCTGAGCCATAGCCAATAAATGTGCACCTCATAGACTTAGCATCCAGCTTCTTTCTATTTTCCTTATCTACGTGCACAAAGGCTTCACAACCAAAAACTTTGAGAAAAGAGAGATCTACTTTTTTACTTGTCCAAGCCTCTTCTGGAATTCCACCATCCAGAGCTGTAGAGGGTCCTCTGTTAATCAGGTACACTGCAGTGTCAACAGCTTCTGCCCAAAACTCTAAGGGCAAACCAGCATGCAATCTCATACATCTTGCACGCTCCATGATTGTTCTGTTCATCCTTTCAGCAATTCCATTCTGTTGAGGTGTCCTTGGAATCATCCTTTGCCTATGGATTCCATGCATGTAACAATACCAGTTGAACTTATAACTACAGAACTCTCCACCATTGTCGCATCTCAGGCACTTTAATCTTTTGCCTATTTTATTCTCAACCATAGCTTTCCAAATCTTAAAAGTCTCAAATACATCAGATTTCTTCTTAATACAATAGATCCATACCTTTCTTATAGCATCATCTATGAACAAAACATAGTACTGTGATCCTCCAATAGAAGCTACCTGAGCCAGTCCCCACACGTCTGTGTGAACAAGCTGCAACTTATGCTTCTTCTTTGTAGACCTAGTCTTGAGAAAACTAACTCTTTTCTATTTTCCAAATACACAGTGCTCACAAAATTCTAGATCCATGCTTTTCAAATTTGAAAGCTTACCTTTAGACTTAAGAATTGACATCCCCTTCTCACTCATGTGGCCAAGCCTTGAGTGCCACAATTTTGCATCCACATCTGAAGTAGATAATACAGAAGGAGAATTGTTAGTAACACAATTACACAAATAGAGAGTACCTACTCTCTTACCTCTGGCCATAACAAGTGCACCCTTGGTCACCTTCCAAGATTCTACTGTGAGAGTTACTGTACAACCCTCACCCCCTAACTTTCCTACAGAAATCAAATTTCTCTTCAAGCTAGGAACATGCATAACTTCTCTCAACACCCATGTGTTGCCATTCTGAATTTTCAGTTGCACTTTACCTTTGCAAATAATCTTACAAGGCCCATCATCCCCTAGATATACTATTCCAAAATCTTCATGGCTATAGTCACAGAAATATTCCCTATTAGGGGTAGCATGAAAAGATGCACCAGAAGATAGCACCCAAGATTCTATATTATTATGCAAAGAGAATATTAAAGCATCTTATGCAATACCTGCAACCTTTGCTTCTTCTTTTCCTTTGTGCTGATTGTCCTCCTTAGGCTTTGACCAGCAATCTCTGCTTATGTGCCCCATCTTTCCACAATTCCAGCATTGTGGCTTCCTGCCATTTCTAGATTTGGATCTGCCTCTCCCCTTAGACTTAGATCTTGATCTCCCTTTCTTGCTCTTCTCTTTTTGCCTTCCCCTACTCTCAAAACTTAAAGCATTCCCAGATGTCTCTTCTGTGCTCTTCTTGTGAATTTCCTCATTCAAGATAACACTAACAACATCCTCTACTTTTAAAATATTTGATGCAGATGCAGTATTGCTAACTGCTATTACTAAGCTATGCCAGCTTTCAGGCAAAGAACATAATATTAAAAGATCTTTTATTTCATCATCAAATACAATTTTGACTGAACTTAATTGATTTACAATACCATGGAAATCATTCAGGTGATTAGATACAGATCCACCTTCCTGCATATGCAAATTAAATAGCTGCTTCATAAGATATACCTTATTAGAAGCTGAGGGTTTTTTGTACAAATTTGCTAAAGTAGTCATCAACTCTACCGTTGTTTTTGCCTGTGATAAATTAGATATCACAGTAGATGCTAGACTCAGTCTTATAGACCCCAGAGCCTTTCTGTCAAGAACTTCCCATTCTTCATCCTCCATGTCAGTGGGCTTCTTTGCAATCCCACCTAACGGTAAGTAAAGATCTTTCTGATACAGATAGTCCTCTATCTGCATTCTCTAATGTTGATAGTTTTTGCCATTGAACTTCTCCATTCTCAGTTTACTTTCATCTGCCATTGCTTCTTCCACTCAAACATAAATTCCTGTAGAAACTCCTGTGAGCAACCTGTAATCAATACACACTACACAGATCTGAACCGCCTGTTAGTGAACCTGAGCTTTGATACCAATTATTGGATATCAAACTCTAAACCTACAACCAAGGCTCTGATACCACTTGTTGGGGATCAACCAACAATATGATTACACTTATTAAAGCAATAAACTGTGAAATTAAATCAGATAGATAAGTAACTAGAATCAGATAATAGCAAAGAATAAGAGATACAAGAAACCACCCTGAAAACTTATATTAAACTCTTTACAAAAGGAATACAATTGAAGAAACTTCGTTCTTTCACACCTCTCTCAGATGCACAAGATCTCTCTCTAGATCTCTATCCCTCAAGAGCTCTCTCTCTCAAGTACAATCAACTCCAACAACCTGGATTGATACAACTCTGTACTGTTCTTCAACATTCACATACAATGAACTACTACAATAATCACACTAAGCTAAGAAGATCTAATTCTACATATAGAATTAGGAGACTTGAGCATGCAGTTACAACCAATAGTTAAGCCTCTTGAACAAGGGCTCTAAAAACAATTTTACTAATAATAGAAATGCGAACTTAAGACTAAGACTTAAACTCATCATGCAAACACTCGGTTCTGTCCTCAGAAATAGCATTCTGGATGCACAGGTAATCGACGCCGGTTCCTGCCTGCTTGCCTATGACTAACATCGACTGATCCTCTACCGACGCTGACATCTCTTAAACTACATCTGACTGACGTCAGTCGCTCCTGACCGACGCTGGTGATTGTGTAAACCTGCAACTTTGGTAATGCACTCATATGTGAAGCTTTTAGGCTCCACACCTTAACAATCCATGATGGGGAAAAGGTAATTATCCTTTAAAGAGGATTGATTCAAATTCCTAAAATCTACATAGAGGTGAATTTTGCCATTCTTTTTTCTCACAAGAACTATGTTTACAATCCATGTGGAATGATAGATTAGAAAAATTATCCTAGTGTTCAATATTTTTTGTATTGTAGATAGAATAGTACATGATATCTTTGAATTATACTATCGAGATTTCTGCTTGTAAGGCACTGAATCACTCTTGAGAAGAATTTTATGGTAAATTTCTTCAGACCAGAGTGACTTTAGATCATCATAGGAGTACGCTAGAACAAATATGTAATGGCGAAGTAGGGTAGTGAATTTGAGCTTCTCCTCATGAGTGCAACACTTTCCAATGTTCACCATCTTGAGATTTTCTTTAGTACCCAAATTTATTTGATCAGACTCTTGGGAGGAGCTTAAATCCATTTGTTGCTATTTGATGAACATGTCGTGCTTGTTAAATAGTTTTTCAAGGGAAACCAATCTTTTGAGAATTTTATTCACTTTTAATTGTAGGAATTCTTCACCTACATTTGAACTTATTTCAGGAGTTGATTCAAGTTTTTGAGGCTCACTGCCTTCAAAGTGAAGTTGTTTAAAGCTATATTTTTGTTCCAAAAAGGCAATGATTTGGTTGCCGCCATTGAACACTTGCCAATAATTGGCATTGTCAGGCACACTTGGTCAAAAGACTAGTTCAATAGCGCAACTGTCTCCTTTAAAAACTAGGTGAAGAACTAAAAGAGTTACAAAAATAGCTAATACATTTGCTCAGTCATTGAATTCCCTAGGTACTACAGAGATACTGAAAGCATCAAAGCTTTCAATTTGATCCCAAACTAGATTATGGTAATGGCACAATCTCTCATTTTTGGTTTGGTATAGGTTCCTGACCTGGCAAACCACCAGCTCAACATCTCCTTTAGCGTGAAAGAGGTTGATGCCCGTGTCTTGAGTGACCTTTAATCTAAGTAGCAGTGATTCATATTCAGAAGTATTATTGGTATTGTTGAACTATAATTTATAAAAATAGGGAAAAATATTTATTTGAGGAGTTATCAACACAATCTCAGCTCTAGAGCTGGTAGTAGAACAACTGCTATCAATTCGAGAATCCACACATCATCAAAAATTGACCTTTCCTTAGATTTCTCTTTAATTAGAGGGGAGAATTCTTTTGCACTTGCACTATGTCCTATCAATTCTTTTGCTATTTTATTTGAATCGATTGTCAGGCTATCACATTCAAAAATTTCATCGGACACCACATGAACTTCTTCCATAGATAAGAAGTAATTACCCACACCTAAAGACTCAAATAGAATTTGAATTTTAGGCACTGATATTTGAGTGACAATGTATTTTGCCTCCTTCTCAAGGAGTAATCTCTGCATGATGCCTTTGATCAGGATCCTCACTTTAGACAGGTCCATACTTAACTCATCACCAACATCCTTGTAGAAATTTTGCCCTAGAAGAATGTCGTATGATGCTGAGACATTAGCCACTAGGACTGTCATCTTAATTCTCTTGTTTGGGAATGCCACAAATGCAAATTAGGCATCCTTGATTTGTCCCAGCAGTGGCACTTATTTGTTTTACATAGAGAAATATCTCCCAAAGGTATTAGTTAGTGTGAGTCTAAGAGATTCTACCACTTTGGTAGGTATGACATTGTCAGACGCACTTGAGTCTATGATATAATTGTTCAGCTGGTATTCGTTTATCAACAAAGAGACATAAAATTGTTATGTCTTCCCAGGAACAATAGGAAGAGTAATGACAAAATTATTTTAGGTGGGTGTGGGAGTCACCTTTGAAACAACTGGTCCTATAGGGATGATTTTATTCTTTACACAATGAACCAACTTATCCAACTGCTAAATTAGTTGGATTGCAGGAATTCAAATTCAGACATTTAAATTTTGGTTTTCTTAACATGGTCGATTATATCAAATGTCTGAAACAAATTAGGAACAAGAAAAGGCAATTCATCCTTCTGATTTTTAGGAGGAGGGTACTGATTTGTGAAATTGAAGTGGAAGGTGAAGGTGTACTTGAGGTACTTACTCTTTTAGTGATCACCAGGCCCTTTGATTGAAAAGGCAAAGTGGTTCTCCACTTAGCAATTTAAACTACTGGTTGAGCTCGCTCCTTTATTTTTTTATCAACTTACTAGGCTGACCGGTTCTGGGACTAGGTGAATACAATGTATGATCCATCAAATGCTTCACCTTTACTTTTGAGTTCATCCTGGTAATTCAAGAAACCAATGTTGGAGTCGCCAGCTAATTCTTCTTCTCCATCTGTGAAGAGATTAGCGTCATCTTCTGAGTTCAACTCAGGCTGGAAGAATAAATCATATTTTATTTCAAGATATCTAACTACTGAATTGGTTGGAGGTGCTTCAATAGCTAGTTTCCCCTGTGGGGGAGGAAGATGATTTTGCTACCCTTGATTTTGAGCAGCATTGCCTTGGTATGATTGATTGGGGAATGTCCTCCTTGGTATATCTCTGTACAAAGGAGCAAAAGACATCACTTGCACCATTTTCTTTCTGAGAGCTAGCAACTCATTTTTCAGCTTTTACACCATTGGATCAGTGATGCCTATAGATGGATATTCAGAGGATGAAGGAGATTTACCTTTGTTAGGATCTCTTCTTATCTTTTCTATCAAGATAAGATCATTTTCCACCTCAGTGGCCATATTCTGAGCTGTAGCAAGGTTTATGTGGCCAACACGTCTCAACAAGAAACTCACTTTAAGTAGCTGTGAGTTGATGAAGAAGCATTTGAGATTCTCAGCAGTTGGTTGAGCAGTTGTAGGAATCATGTTCCTCAGCTTGTCAAATTTGGCAATGAAGTCCCTCATAGGTTCATGAGGCTCCTTCATTTATGCGAGCTGGGCTAGTAGGGCATGCACATCTTTTGTAGACTTAAATTTAGCTTCAAATTTGGCTTTGAGAGTGTTCCAATCAGTCATCATTTGTGCTTGCAGAAGATAGAACCAATCTGTAGCAGCACCTTGTAATGTTTCTACAAATAGCATAACTGCTATGTCCTCATACTCCACACCTATCACACCATAGGCTATGCTGAAGGCTACAATATGTTCATTAGGGTGAACTCTCTCATCACTAAAAAACTTAAAAAAATTCTTCCTTGAACTACGTGGTAGCTCATGTAGAGGTGAAGTTAAATTGAGTGGGCCAAAAGAGTACCCCAAGGGCCTTGCACTGCCACTATTAGACTACTAAAGGGAGGGATAATAAATGCTTGAGGGGTATATATTGACAAATTTTTGCTAACAATAGAGATGGATGCTTTCCCTGGTAATGGAAATCTTTTTGTTATTTAAAGAAAAAATCTGCCCAAATTGAAAGGCGTTACTGAGACTTTGAGCTCAGATTGTCAATCATATTTCATTATTTGAATGAGAAAGTAAGTGACCTTTCAGACTTTGTGCTAGAATAGTTTGTGTTGAGGAAATTATTCTTATGTCTGTTTCCTGAATGTGTTATTGTCCATTTAATTAAATAAGAAGAACTAGTGGAAGTAATCAGGAAGGTGTCTTGAAGCCGACTGTGGAGAGACTTTATGCTACCACAATTGTCTTTAGCATATTTATTTTTTCTATTTCTATGTAAAAGATTTTGGGAAGACTTTGTGCCCCCATTGTCCTTCATATATTTCACTCTTTGGTAGTTGAGGTGGATACTTTGTGCTACACTTCATCCTACTGTGTTTTTGCATCTTGTTACTATTACTACTAAGAAGGAATTTGGCTGTTGACTGAATATTACTTCTGAAAGAAGAGAAGTACCTTCAGTAATTACCCAAGATTTTTTCTTTGATCTATGAACATCATCTCTGAAAAAAGAGAGATGGATGGTGTTATCCTACCCCTAAGTGTTATTTTTAATTTATATATATAGTATATAGTTCCTCATAGTTATAGGGAACCTTCTCTTGATGAGAGGAGAGATTTATCCCATTTTGATGTGGTAGATATGCACATTTTGGTCAATCAATATCCTTATGCTGTGGTTGAAACAACTTATTTTACCCATCAATTAGCTGGTGACAAAATATTTACGCAAAAGTTTGAAAGGGAGCTTCGAGCAAAAAAAAGAAGTGGAAGATTCCAGAGATAAGTTCGAAGAGATGGTTCAATTGAAGAGGAAAGGAAGTGATTAAACTAAGGAGCCAATAGGACTGCTCAAATTGTTGAACCATTAAACTAATGAACTCTCATGGTTCAAAGGTTCAAGGTTCAATGTGGTTCAAGCAAGCAGCGACAAGTGACGTCCCCATAGACATCAAATTCAAGGTAATAAAATGCCCATTTATTTTTAAATATGGCACGAATCCTTAGAACAAACTCAGTGACTAGTTGAAGAAGAAGTCGAAAGAGCCTACAGATAAAGAAGAGATAGCCTGAGAGCTCAGATCATATAGAAGAGATAAAATGTGTTAAAATAAGAGGGAACAAGAGGGAAAGACCAGAAATATCTGTGTAGGAGTTATTTCTAGTTAGTGAAATAGTCCACTAAGTAGACAGAAGAGAGCACGATAAATCAAGGACGTGACCTATTTTTCTCCATCAAGTAAAGGCAAAGTGGATAACTGTGCAAATATCAAGAAGAGGACTAGGCGGCCTATACTTTGGAGGAGACATTTGAGATGAATTGACATGCCATAGTTAAGGTTGGTGCCCTGTTCCAGCATAGCCCATTGACAGAACTAGAAATGCATTCAAAGCATTGAATGCAGCATAGGCCATTCTATGAAATAAAGTGCCAAGTCTTTCTTGGGTACTATATATTGTAATCTCTTATTTTATGAAGGGGGATCTCTCTATTATAGAAGTAAAAACTCTATCCAAATTAAAAGGCATTTCTTGAGACTTTGAGCTCAGATTGTTAATCATATTTCATTATTTGAATGAGAAAACAAGTGACCTTTCAGACTTTGTGTTGGAATAGCTTGTGTTATTTAAGAAATTATTCTTATGTCTGTTTTCTAGAAGCATTCTTGTCCATTTAATTTAACAAGTAGAACTAGTGGAAGTAATTAGAAAGGTGTTATGAAGCTGACTATGGAGAGACTTTGTGCTGCCACAATTGTCTTTAGCATATTTGTTTTTTCTATTTTTGTGTAAAAGATCTTGTGACGAATTTGTGCCCCCATTTTTTTCGTATATTTCACTCTTTGGCAGTTGAGGTGGAGACTTTGTGCTACACTTCATCTTTTTATGTTTCTATGTCCAGTTACTATTACTACCAGAAAGGAATCTGATTGTTGACTGAATATTAATTTTGAAAGAAGAGAAGTACCTTCAATAATTACCTAGGATTTCTCCTTTGATTTGTGAATATCATCTCTAAAAAAAGAGAGATGGATGGTGTTGTCCTACCCCTAAGTGTTATTTTCAGCTTATATACATAGTATATAGTACCTCATAGTTATAGGGAACCTCCCCTTGATGAGAGGAGAGATTTATCCCATTTTGATGTGGTAAACCTACACATTTTGGCTGATCAATCTCCTTATGTTATAGTTGAAACAACTTCTTTTGTCCATCAGTTAACTGGTGACAAAATATTCACCCAATAATTTTTCATGACTCCGCTAGGGACACAAAAATTTTGCACAATTTGAAGCCTCAAGCTTTAGATTGAAGCATCACCTGCATCTTATCTATTATAATTATAGCTTTATCTATTTCCATTATATAATCTGGTTTGTGAAACCAAAGTCGCTAGGGATCAAACATTTCACTTCTTTTTTCACTTTCCTCCAGCTCCATGCCAATAGTTTTTGGTGACTCTATTGGGGATGTGTCGTGCAGTTTGAAGCCTCAAGCTTCAACTTGAAGTAGTTTCTATCCTTATTCATTTCAGTTTTACACTCTGGTGGATCCACGGTATACAAGAAGCTAGAGATCTAAAGGTATTATTGACCTTGTATTCAAGTTGGTACAACAAAGCGATTTTGACCTATTTCTTTCACCATCTCACCTTCAATGAACCAAAAGTTTTCATCCTACCAAAATCAGGACTCCATTACCAGGCAAAGCATTTATTTCTATTATTAGCATAACTTTATCAATACATGCCCCTCAAGCATTTGTTATCCCTCCCTTTAATAGTCAAATAATGGCAGTTTAAGGCCCCTAGGGTAACTCTTTTGGCCCACTCAATTTAACTCCACCTCTACATGAGCTACCATTTAGTTCAAGGAAGAATTTTCCTAAGTTTTTTGGTGATAGGAGAGTTCACCTTGATGAACATATTACAGCCTTCAGCATAGCCTATGATGTGATAGGTGTAGAGTATGAGGACATAGCAGTCAAACTAATTGTAAAACCATTACAAGGTGCTACTATAGACTAGTTCTATCATCTGTAAGCACAAATGGTGACTGACTGGAACACTCTCAAAGCCAAATTTGAAGCCAGGTTCAAGCCTACAGAAGATGCACATGCCCTACTGGCCTAGCTCACGCAAATGAAGAAGGAACCTCATGAACCTATGAGAGACTTCATTGCTAAATTTAACAAGCTGAAGAACATGATTCTTGCAATTGCTTAGCCAATAGCTGAGAATCTCAAATGCTTCTTCATCAACTCACAACTATCTAAAGTGAGTTTCTTATTGAAATGTGCTGGCCACATAGTCTTTGCTACAGCTTAAGATTTGGCCACTAAGGTGGAATATGATCTTATCTTGGTAGGAAAGATAAGAAGAGATCTTAACATAGGTAAATCTTTTTCATCCTCTGAATATCCATCTACAAGCACCACTGATCCAATGGTGCAAAAGCTAGAAAATGAGTTGCTAGCTCTCAAAAAGTAAATGGCATAAGGGATGTCTTCTACTCCTTCGTACAGAGATATACCAAGGAGGACATTCTTCAATCAGTCATACTAAGGCAATGTTGCCCAAAATCAAGGGCAGCCAAATTGTCTTCCTCCCCTATAGGGGAAACTGGCTATTGAAACACCTCTAACCAATTCAATAGTTAAATATCTTAAAACATAGTCTAATTTCTCTTTCCAGCCTGATTTGAACCCAAAAGATGACACTAATCTCTTCACAAAGGGAGAAGAAGAATTAGCTAGTGACTCCAACATTGGTTTCCTGAATTACTAAGATGAACCTAAAAGTAAAGGTGAAGCATTTGATGGATCATACGCTGTATTCACTCGGTCTTAGAACTAGTCAGTCTAACAAGCTGATAATAGAAAAATAGAGGAGCAAGCCTAACCAACAGTTTCAATTTCTAAGCGGGAAACCACTCTACCTTTTCAATCAAAGGACCTGGTGATCACTAAAAGAGTAAGTACTTCAAGTACACCTTCACCTTCCACTTCAGTTTCACAGATCAATACCCCCTCCTAAAAACTAGAAGGATGAACTACCTTCTCTTATTCCTAATTCATTTCAGACATTTGATATAATCAACCATGTCAAGAAAACTAAAATTCAAATATCTGAATTTGAATTCTTACAATCCAACCAATTCAGCAGTTGGATAAGTTGGTTCAGTGTGTAAAGAATAAACTATCCCTACAGGACCAGCTGTTCCAAAGGTGACTCCCACATCCACCTAGAATAACCTTGTCATTACTCATCCTACTATTCCCAAGAAGATAGAACCATTTTATGTCTCTTTGTTGGTAAATAGACACTAGCTAAACAATTGTATCATAAACTCAGGTGCATCTGACAATGCCATGCCTGCCAAAGTGGCAGAGTCTCTTAGACTCACACTAACCAAGACCTTTGGGAGATGTTTCTCCATGGAGAACAAATAAGTGCCATTGCTGGGACAAATCAAGGATGCCCAATTTGCATTTGCGGCATTCCCAGACAAGAGAATTAAGATAACAATCCTAGTGGCCAACGTCCCAACCTCATACGACATTCTTCTTGGGTGAAATTTCTATAAAGATGTTGGTGGTGAGTTAAGTATGGACCTGTCTGAAGTGAGGATCCTGGTCAAAGGCATCATGTAGAGATTACTCTCTGAGAAAGAGGCAAAATATATTGTCACTCAAACATTAGCACCTGAAGCTCAAATTTTATTTGAGTCTTTAGGCATGGTTAATTACTTCTTATCCATAGAGGAAGTTCATGTGGCATCTAATGAAATTTATGAATGTGATAGCCTGATAATCGATTTAGACAAAATAGTAGAAGAATTGATAGGACATAATGTAAGTGCAGAAGAATCCTTCCCTCTAATTAAAGAGAAATCTAAGAAAAGGTCAATTTTTGATGATGTGTGGATTCTCAAATTCAATGGCAACTATTCTACTACCAGCTCTGGAGCTGAGATTGTATTGATATCTCTTCAAGGAAATGCTTTTCCCTATTCTTATATATTACAGTTTAGCAACACCAACAATACTGCTGAATATGAATCACTGCTGCTCAGATTAAAGGCCGCTCAAGATAGGAGCATCAAACTCTTTCATGTCAAAGGAGATGTTGAGCTGGTGGTTTGCCAGGTCAAAAACCTATACCAAACCAAAAATGAGAGATTGCACCATTACCGCAATCTAGTTTGACATCAAATTGAAAGCTTTAATGCTTTTATATCTCTACAGTACCCAAGGAATTCAATGATTGAGTTGATGCATTAGCTATTTCTACAACTCTTTTGGTTCCTCACCCAATTTTTAAGGGAGACAAGTACACTATCAAACTAGTCTTTTGACCAAGTGTGCCTGACAATGCTAATCATTGGCAAGTGTTCAATGGTGACAACCAAATCATCACCTTTATGGAACAAAAAGATAATTTTGAATAGCTTCACTTCGAAGGTAGTGAGCTTCAGAAACTTCAATCAACCCTTGAAACAATTTTAAATGCAAGTGAAATATTCCTATAGCTAAAAGGGAATAAAATTTCTAAAAGATTGGTTTCCCTTGAGAAACTATTTGACAAGCACGATAGGTTCATCAAATAGCAACAAATAGATTCAAGCTCTTCCTAGGAGGCTGATCAAATAAATTTAGGTACTAAAGAAAATCTCAAGATGGTGAATATTAGGAAGTGTTGCACTCCTGAAGAGAAGCTCAAATTTATTGCCCTACTTCACCATTACATAGATGTTCTAGCATACTCCTATGATGATCTAAAGTCGCTCTAGCTTGAAGAAATTTGCAATGAAATTTCTCTCAAGAGTCATTCGATGCCTTACAAGTAGAAATCTTGGTAGTATAATATAAAGATATTAGGTACTATTCTATTCAAAATGCAAAAAATGCTAAATGCTAAGATAATTTTCCCAATCCATCATTCCACATGGATTGCAAACATAGTTCCTGTGAGAAAAAAGAATGGAAAAATTCACCTTTACATAAATTTTAGGAATTTGAATCAATCCTCCTTAAAAGATAATTACCCTCTGCCCATCATGGATCAAGTCCTTTAGATAGTGACTAGTTCAGAGATGTTATCAATGCTGGATGGCTTCTTGGGGTACAATCAAGTGGAAGTTGGTGAAGCAAACCAGCATAAGATGACCTTCACCATGCCTTGGGGCACCTTTGCATATCAAAGAATGCCATTTGGCCTAATAAATGCTGGCACCACTTTTTAGAGACTAATGGACCTTGCTTTCAAAGATGAAATGGGTAAGTTCATTGTGGTGTACCTCAATGATTTAACAATCTTTTTCAAGCATCATTCTGATCATGTGTGCCATTTGCAATAAGTGCTAGAATGATGTCACCAGAATGGCATTTCTCTAAATCCCAAGAAGTCTATTTTTGGGGTAACAGAAGGGAAAATTCTCAGACACATTGTATCTCAAAAAGACATAAAGATTGACTTAGAAAGAGTCAAATCCATCAAGCAACTTACTCTACCCACAAGTAAGACTATCGTTCACTCTTTTTTCAGAAAGGTGAAGTTTTTATGAAGGTTCATTCCTGAGTTCACCGAGAAGACTCGCCACATTGTGAACATGATGAAGGGAAAGGCCACTTTCAGTTGGACTGAAGAAGAAAAATTGGCATTTTGAGACATCAAGACAGCTATCACCCATGCCCCAATTCTAGTTTGTCCAGATTATACCAAAGATTTCACAATGTACAATTATGCTTCTGAACACACACTTTTAGCAATTCTGGTTCAACAGAACAAAGAAGGTGTGGAATCTCTCATATCCTTCATGAGCTGTCCTCTCAAAGCTCATGAACTAAAATATTCAAATATGGAGAAGCATGCTTATGTAGTGGTAAAGGTAGTAAAGCACTTCTATTTTTACATCTTGAATTCACACGTTATTGCCTTGATTCTTGATGCCACAGTTAAATCCATATTAACTCAGTAGAAGTTTGGAACCAAAAGGGGTAATTGGGTTGCTAAAATCTAGGAGTTTGATCTTGTTATCAAACTAATGAATATTGTGTGGGGAAGGGGTCTCTACCAATTTATTGTTGATAACAAACTAGAAGAAACATGGCATGAAGAAAGAAAAATTGAAGACCCACCAACAGTCCTCTTTGTCACCACTATGAATGAGTGGTAATCAAATATTGCTCATTTCCTTACCTATGGTGAGTGCCCTGCTCACCTATCTCATAAAGAAAAGAGGATTGTTAAGTTAAAATCTACCAATTTTATCTTATGGGACAATGGTATATATAAGAGGAACCTCGATGGGGTGTTCTTTCGTTGTGTGGATAAAGAGCATCACAACCAACTTCTAGAGTCCTTCCATAATCTGGCTTGTAGAGGACATTTTTCTATGCCTGTAACTGCCCATAAGATTCTATGAGCCAGGTATTACTGGCATACTCTATTTCAAGATGCATATAAATGGTTATGAAGATGTGAAATGTGTTAATATTTTGTTAGAAGACCCAAGTTAGCTGCTTTACCTCTTAAGCGAGTGGTAATCGAAGAGCCATTTCAGTAATGGGGAATTGATTTCATTGGTGCTATAAACCCATCTTCAAGTGTTGGACATGATTATGTCCTCATAGCCATAGATTACTTCACCAAATGGGTGGAAGCTATTCCAACCAAGCATGCTATTTTAGAAGTAGTATGCAATTTCTTCAAAGAAAACATCATTTCTAGGTTTGGGGTCCCAACCAAGATTGTGATAGATAATGCAGCCTATTTCTCTTCCCATGAGATTACTCAGTTCTATTTTTATTATGGGATTACCCTCTCCCACTCCTCTGATTACTTTCCACAAGGAAATGGCCAAGCAGAATCGAGCAACAAGAACTTGGTGACCATCATTAGGAAGCTGGTAGATGACAACCAATGAACCTGGCATAAAGTATTGGTTGATGCTTTATGGGTAGATAGAATTACACCCAAGAGGGTGATAGGTATGTCATCATTCCAACTTTTGTATGGTCTCAATGCAGAGATACCAATCACCCTAGAATTACCAGCACTAAAATTGGTAAAGGCGATCGAAGATCAGACATATGAAAGCTCGACTGACAAAATGATCATGTGCTTGACTGAGATGAATGAGCAGCAGACTATGGTGGTCGACTGAATCGTTATGCATCAAAGTCTGGTGAAGAAGCTCTTTGACTAGAAAGCAAAAACCCATGATTTATAGATTAGAGACCAAGTCCTATTATGGGACAAGAGAAGAGAACTAAAGGGAATGCATGAGAAATTTGATTCCTTTTGGAGAGGCCCATTTGTTATTCATCAAATCAATGGTGAAAATAGTTTCCTACTAAAGTATCAAGATGACACACCCTTTTCTCTACCTCACAGTGAGCAGTATCTGAATCACTTCAATTTTTAAAGTATCAAATAAGATCAGCTTGTACATATGTATATTTGTATAGTCTTTAGTTCTATTTTGTTCTTTTCATTTTCATTTTTTTTGGCACCTTTTTTTTGGGTAGCATGACTCCATAGCCCAATGGCATACTTAAAGACACTAGAGATTCTAGATTCTACTCCCTTCGACTATTTTTATAATCGATGGAAGTTCCCCAATTGGAGCCAGCTATTCTCAAACTTTGTCACTCATTTTTAGGGACAACATATCAACTATTTTGGTCCTACAAGCAAAAATTCTCTCTTCCCTTCTCAAAAAAAATGTTCTGAGTATTCAAATTCTTTACTTATTCAAGTCTTCTCAATTAGAGAACTCACAAGTTCAATAGATATGCTTTCTTAGAAAGAAGTTCCAATAGAGGCTGGTTCAACATCGAAGTTCAATCAAAAGACTTAGCAGCAGGATTTAAACAAAAAGAATGAACCATTGAACCATTGAACCTTAAACCAAAAGTGTTCAAAGTTCAAAGGTTCAATGATTTCAAAGGTTCAAAAAAGAGTTAAGCGCTCAACGAGTTCAAAGAGAATCAACCGCTTCGAAGAGTTCAACATGTTCAAAGACTTCGGCAAGTCCTAAAGTTTAATAAGTTCGACGGACTTAAAGAAAAGAAGGATTCAAAGAGTGAAGGTTGAACCATTGAACCTTGAACCAAAATGGTTCAATGAGTTCAAAGGTTCAATGAGTTTAATAAGATCAAAAGACTTAAACAAAAGAAGACTTCGAAGGAGAAAGATTGAACCGTTGAACCTTGAACCAAAAGAGTTCAAAGTTTAAAGGTTCAATGAGTTCAATAAAGTTTGAGAGACTTAGAAAAACAAAGATTCAAAGAGAAAAAAAAGAAAGGTTGAACTGATTGAACCTTGAACCTTTATGGTTCAAAGTTCAAAGGTTCAACAAGTTCAACAGAAAAGAAAAGGATCTAAAAACTTTGAAGGACCAAAGGATTTTGAGAAAGAGAATGAACCTTTGAACCTTGAACCAAAAAGGTTCAAGGTTCAAATGTTTAAAGTTTCAAGGAATTTCAAAGTTTGAAAGGGAGCTTCGAGTGAAGGAAGGAAGCAGAAGATTCCAGAGACAAGTTCGAAGAGATGGTTCAATCGAAGAGGAAAAGAAGCGATTAAACCAAGGAGCCGATAAGACCGCCTGAACCATTAAACCATTAAACTAATAAACTCTCATGGTTCAAAGGTTCAAGGTTCAACATGGTTCAAGTGACCAGTAACCAATGATGTCCCCGTGGATGTCAAATTCAAGGTAATAAAATGCCTATTTATTTTCAAATATGGCATGAAACCTTTGAACAAACTCAGCGACCAGCTAAAGAAGAAGCCGAAAGAGCCTACAGACAAGGAAGAGATAGCCTGAGATCTCAAATCACAAGGAAGAGATAAAATGCATTAAAAAAAGAGGGAATAAGAGGGAAAGACCAAAAATATCTATGTAGGAGTTATTTCTAGTTGGTGAAACAGTCCACCAAATGGACATCAGAGAGTGCGACAAATCAAGAACATGCCTTATTTTTCTCCATTGAGTAAAGGTGAAGTGGATAGCTATGCAAATATCAGGAAGAGGACCAAGTGGCCTATACTTTGAAGGAGACATTTGAGATGAATTGACATGCCACAGTTAAGGCCGATGCCCTGTTCCAGCATGGCCCCTTGACAAAACTAAAAATGCATTCAAGGCATTGAATACAGCATGGGCCATTCCATGAAACAAAGCACCAAGTCTTTCTTGGCTATTATATATTGTAATATCTTATTTTATGAAGGGGGGATCTCTCTGTTATAGAAGCAAAAACTCTACCCAAATTGAAAGGCATTTCCTGAGACTTTGAGCTCAGATTGTTAATCATATTTCTTTATTTGAATGAGAAAACAAGTGACCTTTCAGACTTTGTGCTGGAATAGCTTATGTTATTTAGGAAATTATTCTTATGTCTATTTCTTAGAACTATTCTTGTCCAATTAATTTAACAAGCAGAACTAGTGGAAGTAATTAGGAAGGTGTCCTGAAGTCGACTGTGGAGAGACTTTGTGCTGCCACAATTGTCTTTAGCATATTTGTTTTTTCTATTTATGTGTAAAATATATTGGGATGACTTTGTGCCCCCATTTTCCTTCATATATTTCAATCTTTGGTAGTTGAGGTGGAGACTTTGTGCTACACTTCATCCTACTGTGTTTCTACATCTAGTTACTATTACTACCAGGAAGGAATCTGGCTGTTGACTGAATATTACTTTTGAAAGAAGATAAGTACCTTCAACAATTACCTAAGATTTATCCTTTGATCTATGAACATCATCTCTAAAAGAGAGAGATAGATGGTGTTTTTCTACCCTTAAGTGTTATTTTCAGCTTATATACATAGTATATAGTACCTCATAGTTTTAGGGAACCTCCCCTTGATGAGAGGAGAGATTTGTCCTATTTTGATGTGGTAAACCTGCACATTTTGGCCAATCAATCTCCTTATGCTATGGTTGAAACAACCTATTTTTTCCATCAGTTAGTTGGTGACAAAATATTCACCCAACAAGATCCAACCACCACTTGAACCCCTTCTTAAAACACTATTCACAATAGGCCTTCATACACACAAAAAGTATGTCTTAAACAACTTAAGCATAAACACAATTTTAGAAAATAAAAAAAATAATAAATCACATATGAAAAAACCTCATGACCTCAATGTCATCACAAAATTCGTTATATACTTTAACTCAGGGTATACAAGCTTAAACTCTTCTCTGCAAGATGCTCACTCTGAACTGACATCTAGCCTCAAAATATAGTCATGTAAAATTGAACTTTTGACACCTAAAATAAAACAATAAAGGACTTAAAATTCATGAACATGATCCTAAATCATCCTATTAATGACCTAAAATAAAAAAATCATAATCTATAATGGAAACTATTTGTCTTACAAACTAATTTGTTGACCTTTTCTCTCACAGTCTTTACTCAACCAAACAAGCCATTTTGGATTCAAAAATTTAACTAATTTAACTAAATAAAAAACCTTATAAAAATCATGAATATGACATAAAAATACCAAACAACATATCTGCATACTTAGATCCACCACTCTTTCATGAAATCACACCAAAATCTACCTTTTCATACTGCCTGGGTTTTGCACTTTTTTATTCATTAGACCTGCTAATGAATGGCCAACTTGGATCACCAAATTTTCACACCAGATGGATATAAATTGTACATAAACATTCATGGACACAAACTACAAGTCTCAAACTTTATCCTCCATCTATTTAGTAGCTTTGACTTGGTCAACTCTGACTACTATAATAAATCTCTAAGAAATAAGTCCTTTCTTTTAGGGTTGACTCACTCACCTAAAGACTCAATCAGTCATAAAAATGATTGGGAGAGTTTAATACAACCTCCAATCACTAAAATAGACATACCAATCCACTCTGAGCACTTTATAACGACTTCTTTCATATTAGGTCACTAGTAGGGTTCTTTGAGGGTTTAAACCATCTTCCATTATTAGAAATTATTCATAAAGCTTAGCCCCTCATTCCAAAAACTAATTCCTAGTAATTTTATCTAGGACTCCTCCAAATATACCATGAATATCTTAGGTCATCATGTAGATGCTACATGTGCCAATGAACACTTGAAAAAACTTCTCGGGTAGACATCTCTTCATCTTGTGCACTCGAGAGACCTTAAAACACTTTTTCAAGCCTAAATATTCAAACCTTGACCTCATACTTGGTTAAAACACCTATAAAAATATATCACACCACTGAAAATGATCACATGCTCATTATTATCTTGAAATATGAATCTCATACCTCATTTGGACACCATCTCTCTCTTTGTTCTCTATACCTTGACTTATAAACCACATTAGTCCTTGAAACTGACCTTCTAACCACTATAAAAGATATTAATGCCTCATATACATGACATACAACCTATTACCCTGATCAACCACTACCATACATCTTATCACATTCTTGGGACCACTCATCTCACTAAGCAACCAATCCTATGCCTTTACACAAGGTCTTTTCATGCCATGACTAAGCCATGGCAAGACTCCTTAAGCTCTTAATACTTGACATAAGGATATACTTATTAAGCACTTATCACAAAAATACTCAATTTTCCACTACAACAATCTCTTCAATTGTAATATCCCAAATGGGATACTCATACAAACATACAACAATTCTAAAAAATCCCACTTCAAAAATTTTGGAATAAACAAATTTAGATGAATATGAAAATACTAATGGAATGAAATCTTTACAACATATATGAAAGACAAAAAAATATGATATATTGACTACTTATGAAATAATAACACAATACATGAAATAATAAGCTCTTACACACACAAAGAACTATTACTACAAACCCATACCAAATCTACAACACTTTGAAGAATAATTGCAATCTTTTGATGAGATCACCTCCATGAACCATAGGCACCCAAGGTATTTCATCCTTAAATACTTCTTCTCCAATTATTTTTCATCCAATTAAGAATTTGAACGAACATAAGTTCATACAATGACATAAGACATGAATTTGAGTTATAAATTGGCAATAGATGATTTTTATAATGAGAGAGCCTTCCTTAAGTAGAAAATGAGAAGGAGAGAGAGGACATGAAACTTTATGGGAAATCAAGTAAATTCATCCCATTCAAGTGGGATTACTATTGAGAAATAGTCGAAGCTTGGCACCTTCTAAGAGAGTTAAAATCAATCTCCCACTTTAGACAAAACATCCCCACCTTCACATGTGAGTCAATTTAGCATAGTAAATCTTGTCCTCCACTTCCTAAGTGAACAAAAGATTCCAAAAGAGGTCCCAACACTCTTTTGACTTGTCCCCCACTCTTCATCATGAAGCCATTAAGGAAAATGCACCACACTTCTTCATTATGTCATTTTCCTCCAAGGATCACACCATGTGGACAAATAAAGTAAATCTAATTTATCTTCCAAGTGGAGTGGTTCATCCCACATCAAGTACATGATATTGACCCCATGTGAGGACCCCTATGGGCCATGCCACCTCACCACTATATCATCACCTGCATCACTTGCCATGTCACCATGAATAGTGACAATAAATATTGATCTATGAATAGTAACTCAAGAATAATGCTTATGAATAGTTTTGGAGGAATATTGGAATTAGCCAATTTTCCCATGACATCAAATTAATTTCAAAGGGGACATGACAAATCTTCCCTTCCTAAAATTTATTATCCTCAAGCAATTTCAAACCAATATGCTCAAAAATCATCATGCCAAGGTGTTGCATCCAACTATAGGGCCCATATAATCTAGAACCTGTGCCTATCAAGTGATCCAACCTTTTCTAAAGATCACTCCAATAAACACTCTCCCTGAACTCTAAAACATTCTTGTGCAACTCATGTAATTTGACCATCCTTGTGAAAAAACTCTTAACCCTATGAGCAAGAATGTCAAGCAAATATGCATGACTCACAAAAACATAAATGCAAACCTTTAGAGGATCCCTGATATGAGGCATGAATTTACATTCTTGACTTGATTTTGGTAATGGAGATGTGGTTGAACCAGTCCATTGATTCTAAATGTTACCAGGATCCCAAACAAATCTCAATATCTTCCCACCAAGTGTCTACTATACCACTTTGATATACATTTGAGCTTCCATAACTAGGTTAGCATTCATAACATTTTCAACAACAATGATTGTGAATTTATCACAATATTTACTTCGATCATGTCTAAAGATATCTCTTGGTTCCCATATTATGATGTGTGGGTTGATTTGAATCAAAATATCTATGTGATCTAACCTTAGAATCCTATTATCATTCACTATATTTCCTACTAAGGTCAATTTTGATTCTTTATATGGCATAATGAAATCATGAGCAACAATGATGTTGAAATCATAAATTTTATAATGCAAATAGTTCTACATACCATCTAGAAACCACATCATTATGCATTGACAAGCTTAAGCCAAAGGATCTAAATGCACTCTTTTACCCTCCTTAGAATGATGAAAAAACTAAAATTCATTGGTGCTATCATTCCCATATCTTGATATGAAACTATGAGAATGATTAAAAAACACCTTATACATACCAAAATGGATTATGGCCTTTACATTGTTGAGTCTAAATGGTGTAACCAAAACCTCAAAATATCTCCATTGACAGCAAAAAATAGTCTCCTAAATATCTTTTATTCTCATCCATGCCTGATGATACCCATATTTCAATTCTTTCCTTGAATAATGCACATCACCATATAGCTTTCCAATAAATTACTTTGTACACTTGTTGGGATGGAGGTATGGAGTGATCATGATAGACGTAGAACCTAGTCCCACTATAATAATGATTCTACTATCTGGTGGTAACCCTAGAGGCAAGTCATTAAACACCACATTATGCTTGTAAGAAATTTACCAATGTGATAAGTATATTCCTTACAAAGCATCAAGAAACTAATTGTTTCCCAAACAACTTATCCAATAAGAGAATACCTCTCCATTTTATATAACCATTTTATGGTGATCCATGAGAAACCTTTCTAAACATCACATCTTTTCCTTTAAATTTAAACTTGAGTTTCATGGAATTATGTGATAAATAATCATTGAAGTGCAACCTTTGTATACCAAAAACTATGTTATTTTTTCCCACAACAAATGAATCATCACGTACCTCATGATCTTGGAGCTTACTCTCATATAATTTTAAACTACTATGAGATGCCTTCACCCCATTTCTTCCATAAGCTAAGAATTGTCAGAACATGGCCAAAGCATGCATGATGGCTCAACTTTATTTATTTGATTCTTCTAACTTCCAAGTTTTAAAAGTTATGGGATGCTACTTCTAAACTAATACCATTCCAAGTTCTTGTCCTAAATCATCATATTATATAACAAAAGGAAGTGATAAATCTGAAATAACAAGAACTTGACCTCATTACCTTCCTTAATCTTCCAACAATGGCTTGTGTTGGTTTTGTTATGAATGGGAGAGAAGCATTCTCTTCCCTGATGAGATTAAACAATCTAACCCTTTCTAATCCTTGGTGTGTTGAATAATCAATCACTCTAAGTAGAAAAACATAACTTGTTATTTTTACCATATTATTTTGCAGTTCCCAAACATGGTGTAGATTTACAACTAAATGCATGATATAAAAGTTTATATATTCTTTTGGAGTTCCCATACTTTCTTTGTTTGATTCTTT
Source organism: Torreya grandis (assembly GCA_037957365.1). Taxonomy (NCBI): domain Eukaryota; kingdom Viridiplantae; phylum Streptophyta; class Pinopsida; order Cupressales; family Taxaceae; genus Torreya; species Torreya grandis. Next base: position 1,772,339 of record JARHVA010000996.1, on the reverse strand, counting down.
GAACTTCCAAGTTTTAAAATTTATGTGCTGCCACTTCTAAACTAATACCATTCCAATTTATTCTCCTAAATCATCATATTATATAACAAAAGGAAGTGATAAATCTGAAATAACAAGAACTTGACCTTATTACCTCCCTTAATCTTCCAACAATGGCTTGTGTTGGTTTTGTCATGAATATAAGAGAAGGATTCTATTCCCTGATGAGATTAAACAATCTAACCCTTTCTAATCCTTGGTGTGTAGAATAATCAATCACTCTAAGAAGCAAACCATAACTTGTTCTTTTTACCATATTCTTTTAGATTTCCCAAACATGATGTAGATTTACAACTAGATGCATGATATAAAAATATTTGCATAAAGTGGTAAAAATCTGAGTTTCCTTCTTGATTTCTTCTTCATACATACAATCATTTTTGGAGATTAAGATATCATCCACATGAATGAAATCACAATTTATTACCTTTTCTTTCTTGGGATTAAAGCTTCTCCACAAGTGATTGAAAATTCTCCCATAAAATGCACACCATGCAATCTCCATGTATTGTTGGATCCTTCAAAAATCATGATGTAGAAGTCTTTGTAAATATCTTGTTTTCCCAATAGGATGACTAATGTCCTTGCCTTCATAATTATATGAATTTTTAGTGCCCCCTTCTTCATAAGTCCTTCATCTTGCTTGTAACTTGAAACCCCAAACACCATAACAATCTTAGTCACAAAATCTTGGACATCAAAAAAATACTTAATATGCTAACCCATATCTTTCATCAAGATTCTTGTAGGGGCTATATCCATTTTTCCACCATCTATGATCTTGTTTTTCCATAAGTGATCTATAATACTTGCACATGGATTCTTCATAATGTGGTTAGAGAACACAACAAACTCTAAGTGTTTCCTTATGGACTTCCCTCCATTCCAAATGCAAAATAAAGAGAACTTAAGAGTAATACCAATGCTTATATTTACTCTTTCTCTTAAAATATTACTTGGATTCCATTTGAAAAAATAATGTGAAATGCAAAACAAAGAGCCCTCATGCCCTATACTCCAAGTTGTGCCTCTCACTCTATCACTCTTTTATGCATTCTTTCCATGATGAATACAATTTTATAGTGGAATAAAAGGAAACAATAAATATGAAATATGAACATTATTCTCATACCTTAGGCTGTCAAAATCGAGTTCGTACACCTTGTTATTCTGATACCCAACCATTATCTCACTCGTGGAGAGTTTGGTGGTTAGTACAAGTTCCTCCATATTTAATCCTTTACCTCTAATAAGAAAATCTCCTCCTTATTTGAATAAAACATTTGGTTGAAACATGAAATCATTAGAATCCAAAAAAAAATCTTTTATTACCAAAGAAGGTTTACCTTCAATCTGCATGTTGGATTTAGCCAAAACAGTAGGATCCCATGCCATTAAATATGAGACATATTGATGTTGAGAGAAAGGATATCCATTCCAATTTATACCATTTATCCTTTTAATATTGTTATAATTCTTTTAATCATGACATAAAATTTGTAATGGTATCATATGCAACAAATCATGGCTCCTACCAAAGCCCTTGTTACAATCAAAGAAGCAATCAAAGTGTTTACCTCTATCAACCGCTTTTAAAATATCTAAAGGATTTGTAGTAGTATTAATATCACCCTTCTCATCACCCATATAATAAGTCTCAAATGGTGCATCATTTCTAAAATCATGCTCCTCAACTCACCTTTGGCTGCAAATAAGATGTTCATCCTCATTTGTCTGCAATGTGGTTAGTTTATCTTCAACCACATTTTTAGGTTCCATTCTTTCTTTTTCCTTTGGCTCACTATTAGGCATAAAATTATTAGAAGATAAATATATATATTCTACCAATAAAATATTTTTACCTTGGAAATCTTCTTCTGATGTCACCACAATATCATCTTCTAAGGCATGGAGTGCCTCTAGTTCCACTCTTTCTTCCTTATCTTGAGAGCATATTTTCTTCTCTTTATCTTCTACCTATATGGTAGATTCACCCAAGCTTTTATTTTTTTCAATTCATTTTAGTTATGGAATTTATTATTTGACCTTCTCTTCCTTGAAGGGCCTTCTCTTTGGTCTAAGGACCTTTAGATCTTCTTGAAATTATTGAATGAGTTTCTCTCTCTCTCTCTCTCTCTCTTGAACTATAGCAGGAGTTCATCCAGTGTCTACACCTCTTGCATAGGTTATCTTTCTTCTACCTTTGGAATAACTTTGGCTTCCAATTCATATTCATTAAAACTAAGAATATTCAAAACAAACCTCACAGGCTTGAAATATCTTTGCTTTGATACCACTGTAATATCCCAAATGGGATATTTATACAAACATACAAAAATTCTAAAAAATCCCACTACAATAATTTTGGAATAAACACATTTAGATGAATATGAAGATACTAATGGAATGAAATCCTTGCAACATATATTAGAGAGACAAAAATATGATATATTTACTATTTATTAAGGAATAACACAATACATGAAATAATAAGCTCTTACACACAAAGAGTTGTTATTATAAACCCACACCAAATCTGTAACACTTTGAAAAATAATTGCAATCTCTGGATGAGATCACCTCCATAAACTATAGGGTTTTCATGCTTTAATTCTTCAAGAAACAAAGGGGTTTCATCTTTGAATCCTTCTTCTCCAATGGGTTTTTGTACAAGGAATAATGTGAATGAACATAAGTTCATACAATGTCATAAGTCATGAATTTGAGTTATAAACTGGCAATAGATGATTTTTACAATGAGAGAGCCTTCCCTAAGTAGAAAATGAGAAGGTGAGAGAGGAGAGGAGAGGAAAATTCATGCGAAATAAAGTAAATTCATCTCATTCAAATGGGATCAATATTAAGAAATAGGCATAAGCTTAGTACCTTGTAAGAGAGTCAAAAGTAATCTCCCACTTTAGACAAAGCATCCCCACCTTCACATGCTTCCATAATTATGCCCCCACCATCACATGTGAGTCAATTTAGCATAGTAAATCTTGTCCTCCACTTCCTAAGTGCACAAATGATTCCAAAAAAGGTCCCAACACTCTTTTGACTTGTCCCCCACTCTTCATCATGAATCTATTAATGAAAATGCATCACACTTCTTCATTATGTCATTTTCCTCCAAGGATCACACCATGTGGACAAATAAAGTAAATCTAATTTGTCTCTCAAGTGGAGAGGTACATTCCACCCAAATCACATGCTCCTAGCCCCATGTGAGGACCCTCATGGGCCATGCCACCTCATCCCCAAGCTACCTCACTACTTTATCATTACTTGCATCATTTTTCATGTCACCATAAATAGTGACAATGAATATTAATCCATGAGTAGTACCTATGAATAATACTCATGAATAGTAACTTAGGATTAGTGCTTATGAATAGTGTTGGAGGAATATTGGAATCAACTAATTTTATCACAACATCAAATTAATTTCAAAGGGGACATGATAATAATAAACTCATACAAACCTCATCACAACACTCTTATTTGCTAAGAACATGACAACTGACCTTGATCATCCTTCACTAGAGCAACACTAGCCTTGATCATCTTTCACTATAGTAACATCAAACTTGACACAAGACTTCCAACTACAAATACAACACTAGGAAACAACCTTGACCATTGATCACCTTTGATAACCTCATGCTGATACCTCAACTATCCTTGCTTACTTAGACATCAACCTTCACTCATGCATACCCTAAAGACCAATCACCCTACATATTCACCAGATGCATCTAGACATCAATGAAAACACATTTTGAAATTAATAACATCATATTGACATCAATGAAAAAACTATGCTACTAAACTCCCCCTTTGTAATTGATGGCAAAATACACTATAATATGATCAATCTCTTCTCCCCTAAACTAGTCTTTATCCCCCTTTGAAAATAATGACAAAGGGTCTTCCATAAAAAAATATCTAATCCTTGGACCTGAACTTCAAGAAACCACACAATGAAATGTTGACCAAATACTCACCTTAGGCTAGAACACTTGAATTTCTCCTCAAGAAACCATACCTCTTATGTCATCTACATCTTGACTAAACTACATACAGAGCTCCATCCCAACTTTTTATTGTTCTTAATATCCTTATATATCTAACATCAAACTCAAATCTACCTTCATACTGACTTGAACTTTCACATATCTACCTTGTTCCTTTAAATCACAGAGCTAACAAGCTATCCCTATATCCATACTTTCCTTTTGAGTCACATAATGAATAACAATCTCTTCTAACCACCTTCATGCTTGATTGGAAATTCAACCTTTTTTCACACCATAAATACTCTTGATATCACCCTCTTAGCTCCATAATCCATATTTGATCCATCTACATCAAGATAACCCTTCTTTTATTAGTTCACTATTCATTAGGTCTATAAAACACCTAGTTCACTGTCTGCTAGAATTTTATCTTGCTTGATCACCTTCACCTCACACAACTAAGACATACAAATCATATAAACATGTGATACATAGCCCAAAGGTCATATTTAAATTCCTAGAGAAATCACACTAAATGCCTATGATCATAAAACATCTCTATAATCAACCCTTATCAACCATGTCTATTAGGTCTATCTACAATCAAAGATATTATTCTAAGGGAATAATATAGTCCATGCTAGAGAAAATATCACTTATGTCATGTCCATATGGTATCTCAGATGTTCTTCTTGCATCAATTCATCTCCTTCATGTTTTTTAAGCCACCATGGCACAAACCTCATTATGATATCTTCCTTACATCATTTTGTCAACTAGGTATGCACTTACATACTTCATTATGACACACCTCTCTCATAACTTGTCTTCTTCATGATATGAAAATTGAGAATATAAAACATGTGCCTTGGTCCTCTGTGACCTTAATGTCATCTTGATGCACATAGAACACTCAACTCTTTATGGTAATACCCCAATGAACAACTCTATAATTTTCTTTTATGCTTACTGGTTTTTCATGATTTCACTGTGTTCTACATACTTAGAACTTTTTTATGCTTCTCTTAGATATATTATATCTCTCCATAGATTCTTAACCATAATATTCTTACACTTCAACATGATTTCTATGTCTATACATATTTACAAAGACACCATCATGATCATATTGGCCTTATAGTCCAATCCATATTTTACTTTGATGGTCAAGACACATTGAGCACATTGATTAAATCATTCCATATATTTCAAGCATGATATTCAATGTAGAACACTACGTAAATGAAACACCTAATGTTCACTGAATTTTGTAAGCCATATAACATTCTTTGACTTCATGAAGGACTCTCCTAGGGCTTATTGGTATATGAAGACAAGAAACCCTCATAGGTCTATCTTACCTCTATCTTGCATGTTATTATTCATACCCCATATAATGACCATGTAGAATAAATAGTCATGAACTTCATGACCTTAGGAACACCTTTAGACTTATGGACCAATTTCTCTTCTAGTCAAGAGTCATTCAAAAACTCTACAAGTAACCTTGTTAGCCAATGTCAAATACCTTCATGACACAATCAACTTTCATGATGTTTTTATTGCACAAAATACACTCCCAAATCTATCTCAATGCATAAAAAATATACACAAGGAACCAAGAACATCATACAACATTAAAAACATCATTTCCAAGTCTTTAGATCAGTTCTTATCACATTTCTCTCTACTCAGGTCTATAAAACTTTTCACACTCTGTAAAATTTGAGTTTGACACACATTTATTGAAATTATACAGATAGTCAAGAACTCTTTCCACTTGGAGGATTTTCATCACATTGTCTAGTTCATCTTTGATTTTTACACCAACCTATTTTGATCAATATCATGGATTCTATTCAATTTCTATGCTCTCAAGTTCCTTAGCAAAGTGGTTCAAATTCAAATTCAATGGTCATATTTTTGAATTACAATGACTATTTCTCAAGGGTTAAACTTGAAAATCTTTGGCATGTCTCTTGTCTATAGACCAAATTTGATGGCATATAACTTGAGCTAAAATATTCCTCATTATACCAAATTTTTAGGACAACTTCTTGGAATATCTGACATCATCTCCATGTAACCCTTTGACTAGGTTTGTCTATTTAGGTGCATTTAATAAAATCACAAACTTGCTCATCTGAGAGGATTTTCATGACATTCGATGATGTTTTGGATTCTCTAAGCTTGTGATAGGCATTTTACTTTCTCCATATGATAATTGAAATCTACAAAACCTCACCAAAACATCTATGAGACCCTCAAAACATCCTCTTGGCCATGAATTATCTCTCAACATGCCAAAAGACCACACTTATAGATTAGACTCAGCAATCTTAAACATGCCTTATACCTTCTTGACATACAACACCTATCAAAGCTCAATAAGAATCTGCCATGCTTCCATTTATTGATGAGTGTCTCCATGAATCCTAATGGAGTCACCCATTTTGTAGGGCATTAAAATAACACAAATTCAAGAGATTCCCATATCTCCATACTCTCACAAGACTGAATATTCTTTAGTGTCCTTTTAGGATTGACTATTAACTTAGGCTTGACCTTTGACTTTGCCTCTTTTTCATCCTTTTGAGCTGACAAATAATACTCTTGATATTATTTCAAATATGACTTATGATCTATAGTAGAAAATATCCCAACTCGGTTTATGAGTTGATCATGACTCACCTTGACTACCTTTGGCTTCCGTACCTTGATTTGATTTTTCTCCTTCACTCTAGGAGCTTCAAACTTCTTGATTTCACTAACATTCTCCTTGGATTGGGATAAAGCATTTGACTTATCCACTTTGTCATCCTTCTTCTTCTCAATTAAATCTTCATCCTCACTACTTTGATTAACCACATGAGAACCAAGACCTCTCTTATCTCTTGACATGTGGCTTAAACAACCACTATCTATACTCTAAGCTTTCATATAATCTTCTTATTTAGGCTTCTGCTCCTCCTTCATCTTATCCACAAGGTTTGAATTTTTGACCTCTATCATATCTTCTTTTCCTTCAATATTTTTCTCTTTCTTTACCTTATCCATAGAGTTTGACTTCTTGATCCATTTCTTTGTGGCATGACTATGAAACTTTTGTCTTGATTGGTGTTCTTCATACACCTCATCTTAAAATATATTACAAAGTGTTCTCTTTGATCATAGTTGTAACACACATATCTCATTCAATGATTCCTTCCATATCTCCAAGAATACACATTCTTGAATTATCTTTTTTAGTCTCTCTTTATACAGTCTCTTGATTTATGACCAAACTAGCTACAAGAGAAACAATAACCATTAAAGTAACTTACATACCTTATGGTATTAGGCTGTCTGATAGGAGTTGTCTTCATTCTTCCAACACCATTATTATTTGGTGGACCATTAACCTTTGAGGTCTAACTCTCCTTGGATTTAGATTTCTCCTTGTGGTCTTCTTTGAATCCAAGACCTTCCTTGACATTTGTAGATTTTTGACGACTCAAGAAGTCATCTAGGACACCTGAACTCTTCTCAAATTTTTGATAGGTCTTCAACTTGCTTGATGCCTACTCTAACTCTGCCTTCAAAGACTCCACTTATATTCTAATATTGGAGTATTATTCCATAAGACTCTTCCCTTTTGAATAAAATCCATTATCTATTTTATGAATAAACCTTCATTGATATCATGATAAACACTTTCATCATCACAATCCACGCTTGTGCTTCTTAGGATCACCTTTAGGTTGTTAAGGCTATCTCAAAGGACTTATTATGATGCCAATTATTAGAAGCATAATTATTGAGAGGGGGTGGGAGGAAGGGGTGAATTAATCTCTAAAACCTTTACTACAATTCCACCTAATCATTCATTCAAACATGTAGATCAAATAATGACTAAGTAACCACCTACATATGCATGAAACATAAGAACACAAGATAATACATCATATATGTGGGAAACCCTCAAGGGGAATAAAACCCAATTATCCTTGAAAATGTATTATAGTCATATAAGAAAAAATATCACAATTTAGTGAAGCACCAACTCCAGACAAAGCACCAACCCCAACTAGCTAAGTACTAACCTAGCTAGGCTTTAGAAAACACCAAATTGCAAGGAGGCACCAACCCCATAGATTACTCAACACAAAATCAACCACTTTAACTAATTAATCACCTTAATAACACCTTGTTTCTCATACAATAGATGATGATCACCTTATTTATCTCTTCACACACTTATATCCCTCTCAAAACTACCTTTGGGCTTCTTCGCACTACTAGATCTCTTCAAGATAGATTAGGTCATATGACCTTGATTCTAATATTTTATTGTACCTATATTATATATTAATTATAGTTTCTTCACATCTCTCTGATGGTATATAATAAATTTATTGGCCACTTCAATCCTATAATTTAATTAGTTGTTGAGACAACTATCAACTATTAACTATCTATTTGTCAGGTCAGGTCGGGTCGGCCATATATATAGATAGGGAAAGTTTGTAGTTGGTGATTCGAATTAGTAGTCATTGGTTAAGAAGCTCCCTACCCTATCTATCTATATGGAAATGAATATATATATATATATATGTATGTATGTATGTATGTATGTATGTATGTATGTATGTATGTATGTATGTATGTATGTATGTATGGTAATGGCCCTCTAAATCAACTCTTCAATCTTATATTTCATTCGCTTATTCACCCAATTGTCTAACTAACTCAATTAGGCTTAATTATTCTTGCTCTTATACAAGTCACTTGCTCTCACACACCTTGTTTGGCCATATAGACTTACACACTTAGATTATCATTAAAATAGGTCTTATAAAAAATTTCAAACATGAATCAAGCAATAAATTAGGCCAACCAAAACTTAATATATCAAATCCCCTTTTAGGCCTTAAGGAGACCTAATTCAATTAGACCTACTTTGGCAACACATTACCTCATGAATCCTTGAAATAAAATAAATGTCATTGAATAACAATATACTTTCATAAATAAATAAAATATACCTTATCCAACTTAATTTTAAGTCCACAACACCTTCTAGGTCCAACCATCACTTGAACCCCTTCTCAAAACATTGTTCATAATAGGCCTTCATACACACAAAAAGCCTATCTTAAACAACTAAAGTATAAACATAATTTTTAAAAATAACCATAAAAATAAATCACATATTAATAAATCTCATTACCTTAGGTTCATCACAAACTTCATTAGATACTTCAACTCAGGGTATACAGGTTCAAACTCTTCTCTACAAAATGCTCATTCTGAACTACCAACTAGCCTCAAAACACAATCATGGAAACTTGAACTTATGACAGCTGAAAGAACATAATAAAGGACTTAAAATTCATGAAAATTATCTTAAAATATCCTTAGAACAATTTACAACAAAAAAATCATAATATTTAATGGTAAATCTGGGTCTTGTAGACTAAGTTATTGACCTTCTTGCTCACAAGCCTCACTCAGCCAGACAAGCCATTTTGGATTCAACATTTTCACTACTTTCACTAACTACCAAATTTTATAAAAATAATTAATAATACATAAAAGTCTCAAAAAATAGATTCATACATTTAGATCCATTACTCTTTCATGAAATCACACCAAAATCCACCTTTTCATACTGTCTAGGTTTTGCATTATTTTTCTTCATTAAGCCTGCTCGTGATTGGCTAAATTGGATCACAAAATTTGCACACCTAAGGGATATAAATTACACAAAAACCTTCATGTACATAAACTAAAAGTCTCAAACTTTTTCCTCCATCTATTTATTAGCTTTGAATTGGTCAACTTTGATTGCTATAACAAATCTCCAAGAAATAAGGCCTTTCCTATAGGGTCCACTCACTCACCTAAAGACTCAATCACTCTTGGAAATGATTGAGAGAGTTTAATATAACCTATAATCATTAAAATATCCAAATCAATCCTTTATTATCACTTTATAATAACTTCTTTCATATCAGGTCACTATTAGGGTTCTTTGAGGGTTTAAACCACTTCCACTATTGGCAATCATTCATAAATCTTAGCCCCTTATTCAAAAAAATAATGCCTAGAAATTTGAGCTAGGACCCTTCCCCATATACCATGAATATATTATGTTCTCATGCAGATGTTGCACATGCCAATGAACACTTGAAAACCTTCTTGGGTAGATAACTCTTCATCCTGTGCACTCAAGAGACCTTTAAACACTTTTTCAAGCCTAAAAATTCAAACTTTAACCTCATACTTGGTCAACACACCTAGGAAAATTTAGCACACCACTAAAAATTCTCACATGCTAATTCTTATCTTTAAATCTAAATCTCATATCTCATTTAGCCATCATATCTCTATCTTTACTCTCTAGACCTTGACCTACAAACCATATTAGTCCTTGAAACTAACCTTCTAACCACTGTCTAAGCTCTCAAAACCTCATATACATTCCATAAAACCTCTTACATTGATAAAACATTATAATACATCTTCTCACATACCTGAGACCACTCATCTCACCAATCAACCAAGCCTATGCCTTCACATAAGGTATCTTCATGCCATGATTAGGCCATGACAAGACTCAATAAGCTCTTAATACTTGACACAAGGATATACTTATTAAAAACTTATCTCATCAAAATAACACTCAAATATCCAATGCAACACTCTCTTCAATGAACACATACAAGCCTCATCACAACACTCTTTTTTTCTAAGAACTTGACAACTAACCTTGATCAACCTTCACTAGAGTAACATCAACCTTGATGATCTTTCAATAGAGTAACATCAAACTTGAAACAATCCTTACAACAATAATCAATAAACTTGACCATTGATCACCTTTGATAACCTCATGTTGATACCTCAACTATCCTTGCTTACCTATATATCAGCTTTCACTCATGCATACCTCACAGACCACTCACCCTGTATCTTCATTAGATGTATTTAGACATCAATGATAACACACTTTGACATTAATGACATCATATTGACATAAATTAAAATGCTATGATAATAAACTCTTCCTTTGTCATTGATGGTAAATCACACTATAGTTTTATCAATCTCTTCTCCACCAAACTCAATTTTCTCCCCCTTTGACATTAATGACAAATCATCTTCCAAAAACAACTATTTGATCCTTGGACCTAAACTTAAAGAAACCACACAATGAAATGATGACCAAATACTCTTCTTAGGTTAGAAATCTTAAACTATTCCTCAATAAACCATGCCTCTTATGTCATCTACATCTTGACTAAACTATATACAGAGCTCCATCTCAACTTTTGATTATTCTTAATATCCTTAGATATCTGACATTAACCTTAAATATGCCTTCATATTGACTTAAACTTTCAGATATTTTCCTTTATCCTTTGAATTATATAGCTACTAAGTTCTACCTCTGTCCATACTTTCATTTTGAGTCACACAATGAATAACAATCTCTTTTGACCTCCTCCATGCTTGATTGGAGATTCAACCTTTATTCACACCATAAAGACTACTAATATCATCATATTAGCTCCATAATCCATATATAATCCATCTACATCATGCAAACCCTCTTTTTATTAGTTCACTACTCATTAGGTTTGTAAAACACCTAGTTCACTATCTGCCAGACTTATTTCTTGCTTGATCACCTTCACCTCACACAACCATGACATACCGAGCATATTGACCTATGATACATGACCCAAAGGTCATCTTAAAATTCCTAGAACAATCACACTCAATGCATATATGCATAAAACATCTCTATAATCCATATCTAATCCATTTACATCATGACAACTCTTTTTGTATTAGTTCACTACTCATTAGATTTGTAAAACACCTAGTTTATTGTCTACTAGACTTTTATCTTGATTGATCACCTTTACCTCATACAACTAGGATATATCAAGCATAAAAACCCTCAACTGGTATATGAAGACAATAAACCCTCATAGGTCTATGTTACCCCTATCTTGCATGTTCTTATTCATACCCCATATACTGACCATGTAGAATACATAGTCATGCACTTCATGACCATAGGAATACCTTTATACTTATGGACTAGTTTATCTTAAAGTAAAGAGTTATTCAAAATCTCTAAAAGTAACCTCATTAGCCAATGTCAAAGACCTTCATGACACAACCAACTTTCATGATGTTTTTCTTGCACAAAATACCCTCCTAAATCTAGCTCAATACATGGAAAAGGTCTGCAAGGAACCAAGAACATTATACAACATTAAAAACATCATTTCCAAGGATTTTGACCATTGTTAATCACATTTATCTCTACTTAGGTCTCTATAACTTTTCAAAGTTTACAACCTTTGAATTTTACATGCATTTATTACAATTATATGGATAGTCAAGAACTCTTTTCACTTGCAAGATTTTCTTCACATTTTTTAGTTCATCTTTACTTTTTACACCAACCTATTTTGATCAATATCATGGCTTATATTCAATTTTCTATGCTCTTAGGTTCCTTACCAGACTGATTCAAATTCAAATTTAACAATCATATTTTTGAATTACAATGACTATTTCTCAAGGGTTAAATGTGATAGTTTCTAGCACATCTTTTATTTGTAGACCAACATTTATGGTAGATCAATTGAGGTAGAATATTCCTCATGACACTAAATTTTTAGAACAAATTCTTGGGATATTTGACATCATCTCCATGTAACCCTTTGACTAGGTTTGACTATTTAGGTACATTTACTAAAATCACAAACTTTTTGGTCTCAAAGGATCAACATGACATTAAATGATGGTTTGGTTTCTCTAATCTTGTGATAGGCATTTTTATTTCTCAAAATGGAAATTAAGATCTGTATAACCTCACCAAAGCATCTATGAGACCCTCAAAACATCCACTTGGCCATGAATGATCTCTCAACATGCCAAAATACCACACTTCCAACTTAGACTCAACAATATTCAACATGTCTTCATACCTTATTGACATACAACATCTATTAAAGATCAACAATCATCCACCATTTAGAATATTCTTAATTCTCTATACTTTCACAAGATTGAATATTCTTCAGCATCCTTCTCTCAAGTTATGGGGGGTATAGGAGGTATAGTTAAAATGGTGGTGAAGAGCAGAGGATGAGGTAGAGTGGAGATCAAGTAAGTGGAAGGAGTGAAATAGGAAAGAAGTAGAGGTAGATAGGGAATGAGAGAGAAATTGGAGGCCCAAAGGAACACTTGTGCTACCATTGTTCCTAATTTAGGTTCCCTTGAGGTATAATTGTTCCCAAGAATAGGTCATGGAACAATAAGGAAGAGATGGGATGGTTGAAGGTGAGTCTTGTGGGATTTGAGGTAAGGGAAAGGGGGGTCAAGTATCTAAATGTTGAGCTATCACTACTAGGATTGGAAGAGTCCTTAAAGCCTATGAAGGAGGTGGAGTTGGAATTGAAGGCCTTCAAGCTAGATTCAAAATGTGGGTCACCTTTTCTTTCTTCTTTGGCATCTTTTCTGAGTTAAATCCAAGTGTTGTAGTGGATGGTCTGACTAAGATGATAAGGGCCATAGGGGTTTATGGTGGAGGACTTGGTGCTATGGAGGGGAGCTTTGGGCTAACTAAAGGAGGGACCAAGAGGGTCCCTTCTAGAAGTGGTATGCTCCCAAATGCTATAGTCATGCTTGTTATTAAATGAATGCCTAAAAGAGGCACCAAAAGGACTTAATGTTGTGAGATGGGAGGAGCAAAAGAGAAATAAGAATCAAGGACACTCAAAAGGAAAGAGGCCAAAGGTACTTGGGCTAAATATGGAGGGGGATAAATTAGAAACAAAGGGAGCATAGCCAAACTAATGGGCACTAGAACTGGGAGTTGGAACTTAGTTGGAATGAGGAGTGGAATGTAGATAGGAGGAGATGAAGGAGTGAGAAAAGGAATATTGATGGGATCTTATTGGTTAATTTTCTCTAGGATCACTCTCGGGCTGTTGACCACATCAAATCTTAAGGGTTCTAGTGTTGGTGGTTGAGGAGGCTATGCTTGGGTTACTTGGTGTTATATAGTCTAGGGAAAAATCTAATGTGACCAAGTTATTAGAGATACTAGAGGAGCTACTAGAAGAGGTAAAAGAGGAGACAAATCATGAGTAGAAAGAGGAGGTAGAGGTAGATTTTGAGCATAAGGAATAGGAGCTATTATCAGAAGTAGAGCTAAAGATAGAGTTTGAGGAGGAGAAGGTGGCAAGATTCCCTACAGGATCCTCTAGGAGATGGCTCAAGCTATTAGATTCAAGTTCTTTGTGAACTGAGTAAGAGGAGTAAGAGGCACAAAAGGACCTACTTGAGCCTTCTTTCTATTCTTCTTCTTCTTGGCCATTATCTGTGATAACACCTCCTGATCATCGATAATGTTCAAATAGAGCTCATCATTATCTTTGACCTAATAACTATAGTTGATGTTGATTTGGGTTGAGTATTTCACCAAATGGGATCAAATTACCCTTTTAGGGTCCCACAATTGGACCTTGCATTTTATAGGGGTGATGGAATCTCACCTAGTCATCATATTCTATATTGAAGGGAAGGCCTTATAGATGTGTTGTTGTATGTTAATTGGGAGCTACAGGTATGCCTTTTACTGACACTATACTTAGAACCTAAAGATGACTTTCACTAGTTAATAGGTGAATTCAAAACATATGATCCTTCATTACTAGCTAGATATGGTAATGATAATGGGATAATTTAAAACTATCTAATTAGGTCCAACTTCCCATTTTATTAATACAAAACACTTGGTAGGCATGTGGTCACATCTCTTAGAGTATTATCTTCTAACACCTACTTTGTGTCATGTGTCATCTTCTCATTGGTCTTTAAATAATAGTTGGTACCTAAACACAACTTTGTAATCCACATTATCCCCTAGGCTAGGTGATGTGTCACATATGGACACATGGCACATCCTAATTGGTTCTCTAGTTTTATCCATACTTTATTTGGATCTTCCCAAGGCCTTAGGTTGATTATATCTCATTTTCATTTTGGGTGATGTGGTGCATTCCCATTTAGTTGGGCTCTCTCAGTATCACTGGCCGCTTTAACACATGGTAACATGGTACCTTCCCATTCGACCAGGCTCTCCTAGGCTTTAACATCTATGATAGGTTCAAGGGACTAGCTGCTCTCACACATGGCAATGTGGCACCACCCCATTTGATCATGCTCTCCTAAACTATGACATCTTTGACAAGTTTGAGGGACTAGCTAGTATGACACATGGTGATATGGTGCCTTCCTATTTAGCTAGATCTTTTGGGATCTAACATCTCTAACAAGTCTGGGGTACTAGCTAATCACACACATGGCAATGTGGCACCTTCTCATTAGTTTAACCTCTCTTAGGCTTTGACATTTATAATAGGTCTAGGGGACTAGCCATCCTAACATTTGATGATATGACACGTTTCCATTTGATCAGGATCTCCTAGGCTTTGACATCTTTGATAGGCTCAAGAGTCTAACCACCCTAACATTTAGTGACATGGAACCTTCCCATTTAACTAAGCTCTCTTAGGCTCTAACATATTTGATAGGTCTATGGGACTAGCCATCCTAATATTTGGTGATGTGGTACCTTTCCATTCGATCAAGCTCTCCAGGGCTCTAAAATATCTAACAAGTTTGGGGGAATGGCCATCTTGACATTTGATGATGTGGTGCCTTCCCATTTTGTTGGGCTCTTTTGGGATCTGACATATTTGATAGGTCTTAAGTACTAGCCACCCTGACATTCAGTGACATGGTGCCTTCCCATTTGGTTGGGCTCTCCCAAACTCTTACATCTTTGAAAGGTCTAGAGGATTGGCCATCTTGACATTCAATAATATGGCACCTTCCCATTTGGTTGGGATTTCCTAGGCTCTAACATCTATTATAGGTTTAGTGTTTTGGCCATTCTAACTCATGGTGACATGGTACCTTCCCATTCGGTTAAGCTCTATTAAATTCATAAAATGACTAATTAAGAAAAATAAAAGGAATATGATACATTAAAACTTACTTGTCAAAAATCAAGACCTTAATTTTCCATACAGGGCAATGGGTTTATTGCTCTGGGAAGAGAAATACTATTGGAATCACAACCACTGAGAGGGGGGTGAATTAGTGTGAAAACTCTTATTTCAATTCCATATATCATCCATTAATCATTCAAATAAATCTAGAGATATATCAAGGCATAATCAATCATTCTTATGAGAATGAAGTAGAAACATGAACATAATATCTATGTGGGAAACCCTCATGGGGGATAAAACCCACTGACACACATCTTTGACTATATTCCTATGATCAATTAATCAAAATTTTAATGAGGCACCAACCCTCCAAGGAGAACCAACCCCTAACTAGTCAAACACCAACTCAACTAGTCCTTTAACAAGCACCAAATTGAAAAGAGACACTAACCCCCTAGGTAACTCAACACTAACTCAGTTACCTTGAACCTATGATCACCTTTGGACACTTATTTCTCACTCAACTGAATATGACCACATTCTTTTACTCTTCTCACTCTTTTATCTCTCTCAAAGAACCTATTAGACCTTATTGTTTAACTAGCCCTTTCCTTAGCTAAATTAGGTCATATGACCTTGATCATCACCTATAGAAACACAATTATATCTTCATGAAATTAATAACACATATTTTATGGTATTCAATCCCTTTACCTAGTTTCCAAAACTCTATATCATTCGCTCATATCCCCAAAATTCTAAGTAGTCAATTAAGCCTATTAGACATTCTCTTTATACTTGACTCTTGATCTCACCCATATTGGTTAGACAGGACCATATCCATAATTTTATCACATTTTTAATATATCAAAAAATAAATTTTACAAGTGAAACAACCACTACATAGGTTGGTCATTACCCTTAAGGGCCAAAACCACCATTAGGTCTAATAGGGACCTAATGCAATTAGGCCTTCTCAAAGCACACGTTTTGTCAGGTAATAATCACCTACAACAATCAATATGCTCTGATACTAACTGTTAGGTGACCCCTTATCCAACGAAAGCACAATTGATTACTTTCTTATAAGCAATTAAACACGAAATTATACTAAAATGATAAAGTAACTAGAAACTTGAGACAACAAAGAATTTGAGAGACAATACACACTCTTTGTATTAAATACTACTAGAAGAAAATACAATAAGGAAGATGCCACTTCTTCCTCCACCTCAAAGGCTTGCCACACCTCAAGACCTTCTTCCCTCTCTCTCTTGCTCAACACAACAACTCTAAAACCTGAGTTATTATCCCTCCTTGAATGCTTCAGTTGATCTCCTTGACCTTGCTAGCTTCAATGCTTTTACTTGCCTTCTTGATAATTACAATACATGCCTTATGGGTCTTTAAATAGGATCCCATGCTTACAAAAATAGAACTCTAGTTACAATAATTAGACATTCAGCTCATGACTATAATTAGTCATTTGACATGCAGACACTCGCTTCACTTAACTGACTGTTCATCAACAGCAGTTCTGGAAATACACAGGTGACCGACGCCGGTCCTTGCTTGTCTGGTGCTGCCGACGTCGGCCGACTATCTACCGTTGCCGGTCTCCTTCTCCACTGCATCTGACTGATGTTGGTCATGCTACCGATGTCGGTGCCTCTGGTTCATCAACATCCTTCCTTGTGTCTACAAATGGTTAAAGCTTTTAACTCCACACCTTAACAATCTCCCACTTGGAGATAAACAGCTGCAACTTGTACCTATACCTATACACCATCTATTTTGTTCCTTAGGCTCTGTATCCCTCTTCAATGTCACTCTTGAAGACCAACCACCATGCAAACCTGTGATGCAATACCTGTATCTTATGCCACAAGAATTTTGCTGCTCCCGAATTCTCCATGACATACTTCTGAACCAACTCTACCCTTAGCTCAGAAAACTCCCTGTATATGAAACCCTGAAACAAGTAACACCATATAGTAATAGGATAATGTAGCTAATATTATCCAACCTGGTAAAGATCAAATACAATGGTCAAACCTCCATTATTCTGTAACCTACTCAAGACCATATACCATAGCCTTCTATCTCATGTGTCCATCCACTCTCTTCTCTAAAATGGGAATCCATCCCTCTATCCAGTGCTTCCTTCCAGCTGACAACACTACCAACAAATACATGTTTGGTTCTCCAAGGACTCACACTCCTCATCCATGCCAAGCTCCCACTGTTTCTAGATTCTACCTACATTGCTTCTTCCATCTTCCTAGTTCATGACTATTAGTAAGTAATATAAATAAGGTGAACAATGAATATGAGGTTCACATACCTTTCCTGACCTCCACATGGGTGTTTGAGACTTATTAATTCACCCAACATTCATTCTAATGACCGATATCGGCCATCTCCCAATCTGCTCCTGACCGATGTCGGTTCCCTGCACTGACCCTGACTGCCGACATCGTTTCCCTAGCCGACGACGGCGTCCCTCCTACTGACGTCGATCCTTATGACTGACGTCAGACTTCTCCTGCCCGACCTATCGATCCTGCTGGTTTGCACATGACTGATGTCGATATTTGGATGACCAACGTCGGTTCCAGGCGACCAACATCAGTGTCTGTGTGTTCCTATAAGTGATTAAATTTTCATTCGTGAGCTCTTCTTGGATCAAACCTTTGTCCATGCTGCCCTGCTCAGATTTATTCAGCCCCTGTGACTGATCTCTGTCCTTCATCTCCTCCATAAACACCAAGGCTTCTTTGTTCCTGTCAAAAGCATCAAATTTCCTCTTTCTGTAATGAACTCTATCTATGCTTTCCGAATTTGAACACATACCTTTTGAATCAAGAACTTCCATTCCCTTCTTATTCATGTGACCAAGCCTATTAGGCCACATCTTCAAATCTACACTAGAAGTAGAATCAGTAATACAAGTAAACAGATAAAGAGTATCTACTTTCTTACCTCTTGCTAGAACAAGTGCTCCCTTGGTAACCTTCCAAGAATCTGCTGTGAGGGTTATTGTGCATCCCTCATCTCCCAACCTTCCTACAGAAATTAGACTCTGCTTCAGAATTGGAACATGTATGACCTCTTTCAACACCCATGTGTTGTCAATCTGCAATCCCAGCTGCACTTTCCCTTTGCCAACTATCTGACAAGGTGTACCATCCCCTAAATAGAGCACTCCAAAGTCTCCCTGTTCATACTCATAGAACAAATCTCTGTTTGGGGATGCATGAAAAGATGAACCAAAATCTAAAATCCATGATTCTACCTGACTATTCGAAGAAAGTATGAGAGCGTCCTGCATCACAATATTTGCATCCTTTGCTTCTTCCATACCTGCATGTTGGTTCTCTTTATCTCTCAACCAACACTCCTTCGTATGTCCTTTCTTTCCACAAAACTAGCAATTAATACCTTTGGACTCGGATCTCCTTCCTGACCTTCATTTCCCTTGCTCAACCTTCTCCCTTTGCCTTCCCCTGCTTTCTGCACTTAGAGCATTCCCTGATGATTCACCTATGCTTCTCCTGCGTATTTCTTCATTCAAGATCACACTCACAACATCATCAACTTTTAAGATTTTAGAAGCAGATGCAGAATTACTTACTACCATAACCAAACCGTCCCAACTTTCAGGCAAAGAACATAAAATCAAGAGAGCCTTTACCTCATCATCAAAAACAATATTGACTGAAGCTAGTTGGTTTACCAAACCATGGAAATCACTGAGATGAGTATGTACCGATCCGCCTTCCTGCATTTACAAAGTAAATAGCTGCTTCATAAGATATACCTTATTAGAAGCCGAGGGCTTTTCGTATAAATTTGCCAAGGACTTTATCAACTCTTCCATTGTCTTGCACTGTGATAAGCTGGAAATCACAGATGATGCAAGGCTCAACCTTATGGAACTGAGAGCCTTCTGATCAAGAATGTTCCATTCTTCATCCTTCATATCTGTGGGCTTACATGCAACCCCACCCAATGGTAAGTACAAATCCTTCTGATACAGATAGTCCTCAATCTGCATCCTCCAATGTTGATAATTCTTGCCATTAAACTTCTCCATTCGTAGCCTACTTTCTTCTACCATTGCTGAACTCCCACTCAATCAGAAAACCCTGTGAATGACCTGTAATCAAAAAACAATACCCTGCTTCCTGCAAACCGTAGCTCTGATACCACTTGTTAGGTAATAATCACCTACAACAATCAATATGCTCTGATACTAACTGTTAGGTGACCCCTTATCCAATGGAAGCACAATTGATTACTTTCTTATAAGCAATTAAACATAGAATTATATCAGAATGATAAAGTAACTAGAAACTTGAGACAACAAAGAATTTGAGAGACAATACACACTCTTTGTATTAAATACTACTAGAAGAAAATACAATAAGGAAGATGCCACTTCTTCCTCCACCTCAAAGGCTTGCCACACCTCAAGACCTTCTTCCCTCTCTCTCTTGCTCAACACAACAACTCTAAAGCCTGAGTTATTATCCCTCCTTGAATGCTTCAGCTGATCTCCTTGACCTTGCCAGCTTCAATGCTTTTACTTGCCTTCTTGATAATTACAATACATGCCTTATGGGTCTTTAAATAAGATCCCATGCTTACAAAAATAGAACTCTAGTTACAATAATTAGACACGCAACTCGTGACTATAATTAGTTATTTGACATGCAAACACTCACTTCACTTAACTTACTGTTCGTCAACAACAGTTCTGGAAATACACAGGCGACCGACGCCGGTCCCTGCTTGTCTGGTGCTACCAACGTCGACCGACTATCTACCATCATCGGTCTCCTTCTCCACTGCATCTGACTAACGTCGGTCATGCTGCTGACGCCGGTTCCTCTGGTTCATCAGCATCCTTCCTTGTGTCTGCAAACAGTTGAAGCTTTTAGCTCCACACCTTAACACGTTTCACTTTAGCCACATTGGAAAATCTTGATCCTATAAAAATGGATGAAACATTCATAAAATATTAAATTAAACCCATGAAATCTAACCTTATTTCCCCATCACCATTTATCTCATTTTACTCTTTGAACCACACCGATAGGTCTACTTGCAATAAGGCCTTCTCACTACCAGAAAGTCTGTATTGAATATCTTTAGCATATACTTAAAATTTATATAAAAATATATAAATAATTCACGTGAATAGGAACTAAATAACCTCATTTTAAACACCAAGTACATTATATTTCACCATATAGGTCAAAAGACCTCAAACTAATCATCTTCATAATCTCACTCAAAATTGCATACAGGCTTCAAAACCTAGTCAAGAACCTTTGAATTTTATCACCTTCATAAGAGTTTATCGTGAATAAAAATACATTAAAATTAGCTTATGAGACTTATATAAAAAATTAATGTGAATTATATTCTTCAAATATATTAAAAAATACTCGGGAACACCATTCTCACTCACATATAGAAAACTGCTTGTAGCTCTAAAAACATAGTCATGAAAAACAAGTCTTCGAACACCTGAGGGAACACTTTCATGAACTTAAAATTTTTTTATATGATCCTTAACCATTATTTTAAATATTTAAATATATATATTACAATTTTTAATACCAATATTTGTCTTACAAACCAATCTCATGTCATCACCCTACATAGGTCTTACTATGTTAGACAAGTCACTTTGAGAACAACTTTTTGCTTATCTATGAGCATCACCAAAAATTATATTCAAGGGGTAAAGGTGATATATGTATTTAAAAATTAACCCATATATTTTTATCCTTCCCTAATCCACTACAACCCATCCCCAATCTCATTTTCACTTTTGCCTTATTTTTTCACTATCTTCCTCATTAGGCTTGTTTAGTAATAGGTTAACTTCAATGACTAGTTTATCATATTTAAGGTCCAAAACCTGATTATAAACTTAATTTACCATAAAATATAATTCTCACACATCATCCTCCAATAATTTTCATGCTTTGACCTAGTCAACCCTACCTGTTACATCAAAAATCCAAGAAACAAGGGGTTTCTTATAGCTTCCACTCACTCTTCTATTAGACTAATGTCACCTAGAGAAACTTGAGAGAGTCCTCTACATGATAAAATCATAAAAACATGTCATAAAGTCCATTATAATCCATTTACACCAATATCTTTCTTATCAGGTTGTTATGAGGGTTTTAGGAGCGTTTAGACAACTTTCCATTCTTAGCAATCATTCATAAAGGATTGCCCCTCAATTCCAAAACCCATGCTAGGATATTTAATCTATGACCATTAACTAAATACCATAAACTTATTATATCTTTATGAAAATGTTGTATGTGATAATGATCATAATAAAATCCTTCTCAGGTCTACAACACCTCATTATGTGCACATTGAAAACTTCAACATTAATTTTCATGCTTTCTCCTTCAGGATTTGACTTCAAACTTGGTAAAAAATCTTGACACAACTTCTCACACCTTTGAAAATTATCTTATGATGCTTGGTAGCTTTATAACTAAACTTTACCCCTCATTATGCCATATTAGGTCTCTTTGCTCATTAGGCCTGGAACTACTAGTTATACTTAGACCTTGAAAACACCTTAAAACCTCTTGTATTTTTCTCTACACCTCATACTCATTTCATTAAACCTAATACCATTCTCACACACTACCAAACTTTCTCTCAAAAGTCTTAGACAACTTAACTCATCATGCTACCAGTCCTATGCCTTCTCACTAGGTCTCTCAAGTACATGGTTCATTAACTCAACTTCAAGAATAACAAGGACAACTTAGAATGACATAAATGACACTTTCATGACATCAATTAAAAATTCATGCATACCTTAGAACACATTCTCAATAATCTCTTCCTTTGTCATTGATGACAACCACTCATTGATAATAATCATTCAAAGAAGCTTCTTTTATTGGGATACATTTCCCCCATTAAGATCAATCTCCCCCTTTGACATTAATGACAAATCACTGTAAGAAAGCTCAATAAAAAAGAGGCTTAATTAAAATATCTACAATTTGATCCTTAGTAAACATAAATTCAAGCTTAATGCTGTATTCACTTACCTTTTTTATTAAGAAATGATAATTTATAAGAATGTGCTTGGTCCTTGAATGCATGACAAGATTTTTTGAAACACTTATGGCACTAATATTATCACAAAAAATAGTACTAGGACCATCAAACTCCACCTTGTAGTCTCTTAAGATTTGTCTCATCCACAACACTTGAGTACAACATGAAGTTATCGTAATGTACTCAGCCTCACAAGTAGATAAATCCACTAATGGTTATTTCTTGCTTATCTATGAGAGTAGACACTTATCTAATAATAAGTCTCCTCCACTAGTGCTCTTTCTATCATCTAGACTCCCATCCTAATCTACATCTTTATAGGCTACTAGGTCAAACTTCTTACTCCTTGGGTACCATAATCCATACTCCATAGTTCCTTTGAGATACCTAAGTATCTTTTTGACTAATTGTAGATGAATTTCCTTAGTTTCTACTTGAAATATTCCCATAAGACCTACTACTTGCATGATGTCAGTTCCAGAGGTAGTAGTATACAACAAAATCTAAATTATTAATCCATAACTTGTTTGATTGACTCTTGAAGATTCATCCTCCTTACTTAGCTTACATACTGTAACCATAAGTGAACTTGAAACTTTGGAAACTTCCATCTCAAACTTATTTAACATCTATTTTATATATTTGACCTATGAAATGAACATACCTTTCTTAGATTGACTGATTTGAAGTCCAAGAAAGAAGGATAGTTCTCCAAAGATAGACATTTCAAATTTTGACTTCATCACTTCTATAAAGGACTTGGTCATGTTATCATTAGTTCCACCAAAAATGATACCATCCACATACACCACCACTTTCAATTGATGGTCATTTTTAGTCTTGATATACAAGTTACTATATGCAATTCCTCTCTTAAAACCTTGGTCCAAAAGATACTTGTCTAGTCTAGTATACCAAGCTCTAGGAGCTTGTTTTTGACCATAGAGTGCATTATTCAACCTAAAAACACATTCCTTATTATTAGTTAATAAGAAAACCTTAGGTTGATCAACGTATACTTCTTCCTCCAAGTTCTAATTTAGGAAAGCTTACTTGGCATCCATATGGTATATCTTGAATCCTTTGAAGCTTACATAGGCAATAAACATCCTAATAGCCTCTAACCTTGCTAAAAGAGCAAAGGTTTCCTCAAATTACACTCCTTATACTTGAGCATATCCTTGGCATACTAGTCTAGCCTTATTTATGGTGACTTATCCATTCTCATTCAACTTGTTTTTAAATTACCATTTTATACCAAAGATATTTATGTCTTTAGGCTTAGGTACTAACTCCCACGTCTCATTCTTATCAATTTGATTTAGCTCCTAATTCATGGAATCTATCCAAAACTTATCTTCACTTGCTTCTACATAGATTTTAGGTTTAAATTTGGATAGTAAAAAAGTATTCTCTTGATTAACATCACTCACCATTCTTCTCCTTATTTGTATACCTGCACTCCTATTTCCAATGATCTGAGATGCAGGATGATCCTTTTGAGTCTGCCTAGAAGGACCTTTTGAGTCATTTCTCTCCTAAATTTATTCTTCATCCTCATCTATCTTTATTGCTCCTTCATCATTATTTGTCTGAGAATATGATTTCTTAGTCTCATCAACCTTTACATTTGTGCTCTCTATTAGCTTTTACAAAATTTTGTTGTAACATATGTAGGCAACACTTACTGATTACTATCCAAAGAAAATACCTTCAGTAGACCTTGAGTCAAACTTTCCTAAGTCATCATCTCTCTTGATATAACATTTACTTCCAAATACCTGAAAAAGTTCAACACTTGCAGGTTTGCCTTTCCATAATTCATATGGAGTCTTGTCACCATTGATCCTAATTTGTCTTTTATTCAAAGTGTAAACTATAGTACTCACAACTTCTCTACAATAGTCATCATATAACTTTAACTCATTCAACATGGTCCTTGCCATTTATTGAATTATTGTGTTCTTTCTTTCAACCACCCCATTCTATTGAGGTGTTTTAGCAGCTAAAAACTGTCTTCTTATTCCATTAACCTCATAAAATTGATCAAAATAATTTGACTAAAACTCTTCTCCTTTATCAAACCTACGACACTTGATCTTCACATTCATTTCATTTTCAACCAAATCCTTGAAATTTTTGAACTTACTAGAGCTTCTAACTTCTTCAAGAATGTTACCCAAGTTACTCTTGTGAATTCATCTATAAGTAATATGAAGTAGCTATCACCTTGAATAATTTGAATCCTTATAGGACCACATAGATCTGTATGAATTATTTCTAAAAGTCAGGTAGTAGAGTATTCTTTAGAATCAAATATCCTCCTAGTATTCTTACCATGTTGACATGCCTTACAAAGAGTATCTGCATGTTTGAAAATTTTGGGCATGTTATTCATGGATCCCTTGGAGATGATCTTGACTAGATTATCAAAGTTAATATGACCTAAACTCATATTCATATCCAAATTTCATCTACTTTTCTCATAAATCATTTCTATTTTGTGATCTCATTCAGTACATATAAATTGTTCTCAGTTCTCTTGGCTTTGGCAATCAACCTTCCTAGTTTTTCTTTTATTATCTCACATCCTTTGTCATGAAAATTTAGGGTATGTCATTGAGTGCACATTTGACTTAAACTCAACAATTTGTGTTTCAAGCCATCTACATACAATACATCTTTTGTCTTGGTCTTCCCATTGTCCAAGCTCAAATCACCTTTACCAACTATATTAGTTGATGTGTTATCTCCAAACCTTATTGAACCTATGGCATTATTCTTCAAAGTGATGAATTTTATCTTATCTCTTGTCGTGTGACTTAAACAACCACTATCTATGTACCACTTCAAGTCTTAATACTGAGTATGAAATGCAGTTTGGGTTATTATAGATTCTTCTCCTCTAGATTCATGCTTCTCTTTCATTTTACCCATAGGGTTTAATTTATTGATACATTATTTAGTATCATGACTACATGTATTAGTAACATGACTAGTTTTCCTTATATATATTATCTTACACTCTTTTACAATGTGTCCTCTTTGGTTGTAATTATAACACATGATTCTACTTCTCCATATATAGTCAACAAATCTATGTCCAAGTTTACCACAAAAAAAATAATAACCAATGAAATAATCCACATACAACGATTATTTAAACTTTTTGTCTTTTGATAATCATAGGATTATAAACCACTATATTTGATATCTTTTGATGGAGCAAAACCCTTCTTGACTTGTTGATGATTGACTTAAAACTTGACCACTTCTGCATTGGTCTTGATTCTACTAGCTATTGACCATTTTGACCAACAGGGCAAAAAATTGGTCCCCTTCTTCCCCTGCTATTTAAGGCCAATTCATTTTTTGATTTTGCACAAGTCTAGGAGTTTCTACAGACTCTGTAGGTGCTTGGTTCAATCTTCAAGTTCTTTGGCTTTGGTTCAATCAACTAAGTTCATTGCAGAGTTAAATCAGCAAAGTTCAAGAACAAGGTTCAACATTCTAGTTCAATGGTCCGGTTCAACACATTGGTTCAATGCCTTGGCACTTCAGCTTAACACTTCAGTGAGTTCATTAGTGCATAACATTGAACCATTGAGCTAATTCAATCACTTAGTTCAATGCCTCCAGTTCAACATGTAGAATCAAAAGCAAAAAGGATCGAAGGAAATTGCCAAGGATGGTGACGTCCCGGATGCCGTCAACTTTAAGAAGGCGAACTAGCCATTGTTTTTTAAACAATGATAGGTGCACGGGCATCAAATTTAAGCCTAAAAAAGGCTGTTGGTTTTTAAATGCTCAAGTGCCAACCATGAAAGGAACCCAAGCAATGCAGCGACCCACCTAGAGATAGCCCTGAGGGCCGAAGGAGTCAGAAAAGACAAGATAGGGAAAAGACAAAAGTGCCAAGTGTAGGAGCAGGAAGATAATCTAGGTGGCAAAGGGAGGCATCAAATCTAGAAATTACTCTAGCAGGTGAAATAGTGACTGCAAATTGACCATTAGAAGGTGCGAAGACCAATCTTGTGACCCATTTTCTTCATTTCACATTTATGAGCAGACGAAGCAATCCAAGTGATGCAAGAAGGTGTCAAGAAGTTATTTCAATGGTTGACACAGTGCCTACCATGCGGTCATCAAAGAGGCACAACAGTGGTAGATGTGACTGGTTTTCTTCAATTTGCACTACAGAGTAGGAAAATGGCATGGCTCATCAATTCAATTTTTGATAGTAGAATGGCCATCACACAGAAGCAAACGAAGTGATCCAAGTAGTGCAGGAAGGTGTTGATTCAAGAAGTTATCTTAGTGGTTGGCACAGTGCCTACCTTGGGTCACTTATAAAAAAGGGGAGCCAAAAGGCCTCCTTTCTTCTCCTATATATTAGGACTTGTCATTTGAGAAATCATCTTCCACATTTGTAAGGCATAGCCCTGGAAAAATTTCACCTGAATCAATAAACACATTTTTTACCTCTATCTTGGATAGATATTTTTGTGTATGTCTTGAGTGTTAATTTTTGTTTAGTCATTATTTCTTGATGCTTTCACAGGTCCAACACCAACATATCTATTGTCTACAAGGTGCCATTTCTGTAGCTAATAAGGAGAGTTGTATTTGGAAGTGTAGAAACAGAAGAAATTACTTATAGTGTGTGTTTCACAGCACCTTTGGTGAAACTCTATTTTTCTATATTTTCCATTAAAGCCTCCTTGCCGAGTTTCTTGCAGCTTGGTCCTTCTACCAAGTTTGAAGTGTATGTATGTGTTTGTCTAATTTTAAGTGTGTATGTGAGAAGGTCAATTTATTTTGGTGCATCACCTCCTTAGAGTAGATTTGTTTTCCAGCAATCTCTCTCTCCCTTTTCATCCCCCCCATTATATATATATATATATATATATATATATATATATATATATATATATGCTAGCACTTACTAGAACAAATCAGATGCATCAAAGGGAGCTAGCCCTTACCTAGAGACTCTCCCCTCCAGCTTCATCAGTCCCACAGGTGAGAGGGGAGTTTCCATTGTTGCGTGTGGAAGGTAGAAGCTCAAACTCCTTGCCCCGGGTGCAATCCACTGCATCAACAGTTTCTAGCACGCCCGGTGGGACCTAGTCTTACACTCAGTAAGGTTTTAGGATTGATGCTAGTCCTATTACAACAAATCAAATATTTTCAACATCTAGCAACTCTGAGTTAAATCAATTGGTTAAGCAGCTCTGGTACCATACCATCAAGAAACAATATTATGGTATGTATACCCCCATCATTTAGAGCCATGGACCATGTTTTCCTTAGCCAACATGGCTATGATCCTTACCAGCCTTATGTTGATCCTTATCAAGTTCAATATGGCTAGTCTCAACCCTGCCATAAGCTATATCAGCCTTATGCCTAGTCTTCTCAATACGTCACTTCTCCCACTCAACCCAGTCTCTTTGCCAATCAACCCATTTCTACCTTCAAGTGAGCACTGTTGGGATACAAAAAGTATGTAATAGATCTTGAAACCAGAAGGGGATGTGGCCAAGAAATTCTTGATCATATCGTCCATCAAGTGAGGAGTACACTTGATCAGGTTAAGAAGGAATGGGCTCCTATTGAAAGAGCCAATTGGCAAAGGCTTACAAATGAGATGCTGGATGTGAGTGGTTTGATTGCATCTTTGGAGGAGAAGCTGAGTATTTATGAGAGGTAGCCTTACCAAGTCTATTAACCTGCATACTCACCGCCCCAAGTATCATATCAATCATGCATAGCCCCTGCTTATAAGCCAAGTCAAGCCTGTCAAAGTCCTTTCCCCAATTATGTTGAGGAGAGTTTCGAAATAGCAAACCTTGTGTTTAAAGCTAATCTTGATAGACAGATCGAATTGGCAAACCTTTAGATGCAACAGTCCATCTTGCTATCAAGGGAAGTGGAATCTAAATCTTCACTACCCTCTCACATTATGGCCCCATCACCCCCAAAGGAGATGCCCAGTCTGAATATCTTGAGCTAGAATAATGTGGTTGAGTCATGAAATAGCAAGGAGGAGAAAGACATTATCCAAGAGTGTGAGGTACAAAATGAGGTTAGTCCTTTTCAAGTCCCTCCCACTCTTTCTTAGGAATCTCCTTGCATTTCATGGCAATCTTCATGCACTCCCCATCTCTATGATGACTCCCACGAGCTCCAAGAGGTACAAAATGAGGATGATCTAGTCAGGCAGATTGAGGAATTAGAAAGCAAGATGAGACTACTTGGAGAAAGAGTGATGGAGCTTTCAGACCCTGTAGAGGAGCCGACACCAAAAAACACCCCTTCCACCAATCCACAAGTTGATTTCAATATTGATGAAGTGTTGGTGAAGTGGAGGGATGAAAATCAATAAATTTTGCTCCAAGGTCTGCCCTCTCCTATTCTAGAGAAAACTCCCTCTTGTGTGCCAAATCATTTCTATCAAATGGCACTTGCTCTTTCTGACTCATTTGATGCATCAATCGATCCTACCCTCAATCCTGTGTGCCTAGCTTTTCAGCACGCCTCTTTTTAGACAACTCTTCCTGTACATGAGTAGACCCTCCCAAATCTTCCCCAACCTCCTCAATTCTTTCAACATGATCTCCAAATTCTGAGCTGGAAGAAGGAACATCATGAACCAGCTCAGGACCTTGAAGAGGATAAAGTTGTTTCCTGTTCACAGGAGCAAGATTCCAATCCTAAGATCATGAGTTAGAAGTAAATAGTAGAATCTTGGGGTAGAAAGGAAGAAGAAGAGAAAGGTTTTGCTCAAAACCTTGAAGAAGATGGGGCTTTTCCTACTCCTGATGATGATTGTGACTTCCAGGAAAGGCTTTTTCAGGAATATATGGATAGGCAGATTACATAATTGGAGTCCAGAGTAGGTCTCCTCAGTGAACATGTGATGGACATTTCAAACCAAGTGCCAAATTCCATGTCTGAATACACTCCATCCACACACCTCCAAGAAAGCTATTAGGCCTTACCTAATATAGATTATGCTCAATTTATGACTGAATAGGGAGACTTCATGAGTATGGATGAGGAGATCACCTTAGGTGACATGGAGGAGCATGGACAATCTCTTGTTCATGCTTTGAATGATTTGTTTGAAGTCATTGAGGCAGGCTGCACTGTTCTTCAAGGAGGCTATGAGCTGGATAAGAGCAGAGAAGGCAACATTGGGGTTCAAACAAGCATGCAAAGAGGCTATAGTTTTTTAGATTTACCCCTTCAGGAGGTTAGTGAATCTGAAGATATCTTCCTTGAAATCATCAAGGAAGATGGTCATACCATGGAACCCGAGCATGAGGCAGAAGAGAACAAGCCAGTCAATGATGCATATCAAGGGGCTTATGGTGATGAACTGATAGCAATTAATTTCTTGATGAGATACACCAACCTAAAGAACCAATAGGAGGCAAGCTTCCAAGAACAAATAGAGTACATATACATTGGAAGCATGTTTTAATCTCCACTTGGGTACAAGCCAAATCAAGTGACAGGCAAGAGGAGCAGGTCACCAGCTCTCCTTTTCATTTAGCTACTTGTCTGGCACTATGAGTCTTCTTGCTAAGAAAGGGACGTTAGAAGTTTTCCCTTTGATCCAGGAGGGAATCAAAAATACCTGGTTAGTTATATATAGTAGTTTATTTTCCCTTGATTTTCTCATGCTTTCCCTAAGTGTTGTTGCACAAGTAGTTTTCTTAGCTTTGTGTGTGCTTTTTTTTCTTTTCCCTTTGAGGTGAATTTGCGTGAATGATTCTAGAATTTATCGGGGCTATTTCTGATTTTAAAGTTACAATATGACTCCGTGCCCAATGGACTTTTAAGGCAATTGGATTTTGAGCATAACAGGCATGCTTCCCCTTGGAGGCACCAATTTGTTGACCATTTTGACCAACAGGGCAAAAAATTGGTCCTCTTCTTCCCCTGTTGTTTAAGGCCAATTCATTTTTTGATTTTGCACAAGTCTAGGAGTTTCTACAGACTCTGTAGGTGCTTGGTTCAATCTTTAAGTTCTTCGGCTTTGGTTCAATTAGCTAAGTTCATTATAGAATTAAATCGGCAAAGTTCAAGAACAAGGTTCAACGTTCTGATTCAATGGTCCAGTTCAATGAGTTGGTTCAACACCTTGGCACTTTGGCTTAACACTTTAGCGAGTTCATCAGTGCATAGCATTGAACCATTGAGCTGGTTTAATCACTTGGTTCAACACCTCCAGTTCAACATGCAGGATCAAAAGTAGAAAGGCTTGAAGGAAATTGCCAAGGACGGTGATGTCTCGGATGTCGTCAACTTTAAGAAGGTGAACTAGTCATTGTTTTTTAAACAATGACAGGTGCACAAGTGTCAAATTTAAGCTAGGAAAAAGGCTATTGGTTTTTAAATGCCCAATATCTAACCATGAAAGGAGCCTAAGCAATGCAGCAACCCACCCAGAGATAACCCCAAGGGTCGAAAGAGCCGGAAGAGACAAGATAGGGAAAAGACAAAAGTGCCAAGTGTAGGAGTAGGCAGATAGTCTAGGTGGTGAAGGGAGGCATCGATTCTAGAAATTACTCCAGTAGGTGAAATAGTGACTACAAATTGACCATTAAAAGGTATGAAGACCAATCATGCGACCCATTTTCTTCATTTCACATTTATGAGTAGACAAAGCAATC
This sequence comes from Torreya grandis, assembly GCA_037957365.1. NCBI lineage: Eukaryota > Viridiplantae > Streptophyta > Pinopsida > Cupressales > Taxaceae > Torreya > Torreya grandis. Next base: position 1,740,464 of record JARHVA010000996.1, on the reverse strand, counting down.
TAAGTGATGCAGGAAGGTGTCAAGAATTTATTTTAGTGGTTGACACAGTGCCTACCATGTGGTCATCAAAGAGGCACAACATTGGTCAACGTGACTGGTTTTCTTCAATATGCACTGTAGAGTAGGAAAATGGCATGGCTCATCAATTCAATTTCTGACAGTACAATGGCCATTATGCATAAGTAGATGAAGCGATCCAAGTAGTGTAAGAAGGTGTCGATTCAAGAAGTTATCTCAGTGGTTGGCACAGTGCCTACCTTGGGTCACTTGTAAAAAAGGGGTGCCAAAAGGCCTCCTTTCTTCTCCTATATATTGGGACTTGTCATTTGAGAAATCATCTTCCACATTTGTAAGGCGTAGCCCTAGCAAAATTTCACTTGAATCAATAAACACATTTTTTACCTCTATCTTGGATAGATATTTTTGTGTATGTCTTGAGTGTTAGTTTGTGTTTAGTCATTTTTTCTTGATGCTTTCATAGGTCCAACACCAACATATCTATTGTCTACAAGGTGCCATTTCTGTAGCTAACAAGGAGAGCTATATTTGGAAGTGCAGAAATAGAATAAATTACTTACAGTGTGCATTTCACAACACCTTCATGAATCTCTATTTTCTGTATTTTCCATTAAAGCCTCCCTACCAAGTTTCTTGTAGCCTGGTCCTTCTGCCAAGTCTGAAGTGTATGTATGTGTTTGTCTGATTTTAATGTGAATGTGAGAAGGTGGATTTTATTTTGGTGCATCACCTCCTTAGAGTAGATTTGTTTTCCTGCAATCTTTCTCCCTTTTCATCCCCCCCATTATACATACATACATATATATATGTGTGTGTGTGTGTGTGTGTGTGTGTGTGTGTGTGTGTTAGTACTTACTGGAACAAATCAGATGCATCAAAGGGAGCTAGCACTTACCTAGAGACTCTCCCCTCCAGCTTTGCCAGTCCCACAGGTGAGAGGGGAGTTTCCATTGTTGCGTGTGGAAGGTAGGATCTCAACCTCCTTACCCCAAGTGTAATCCACTGCATCAACACTAGCTTTATCACTCCTTGATTGATCAATGAATTTTGAAAATTGACTCTCTTTGAACTCCTTTTATTATTATTTGAAGACAAAACCTATCATATCATAAAATCACCATTGACTATCCAAAATATTTTAAATATTTCCATTACTCTTCTCAAATTTTTGATATGTCCTTATCTTGATTGCATCTTGCTTAACTTGTGCCTCTAAAGTCTTTCCTTTCATTCTAATTTGGGTGCATTATTCCATATGATTATTCTCTCTTTAAAAACATTCACAAGTTTTTTCAATTACCATGGATATATTCTCATTTCAATCATAAAATACACTTTCATGATCAAAATCCATACTTGTGCTGAAAATATATCCCTTAGACTGTTAGGCCTACACAAGGGACCTTGCTCTGATACCAATTATTAGAAGCACAACCAATAAGATGGGGGGGGTGAATCAATGTGAAAAATATTATTTCAATTCCATGTATCATCAATTAATAATTCAAATAAATATAGAGATATATGAAGGCACAATCAATTATTCTTATGAGCATGAAGTCGAAACATGAACACAAGATCTATGTGGGAAACCCTCATGGGGGATAAAACCCATGGAAACATATCTTGGACTATATTCATATAAGTAATGAATAAAAATTTTATTGAGGAACTAACTCCACAAGGAACACAAACCCCATAATAATCACCAACCCCTCACTATTCAAACACCAACTCAACTAGTCATTTAACAAGCACCAACTTATAAGGAGGCACCAAACCACTAGGTAACTCAGCACCAACTTGCAAGGAGACACCAAACCACTATGTATCTCAAAACCAAATCAGTTAACTTGAACCTATGATCACCTTTAGACACTTTTTCTCACTCAACTGAATATGACAACCTTATTTTTCTCTTCTCACTCTTTTATCTCTCTCAAACAACCTATTAGACCTTCTCACTCAACTAGCCCTTTCCTTAGCTAAATTAGGTATTATGAACTTGCTCGTCACCTATATAAACACATTTATATATTCATGAAGTATTAAACACACCTTTATGATTGTCTTTAATCCCTTTATTTGGTTTCTAAAACTCTATATCATTCGATCATATCCTTAAAATTCTAACTAGTCAATTAGGCTTATTAGACATTCTCTTTATGGTTGACTCTTGATCTCACTCATATTGGTGAGATAAGAACCTAATAATTATATCACATTTGGAATACATCATAAAACATGTTTCACAAGTTAAAAAACTACTACATATGTCTTTCATTATCCTTAAGGTCCAAAACCACCATTAGGCCTAATAGAGACCTAATGCAATTAGGCCTTCTCAAAGCACATGTTTCACTTTGGACACCTTGGAACATATTGAGCCTCCAAAAATGGATGGAATACTTAATAAACACTTAAATTATACCATTATAATTTCAAATCATTTTCATAACACCATTTATCTCATTTCACTCCTTGGACCACACTGTTAAGTTTACTCACAATAAGGCCTTCTCACTGCTAGAAAGTCTATTTTGAATATCTCAAGCATATACTTAAATTTTACATAAAAATATATCAATAAATCACATTAATATTAACTCCATGACCTAAATTTAAAATAAACTCAATTATATTTCACCATATATGTAAAAATACCTCAAACTAATCATCTTCATATGCTCACTCAGAACTGCACACAAGCTTCAAAACCCAGTCAAGAACCTTTGAATTTTATCACCTTCATAAGAGTTTATCATGCATAAAGATACATTAAAATTAATATATTATACTTATAAAACAAATTAATTTTTATTTTATTCTTAAAATCTATGCAAAAAGACTTAGGAACACCATTCTCACTCACACACAAAAAACCGCTTGTAGCTCCAAAAACATAGTCATGAAAACTAAGTCTTAGAACACCTAAGGTAAAAAATTTATGGAATTAAAATGGATATATATGATAATTAATAATTATTAAAATATATTTAAATAAATATATTAAAATTTTCAATATCAATATTGGTCTTATAGACTAATCTCTTGTATTTACCTTACACAGGCCTTATTGTGTTAGACAGGTCACTTTGAGAATAATTTTTTGCTTGTATTTGAGCATCAAAAAAACTTATATTCAATGGGGAAAGGTTATATAGGTATTTAAAAATGAAACCATGCATTTTTATCCATCCCTAATCCACTATAACCCATCCCTAATCTCATTCTCACTTCAACCTGATTTTCTCATTATCTTCCTCATTAGGCAAATTTAGTGTTAGATCAAATTACATGACTATTTTATCATATTTAAAGTCTAAAATATACTAATAATATTAAATTATAATAAAATATGAGTCTCACACATCATACTCCAATCATTTTCATGTTTTTTCTAGGTCAACTCTATCTGTTACATCAAAAATCCAAGAAACAAGGGGTTTCTTGTAGCTTCCACTCACTATTCTATCAGACTAATTCCACCTATATAAACCTAGGAGAGTCATATACATTATATAATCATAAAAATATTCATCCAAAACATTCTTATCCATTTCCAACAATATATTTCTTATCAGGTCATTATGAGGGTTTTAGGAGGGTTTAGATTGCTTTCCATTGTTAGCAATCGTTCATAAAGGGTTTCCCCTCAAATTCAAAAATAATGCTATGATAATTCATATAGGACCCTTAAATATAAAAAAATAACTTATTGGATCCTCATTCAAAGTTTTCATGTGCCAATAAGCATATGAAAATCTTTTTTGGGTCTATAACACCTCATTCTGCGCACATAGAAAACCTCAACACTAATTTTCATGCTTTCTCTTTCAGGATTTGACCTCAAACTTGGTAAAAAATCTCAATAAAACCTATAAAATTATATTATGATCTTTTTCACCTTGGTAACTGAACTTTACCCCTCATTAGGCCATACTAGGTCTCTTTGCTCATTAGGCCTTGAACTGCTAGTTATACTTAGACCTTGAAAACACCTTAAAACCTCTTGTATTGTTCTCAAAACATCATAATAATGTAATTAAACCTCATATCATGCTCAAATACAACCAAAATTTCTCTCATAAGTCTTAATAAGCTCACCTCATCATGCTACCAAGTATATGTCTTCTCACTAGGTCTCTCAAGTACATGGCTCGTGAACTCAACTTCAAGAACAACCAATACAACTCAAAATGACATCAATGACACTTTCATGACATCAATGAAAAATTAATTCATACCTCATAACACATTATAAGCAATTACACTCCATAAGATTCAAGCAAAAATCAAACTACAACATTAGAACCATTATTTATAAAAAGAACAAACACTCCTTAGTCCTAAAGAGAAATTAAATAGGTTTATCACTTCTTGGGGAAATTAGGGTGGTGCATATTCCAAATATTTGAGTAGGCATCACCATCAAGAATAAAATAAAGGACCCTAAAGATCTGGTTCATGAGTTTTTTTTAGAGAGGTCCCCCATTTCAAAAAGGAGGGGGCATGTTGGTTATAATCGATCTCCGAAGCCAGCTTCAAATGAGCATGATTTTTGTATACAAACTCAAATTAGGAATTTTTTTTAACTTAATTTTTTGAGATGAATCCAAATATGTAATAAAATTCATGTTTAGGGATGTTCTTTATGACTATTTTTCCTTTTCCTCATAACCTACCCATTTTAGTCTTACATGTTCACATGCCAGAACAATAAACAAATCAACATAAAAACACACAACCTATTTTTGATTGATGAAATTTGATTATATTCCTTGGATTTTCTTGCATCACTTTTCCATCTATCTCAAAATCAACTAAAGAATCTTGGAGATGATTTATATAGGACTCTGAAGCTAGTGATAATCTCCAGAGCTACTTTAAGGTTGTTATTGATTTCATATTTTATCAGTTCAAATTTTTAAATTTGCATTAATGACTCATTTAACCTTGCATAGACAATATTTTATATCTATTCTCTAATAACTTTTTATAAAATAACAACAAAGTAGATTACAATAACTCCTAGAGAATAGACTAGATATATATCTCATATTTCATTCTAAGCAAGCATAAGTTCTTATATATATCTCATATTTCATTCTAAGCAATCATAAGTTCTTAAAACTACATCTAAATCTTTTTTTAAATGTGATTTATGAAATATAAAATGGTATTATTAACTAACATAATGAAACATATTATGGTCTCATCCTCTCTCCTACACCTAAACTCATGCATGTCCTTATGTATGTTATTGGTAGATATAGATTTCTCAATCATTTATTGAAACCATGTTTATTTTATAAATTAGTCCATTTATTCTATTTATAAGCAACATTTTCCATATTTCATAATATTCATAGGCTTGTTATATAGAGATAGGATATTCTAGGGAAGTAGTGGAGATTTGTACCTTATTTTGATCCACCATTTTTATGTTATGTGATCATGACCTTTTACTTATTTGAAGGATTTTTTTTTTGGGAAGATTGGTTCCTAATTTTTAAGGAATTAACTAATTCATTCCATCTTTTATTGTAAACCATATAAGATGAACTCGAATATCCCAATGAACATTCTTTTGAATTCAACAATACATTTATTAAATATTTGAAAATAACCTTTGTAAATAAACAATGCATTTATAAAACAAGAGCTTTTGAAAATCATAAATGCATTCATTAAGTCTTGAAAAGAGCCACCATTTACTAGTTTTCAACTCTTTCCTTCACTTGTCTCCCACACTTATATTAATGCATGTCCTCATACATAGGGATATTATTTCTTTTTTCTCATTCTTTTTTTTTTCATTTTTCCTTTTTTTTATATCTCTTCACAATAATTTCTTCAAATGAACTTGTAATTGAAAAAACTTATAACTATATTTAGAAATAAAATAATAGAATAAATAACTTAGTCATACTGTTAGTTGTAATTTTATTCCTTCATGTTCTTTGAAGTTATTTGATGCTAAAATAGAGAAAAAAATCAAGGTTGATTAGGTACAAATTTATTAGTATGTGGGAAAAGTAGCCATTCGTTAGTTTCTATTTTTTCCCTCCCTTTTTTTTTGCCCTTGATCATCCATTTTATGAATTTATGATCAAGGCTCTTTTACCAGTGCATGGACAACCAACATGATGGTTTTCTAACTATGATTGTCAATAATGATCGAATAATTTCAATATTGATTTATTTATTTATTTTACTTTTTTAGAGCTATAACATGATGATAAATTAAGAAGTGGTTGTTCTAGTTCCTCTACAACACTCAAATCAACTGGAAAGTTGATTATACTCATGAATTTCTTCTTTTTTGAGCCTAATTTACCAAAATCAACCTATGTGCAAAGTAGGAATAAAAGCCTCTCATTATTCTATAAAATATTCAAATTTTACATGATCTTTGAAATTTCTCAATTATCACATGAATGTTGCAAATATTTTTGACAAACTTTAGGACCACTAAGATGAGTAATCCACATTTACTTGTTTATATACTTGTGATTAGTCTCAATAATATCTTCAACATAGTTGTGAAATAAATATAATGTATAATAAAAATTATATTTTAGAGTTTCTAAGCTTACTACACTATTCATGTTATGTTGCCTTTTATGGTAAAATAACTCCCTAAAAGATAAATGACATTTATGTTAGCAACATATGTATCTCATTGGTATTAAACTTATCTCATAATCTACTACAAATCCCTTAGATTATGATTTTGATAGTCGAATAAAAATGTTGGGAAGACTATGGTGAAACCAAGTTATTTTAGCAAACCAAAGAGTGAAAAAATATGATCGAAAATACTTGAAGACTACACTCAATCACCAGATATTAGTTTAAAAAAATAAATATAATATTATGAATAAGGTTAATAAACTATCCAATAACATAGGTGTCTTGGAAACCTTACGTTTGATATCTTGCTTGCATAATTTCACTTGTTTACTAAGGTTATTTTATACAAGTTTGAAAAAATAGAGAAATTGAGAAACAATGAAACATATTTTTTTATGAATGGATATGGCTCAAGGATTAGTTAATTTATGAGTAATGTAATATTTATTATGGCTTTACGAACTATCTCAAATAGGTTATTATATTATGATTCATTTCATATATGGTCCTATTACAATCCATGATTATGGATGGAATCAAAAGTTTGGAAAGTTTTTATTTCATTATTATGCACTAGTTAAACTAGCATATTGCTAAAGTTATGTGTACGAAGAACTTTAAATAAAAAATGTTAAAGGAGAAGTTTGGGATGGTTTATTTTTTAGATTCCCACAACCAACAAAAGGCTAAGGTTTGGATTGAGGCTTCCATGAATAGGCTTGTGATGTAGAGGTCCATTCAAACTTGTCACTAATGTATGAAAATAGGAATAAACATCTTACCTCTACCAAAACTCATACCTGGGTCTATCATGTAATGAAACCTTTTTGATGTCACTCAAGATCTTTATTCTTACCTCTTTTCTATTTTATTCCATCATGCTATATTATTTATCTATCCTAACCCATTCAATCACCTACATCTCCTTACTTTTATTTCACTATGCCAACCAATCCTCAACTCCTTACTAAATCTTTCTCTATTTCCTTGATAGTTTTTCTTAAGTTTACTCTTTCTTGCCCTTAACTTAATAACAACTTGGGTTCATACAAGTATCAAGTTAATTTTACCATTTAAAGTTATTTTTCATTATTTCAATGCTCAAATAATCCTTATTGATCACCTAAACAATCCAAAATACTTATCATTACAATCTTTACACTTTTCACCACTTCACTCAACTAGATAGGCTCTTTTGTGGCCTTTTTACACATTTCCTACTTTTACAAACAAGTACAAGATCACATTGGAAAACTAAATTCCATTACAAATACCCTCTATCCTCCAATATCATTATACAAAGTTTTAGGCTCTACATCCACTCTTAGATAACTTTTCTACACCTTTTTGCTCATTGTTTAGGCTTATTAGGCCTCTGTCACCTCTATTAAGACATAGTCTTTAATATTACATACCTATCCATATGATTTCAACTTTAAAACTCTAAAATATAGTAACTAACATTGGCATATAAATAATAACCAAAATTTATCCCATTTGGCTAGTTACATCTTTCACAATATGGATTTGAATTTTGAAACCCTAGAATAGGGTTATCACAACCTACCGACACTCGAGAAGGGTTAAATGGATTTATATTCCATTAAAACAAATTCAAAATCATTAAAATGGATTTTTATGGTATAATTAACCCTTATTAACCTTTTCCAAATGTTGCTTCACCATTTGGATGTCTTTGTTTGTCATTTGAACAATTTAGAGGATGACTATATATGCAAACATAGGTCTGTGTAACCAGAGGATCAACTTTTATCTATTAAAAACTATGTTTAGGTTGTAAAATGTTTTTGTTGATTGAAACATGTTTTTATATCACACTTAATCCTTCCTTAATTCATACAACCTTCTTTATATGTCTCTATTCTCCTTTGAGCACAAGTTTATACCTAACTGTATATGAATATACATACTACATAAAGTCTGAGCATAAAACATGATAAAAATCACATTAAATATGTTTGACATCACATATAAATCATTAAAAAACATGGAAATAATAATTATTATTTAGGAAAACACTTTAATCAATCCCCAACCAAATCCTTTTTTGCACATCTTGATGTTTTCTCTATCCAATAAAGTACATATTATAGAACAGGGTATACTAGTTATTCTACCTAATAAAGAAATTTATATCCATAATTTAAAAAATAAAATACATTTCTAATTCAATATAATATTTTTCTATAACAAGTTTCCACAAAATACCTATACCAAACTATCATATATGCAGGCTTTCAATTTATAGAGTAACTCAGTTCCCGAGAACATAGAATAACAATGAAACAGGGTCTGTGTGTTAGTTATCAAAATCAAGAAAATTATTATTCAATTCCTTTTTGGGTTACATATTCATTCTCCTTATAATCCAACCCCATCTCTCTCCTCCTCACCAAGACATTTAAAACTTATTTTATATCTCCAAAATTGATCTAACTAATTCCTAACTTCGTCATGTACGTTGAGGAAGTGCTAACTACCTAACCACTAACACATTTGTAAAAATGACTAAATAAGTGACTTAAAAATGTACTAAGGTGACATGAACCCCTTTCAATATCTCAAATCAACTTGACTACACTTTGGATCTCTTTTACAAAACATTGAGGATCCCAACTTACTATTAGAATTTCAAATTTTCAAACTTGCAGAAATGGTAGGAAAATGCCATGTGAACTACAATTCAAATTATAAAGACTTATAAGACTCATAATTAGGAAAAAAACCTTATAAATAAATTTTAATACCTAAAACAACTCAAAATTGGATACCATTGAAGATGCCTCTGCATCAACTTGGTATTGTAACAATTAAATTAGTGGTTATTGTAAACAATTTGAATAATGATGAGATGGTGAGGGTATGTTATTCCAAGTAAGAAATGCATAATTATATGAAACATATATATATATATATATATATATATATATATATGAAAATAAAAAATTATACTTGAAATTTATTATCTTGGTGGCCATGGTTCTCTTTGAACAATAAATAACACTTCCATGCTTCCTTTCACATCCATTAATTCTTTATATATATTAGCCTTGTTCGCATAAGAATTTTGAATTTCATAATTAACATATCCAAAACTATAAATAGTCAAATCTTCTTTTGTTTTTTTCTCTTTAAATATTTATCCTTCTAGGAATTTTACAAGTATAATCTCTTGCTCATATACAATGTTTATATTTGTATTAATAGATGTAGAGATAATTGTAGCTAATTCTCCTTCATCAATAAGTTCATAGAGGGATAATGTAGATTGATCATTAAAAATAGTTATAGGTAAAAGTGTAATGCATTAGTCTTCATCCTTTCTCATACACTTAAGATCATGCATGTCATGCATGTCACTAATTCTCTCTACATCCTCTTTTGTTGTAGTAGAAGAATTAAATGTGTTGTCTCTCTTGTATTTTATCTCTGTTATAAAATTTATTTCAAGAATCACTTTTACTTATTTTAACTTATGTATCATATATACAAAAATCGAATTTACATTTATCTTCCACCCTACATTAACATTCATAGCTAAAACTCCCTAAAAAAGTTTTCAACCATTGCTTATTTTACATAGAGTTAGTTATTTTTTAAATGGTTTTGTGAGGTAAGTCTTCCTTTGGAATCTAGCAGAAAAAATCCTTTATAAAATAATCTCTGTCATGTTTCACTAACTTCAAACTATGAATAAATTAAATTCCTTGGAGAACTTAACTAGAGATTATCATTTTTGGATCGATACTAGGGAATTTTAAGGGTCCCAATCCCTTTAAACAAAAAGAGACAAAAATAAACTTTTTATGGTCTGGCTAAGAATATAAACATATTGAGGCATAGGACTAGACCAAAAAAATAGGTTTTAATAAAACCATACTAAAATATGAACAATTTCTTACAGATACCAATATTAACAAACTAGATAAGATCGAGATTACAAAAAGCCAACTATATACTTCTTGCTCTAAGATAACTAGCTCTATCATTTTTCCTTGACAAGGCAACACAAACACCATCGCTAATTCTTTTCTTGATCCTCCTTTGCTAAAAATCAAAGCATATTGAGCTTAAAAATCCTGTGCTCTTCCAATCTTTACCAATTTTTTGTTAGTCAACTCACCTTCCAGCTACTTGACAGTAGAAAAAAATAACCTTTTTTGGACTCACCCTAGATCCTACCAACACAATTGATGCTTACCCTTCTACCATAGAGGATATTTAAATGAGCCTCTTGTCACACATTTTCCTATCCATTTGATGGCTTTGACCCTACCTGGTAAATGCCTAACCACCCTCCATTCTTCAAACCTTGGAATGGGCTTAAGTAAGTCTTCTATGATTGGCAAACTTACTCCATATTTCTTTGAAACCTCCATCTATACTGCATAAGCTACTTTAACATCTCTTTTAAAATCTACTAAAGCTAGGAAATGAAGCTCCAATTATTGAAACATAGCTAGAGGGACAAAGCCCAAGAGATATCTTTAAAAAAAAGGCATCATTAGAAATAGACATAATGGTAGGGCCTCTAATTCCTCCACCAAATCCATTTTATACTCAGGCCACATGAAAAACATGATCATTGCTAGAACTTGATCCCTATCTGACATTATCAAATATAGGTTTGATACAAAAGGGATGCCAGATCTGAGTTAACTCTCACTCTTCTGCTTTGTGATAGAAAATCCATACCCAACACCTATTCTATAGTTTCTACTTCCTTTGAGGATGGAACCCAAAAAATATTGGATAAATGAGTTCTTGAGTCAGACCTGATAAAACCCATTTCATGGATCTTGGTGTGTCCAAAGGCAAGAGGCCAATCGATTGATTCCAAGCTAAACCTATCCATAACACCAAAGCTCCAAATACTTGGACTCCAATTAAATAATAAATCCAAAACAACCACCCAGCTAGAATGCTTCACATTGGATGAAACTTGCACTTAAAAACCATGTTTCTAAATGAAAAAGCCATAATGAAAGGGAATGACCCATCCAAATCACTTAATACATAGGTTGTCAACGTCACCAAAACAACTTCCTGTTAGGTTGTGGAGCTAAAAGCTTCACTGATGCAAACAGAGGAGGAGGTTTCAGGAAGGTTGCTGAGTGTTACAGACACCGGCGTCAGTCAGGCCAACTGACGTCGGCAAGGAAGAGACAAGAAGCAACTGACATTGGTCAGAAGTTGGCCGACATCGGCACCCCCCAGGTAGACAGGGACTGACGTCGGTCACCTATGTGGTTCGAGCTGCAAGTGTTACAGGGAGTTAATTAACGAACCAAGTGTTTGCATGTCAAGAGCTAAATTTAGACTAGAAGTTGCGGATCTAATTATTGTAATTAGGTGTCTAATTATTGTTTGCATGAGATCTATTTAAGAGACTCATTGGTTGTATTGTAAAAGTGTGCTAGAGAGTAAGAGAGAAAAAATATAAGCTCCTTCAGAGAGAAGAGAGCATGGTGTGTTCCTCCTAGTGCCACAGTACCAAGTGTGGGTGCTAGATTGGAGAATCAACAGGGTTCTTCATGTATGTATGAACTTGGTCATCAGGTGAGCATGGCTACTTTAGGAGATCTACATGGGTAAGTAAGATCATTAATCTGCAAGTGTATGTGTGTGCAAGGTCTAAGGTTCATAGGTGTGCAGAACCAGATTGATTTGCAAGTGTGCAAGATCAGAGAGGATAGCAACACAACAGGGAGCAGGATCAGGCAGGATCTACTTGGAGTACATTGTGTACTCAGAAAGAGAGCAAGAGGAAGGCAAGGAAGATCCTTCCATAAGTAAGATCATTTGAGGTGTAGGTTATTGTAGGTTCAGGGGAGATCTACTTGAAGTACGTTTGTGTACTTGTGGAGTGTGTGGAGCACAGGAGTACTGGCAGTAGTGGATACTAGCTGGTTGGAGGTGAACACCAACTTTGTGTTTGAGTTGTGTGTTGGGACCTAGGAGAGAGAGCTTTGAGGGAAGATTTACTGTTTATGCCCTAGAGGTGTGGGAGCCCTAGAGGTGTGTAAGGAAGAAGAACTGTGGCATCCTTCTTTGTTGTATTTCCTTCTGAAAGAGTTTTAATACAAGTTGTGTATTGTCTCTCATATTTTGTGTTATTTCTAAATTTTAGTTACTTGTGTATTCTGGTTAATTTCTGCATATTAAGTTGCTTGGTAATAAATTGAGTGCTTTCGTTATTTTCCCAACAAGTGGTATCAGAGCTAAGGTTGCAGGGAGCAGGTTTTGTGTTTGGTTACAGGTCACTCTCAGGGGTTTCTGATTGAGTGGGAGTAGAGCAATGGCAGAAGAAAGTAAGCTAAGAATGGAGGAGTTGAAAAGCACAGATGGTCACTTACGGTCCTATGGAAAGAAAGAGCAGGGAAAAGAATATTGTTGGTTGGTAACATATCAGCATGAAGGAACTGAAGATGCAAATGTTGCAGGGGTTGTTGCACAGGATGCTCTGGGAGGTTTCTTGGATAAAGTTGAATCCTTGATAATAGATTTTGTTGCCTCTTTCCATGCAGCCCCAAGGAGAGGAGCTGGTGAGCCTTGTCAGATTATTAGCAAAGGGGAAGTGAAGCTAAAATTGTAGGCGGCCAACACATGGGTGTTGAAGGAGGTCATGCAGGTCCCAGGTTTGGAGATGTGGCTAATTTATTCAGAAAAGTTGGGTGATGAGAGATGCACAAAAACTCTCACAGTAGATGCACTTAAATTAGCTGGTGGTAAGAAAATAGGTACTCTTTATCTACTTATTTATATTATTGATTCTTCTTCTGTTGTAGAGACGTGGCTTTGTAGGCTTGGTCACATGAGTAAGAAGGAGATGCATGTTCTTAAGAGGAAGACTGATATATTTGATAGACTTAAGAACTAGAAAGCCTTGGTGTTCTTAGAAGAGGTGACGGACAGAGACCAGTGGATGGGGCTGGATACTTCTGAGTAGGGCAGTTTGGACATGGGTTTTGATTCAAAGGAGCTCACAGGTAAAAAGTCATCACTCACAGGCGAACACAGATATCGATGTCAGTCAAGAGGAATCAACATCGAACAAATAGTTACCGATGTCGGTCATGTGCAGACCGAAGCTGGTGGTGTCAAGCAGGGTAAGACCGACGTCAGTCAGGAGGACCGATGTCAGCAATAGGTAAGACCAATGTCAGCCAGGAGGACCGACGTCAGCAACAGGAGACACCGACGTCGACAGAGTTGGTAGTCAGGACAAGGGCATGGAAACTGATGTCGATCAGATGTAGACTATGTGGTACCGAGGTCGGTCACTGTAATGGATTTTGGGTAGACAGCAAGCTATCAAGGAGTCTCAAATGCCCATATGGAGGACTGAAGGTGGTAAGTAAGCCTCAAATTCATTGTTCCTCTTCTTTATACTAGTTGCTGATTGTAGAGCAGGAAGGATCCAGGAAATAGTGGGAGCATGGCATGGAGAGAATGCAAAACCAAATGGGAGATTTGGTAGGGTTTTCAGCCGGTATGAAAGGACAGAGACGAATGGATACCTTAGTTGAAGAATAGAGAGAATAGACACATGAGATGGAAGACCAGGTCATATGGTCTTGAGGAAGCTACAGGATAGTGGTACAGGATTTGATAGGTGGATGACAAAGCATGGCTTTAGTCAATGTCAGGGTAACTACTGTGGTTTGTCTTACTAGGTGGATGATGGTCGCAACATTATCTGGTTACTGTATGTGGATGGTTTGCTAGCAGGTTTGTACATACATGGTTTTGCTGAACTAAGGGTAAGATTAGTTCAGTGGTTTGCTATGAAGAATTTGGAGCAGCAAAATTCTTTAGCATGAGAGACATGGAGATCACAGGTTGATTTTGTCTCTAGTGGGAGCTAATGTGAATCAGGTGTTGGCAAGGTTTAGGATGCAGAGCTAGAGCACACTAAGGGCTGGACAGTTCAGTGTCTAAAATCACATGAGGTCTGGTATAGACCTGAGTTTACCCAAGCAGTAGGTGTTGTCAGAGATTTAGGAGCCAATTCAGGGAAGTGGGTTCTTATGGATTTGAGAGGGACCAGCAGCAAGGATTCATGTTATGCAGAGTCAGGACTTCACTACATGGGATTGTAGGTTCGAATGTGGCAGGGTACTCGGATGACAGGAGGTGCACCACAGGTTGTGTGGTGGGTTGTCTTCAGGATTGAGCTTGAAGAGGGATACAAGCCAAGAAATAGATTAGACAGGGTATAGGTATAGGTACAGTGCAGCTATTTATCTCCAAGTGGGAGATTGTTAGGTTGTGGAGCTAAAAGCTTCACTGATGCAAATAGAGGAGGAGGTTTCAAGAAGGTTGCTGAGTGTTACAGACACTGATGTTGGTCAGGCCAATCGACGTCGGTAGGGAAGAGACAGGAAGCAACCGACGTCAGTCAGAAGTTGGCCAGCATCGGCACCCCCCAGGCAAACAGGGACAGATGTCAGTCACCTATATGGTTTGAGCTGCGAGTGTTATGGGTAGTAAGTTAACAAACCAAGTGTTTGCATGTCAAGAGCCAAATTTAGACTAGAAGCTGTGGATCTAATTATTGTAATTAGGTGTCTAATTATTGTTTTCATGAAATCTATTTAAGAGACTCATTGATTGTATTGTAAAAGTGTGCTAGAGAGTAAGAGAGCAAAAATATAAGCTCCTTCAGAGAGAAGAGAGCATGGTGTGTTCCTCCTAGTGCCACAGTACTAAGTGTGGGTGCTGGATTGGAGAATCAACAGGGTTCTTCATGTATGTATGATCTTGGTCATCAGGTGAGCATGGCTACTTTAGGAGATCTACATGGGTAAGTAAGATCATTGATCTGCAGGTGTATGTGTGTGCAAGGTCTAAGGTTCACAGGTGTGCAGAACCAGATTGATTTGTAGGTGTGCAAGATCAGAGAGGATAGCAACACAATAGGGAGCAGGATCAGGCAAGACCTACTTGGAGTACATTGTGTACTCAGAAAGAGAGAAAAGAGGAAGGCAAGGAAGATCCTTCCATAAGTAAGATCGTTTGAGGTGCAGGTTGTTATAGGTTCAGGGGAGATCTACTTGTGGAGTGCGTGGAGCACTTGTGGAGTACGTGGAACACTTCTGGAGTGCGTGGAGCACAGGAGTATTGGCAGTAGTGGATACTGGCTGGTTGGAGGTGAACACCAACTCTGTGTTTGAGTTGTGTGTTGGGACCTAGGAGAGAGAGCTTTGAGGGAAGATTTACTGTTTATGCCCTAGAGGTGTGGGAGCCCTAGAGGTGTGTAAGGAAGAAGAACTGTGACAACCTTCTTTGTTGTATTTCCTTCTAAAAGAGTTTTAATACAAGTTGTGTATTGTCTCTCATATTCTGTGTTATTTCTGAATTCTAGTTACTTGTGTATTCTGGTTAATTTCCGCATGTTAAGTTGCTTGGTAATCAATTGAGTGCTTCCATTATTTTCCCAACACTTCCTGCATGCACTATGCAATGTCATCCACAGCACCTGAAGTACTTTTTCATCCAACAAACCCTCTGTCCTTACAATATTTAAACTTTATTTTAGATTTGATAATGATATTCCTTTCTCAAAAATCTAATTTTTTTGCCTTTTCCTTTTTTTCTTTTTTATTTTTTACAAATTTTAAAAACATTTTTTTAAAAATAAAGAATAAATAAAATGTTTATAAAAAATAAATAAAAGAACAAAATAATAACACAACAAACTAATTAGAAAATATCAACATTATAAAATTATTTACAAAGTCATTTATAATGTTGTTGAACCCTCTAGAAATCTATCTTCTCAAAAAATCTACAATCTGCCCATCTCTCACTAATATTATCCACGCTTTCCTCCTCACACTGATCTAATACCACATTTGCTAAAAAATCTGCTACTTTATTAATTTATCTAAAATAATGATTACAATTCCAACCTTCAAAACCTTCCATCTTAGTCCAAATGACATCAAGGATGTTAGCTATCTTCTAAGACTTTGACCAATACCACATTTTAAAGCCATATTGATCCTTGCTACAAGAACTTGAGCTTTAGCTTCATTATTAGTACCATCTAGAAGCTTAAGGGAAAGGGCTCTTATTAGTGAACCACTACAGTCTTTTATAATACACCCTACCCCTAAGGCACATAGATTGCCTCTATAATCTCTATCAAAATTTAGTTTAAACCATCCATATTTCAGAGGGTTCCATGTTGCATCCTTCCTATTTTTCTTATTTATCTTATCTACTATTGTCCCTTGAATAGGAATTAACTAGAGATTTTACTGCAAAATAGAAAGAGGAAAAAGAAGAAAAAAAGGAAGAGGAGGAGGAATCTTAAAATAACTATTTACTAAATATCTTCCCAATCAACTAAATTTAGTCAATGTCATATCAAACCAAGGTTGGTATCTGAAGGCTATATGCAATAGGGAAAATAATACATTTAGGCAATAGTTATTTTTTAACAACACAGTTACATGACATGAAATTATAGAATTAAACACACTTGTATAAATTTAAATTGCATAAATAAAAACATACATTGCATAAATGGAAACACACTTACATGAAGGGAAAGTAAACAGTTGCGGGTCTATGGATCCAATTAGTTTTCAAGTTAGATGAAACTCTAAACATAAAACAAATATACATAAACCCAAACAATAAATAAATAAATATAATCTATAAAACATAAATACAAACTAACCTTCTTCCTTAGGTTGAGTGGGCCCTTGCTCTTCCCTTAGAAAAATGATAAAAAAAACAAAACAAAAATTAGAAATGTTTAAATTCATTGTTTAATCTGGTATTCTTCTAATTTTACAATTACTCTCTACTTTCTTCTACTAACAACTATGAATGAGAAGGTTGTATTATAATACATTTCCTTCAAAAACTTCTTGTTCAAGAATACAAACATAAAAAATCAGTTTTAGAACTGATTTCCTAATGTTAACAACCTAATGAACTAGTTTACAATTAATTTTTATTCCAATTTAATAACCTAAAAAATAATTTTGAAACTAATTTTTATTCTAAGATTCTAATATAACAAATATAGTTCTTACATTATTTTGAGAATAATAATAATCTTCACTATTAAAGAAGAAAATAGTGGAAAATGCTAGATTCACAAATGCACTATATTTTAATTTATTGCAGAGAATCTAGATGCTTTGTTTTCTTTCCAACAACTTTTGATTTTGTTGGAGTCAATCACAATCTTAACCAATTCAATTTCCTCCAACAACATGATGTTTAATATATTCATAGTAATTGACTTACTATAAATATTGTCTTCTTTAGAAAAACCTATTTTTAGAAACATTATAAATAGATTTCATAAAAATACTTTCTAAAAATATATAGCAATCATCTTTGGAACTCTTTGCTTTCATGTTCTTAAACTTGTATATTTCTAGAGCTTTTTTTTATTGATGTATATTTTTGGAAGTTTCTATTATATAGAATTTTCATATATAGAAAGACTATAAAACTTATCCCAAAATATTCTCTCATTATTTCTTTGGTCTACTAGACCCAAAAATCAATTCCGACCATCTTCAAATCCAATTTTTTGTATCTCTAGAGTTAGGACTAGTTATCTCTGGAGCCAAACTATGCATCTTCAAATCCAGGACTTGTGATCTCCAGAGTCAAGATGGAGATCTATGTAGCCAACTTAAAATGAGCATAACTTTTGCATATGGACTCGGATCAAGATGATTCTTTATTTTAACTTGCCTAATTTTTTTTTATAGGAATCAAAATATTTAATTAGATTCAAGTTTAAGGATGTTATTGATGACAATCTTGCCTTTTTTCCATAACCTATCCTTTTTAGTCTTACATCTTCACATGTCAAAACAACAAAAAAACAAAAAAACACAACCTATTTTTGGTTCATGTAAGGTTGCTTGTATGCCTTGAATGTTTTTACATCACTTTTCCATCTATCTCAAAAACAAATGAATAAAATTGAAGATGAATTATATGGGACTCTAAATATACTGATGCTATCCATAACTAAATCATATGAAACTTTGGATCTATGATGGTCTCTGAAACTGATTCAAGGTTGTTCTTGATTTGATATTTTATCACTTAAAAAACTTTTTTATCTAAATTAATGACTCATTTCAATATGTATAGATAACATTTGGCATCTATTCTTCAAGAACTTTTTAGAAAATTACAACAATGTAGATTGCAATAACTCCTAAAGAATAGAGTAGATATATATCCTATATTTCATTCTAAAAAAGCATAAGTTATTAAAACTATATCTAATTCCACTTTAAAACATGAGATAAAATGGTATTATATACTAATATAATGAGACATATTATGGTTGTATCATGGATACCAACTATAAGCCACAATCCTACAAAGCCAAATACTTTTGTGCATGTTATACCATTAGATGACATCCAATAGAAAGATGTTTAACTTTAAGGGATGAGCTTCAATAACTCTTGAGCAAAATAAAACTAATTTCTCATGTCAAAATTATCTTAGAAAGGGTACCACTTATAAATAAAACCAACCTCCTAAGATTGTTTCAAAATTAAAATAATGTATAAGACTAATGACCAATACAAATATAATCAAGACTTTGAAAATAATATCTATTACACGACAAGATATATTGGGGGGATACTTACCACCTCCACCATATGTATTAATGTCTTGCATAACATAAGATGAGATTAATTAATACATATTTATACATTTATATTTTCAACACATTTTATTTCTTTGCTTAATTTACTTACTTTGACATTTATGGTTTATACACTTAATCGTTAACTTAAGATTGATATTATATATTCAAAGTTCTACTACATATGATATATCTAGACTTCATCACCTAGTTATTTGAAGTAAATTAACTTTGTGTCTTATTATATGTTGTGATTATCTCATTTTATAAGCTAGGGTCTCCTTAATCTTTATATGTCACTTTTTAAATTTAGTCCATCACACATAATTATACATGACTATGACATTATGCCTATAATAACATATACATATACACATTATTCATCATAATATCAAGTGCTTAATTGATACAAACTTAGGGTATCATAGATCCTCGTGCCATAGAGATAATTGTATGACTTCACTACAAAAATAAAATATTTACAAAAACATTCATAAAATAACAAACATTACAAAAATAGTTAAAAAACTACAAGATGTAAAAATATTCAAAAAACTACAAGATACAAAAAAAAATTTATAAAATGCAAAATACACAAATATGTATTTATTTTATCTTAATAATATGATACATATCATTCCCATTTTACTATACTATAGTATTTATATATTCAAGCTTTCCACATGTGCTTCTCATAGTATACTTTGAGTGGGTGAGATGCAAAATATCTAGGTTGCATATGGTTATGGACACATTTAAGCCTCACCTAAGGGGGTATATTCAATCATTTATACATGGTGACATCTTATTGGCTTATCTATTTACTATATAGATCCAATTTACATATATTACACAAATATTACTATTGCATACATAAAGTATACATATATTGAGTGATTACATGGATATCATACATGCTAATATTACTTGAATAAATGGATTATACCACACACCTTAACTGATAATATAACTATATTTTTGTACTACACCATACATAATACTATGAATGTGATCTAGGACTCTTTCTTATACCTAACTTATCTATGACACCTTTGCATACATGAGACACATCTTATCCTATTACTAGGGGAGATATATTTCACAATTATCTCCTATAGATTATCATGTATATCCTACCCATTTGGAGCATCTATTAGGCCATATTATTTGATCCTCTCTCTTTCAAATGAGTTTTTATATCTTTCCACTTGGGGGTAAATATGACATTATTACATTTAAAACTATATCTAAATTGGGTATCACATGATTACACATCATATACATCTCCTTTAGGCCCATAAACGGCATATCATATTACTATTCATTGGACCACATCGAGATTATCTCGATTTTTATATCCATATTATTTATATATGCCTTTTAATACTACATTAGTGGGTACCTTATGCCTTGGGCACCATTTACATCCTAACACACAATATATTATCATTTCATAGACCATATTGAGACTATCTTGATTATTACAAGCATATACTTTATTTATGTCTTACATTTATACATTAGTGGGGCCCTTATGCCCTAAACACCATATAAATCTTGACATTTCATGATTGTCACACTTGATATTCACATAAATATATCTTACGCAATTGTGTATAGACCTATGCAATGCCAACAAGGGTGTCATCTTAGGAGTTACTAATTATAGATATCTGGCAAAGGCAAGAATAAATTATTTGTCATTTATTAGTTTAATTATCCATGTATTATATATACATTTTCATATGGGGTATCATACCCTCCTAAGCTTTATTGGCTACATTTATACATATATCTTCTTGTGGGGGAAGTTTTCCCACTTCATGTTCCATATTGAGCATGCATGCATGCATGTGTGCACACATGCACACACACACACACACACACACACACACACACACACACACACACACACACACACACACACACACACACACACACACACACACACACACACACACACACACACACACACACACAATTTTCTTATATAGGAATGATGTCAACACATATAACCCAAAGATGCATAATGCCATATCCTACTTGTAGATTTTATCACACCCTTGTGTCCTATTAGATTATATTTATTATACATATCTTAGTCTTACATACATCAAGACACTTGATTCATTTTCACATTTGATACATTTATAGCCATATCTTATTATCTTATATCAGTGACATATATTGGGGCATGTTATTATCCCATGCGTATCATCATCATAGAAGGTTAGGTTATGCTTATTGATCCTCACTCAGACATATATTTAGTTCTCATTTGAGAGTTGTATACATTGAACATTGAGCCTCAAATATTAAAAAAAAATCAACATTCTAGTTGTCCCCATCATCCTATCTTGGGCCTTACAAGAACTTATTTGTTTTATGCAGTCACATCATGTTTATTGTATCCTAGTTGTACCTATCATACTATTTATTAAATATAATTATAACCTCTTGTGTTGATCCTTGAATGTTTATTATCTTTTCTTTCCTGCACATTCTTACATTGCATGGAATGATTATCATAAAATTTATGTGTTGAGAGATACCTTGGGCATCCTAATTGTTCGTATCTCCTTGTCATAATATAAAGGGCCATTATACTCTCCTAAGTTGAACTAAATAATGATGACACTAATAGGTCATAATACCACATTTACTTTATATGTGGCATAACAATTTATTCCATAAGAGACTTCTAGAGTCATATCATCTACTATTTTACATATGTGTTTCTAGGATATTGACACTTCAACTATATTATTTTCTTAACATATGGTACAATCAACTTTTTTATTTTAAAATTAGTGTAGGCATGGGTTCACATCCCTTACCTCAAAAATGGGCATATATACATCATTATAGTTTTAAATTACTTTATACTAGTATCAAAGTCAAGCATGATCAGGTTTTTTAATATCACCACAATAGTGAATGTTATTAAGAAATGGTTCTTACTAGTAGTTAAAGTCTCTCTTGAAGAGAAAATTTATCTAGTTCCCTGATAAAAATTTGGATTGGGAATTATAAACCATCAAATAAATTTTGGCTATGTTTAAGAGCTTATCTAAATTTTAGTACCATGAGTAGTGAGCACTGGAAACACTAGTAGAAGCATTTGTTATGTTTCAATGCTTATAAAAAGTTAGTACCATGAGTAGTGGGCACTAGAAACTTTCAGAGACGTATTGAATATATTCAATTTTTATCAAAATTTTAGTTCCAAAATAATTTTTTTTGGCATATGGGTTAAATACAAATATGTTTATTCATTCATATGCTCCTTTTCAAATTCAAATTTTCAAAAAGTTCAATTTTTTACAAATATTTACCATGAGTAGTGACTACTTTATGAAGGAGTATTTGGGTTCACTTGTAATCCTACATCAACCAAAAACACTTAAGTATTGAAATAGTCATACTTATAATTGTGTGTAAGTACTTATTTCCATGAAAGTAATTTTAATATTTTTCATAGCCTTTCGTTCATGTCTATTGTTCATATTATTTGCCCTATGGGCCTATTGGTAGATGCATATTATAACCACTTGTGAAGCATTGCAAAAGCCTTTATTCACTATAACACAAGATAAATTTTGGATTAGTATAACACCAAGATGTTGTGCATAGGTTTTCCTTTTATATTGTTGTGATATTTCACTCAAGAGTATTACAACACAACATATGATTTTGAGGGTCTTTGGCTAGTCCATACATGGATTTATAAGGTGTATAACTTGTTTATGAAGTGTTACAACTTGACTTGTAAGTTTTAACCTATGTATTCAATGTTTCATATTATTTTGAGTTCTTATGAATTCCATGCCATCTGCTACACCCTTAACCTATAGTATATCTAAGGATATGTGTGGTTGACTTGTGGCTTACACACCTTCATATTAGCTTATTGCATTTCTTAATGTTCTTAATATGGTCAACTTATGGAATAACCATGGCTAAGTAGAGTATATATAGGAGGCAGTGGTTAGTATTTTATCATCATATTATGAATTTTGTTCTTATTTCATTATTGTGTAGGTTGCCCCCTCGAAGTGGCTTAGTCATAATATTCAAGTACTCTGTTCTTTCACCAATTGTTATTATGGATATACTTATTCTACTATTAATTCTATGATATATAATTCTATTATTGTGAATCATATAAGTAATTTCCTTACTAGTGGTATCATAGATTCAATTTGGGCAAGTTTTTATGGTGCAACATTTTTCAAATCTAGTGTCCTGAGCACTAGAAGGCCGAAAAACATAACTTGTGATCTAGGCGGAATTGAATTTTTTTATCACTATAGTTTTATTTGTGAGGTTTTTTTACGAAAAAAGAAAAAAACATTTTTTTAGTAAAAAAAGTCTAGAATTTTTTACCTTGTGCAAATTATCAGTCATTGCATTCATCTCTACAAGATGATTGTAATGGTATATACTACTAGTACACTTTTTTTAGTAAAAAATTTTCACCCTTATGCACAATAGTAGTAGTTAGATTCATCTTGATGAGATGATTGTAATGGTGTATTCCATTGGTACACTTTTTTGGGGGCTAAAACCCTCCTTAGGGCTTATACATGGCTAGTCCAAACACTTGTAAATATAGGAAAGGGTAAGAAACTCTAAAAACTCCTCACAAGGATGAATTTGAGCCTAGAACTTCTAATCCATGTATTTTAGAGGTAGTTCAATAACTTAAATTAGAGTTGTAGGGCATGGTGAAAATAGATGATTTTAATATGATTCAAAGGGACATTACAAGGTTGAGAGGGAACTTGGATAATGTGATGGATCAATTACAATAAATATATGGTTAATTGGTTAACTTGTCAGCTCATCCAGTATAAAATATCCCTCCACCACTTCAATTTGATTCTCCTCCAAACAGTACCAACACCAATTTTGGACCTAAGATAATGTTTCCAAAAGTGGACTTGTGTAATTTTGATGGTATTGATCCATTCATCTAGCTCACTCAAATTGAAAATTTATTTGATTTACATTATAATCCATGTTCACAAAATGTGTTTATGGCCTCTTTGTATCTATAACCTGAGCCATTCATTTGGTATCATTGGATTTGTGCTCAAAATAAAAAAAAGGGTGTCTTAGTGTCATGGTCAATATTTTTTGAGGAGTTACAGCTCCATTATCATAATAATGTCTCTAAAAACTATTTCAATTAGCTAAGTTATGCCAATCTAGGATTGTCAAGGACTACATTCATCAATTCAAAATATCTCCATACATGTGGTAAACATCATTGAGGAAAATCTTACTGACCTATTTTTGGGTGGCCTAAATGATAACATCCAATTAGAGGCTTGCATGTTTCATCCCAGTATTATATCTTAGGCCATACCAAGGGCACACATAGTTGAAAAAGACTTGATTAGATGAAGACATTTCACTAATGTCCATGAATGCACCTTCCCATTACCATCATTTCATTAGCCTACTAGACCGACACCTCAACAAGTGGAAGAAAATCATGTAGAAGGTTTGTGTTATAGTTGTGATAGAAAATGGAGTAAAGGGCATCGATGTGATGAAAAGAAGTTGTTTTAAATTGATGATGTCAATGAGGAGGAAGAAGATTAGGAAGCTTCAAAGAAAAGGTTTAGAAGAACATAAGGATGAATTTGAATATTTTCAACCTATTATTTCATGCCATGCACTTTTAGACATTATTACTCCTCAAACTCTTAAGGTGGCAGGTTTCCTAAAGAAATAAAAGGTGACTATGTTAATTAACTCTGGGAGTACACATAACTTCATCAGTAGTAAGTTGAATATTCATTTTAATTATTTCATTTACCTAGCACTAGAATTTTAGGCTATGATTACAGATGGTGGTATGGTCAACTATTCTAAGAAATTCCATAGTATTAAGTTTGTTATGGGAGACTATTTGTTAGATTCCCATATGTTTGATATTCTCATGAGAGGAGCTGACATTGTTTTGAGAGTACAGTGGCTCATCACTTTGAACACTACTGAGATAAATTTATTGGGATTATTCATGAGGTTCCATTCAAAAGGTAGGACCTTTGAACTACATGGATTATGAGCTAAATCTCCAAAACTAGTTAGTTCCCACTAGATGATGAAGATTTTCAAAAAAGGTGTAGAAGGTTTGTGGCACTCTTATTTTCCATAGAGGTTCAACCAACCAAGGAGTCTACACATCTTAATTTACAAAGGGTGATAGATGTACATCTTGTTGTTTTAAGTGACATGCCAAAAGGAATTCCTCCAAGTTATGCACATGATCATTCCATTAGACTCATTCCAAGAAGTACACCACCTAATATCAAACCCTATAGGTATCCTTATGAAAAAAAGAGTGAAATTGAAAAGATAGTACAAGAGATGTTGGATGTAGGAATAATTTGATACAATCAAAGTGAATATTCATCCCCAGTGGTCATGGTGTGAAATAAACCTAATATTTGGAGGATGTTTCCAGAGTAGAAATAACTCAATAAATACACCATCAAAGATAAGTTTTCTATTCCAGCAATTGATGATTTTCTAGATGAATTGCATAGTGCTATTTATTTTACCAAGTTAGGCCTTTGATTTGGATATCATCATATTTTCATTCATGATGAGGACATACCTAAAACAAATTTTAGAACTCATGAATGCCATTATGAATTTATGGTCATGCCTTTTGGAATCATAAATGTGCCATCTACATTTTAGAGTTTGATGAATACTATTTTTAGGCCATTTTTGAGAAAGTTTGTATTAGTGTTTTTTGTTGATATCCTCATCTATAATAAAAATTAGGAAGACCATTTGAAGCATGTTAAATAGGTGCTTTCAATTTTGGAACAACATTAGCTTTATGCCAAACCTTCCAAATGTGATTTTGGTGTCCAAGAGGTGGATTACTTAGATCATATTGTTTCAGATGAAGGAGTGAAAGTTGATCCTAAGAAAATCCAATTGATGATGGAGTGGTAGGTTCTCAAGACCCTCAAGAACCTTTAAGGAATTATAGGGCTAACTAGTTACTATCATAGGTTTATCAAAAATTATGGTAGCATTGTAGGCCCACTCACCTCTTTGTTGAAGAAAGTATCCTTCAATTGGATTGATTTAACTACCAAGGCATTTAAATAATTTAAAATGACTATGTGCACAACTCAAATTTTGTCTACTCCTAATTTTTCAAAAACTTCTATTATGGAGTGTGACACATTAGGATATGGCAAGGGGGTTGTACACATGTAATAAAGTAGACCATTGACATTTGAAAGTTTCCAACTAAAGGTAAAAAATGGGCTCAAACTAATATATGAGAAAAATATGATGGCTATTTTACATGCAATGAAGCAATGGAGACCTTATCTAATGGGCCATCACTTTCAAGTAAATATTGATCATGATAGCCTCAAATATTTTTTTGAATAATAATTATCATCTAAAGAACATAAAAAATGGATGACTAAAATGTTAGGACATGATTTTGAAATAGTTTATAAGAAAGGAAAATAGAATGTGGTGGCAGATGCCCTCTCCTAGTGAGATGAATCATTTGAGGCATTATTATATGCCATGGCCATGTGATAGGTAGATTGGTTGGAGGAAGCAAGTTTAAAATGGGAGAATGACAATGCTACCAAGGATCTGATTTTACAATATTTAGTAGGGCTATAATGAATCTAAAACAATTACATGGAAAGGGAACACATTATGGTATAAATATAGATTATACCTTTGTAAACATTCTCTCCTCAAGCATAAAATTCTTGAAGAACTTCATGCCTCTCCACTTGGAGGTCACTCCAAATTTTTGAAAACATATCATAGAATTGAGAAAATTTTCTTTTAGAAAAGACTCAAGGGGTATGTTTATAAATATGTGGATAAATGCATGGTATGTCAAAAAATAAAGGTGAAACCATTAAGACCCCAGGTCTTTTGCATCCTTTATACATCCTTAGCCATTGTTGGGAAGAGGTTTCCATGGATTTCATTATGAGGTTACCATGGTCTGAGGGTAAAAATGTTATCATGGTAGTTGTGGATCAACTCACCAAGTATGCCCATTTTTACTCCTTATCAAAACCATTAGTTACTAGTACAATGGCTTCTATTTTTCTCAATGTAATTCAAAAATTGCATGGTACTCCAAAGATCATTGTAAGTAACCAAGACCCCATATTTACTAGTAATTTTTAGACTAAATTATTTTCATGTGTGGGCACCTAGTTAGCTCATAGCTCATCCTATCATCCTCAATCTAATGTAAAAATAGAGGTAGTCAACAAATGTCTCAAATGGTATCTTCATAGTTTTATTTTTAACAAATAGGATAAATGGGTTCATTGGCTGCCACTTGTTGAATGGTGGTATAACACTTCTTTTCACACTTATTCTAAGATGTCTCTCTTTGTGTCACTATATGGGTATCACCCCCCATACATCACTTTAGCTTTGATAATGCATCCTAAGGTTAGAGTTATTGAGGAACACATTCACCATCAATAGGAGATGCTAGTTAGTTTGTGAGAGAATTTAGTAATGTCACAAAATCAAATGAAGTAGTAAGCAGATAAACATTGTAGTGAGTGACATTTTGACATAAGTGATTGGGTCTTTATGCATTTGCAACCATATAAGCACATGTATTTGAAGAAATAAAAAAATAATAACAAACTATCACCTATGTATTATGGCCCTTACCAGATCTTACAAAAAATTATTAGTGTGGCTTACAATCTGGAATTACCCCCCAACCACTCACATACATCCTAAATTCTTTGTATCTTGTCTAACGAAAGTAATTGAAAACATATTTCCACTCAGATTGAGTTACCTAAATTGGATGAATAAGGCTGAGTCATTATGGATCTTGAAGAGATCCTTCACATGCACACTAAGCAATTGCAAACCAAAGCCATTAAGCAGTATTTGATCAAATAGAAGAACATGCATTCTGAAGATGCAACATGAGAGGATGAATCATTCTTCCAAAAACATCCTAGTTTGATTCAACATTGAGGACAATGTTTTTTTGAATGTTATGGGTATGTTACACCCTTAACCTATAGTGCATTTAAGGATGTGTTTGTCTGACTTGTGGATTACACACCTTCATACCAATTTATTATATTTCTCAATGTTCTTAGTATGGTCGACCTATAAAATAACCATGGCTAAGTAGATTATATATAAGAGGTAGTGGTAAGTTTTTTATAATCATATTTAGAATTCATTTCCTATTACATTGTTGTGGAGGTTTTCCCATCAAAAAGGCTCAGTCAAAATATTCAAGTATTTTGCTCTTTCACCAATTGTTGTTATGGATTTTCTTATTTTGTTATTAATTTTATTTATTGTTGTGAATCATCTAAGTAATTTCTTTACACCATCATGATGTGTCATGTTGTGATATGTTATGAATCATCAAGATTTTAATGGATTTTTAATTATTATGGCACATAGTGATGTGTTATAGGCACAATATGTAATGAATCCTTGGGACTATGTTTTATATTAAATACTTGTAGTGGGTTATTAAGAACATTAATGTAATTAGGTTTTGTCTTATGCCTATATTAACATGCCCTTGAATTTGATTTAATTATTGAACAAACTCAAGAATTATATGCAATATTTTGAGAGATATTACTATACTTGCAAATAATGTGAGTTAGAAAGTAGATATCTAAATATCTGATATTGGGACACATATCACTTGAGATTGCATGTTAATATAATGTGTGTTAAAGCTGTATTTTTGTTATTGAAATCAAATAAATAACACTGTATTTTTTCATTTTATTACATTTTGATTTCCATTATGTAATTCTAAAGGTTGTGTGGTTTAAGGAATCTCTTCATTAATACCCCTAACCATATTTACATCACTAATTATTGGAAATTAGCCATTGTGTTCAATACTTTACAACAAAAGTGTAGATGCACATGACAAAAAGCTTCCTCTTCCTCTTCCTATGTTAATTCAAGGTATGTGCTTAAATTATGTATCATTTTACTTTTATATATGCATGCACCACCTCATACACACCTCAAAGTAGAGGCATTATGTAGATACCCAGTTTTGATACAATCTTTGTTATCACTATTATTCTAATACTTATTTATGCATATGAGTCATCACCTTGATTAATGGGTTAATTATCGCGTGTTTATATGTCTTTTCCTCTATATGTGATATCATGGTCCTATATTCCTATATTTTTCATTTATTATTTTTTCTGGTGCCTGTTATCCTATTTATCTCTCCTCATTTATACTTTATTATTTTCAAAACTCATAAGAACTACGAGTTTTACCTAGGCAAACTCTTGGGACTGATGAATCTACCCCTTTCATTTTTGTATGCCTTTCTACCTATTTTAACATATTTTTTATGTTTGGATATGTTTTTAGGTATTTTTAATCTACCCCTTTCATTTTTGTATGCCTTTCTACCTATTTTAACATATTTTTTATGTTTGGATATGTTTTTAGGTATTTTTAAAAATGGTCATTTTTTACACATTAATTAGTCATTAATTAAAATCATGAGAAGCCTATATATACAATATTCTATTAGAAATTTGAGATAAAATAAAAATCATATCAAGAGATCCTAATAAGGATCAATACAAGGACCAATTCCATTTCAAGTATAGGCACACCTAAGAATAATTTATGTTTTTTCAAAGGATTTGTATCACATCATAACATCATGTACCAAAATAAGGCTCAAGTGGAATCTAGTTGCATCTCCACATAGGGAGAGGAGGTTTAAGCCCTACCTCAAACACATCATCTACACATTGCATGAACTACAAGGGATTTGATTTGGAAATGTGAGATATGTAGTTGCATTCCCACATTGGTGGTTGTCCAACTGAACTACTTCTCCCTTGTATCTTCTAGATTGACATAATATTGTACCAAACTAAGTCAAGAAGGAAAACATAAAATTTTACAATTTTTCTTGATGTAATAGGAAATTAAACACACATAATAGAACAATATCAAACAAACAAGTATCCATAAAGAGTGCAAGTTAAACTCGACACTTTGAAACAGACTCAACTCAAAAATTTCCTGATGATGAGTCTTATCAAGGTACACTTGGTAATCATTGTTGCAGTGATGAATTGACCCAAGTACCCAAATTTCATATACAAGTGATAGACAATTTTCACATCCCAAATCCAAGTTTAGTTTTCTATAAATAAATTAAGGGGTGATAATTCTAGGTTATTTACTCTTATTTCATTACATTAATCATTTTTATGTTACAATTGAGCTATATTCCTAAATTAGACATTAAATTAGATTTTATGCTTTTAATTTACTTCCATTTTTTTGATATTTTGCAAAGAAGGGGATTTTAGAAGGCCCCCAACCATTTTATAATGAGATATTTTATAAAAATAATGCTCAGTAACAACCTACATGGCTAAATATCCCCCCCCCCCAAGAAAAAAATGGTAAGTATACGATAAACCATTGATGAAACTAACTCAGTACAAGAAATGGAAGTTACAAACCAAAGTTAAACTAGATAATATAAGAGGTTTTAGATAGGTCCCAAAATTGATAAAAATAATCTACATTTCATTGGTCTAGTTAGAAACTTTTGTCCTCTCATATTTAGAGTTATCTAGAGCCCATTGGCCACTTCCTTTACTATTTTACTTATTTTGATATCCATTTATGAGGTCTTCCTCTTTCCCTTTTTAGTTCACTTGTCGGTTCTGTTGATTTCTTTGTGTTACATGTTTGCATGTTACTAAAGATGTGACTATGAGCCTGAGAGTTGAAACCCATCCTAAGAGGTAAAGGCAAGGAATTAAATCTTCTTCCTTTATAAGAGGGTCCATCATATATCTAGGATATTCATTGTCCTCTATGATTTTGGATTCAATATGTTTAGTGGGATTATTTAATTTCTCTTTACTGGGGGTGTGAACCATCTTAGACTTCGACCTTATCTAGTCTATAACATTTTTTATTTTGATAGCTTTAAGGGAGATTCTGACAGGTCATTCTCAAATAACATAAAATTTCATAAGCTAATAGGATTTTATTCTTCTCCAAATTTTGGGCCCTTCATCCCTGAAACTAGTTCAAGGGGTTCCTTCTCTTGTCCTTGACAAGCTTTGGTCTTCAGGATTTTTATAATCTTGAGTGGCTCATGAGGCTATATGCCATTTTCTACTCTGACCTCTAGTTTTGGGACACTTTATGTTCCCTTGGTTTTGCTTCCTTATTTCCTTATCCTAGTTAGTGAGTTTTCCCTCCTAATTTTATCCAATGCATTAGATAGGTATTGAAGAAGATTCTTATTGGGCTCTTCTTTCTTCCTCCACTACATTTTTCCTTATTATCTTCTAGGCATTCTTTAGATTATTTCCATATCTTATGTCCATTTTGGGGAAGTTCCATCTTATCCCATATTATAAAACCTGATTCCACTATCCATACTTGTATTTTAACTTGATATATGGTGGGAAGGTTATGTCTAAGGAAGTTAAAACATAGAACCTAGTAAAAACCAACATTTTTCTAGGTTTAGTCACTAGTCTATTATATTAGCATTATAAAGGACTTATCAATCCCTTCAAACACTAATTATTCCTATTATTATCATGGTAATCTAGGGAGCCTAATCTATAGGAATAACTCATTAAGTTTTTCCTTCTTGAGGTCAAACCTAGGACACCATTTTTTGAGGAAATTTTTTGATATGCACATGAACTAGAGGCCACCCCTCAGAATCTTAATCGAATCTTCTTTAAATGAAAAATAAATAACAATAAAAACCTTCACCAAGGTTGAAATATTAATATTTCATTTAGGATTCAATTTTTTATTATCATGCCCTCTAAAAATATCAATATTAGCCTATGACCAAAGAACATACCAATAAGAGTCTGTTCCATCCTCATATTGGCTCTCCACAATCATGTCTAAAACTAATAGGATAAGGTAGTTATTTTACATTGAAGGAACCAAGATGAAGTGTCCCTTTTCTACGAACATGTGCTCATACCTCTACCTGACCACCCTATCTTCCCATGATTTTTTGGAGGTGGTGGTCAAGCTTTCCACCTTCATTGTCCAATATTCATTTGAAAGCTTCCTCTCAAGGATCCCCATTGAATTGTTTCTTTATCTCTTTATCCTCTTCATAAACCTCTCTACTTTCTTTTTCTTTCACTAGTGATCCACCTTTATTAAAATACATTATTGATATATTTTCCTACCTTACAACCATTTTCAAATTCCCATGAAATAATAAATAATATGTTTACTTTGATATTTATTAGATCTATTCATTAGTCCAATTTGTTGAGTCAATTTTGATTAAAACTAGAATCAGGGTGAATATTTTTGTAATTACATAGATTGAAGTTATTGTTAAATAAATGAATCTTGAGATGCACCAATAGGTTTAAGAGTGGAAGCATGATTAACATTTACATGTGTATGTGTAGGAATTGGTGCTTTTATAGGATAACATTTTTAGTAATAGAGGAATGATTGGTATTTTGACTATGTCTAAGACTAATATATGAAAAATTTAAGAAGTAGGTCATGGTGGCACATTATCAATTGCATTACAAGTAGGAGGTACAAAAGAAACATTAGGTTGTGTGATCTATTAATTTGACTCAAGAGACGATGATTAGTATGGTGTTAGTTCTAAAATGAAAACAAAATGAAATAAACACACTAATAACATAACATCCCTAGGCCTCGACACTAGGGAGAGATTAGTTAACAAAATTAAATGACAAACATAACTAAAAATCAAGGAATGAAAATACAATAATTCTTTCACCTTCCTTGGATGCTCCAAATGTTTTTGTAGTAGTGGCTTGCTTGGCTTGTGCTCATGAAGTCCTTAGCAATGGAAACTTAGATACCTCCACCTCTCCTTGGCACCTTTGGCTTGTGGCTTGGCTTGGCTTAAAATCAATTTGGCATTATAACACTAGTTACTTGAAGCTTTTGGAACTAATTTGGCATTATAACTTTGCATCAAACAAGCTTAGAAATGATGTTGTGAGGTCTCATATTTATACATTTTTAGATTTGATCAGAATTAACCTCAACCATCCATCTCAAGATTGAGATGTGTGGTTAAGGATTAATTCAATTTTTGGAATTAAGTTTGTAATTATCCTCATCATGACATTGGAAGAAGGGGAAATTAAGAGGCATGGAGGGCATCATGGAAGGCATTGATGAGGCATGGGAGGCATGAATCCTGATATTTATGGCATTTATGGCCTAGGGATGTCTTCTCAAGAAATGAGGTCACTTGATGATGTAGATATTCCATATTAATTTCTAAAAATAAGTATTCAACAAGTTTCCATGGAATTATTAATTATGCCTTGATTTCGGTTAATTAGCTCTTAAGCATGATTAAGCACATTATGCATAAATTACTCAAATTGATCAGAATGTCTTGTTATTGGTCCAAAATTTGACTAGATTGGAATTGGAATCCACTTATCCCATTTAGGATGTTACCAACAATAAATAACAAAGGCACATGTCTTGTGTAGAAGATTTGATAGGGAAGAGCAATCTAGAGCACCCAGGTGTAAATTTGGCATATTGACTCAAAATGATCTGATCAAAGTTAGCCAGCTCATAAATTGCATTGCCCCATTTAGGGATACCCTGGCCAAAATTTGGCACTTGAATATGTCAGTTTCACATCATTTAGCATGTTTTAGTGTTTTTAGGCTAAATTATGCATTTTAGGTGAAAATTAGCCAAAAGCTTGATTAGAGGTTATCGATGGCCAATTTTAGGTGTCTATGATTTCCCTTATTTGGGAAGGCATTGCAAGCTATAAGCATAGTAACATATTCTCAAAGAATGAAAAGGTCATGTATGCACGTCCAAACTAATAAAGGTTAAAATTCCTTCATGGTTAATTAATCTATTTGGGATATGATTGGGAGTGAATTAAGATGTCAATGCCAAAGAGATGCTGCCATTATTGAATAGACTTCTTGAATCTGAGGTTTATTGTAGCATGTGATCATAGGCTTCATGATAAAACACCATAAAGACTTGGCCAAAATTATCCATAAGGACTGACTCTTGCAATCCAATAGTCAATATAAAATAATGTACCAATGATAGAAGCCATGATGAAAATGTAAACATATGAATATGGATGGATTTAAGTGTAAGTGTGGACAAGGAATCACCTAATGAACACACATAAACTAAATCAAGGCAACAGTGTTGAAAGAAAATAAATAGGTAGATAAACAAACAAAATAAGTAGAAATAAATAAACAAACAAACAACTTGAAATAAACAAATAAATAGAAAGCCTAAAAACAAAATCAAAAGAAAGCATCCTAACAATGATAATACCCCAGTAAGGTAGATCAAGGATAACTGACTAGGCTTAGACAGGACAAATATTTTTGGATTTTTGAAATGTTATGAATGCTTTTGGAATTTTTAGGTATCTTAACTTGTTAGAGAATGACAAGATACTTGCTCACAAAAAGGTGAGAGTGTTTGGCTTAGGTTGCTCACAAAACAAAGAGAGCGTATGGAAAGGGGGACTGAGGTGACCTCAACATGAATTGACCATGACCCACATAGCCCTAAAATGACCTCAAGTCACAGTAATTACATCCACAAAAAAGGTGAAGAAAAACCAATTAGGTCCCAACAAGTTCTCAAATCTGGTAAATGGCTAGTCAAATGAAAATAGTAATGGCAAGGTGATGTGACAATGCATGATAAATAAGTGTTGCCCCTAGTTTGACCATAGGCAATTATAACTAGGATATAGTGACATAGGTTAATGATACTAATTTGCCTATAGGTGGTTATAATTAGTAGCAAGATTGGTGAAACACTAATTTGCCCATAGGCGGTTATAATTAGGCTCACATAAACAAACTTGATAGGATGAAAGATATCTTGCTAGATCAACTATTACACTACTTTCATAGACTATCATTGAAACATAGATTGGATTGATTATTGAAACTTGATTGGAATACCCCCACAAAGGGTGTGGGAAGAACCAATGTAACCAAGATTAAAATAGGATTGGGTAGGAAGGCTAAAAACAAACTTTGGTCTAGATAAGAATGGAATGATAGGATGGCGTGGTTTTGCTAAAGATAATGATGGTTTTTGATAAATTGGATAAAATGGTAAGAAGGTTTCCCCCAAGTGATGGGTTAAATAGAAGGATATGCGATGATGGCAAAAGGATATGTAACAATGGAAATGGCATGGCAATGTGAAATGATATGGTACATGTTTTTAGCCTGGGTATGGTAAATGGCATATGATTCTATTTTTCTTATTGAGATGGAGATGCACGTCCTAATCAAAAATGATATAAATAGAATACTTGATCATGTTAATTACTAGCCCACACCTCATTGAAATAGCTACTCTATAAAACATGACCTATAGATTTGGTTGTTGAGAATGCTTTTGTGATCTTCATTGGTCATTAATTATGATTCCTTTAAACATCAAGACAAGGTATTCTTATAGCCCCTATAAAGGAAAGTGCAACCATAGATTGTAAATAGGGACAAATAATGGATGGTAGGTTTGATTGTGAAATAGAATGGTAGATGATAATGGAATGTATAATGGTGGAGAAACAAATGAAGATCAGGACTTTCAGTCACATGTAATGTTGTTGATGCTAGATTCAACATAATTTTTGTTATTGTGGGGCTGAAGACTTACTCTCTCGATAGGACCACCAAATTTTTCTATTGTTGGGCCTGAGAGTAGCTACCATCTGATTAGGTTGTAGATAGGAAAGTATTTTGATTTTATTATCATCAAGCAGTGAATAAATTTTGTGCTTAGCTATTGGTGCCTCAATGAGGTTTTCACCAATGAAGTTGTCTTGATTGTCCCATATCACCTTTGAAAAGGTTTCACTAAGGAATGTTGACTTTTGACTTTGATTATCTTCTAGCGCTTCCAAAAAAGTGTCACTAGAAGATGCTGAGTTATGAATTTGATTATCCCTTAGTGCCTTTAAAAAGGTTTCACTAGGAGAGTATTCTTCTGCTACATGAATGTGGTCTTGGCCTCCTTGCTCTTCTTCAACTACTATGTCACCATGGATGTAGTTTAATAAAGTGTGATTCTATCAATCCCATTTGATACTTATGGGAGATGAAATGTCAATAATATGGCTATCTTGGTTGATGGTAATGGCCTATGGAATGGTAAAGGAATGGGGAGAGGTTGCATAATCCTTGTAGAAGATACTAGGATAACTCATATCAAAGCTAAAGTACTAATCTTTAAAAACTATAGAAGGATCATAAATGTATTCAAACTGATTTGCAAAGCATACATAACCAATGTTGTAATAGTCATGAACATATTCTGTATCTAAATCTAATTCTAACTCAAGGGACTCTAAATCTGATGTTGATTCAGATTTAGATTCTAATGCTAAATTGGATGTTGATTCAAGAGTAAAACCTAACTCTAACTCTGATTCTTCATCTGATGGGTACTTTGTTATAATGATGTCTTATTAAATATTTTGTTTTGGACAATTAATGGCTTGTAATGGCATAATGGGCTCCACAAAGATTGGTTTATCAAAGTGAGTCTCCTCTACAATGGGAACAAGGTCAAGAGATAACTCTTTAGAGACTGGCTTGTCAATAAGAGGCTCTTGAAAAATAGGCATATGGTCGAGGTAATGATTTTCCCAAAGGTGGTTATAATCATTAAGAAATGACTCAGCAAAGACTGGCTCATTAGAGTGAGACTCCTCAACAAATGGTATAGGTTAAATAGGCAATTTATCATAGGTTGACTTATCATAAATGGTTGATTCAATAGAAACATCTTAGATTGGTTGGTTCTCTTGGCCTTGGTTTTTAATGAGTTAAAAAATACTAGTTCTGAACATAGCTTGGTCTTCAAAAGATTATA
This sequence comes from Torreya grandis, assembly GCA_037957365.1. Taxonomy (NCBI): domain Eukaryota; kingdom Viridiplantae; phylum Streptophyta; class Pinopsida; order Cupressales; family Taxaceae; genus Torreya; species Torreya grandis. Next base: position 1,703,176 of record JARHVA010000996.1, on the reverse strand, counting down.
TCAATTGAGGTTTGGTTAGGATTGGTACTAGATGAGGAATGACTTGTGGTTGGATAATGGTAAGGCCTTGGGTAACATGATTTCTCATATGAGCCAAAGGAAAAATTCCTAAGATGGTAACGATAGGGCATTATGGGGATTGATTACTTACATAAGCCAAAAGACTAGGTCTTGAAATGATGAAGGGGCATTGTGGAGCTTGATTTTTTATACAAACCAAATGATGAGGTCCTAGTATAGAAATGGTTGGGTGTTTTGGAGCTTGGTTGCTCACACAAGCCAAAGGATGAGGTCCTAATATAGAAATGGTTAGGTGTTGTGGAGCTTGGTTGCTCACACAAGCCAAAGGATGAGGTCCTAGTATAGAATTGGTTGGGTGTTGTGGAGCTTGGTTGCTCACAAAAACCAAAGGATGAGGTCCTGATATATAAATTGTTGGGTGTTGTGGAGCTTGGTTCCTTGCACAAGCCAAAGGACTAGGTCTAAGAATGGTAATGGTATTCCTTGGATATTGTCGAGCTTGATGGATCATATAATCCAAAGGAGGGTTAGGGGTAGTCGATGATCAGATAGCAAAAGGACAGCATGAAACTTATTTGCTTGCATAAGTAAAAGCATCCAAGTCTTCCTCATAAACCATATCATCCCAGTCATGAGTTAGATCATAAGCTAGTTCTTGACCATGTTCTATGTACTAATTTTTGAAAAGAGGGTATGGATTCATATCCCAAATAACATTATCTGTAGTTGGGTCTTCAAAGTCCTCTTCATAAGCCTCTTCATAAATAAACCAATCAAGATCTTGGTTTGGATCATAAGTTGCTTCATGACTTTGTTCCCATGAATGATTAATATGAGGTGGATAGAAATCTATCTCACAAACCATATTAGCATCATTGATGTCTTGAAAAAAGTCATAAAAGTCATTTTGTGTGGCCATTATATCATAAGTCAAATTATAAGTGACTCCACCATAAGTGTATCTAAACATATCCATGTAAATGATGAAAGCTCTAAAACAAAAAGGCTTAGAGTTCTATAAACTCTAAAAAACTATGTCTAAAGGAAAAATGGTTCAAGCTTGGTCTAACTTGGTCGAAGGGGTGGAGATGTATCTCCAATATGGTTTGAAAGTGGAGCTGTATCTCCAAAATGATTTGTGTTAATACTTGGTATAAAATATCCTAACATCAAATGTCTAATGTCAAATGTCATATGCATAATTGGTCAAGCATCTGAATAAAAAATGACATGCCAAAGGTCTAGGTCAAAGTGTTCCAAACAAGGTCTAAACTAGGAAAAGGAAAAGTTGAGTTACTTGGTCTTTTATTCAAACATGGATTCAAAAGCTAGGCTCAAACAAACAGGCATGTGCTAGGACTTTTGGCCAAACAGTGTCAAAAGCTAGACTTGACTGATGTGATTTGATTTAATCTAACAAGTTTGTAAACAATTTTGACATTGGCCCAACACATATAATCAAACATAAATATGATCAGTTGGCATAAGGTATAAGACAAAAAGGCTCTTTGAAGAAATACTATGTTTTCCCAAATAAAGGCACAAATAATGATAAGGATAGGTACTGAACAAACAAACCATCAATGGTTTTCAAATTTGGGTGATCGATTAACCAAAGTTATGCAACCCAAAAGAGAAAGATCTATGTATTAGCCCCACAAATTAAGGCCGAAATAGAAATCAATCAATGTTTGGATCTAAACTTAACAAGGTTAATTTGAAACTCAACATTGAAAACTACGATTTGACCAAACAGGCTAGACAAGATTGGACAATATGATAGCATAAGACAAAGGTCCAAATGCTATACATGACATGGTTTGAAACAAATGGTTTTTAGTGAAAGTTAAAATAGTCTTGAAATAAATTGAGCATCCTAACGGCGTAAGCATGCTCAAATGATGTGGTCAATACTATGTTTCAAAGACTCAAATGCAAAATGGTTTGACATGATTTGGGTAGCATAACGCTACCCTCTACAACTCAAATGACACACACACAAACAAGTTTAGAAAAAATTTCAAGGCACAAGTGTGGTGTAAAATGACCAACATAACACCTCTTTAGATAAAAGAGCGACGTATAGACAAATTGGTTTTGACATGGCCTTATCAACAAACAAGTAAGTTTTAATCTCAAAACATACCAAATGGGAAAATGATCCAAAAATACAGTAAGTATAATAATCCAAATCCTAGTAAGGGTATGACAAAATGGGGTTGACTAAAACTAGCAAGATTTTAATCATTCTAGGGGAATCAATTGCATAATGAATTTCATGGTAAACAATGCAAAAGAAGAGCACAGATTTTGGGTCCATATCATTGGGCTTATTGTAAGAAGGTATAGTCCTTTTTACAACCACTACATCTTATTGTTCACTTAGTGTAGTGCGATGTCCAAAGTGCCACTATGTCCCATGTGCAACTCCAAAGGAACCAAATGAAGTCAATGTTGGGAGGTGAAACCCTAGGTCAAAGCTTCCCTATTGAACTCGTGGGAGGTGATGAAGTCTCCTTCACAAGACAAGATACATTTCATGAAGTTAGAAAGACTTTAGGGTCATTTTCAAGGTCACCCAAACTTTGATGAGTTTTTGGGGAGTGGTTTAGATGACATTCTTTCTAAGCCTTGGACTAGGCTATTTATAATAGGAATGGCACTTTTGATTCCAAGGGTTCCCTATAGGGGACAAATAGAAGAGCATACATTCAACATTCCTCTTTTTACCAAACAAAATCCAACTAAACAACTATTTCAAGCAATAATTAACAAGTGTGTTTAATTTTAAACCCAAATAAAATGTTTGTTTGTGTTCATTTGACCCCTTGGTCTTAGTTGCAAACTTTGAAAAACATTTAAATTCTTTGTTAAAGACCAAAACAAAGTTCCTAATCAAATTTTAAGCATGCAAAAGTGATTTAAACATGTTTTGAGCAAATATCCCACTTGGTCCTGTAGCAAAATTGTTAGCATATCCTTTATCTTTCAATCTCTTTTGACTTTGAAACAACAAACTTTGAAAAAGTAGGTCTCAGGTTTGTGTTTTTAGAAAAATATAGTGACCGACATTGATTATTACCATTGATGTCAGTTACAACCAACCATGATCTAACCGATGTCAGTTCTACTAATCGATGTTAGTTAAGTCAGGTAACGGATGTCACTGTTTCTATTGACATTGGTTACTATGTAAAAACTGTGGAAACCAAAAATGGCAAAATAAAGTTAGAAAATCAATTCGCAAGAGTTTTAAAGGCTCAAATAAATATTTTAGAGTTGCAAAATGATCTCTTTCATGTGTGGGATGTGTCTAGTCTTATCAAGTGTGCCATATGTGATCTATGAATTTGACTCAAGAGAGGATGATTAGTATGGTGTTAGTTCCAAAATGAAAAAAAAATGAAATAAACACACTAATAGCATAACATCTCTAGGCCTAGACACTAGGGCAAGCTTAGTTAACAAAATAAAATGACAAACACAACTAAAAATCAAGGAATGAAAACACAATAATTCCTTCACCTTCCTTAGATGCTCCAAATGCCTTTGTAGTAGTGGCTTGCTCAGCTTGTGCTCATGAAGTCCTTGGCAGTGGAAGCTTGGCTACCTCCATCTCTCCTTGGCACCTTTGGCTTGTGGCTTGGCTTGTCTTGGAATCAATTTGGAATTATAACACTACTTTATTGAAGATTTTGGAACCAATTTGGCATTATAACTTTGCATAAAAAAATCTTAGAAATGATGTTGTGAGGCCTCCTATTTATAGATTTTTGGATTTGATCATAATCAACCTCAACCATCCATCTCAAGATTGAGATGTGTGGTTGAGGATTAATTCAATTTTTGGAATTAAGTGTATAATTATCCTCATCATGACATTGGAAGAAGGGGAAATTAAGAGGCATGGAGGGTATCATGGAAGGCATTGATGAGGCATGGGAGTCGTGAATCCTGATATTTGTGGCATTTATGGCCTAGGGATGTCTTTTCAAGAAATGAGGTCACTTGATGATGTAGATATTCCATATTCAATTATAAAAACAAGTATTCAACAAGTTTCTATGGAATTATTAATTATGCCTTGATTTGGGTTAATTAGCTCTTAAGCATGATTAAGCACATTGTGCACAAATTACTCAAATTGATCAGAATGTCTTGTTATTGGTCTAAAATTTGACTAGATTACATTTGAAAGTCACTGTTAGATGCATTAGATGCATTATCCCATTTAGGATGTTACCAACAACAAATAATAAAGGCACGTGTCTTGTGTAGAAGATTTGATAGGGAAGAGCAATCCAAAGCACCCAGGTGCAAATTTGGTATTTTGAATCGAAATTATCTGATCAAAGTTAGCTGGCTCATAAATTGCATTACCACATTTAGGGATACCCTAGCCAAAATTGGCACTTGAATATGCTATTTTTACATCATTTAGCATGTTTTAGTGTTTTTAGGCCAAATTGTGCATTTTAGTTGAAAATTAGCCAAAACCCTGATTGGAGGTTATCAATGGCCAGTTTTAGGTGTCTACAAGTAATGCAGGAATAGTAGGCATAAAAAGACTAAGAACATTAGCCTCACCACCTAATGTATAAGTAGACCCTTAATATGTAAAGTATAAACATTCAAAGGATATATATGAATAGCCTCATGTGGAGATACCTTATCCCTAATTCATTTATTTCTCACTTCGGTAACTAGATAAATTATGGCATCAAGTTCCTTAAGATTTTCTCAATATAATTTTCAAAATTAATTTCATCCATTTTCTCAATATTTGGTTCATCAACATCAATAAGATATTTTTCATTATCTTCTTTAGCATTTTCATCATTGGAATAATCATTAATATAGAAATCCATCTCATCAAAAACATATTTAGGTGAGTGCAAACTAAAGATGGGACAAAATCGGGTCTTAAGTAGTAGTGAAATTTTAGAGAAATAAACATACCTCAACTTTGATTGACATTTTAACCACATAGAACTTTACCATAGTGTAAAAATATTTGTAACATTGTGAATTTAATTTATGAGCCTATGATTTTTTTCAATTAAATCAATTTTTTTGGATCAATATTTTCAATTTAATTGTATCACTCCCTATATGTTTTATAGTTTCATAAAAAGAAAGCATGTGTCCACCAAGCTTTTTTGAAAGAAACGAACAATGTTTTTTATAGTTTTTAGGGGACACGTGGAGAAATAAATATGAATGTTTACAAAATTTTCTTATATTTTAATAAATAACTTTTGTTTTAATTATTTAATTAATCACTTATAAAAAAAAAAAATTGTTTATCTACCAAGGTAAATTTCAACAAAAAATATTATTATTATGATTTTTTTTAAATTGTAGCTAGTGTAGTGTAGAATGTTGAGGTACTTTTAATTCTCCAAAATATGTAATGAGTCAAAATTTATTAACATATTTATGTGTTTATTTATTGAAAATTAGGACCCACTTAAGGGAAAAAATAATATTAATTAGTAAATGAAATTAAATTAAAAAAAAATGTATACATTCTAAAACTAGACAATGCACTTGACAAAACCCATGTAGAATTTTACATGCAAACGTAAATAAGTATACAAAAAATGTGAGCAAAGAGAGGAGAGCTCTGTGAATTTTTTTTAATTCATGGGTGCAAAAAAATAGTTAGACTCGAGTATGCCAAGGTAAAATTAAGGTAAATATCAAGCCAAAATTGAGGGAAATTTTGAAATAAAAATTAGATATTCGTCTTGAACAGATATATATTTTGAACTAGATATTCATTTTGGTGCCTTGTTTATTACCTTTTTTTTAACATAATCAATTAAAATTTTATAATAACTTGGGCATACAAAGGATTTTGGAGCCATTTCTTTTTCGTGGAAATAATATTTTGAACCTAACACAATGGTAAATCTAAATTAAGGTCATATATTACCAGTTAATAGGAAATTTTTAGATAAGGTATTGAAGTCATTAATTAACGTTATATGTGGTGAATCCAAAAAAGGCTCCTTGAGATTGATATCTCTCGACATTTTTCAAATATATGTATTTAAGATATCTATACTAGTTAATGTAAGCTATATTCTTCTCAATTTTATATAAACCTCTACTACTCCCCTTTATTGTTTATTATTTTTATTTATGTTATGGACCCAAACCTGAAATTAAATACCACTAGACTTATTTAATATGTAAATAAATAAAAAACATAGATAAATTTTCATGAGATTAATTTCATTATCTTAAAATCTCATGTTTCTTGAAGTGGTAAGGTTCTAAGATCACTCCAAAAGACATTTTCTGATGCAAGAGCATCAAGCTAAAGAACATCATTATCTAAAATATTATCACAATTGGTTAAACAATGGTCAAATTGTTACTGTTCAAGGTTCAATCACATGATAAGAGGTCTAATAAAGTTCCCAAAGGTCTTAGGGAGCCATGAGATAGCTTAGAATTTGAATTAGAGGTTTTCCCTCCAAAAGTGTAATTTGAATTTTTAAATAGAATGAACAAGCAAAAAGGGGTCCTATGAGAGTCTAATGAGAGAAGAACTTGGTTCAATAGGGTAAAGAATTCATGTAAAGGGGAATGGAAGTACAAAGGTCTAATTTGTCAAGCTAGAGGTCATGTTTTGCTTTTGTAACCTTCACCCATGTGTTGGGTTCAAGAATAAGAAGTTGTTTTGTAACTAATCAATAAAACCAACGTTTAAATGGAGAAAGATTCATTGTAGAAGTGAGGATGGTGTAGAGTAGAGCAGAGGGAGTCCCAAAGAAGAGGGAGAAGGTTTAGAGAATGAGAAAAGCTTCAAAACCCTCATGAAGGATGATCAAGTCTAGAAATGGACTGTGTTGTAAGGAATTCTAATTCAATGAATAAAGATAAGTTTATTGTGCATTGTTTCCTCTTCAAGATAGTTGGATAATTATCCATTTAGATGTTATTTCAGATGAACTCATAAATCCATATATAGATCTTTTGGTATGAAGGGATATAACTTGATAACATTGAACACAAATTTTCAATCAAATAAGGAGGTTGATAATGGAGTTGAAGAAGGTGAAGGTTATTCTAGAGGGGTAATCATGTTCTTTTGACTGAGCTAATGACCCTCAGATAGTTTTGATCATGGAAGGAGGTATATCTAGACTTAGTTGTAATTTTGATATGAAATGTCATATGCAGTCTTTTTTAGTGAATTACCTCTGTCACACACACAAGAAACCCTATTTTAATAGACTATGAAAAGATTAAGATTTGGATAAGGAAGGAACCATGGAGCTAATGAATTTTTGGTAACAATAGAGAAAGGGAGAATATTGTTTATTCAAATTATTTTTTTCATCCTTCATAAGTTCCCAAGATCTCCCAAAACTAGTAGATAAATGAAGGTCATTCCAAGAGCTTTCCAACGCCTATTAGAATGTGTAAAATGGACATCATATGCTCTAGTTATCATTAGTCAAAGTTTAGTCAGTAGATAGTCAAAGCTGGTCAAAATAGAAAATTGATGGTCTCATAATGTTTCAAAACTAGTTCCATGGCATAAAACTTGTCACAAGCTTTTTGACACTTTTTGAACGGATCAATTCTAAATCCATATGCAAAAGTTATGGCTAGTCAAAGTTGTGGTCAAAGCTAGTAAAATGGTGACGTGGATGGTTGACAAGTGGACCAATCAGTATGACATGTGGTAGTGCAAAAATGAATGGTAAAAATGGTAAAAAAAAAGTGTTTTGTTTTTACCTCTGATCTTTGACACTCATGTTTGAACAAATGGGCCCCACTATTTGGGGGTTGGGGATCCTCAACCAAGGTCAACACACTCTTTTTGCAAAGGGGTGCCTTTACCTCTATTACTTCACATTACCATAGTTACATTTTTTCATATATAAGCTCAAGATTAATCATGCTAGCTTGAAGAACCAACTCACCCTTGTTTCCACCGAATTGCCAACACATCCAATGCATCCAACCAATGCCCTAAGCTCCTCCACATTTAACAAATCCATTTAGATCTTCAAAACTGAAGGAAAATGAAGACATGGATGTGGCCCAAGCCACATAACATGCACCCAAAAATAGCCTATTTTAAGCTTATGCTATATTATAAACTAATGCATCTGGGATATTAATCCCCATATGGAAAATTTGTGGCTAATGTGGTTGGTAAAGCGTCCACCATGGGATTTGAACCCATGATCCATGGCAAAATTGTTAAACGGACTAACCAATCTGACACACATTGGCAAATGTTATAAGGCACGAATTTCTACTTGTACAGGGAATTGAAAATGACTGTGTAAAATTTATAAGGGGTAATTTGTAGAAATTAACATTTTTGACCACTCTAGAGGCATTTTCAGATATCGAGGTAAACTAGGAAGTTGTTCAAAATTTTGAAATGCTCAGTTTGGTATATTGGTGCTCCCAATTTGGTGTTATTTTAATGTATTTTTGAGCAATTTAAGTGATGTTTTAATGAATAACATTATGAAGAGATTCTACAAGTGCTTCAGAAAGGTGGAGGATGGTTGCTGAGTATTGTCAGAGTTTTTTGAAGGTCTGATGGCATGATTTTGTAGGTTTTGAGATTACAATATGTTTTTGTGAGTTGTATTATTACTTGCAAATAGATTTTTAATGGATCAGATTTTTATTTACTAATTCCAAAGATGTAGTTCATTTGGGTGGACTTTGTAAACAATCCCAATGTCTTTATATTATGTTTTGCATTCAATTTTTCCATAGATTTTAACTAGTTATTAAATATTTGGATGTAATTTAATTAAAATACAACACTTACGAGAAATCATATGTATGGCTTTCTAATCATTTTGAATGTGGAGATGGTATGAATGAGTTATTGAAAACACTCATATTTAAGTTTTGAATCCATTTTAATCACATTATAATAAGTTTGATCAGATTTATTTAAATGTCATTTTTTAATATCCATTTGTAAATTGTTTTGAAAGCCTAAGGGGTAAACACAATTTATGGATCAATTTGGTATCAGAGTAATTAGAATGTAGGGATTAGCTTCTAATTACGTACAAATTTGAATTTAGTTTTAGTATTGGTTGGATTATTGTAGACTTATTGTTTACTCCATTTGTAATGTTGGAAGTACAGGTTATTTGCAAGATCAAGAAACCATGGGCAAGTTGTCAAAATAGGAGAAACTTGATGACCTCAAAGAATTTAATATGTTGATTCAGGAAGAGAACTCTTTCCTGAGAGTAAAGTTTTATTCTTTGAAAGAAGCCAAGGATGAGTTCTTGGAAAGACTACATATTGGTGAGCAAGTGAAGGATTTGCTTTCCACATCAAATGCAGAAACCATGACGGATGAATGCACTATAAGTGAATGTGAGTCACTAGTTAATTTTTCTTCCCATGATGAATTTAGTGATAATGATTTTGATAAATTTGAATAGTATACAAAAGGAATAGGTTCAAAATTACTTGTTAAAATGGGATTTAATAGAAAAAGCCTTGGAAAAGATGGCCAAGGCAATGCTAACCCCATTCAGGTAGAAGATAAGCCTCATCATGCAGGTTTGGGATACATATCTAGTATTCAAAATGAAATAGGTGAATGCTCTAAGAAAGCAAAAGCAAGAAGTGCTACAGAGAAGTGTAAACCATCTCAGATGGAAGGTAAAACACATTTTTTTCATCACACATACAATAATGTCGATCCTAATTCTACCAAATAATGTAGATATTCCAATGTTTTTTTAACTACAATATACAAAATTTGTGGTACGTTTATCCATGTAGTTTTTGTGGATTATCTAACCACTATGTAGCCAAATGTTGGAAACGTAAATCTTTGTTAGGAAATATTTTGTAAGACCACTCTCCTAGACAGTGTTCTGAGAATGGTAGTAAGAGTATGTTTTCCAAAAGAGTGGACAAACATTTTGTACTCATTGTAATAGGAAAGGACATGAGGTTAATAGGTGTTGGCAACTTCATCCCAAATAACATTAGAGAGTTGTGAAAAAGGAAAGCATTGTTAAACTAGCAATTTCAGATATAACCCATGTAGAAACTCGGGTAAAATCTAAGGATAATCTGGTTAAGTGGTTTGGAAAACAATTCCTTAATTTCATGTTTGCATAGTTATGATAGTTTATTAGCATGCAAATGTTCAAAGATGTTCTGGTATTGCATTGAAATTAAAAGGAATATATTTTAGTTTTGAACATATATTTTTGGATCTACCAACTATGAGAAAATATGAGTAACAGGTTTATCATACTTGGATTATTTTCTCATGTTCATGGTTTTTCTAAAAGCTCTATTTTTAATCTCTTGATCAATTTTTGAGTACTAATACATTGGTAAAGGAGTTAACTCATGTTTAAAATTAGAGATATACCCATATGATTTTTAGATTTGAATATGGTTTATTGGAGTAACCTGTAGAGAAAAGCCAAGGGATAGGTTTATCATACTTGGATTGTTTTCTCATGTTTGGGTTTTTGGAAAAACTTCAGTTTGAACTTTGACAATAGTGTATGCAGGTTGTATGGGGTATGATTAGTATGTCTATTTTTGGAAAACTTGCATTTCAGTATATATGTTGTCATTTACATTGTGGAAATTTATTAGAGGCTTCACTATTTATAATTATAATGATTATACAAAAAAATTGTAGCCATGCATGGTATTTGCACATTTTATAAGTTTCTCATTTTAGGCATTTATTTGTAATTGTCAAAAATGGTTACAATTAGGGTGTACATTTATTAAATTAGCAAACTGGTATGCACGTTACACCTGGTGATCATTTTTTAGTGTTTGGTAGATTCACCATTTTAGAGATGTGGCATTTGTGTTGATAGTTTGCTTATATCCCAAATTAGATATTGGATAGAGATTTATTTCACTGGCAGTGCCAGGGATTTAGTTGTCTCTTGCCTTGATTGTAGGTGTTGTGCAGGCTAATTTTGAATTATTACCATGATAATTTTTAGTGATATTTTATAGAGTTAACACTTTTTCAAGGTTAGTGAACAACCAATTATTATTGACATTTTGGTTGTCATTTCACACTGGTCTATTTGAGCATCTACAATATTGGCCAAATCATATGGATTTAGTTGGACATCGCCTCTTTTGTTAGCATTTCTTGTCTAATTGAACTAATCTATTTCTATGATGGCATTTCAATATTTTCAATCTTAACCAATATGTTATATTTTGGTTTTTTGTATATTGGTGTGATGCAAAGAACTATTTAGCAAATTCAATGAGTGATTGGACTTTTGGGGACCAAAAACCTCTTTGTGGGGAGGTTTATCTGGAGTATTTTTTTCATCCTTTATAGTTCCCAAGATCTCCCAAAACTAATACATAATTGAAGAGCATTCCAAGAGATTTCTAACACCTATTGGAACACATAAAATAGACATCATATGCTTCAGTTATCATCGGTCAAAGTTTAGTCAACAAATAATCAATGTTGGTCAAACTAGAAAAATTAATGGCCTTTGAACATTTCAAAACTAGTTCCATGATGTAGAACTCATCACAATATTTTCAATGAATTTTAAATGGATCAATTATGATTTCATATTTTAAATTTATGGCCAGTCAAAGTTATGGTCAAAGCCAGTAAAATAGTGTTGTGGATGGTTGACAAGTGGACCAATCAGTGTGTGACACATGGCAGTGAAAAAATAAATCGTTAAAATGGTTAAAAGATTTTTTTTTGCCTCCAATCTTCGACACTCATGTTTGGACAAATGGGCCCCATTATTTGCTGGTTGGGGACCCTCAGCCAGAGTCAACACACCTTTTTTTGTGGAGGGGTGCCTTTACCTCTATTACTTCACATTATCATTGTTATGTTTTTTCATATATAAGCTTGAGATTACTCATGCTATCTCAAAGAACCAACTCACCTTTGTTTCCACCAAATTACCAACACATACAACCAATATTTTGAGCTCCTCCACATTTATAGAGCCATTTGGATCTTTAAAACCAAAGCAAAATGAATACATAGATGTGGCCTAAGCTACATAACATGCACCCAATAGCAACCTATTTTATAAACTAATGCATGTGGGATATTAATCCCCATATGCAAAATCCATGGCCAATGTGGTTGGTAAAGCGTCCACCATGGGATTTGAACCCATGATCCATGGCAAAATTGTTAAGCACACTAATCAATCCATCACACATTGGAAAATGTTATGAAAGGCAAGAATTTTTACATGTATAGGGAATTGGAAATGGCTGTGTAAAAATTATAAGGGGTAGTTTGTATTAATTGGCATTTTAGACCAAATTAGAGGCATTTTCAAATCTCGGAGTAAACTAGAAAGTTGTTCAAAATTTTGAGATTCTCATTTTGGTATATTGGTGCTCTATATTAGGTGTTATTTTGATGTATTTTTGAGAAATTGAAGTGATGTTGGGAAGAGATTTTGCAAGTGCTTCGAGAAGGTGGAGGATGATTGTTGAGTATTTTCAAAGTTTTTTGAACGTTTGATGGCATGATTTTATGAGTTTTTAGATTACATTATGTTTTTATGAGTTATATTAATAATTTTAATATATTTTTAATGGATTATATTGCTATTTAGTAATCCCAGAGATGTAGCCCATTTGGGTGAACTCCGTAAATAATCTTGGTGTCTTTATATTCTGTTTTGCATTCAGTTTTTCTATAGATTTTAATTAATTATTAAATATTTAGATGAAATTTAATTAAATTATGACACTTATAGGAAATCATATAAATGGTTTTCTGATCATTTTGAATGTGGAGATGGTATGAATGAGTTATTGAAAACACTCATATTTCAATTTTGAATCCTTTTTAATCACATTATAACAAGTTTGATCAGATTTATTTAAATCCCATTTTTAAATATCCATTTGTAAATTGTTTTGAAAAAAATAAGGGGTAAACATGGTTTATAGATCAATTGTGATGGTAATTTTTAAGGCAAGAATAACCTTTGATGGTGTGAGATATTAAACTGTTGATACATTTTGAGAATACTCTGTTGTTATAGACATATTTCATGTTGTACAGTCATAGTTGTTGAGAAAGGAGACCCAAACTTAAGTAAGATTTTAGTGAAGGGAATTCAAAAAAAATTGGTATGATAATAGAGTAGTCTCAATAACCTTCCTATGGTTTATGACATTATTTGTGTTATAATGTTTGCCCAGTATCCATACAAAGTCCTGTTTAGGGAAGGCTCTGCCTGTATAATCATCATGATAAGAAGAAGTTGTATGACTTAAGAGGATGGTGAATCAAGTGATATAAATGAGATTAATATAATAAAATGAGTGAAATAGCTTACAAGAGTAACCCTATGGTATGTGAAGGTTTTGAAACCCAACAGTGTCCTAGTAACCCTATACAGTCAAAAGAACCAACAAAACTCTATGTTTTAAGAATGTGGAAGCATTTGGAGTGTAATATAAGGTTTTTAATAATTTTACATGGTATGGAATGAAAATACAAACCTGTGGTAGGTCACTTGTATCTTTGAAACCCTTGAAAATTAAATAAAGAATAATTTATAGCCTCTCGACCCCTATAGTAGTGAAATTAGGGTTTCTAGTTTAAATCTCTCATATTTGGATTTTCCACCATAGGAATTACTTATAACTTTGTGATCCCCTTCATTTAATTTTTTTTAAATTAATAATGAGGTTTGGGACATGTATAGTCCATACTTGTATAGATTTTATGATTGTATGCATAAACTAGGGGTAACTAAGCCTAGAAAGGCTAATTAAAGAGGCTAATAGGTGGTGAAATAAAATGAACTAGACCTTGAAACTTATTGGGAAGTTAAAAGTTAATATAGGGTACTATAAAGTGAGGTTTGGTATTCAATAAACTTGACACAATTAGTAAACCAAGGGAAAATCATAGGAAAAAGGCAACAAGCCTTGAGGGTGCATTATATCTATGAGGTGTGGATTGAGAGATAAAGAGTATTGGAGTATAAGTAAGAGGTTAATATAAGTTAATTAAGAGTATTTGAGACCCTAATTATAGTGAGAGAAACTCTTTGAGACTTATGTTAAGAGTTGGTATAGAAACCTAAGGTTTTAGTTATCTAGTAAAAGCTAGTGAAAACATATGAAGGACTTGTGAAGGGAAGAATTGTATGAGATAGGTAAAGAATTTTTGGTTGCAGAGAAGAAGTTAAAGATATAAATAAATTCCTTGAATATTCAAGGACCAAGTTCATATTCAAAGATACTTTTAAGAACTCAAGGAATAGGAAGGATTGAACTAACAATGGAGTCTTGAAGATCAAAACTAGTAAGCCATTGTGACCAGTTGGGTTTAGCATTAGATGTTGATGTTTATGAGGACTTCTCCCATACCTATACATCATTTGGTATCAAATAAAGTAAAGGTAAGTTTGAATTTATTTTTGTTTTTATTTTTTGAAATTTGTCTATTTGACATTGGCAAAGTATGATATGAGGTATGCATGAGAAGTAACCTTGCAAGTTATTGAGGGAGAAGAAAGTTGCAAGTTTGATCTATTAAGGTCAGCATTGAAGAGAATAAAAGTGATAAATATAATTTATAAATCCACAAATTCCTTTGATAAGGATAATAAACTAGTCAAGGAAGACTAGAAAAGATAGAGGGAAAAGAGAGCATTGAAGCTCCAAGAGAGAAGAGAGGAAGTAAAGACTCCCAAAGAGAGTCAAGAAGGATAAGCTGAGGTCCTATATAGAGGACTCAAGAAGTTGAAAGTAAAAATAGAGGTCTAAAATAAAAGGTTGATATACTTTCTAAGAGAAAGGTCTAAATAGGCCAAGAAAGCAAAGAATAATGGAGAAGATGGATATAGAGAAGGAAGTAGAAAACATAAAAAGAGAATTGGGGAAAGGTGTAGAGAGGATAGAGATCATGATGAATATTATAAGAGAACAATAAATCCAATATATTGGATATAATGTGACAAGAAAGTTAAAGTGGCCACTATAGTCACTTGTGAAAGAGAGAAAGCACAAGAAGAGTGTTTTGAAGAATGAGAAGGAGAGAGAAAGCAGCGCAAAGAGGCATGAGAAGAGAGATGTTTTCAAGTTAGAAATAATACAAAGAGGTAGATAAGAGAGTTCTCATTAAGGAGAACAAGAAGACGATATGAGTTCCAAGAAGAACACATGAGGGTGAAGATAAGAGAAGATGGACAATGTTTATGGGGAAGACATTCAAAGAGACTATGTGGTCTCTCATTTTGTATGTTAACATTGCTTTCAAGTTTGTGTTTGGAGGTATGAAGAAGAAATTTGAGAAGGCTAATCATGAGGCCTCAAATTTTATGTATGGGCCAAGAACATCACCCATCAAGTGGCAAAATGATGACAAAATAAGATAACCTCTTCGAGAAGACATAGTGTTGAAGATTGAGAGCATTCCACATGTAGAAGATGATGAGAAAGAGGATTTATATGATGCATTTCCATGAATAGCAGATAAAACAAAGGATATGGTGCATTAAGAGGATAATAAGGTCACCCAAGAAGACATGACGGTCATCCAAGAAGACATGACGGTCATCCAAGAAGACATGAATGAAGAGAAGTGCTTGTAGCAGTTACCATTAGAGGTAAATGAATGTTTTAACATTGATTTTTATTGAATAAGTGAAGAGGAAAATAATGATATGTAGGTTGAGAGAAATAATGATAGATTTTAAACCTCAAAAGGAGAACAAGGGAATGTATATGTATGGCCTAAGTGGTTGAAACAAGCAGGTGATGAGAAGAAATAGGAGAACCTCAAATAAGAGGTTTAAAAAGGTGATAAACAAGAACAAGTATGGCAACAAATAACAAAAGGCAAAGTATATCAAGTTGGTATGGTAGAGAACAAAGGCATGAAGCATGCAAGAGATGAAATGAGGAACAAGTGGAAATCTAAGAAGATGCAAGATATAAAATGGGTAGCAAAGAACATGGAAAGAGCATAAGTGGATCATTTGGCAAGTGAATCCCAAGCAAGCATGAAGGTTGAAGAAAATAGAAAGCCTACAAAGCAAATAAGAAAGGTAGAGCAAACAAATCAAGTCAAAGAAGTGAAGGTAAAACCATGTCTGAAAGAAAATGAATGCATAAAGAAAGATAAGTGTTTGATAGACACATTTTCAAATGTGGTATATGATGATATGTTTGAATTTGACTCCAATAGTGAAGTTGTTTTGTACATGGAAATAATGGATTTGATGAATGAGTGTGTAGAAAAGCAAGGTCAAGATGAAGCACCTTATAGAGTACTTGGAAAGCATGCTGTATAGAAAGATGATACTGATATGACTCTCACAAATTATGGAGTCCAAGGAGAAGGAAAACAAGAAGTTTTCAAAGCAAGTGAAGAGCAATGTGAACCAAGATTTGATGAGGAATATGAATAGATTGATGCACAAAAGTTGCAAGAAGAGTTTGATATGATAGAATACATGTTCATTCAATCCAAGATGCTGAAATAAGATGAATTACAATAATAAAAATTTAAGGAAAATATGGATAAGGGGCAGAAAAGAGAAACACCAAGAGTTGTGCACACAAAGATGCAAGCAAGCAAGCAAATGAAACATGAAGAAACAAACAAGGTGAGATATTCATTTTGGAAAGCACAATTTGAGTTTAAATTGGATAAATATGTATATTTAAATCCAAAAATATATAAAATCACATTATATTATGATGAGAATGAAAGGAACAAGAAATTGCTCTTGCATAGTGAGCAAAATGATAGGCAAAGGCATCAAAATGTGAAGAAGTTTGAAGAAGTGGAAAAAAAATAGTGTATATAAGAAAATAACAAAGATTGACATGCATGAGAATATAATAGAGATTAATTAAGAATATAATAGCAAGAACAAGAAGCAAATACCAATAGACAAGAAAGAAAAAAAGTGAAAACAATGAGGAAACAAGCTATGAAAGAAGCATAAGCAAGAGGAATATGCACCATTTGATTTAAGCTGAGTATGAATAGGTTAAAGATGATTGATAATAGGTATAATATTCAAAAAATAAAGAGATACAATAGTTGTAACACTTCATGGAAGAAGAAGATGCATAGATAAGAAGGCTAGACAAAACTAAGAGGAAGAAAAGTAAGAGTTTGGCAAGGAGAAAGGAACCACATAAGATGAACAATAATAAATCAAATATGATGGACCCTAAAAATTTAAATTGTAAGGAAATACATAAAGGTAGAGGCTCAATTTTTTTCTTCTCCCTCTTAGGGAGTATGATGTAGGGGCATCAAGCTAAAGAACATCATTATCTGAAATATTGTCACAACTGGTCAAACAATGGTCAAATTGTTAGTATTTAGTGTTCAAGTACATGATAAAATGTCTAATGAAGGTCCTAAAGCTCTTAGGGAGCCATGAGATAGCTTATAATTAGAATTTGAGGTTTTCCCTCCAAAAGTGTAATTTGAATTTTCACATAGAATGAACAAGCAAAAAGGTTCCTAAGAGAGTCTGATGAGAGAATAACTTGGTTCTATAGGGTAAATAAGTCATGTAAAGGGGAGTTTAAGTCTAAATGTCTAATTTTTCAAGTTATAGGTCATGTTTTGGTTTTATAACCTTCACCCATGCATTGGGTTCAAGAACAAGAAGTTATTTTGTAACTAATCAAGAAAACCAATGTTTAAATGGATAAAGACTCGTTGTAGAGGTGAGGATGGTGTATAGTAGAGTAGAGAGAGTCTCAAAGAAGAGGGAAAATTTTTATATAATGATAAAAGATTCAAAACCCTCATGAAGGATGATCAAGTCTAGGAATGGACTGTGTTGTAAGGAATGCTAATTCAATGAATAAAGATAAGTTTATTGTGCATTGTTTCCTCTTCAAGATAGTTGGACAATTCTCCATTTAGATGTTATTTCAGATGAATTCATAAATCCATATATATATATATATATATATATATATATATATATATCTTTTGGTATCTAGGGTTACATCTTGATAACATTGAACATAGATTTATAGTCAAATAAGGAATTTGACAATGGACTTGAGGAAGGTAAAGTTTATTCTAGAGGGATAGTCATGTTCTTTTGACTGGGGTAATAACCCTCAAATAGTTTTGATTGTGGAAGGAGTTATAGATCCATACTTATTTGTAATTTCTATATGAAAGGTCATATGCAGTATTTCTTAGTGAAGTACCTCTGTCACACACATAAGAAACCCTATTTTAATGGACTATGAAAGGACTAAGATTTGGAAAAGGAAGGAACCATGGAGATAATGAATTATTGGTAAAAATAGAGAAAGGGAGAAGATTGTGATGGAAAATTATAATGCAATAAATAACCTTTGATAGTGTGAGATATTGAATTATTGATACATTTTGAGAATACTCTGTTGTTACAGATAGATTTCATGTTGTACAGTCACAATTATTGAGAAAGGAGACCTAAACTTAAGGAAGAGGTTAGTGAAGGGAATTAAAACAAATGTGGTATTATAATAGAGTAGTCTCAATAACCTTTTTGTGGCTTAAGACATTATTTGTGTTCTAATGTTTGCCTAGTATCCATACATAATTTTGTTTAGGGAAGGTTATACTTGTATAATGATCATGATAAGAAAAAGTTGTATGACTTAAGAGGATGGTGAATCAAGTGATATTAATGAGCTTGATACAAGATAAAGAGTTTACTGGCTTACAATAGTAACCCTAAGGTATGTGAAGGTTTTGAAACCCAACAAAGTCTTAGTAACCCTATAAAGTCAAAAGAATTAGCAAAATTTTGTGTTTTAAGAATGTGGAAGCATTTGGAGTGTGATCTAAGGTTGTGAATCATTGGAAACAATATGGAATGACAATATAGACCTTTGGTAGGTCAATCATATCATTTAAACCCTTTAAAATTAAATAAAGAAGACTTTATAGTCTCTCAGCCCCTATAGTAGTGAAACTAGGGTTTCTAGTTTAAATATCTCATTTTTGGAGTTTCCACCATAGGAATTACGTTAAAATTGGTGATCCCATTGGGTTTTTTTTTTTTTTTGAATGAATAATGAGTTTTGGGACATTTATATTTCATACTTGTATAGATTTTATGAATGTATTCATAAATTAGGGGCAACGAAGCCTAGAAAGGCTAAATTGAGAGTTAAAGAGGCCAATAGGTGATGAAAGAAAATGAACTAGACCTTGAAAATTCTTGGGAAGTTCAAGATGAATATAGGGCAATCTAAAGTGAGGTTTTTTATAAAATAAACTTGACACAATTAGTAAACTAAGGGAAAATCATAGGAAAAAGGCTACAAGCCTTGAGGGTGCATTATATCCATGAGGTGTGGATTGAGAGATAAAGAGTGTTGGAGTATAAGTAAGAGGTTAATACAATTGAATTAAGAGTATTTAATACCCTCATTGTATTAATAGACATTATTTGAGACTTATGTTAAGAGTTATCATGAAAAGCTAAGGTTTTGGTTATCTAATAAAAGCTAGTGAAAGCATATGGACTTGTGAAGGGAAGACTTGTGTGAGGTAGGGAAAGAGTTTTTAGTCACAAAGAAGAAGTTAAATATATCTATAAATTCCTTTAATATTACAAGGACCAAGTTCATATTCAAAGAGACTTTTAAGAACTCAAGGAATAGGAAAGATTGAACTATCAATGGAGTCATACCTATGAATCGTTTGGTATCAGATCAAGGCAAGGTAATTTTTAATTGAGTTTTATTTTGAGTTCTTTAAAAGTTGTCTATTTGACATTGTCAAAGCATGCTATGAGGTATGCATGAGAAGTAACCTTGAAAGGTATCAAGGGAGAATAAATTTGCAAGTCTAATCTATTAAGGTCAGCATAGAGGAGAATAAGAGTGATAAAGAGAAGTGATAAATCCCCAAATTCCTTTGAGAAGGATAATAAGCTAGTTAAGGAAGGCTAGAAAAGATAGAGGGAAAAGAGAGCATTGAAGCTCCAAGAGAGAAGAGAAGAAGTAAATAATCCCAAAGAGAGTCAATAAGGATAAGAAAAGATCCTAGATAGAGTACTCAATAAGAATAAATTCCCAATAGAGGTATAAGAGGCAAGGTGGATAGACTTGCCTAGAGAAAGGTCTAAATAGGCCAAGAAAGTAAAGAAGAATGGAGAAGATGGATATAGAGAAGGAAGTGGAAGACATACGAAGAGAGTTGGGGCAAGGTATAAAGATGATAGAGATCATGATGAAGCTCATAAGAGAAAAATAAATCCAATTTACTATCTGGAATGTGAGAAGAAAGGTAAAGTGGCCACTAGAGTCACTTGTGAAAGAAAAAGGGCACAAGAAGAGTGTCTTGAAGAATGAGAAGGAGAGAGAAATAGCAAACCAAACATGCATGAGAAGAGATATGTTTCCAAGTGATAAATAAGACAAAGAGGTGGATAAGAGAGTTCACATTGATGAGAATAAGAAAAAGATAGAAGTGTCAAGAAGAGAACATGAGGGTGAATATAAAAGAAGATAGACAAAGTCTATGGGGAAGACATTCAAAGAGACTATGTGGTCTCTCATTTTGTATGCTAACATTGCTTTCAAGATTGTGTTTTAAGGTATGAAGAATAAATTGGAGAAGGCCAAGCATAAGGCTTTAAATTTGATGAAGTATGGGCCAAGAACATCACCCATCAAGTGGCAAAAAGATGACAAAAAAAAAAAAACCTCTTAGAGAAGATAAAGTGTTGAAAATTGAAAGCATTCCACATGTAGAAGATGATGAGAAAGAGGACTTATATGATACATTGCCATGCATATCAGCTAAAACAATAGATATGGTGCACCAAGAGGATAATAAGGTCACCCAAGAAGACATGATGATCATCCAAGAAGACATGAATGAAGAGAAGTGATCGCATCAGTTACCATTGGAGGTAAATGAATGTTTGAACATTGATTTTAGCCGTTAAAAGGAGAACAAGGTTATGGATATGTATGGCCTAAGTGGTATAAATAAGCAAGTGATGAGAGGAAAGAGGAGAAGCTCAAACAAGAGGTTAAAAAAGGCAAAAGCATAGGTGGAAAAAAAGCACAAATATGGCAACAAAGAATAAAAGGCAAAGTATATCAAATTGGCATGGTAGAGAATAAAGGCATGAAGCATGCAAGAGATGAAATTAGGAACAAGTGGGAATCCAAGAATATACAAGGCAAGAAATGGGTAGCAAATAACATGGAAAGATCACAAGTGGATCATTGGGCAAGTGAATCCAAAGCAAGCATGAAGGTTGTAGAAAATAGAAAGCCTACAAAGCAAACAAGAAAGGTAGAGTAAGCAAATCAAGTCAAAGAAGTGAAGGTAAAACCATATATGAAAGAAAATGAATGCATAAATAAAGATAAGTGTTTGATAAACATGTTTTCAAATGTAGTATATAATGATATATTTGAATTTGACTCCAATAGTGAAGTTAGTTTGTACATGGAAACAGTGGTCTTGATGAATGAGTGTGTAGAAAAGCAAGGTGAAGATGAAGCACCTCAAAGAGTGCTTGGAAAGCATGATGTATGGAAATCCTGATGTATAGAAAGCACAAGTTGAGTTTAAATTGGATAAATTTGGATATGTAAATCCAAATGATATCAAATCACATTGTATTATGATGAGAATGAAAGGAATAAGAAATTTCTCTTGCATAGTGAGCAAAATGATAGGCAAAGGCATCAAAAAGTGAAAAAGTTTAGAGAAGTAGTAGAAAAAGAGAGTGTAGATAAGAAAATAATATAGATTGACATGCATGACAAGAAAATAGAGCTTAAGGAAGAAGATAATATCAAGAATAAGAAGTAAATACCAATAGACAAGCAAAAAATAAGTGAAAACAATGAGGAAGCAAGCTATGAAAGAAGCATAAGCAAGAGGAATAGGAACCATTTTATTTCAGCTGAGTATTAAAAGGTTCAATATGATTTAGAACAAGTTAAATATGCATCAAATAAAGAGCTACAATAGTTGGAACACTTCATGGAATAAGAAGATGCATGGATTAGAAGGCTAGACAAAACCAAGAGGAAGTAAAGCGAGAGTTTGGCAAGGAGAAAGGAACCAGACAAGATGAACATAAGTCAAGAAAATATTAAGGACCCTCAAAATATAAATTATAAGGAAAGAAAGAAAGTTGGAGGCTCAAGTTTTTTTTCTCCCTCTTGGGGAGTATGATGTAGGAGTATCAAGCTAAAGAACATCATTATCTAAAATATTATCACAATTGGTCAAACAATGGTCAAATTTTTAGTATTCAAGGTTTAAGTACATGATAAGAGGTCTAATTAATGTCCTAAAGGTCTTATGGATCCATGAGATAGCTTAGAATTTAAATCAGAGGTTTTCCCTCCAAAAGCATAATTTGAATTTTCAAATAGAATGAACAAGCAAAAGGGTCCTAATAGAGTCTAATGAGAGAATAACTTGGTTTAATAGGGTAAATAAGTCATGTAAATGGGAATGGAAGTCCAAAGGTCTAATTTCTCAAGTCAGAGGTCATGTTTTAGTTTTTTAACCTTCACCCATACGTTGTGTTCAAGAACAAGAAGTTATTTTCTAACTAATCAATAAAACCAACATTTAAATGGAGAAAGATTCATTATAGAGGTGAGGATGGAATATAATAGAGTATAGGGAGTCTCCAATAAGAGGTATAAGGTTTAGAGAATGAGAAAATCTTCAAAACCCTCATGAAGGATAATCAATTCCAGGAATGGACTGTGTTGTAAGGAATGCTAATTCAATGAATAAAGATAAGTTTATTATGCATTATTTCCTCTTCTAGATAGTTGGATAATTTTCCATTGTATTTTGTTTCATATGAATTCATAAATAAATATATATGTATTTTGGTATGAAAGGTTAAAACTTGATAACATTGAACACATATTTGCAGTCAAATAAAAAAGTTGACAATAGAGTTGAGGAAGGTGAAGGTTATTCTAGAGGGGTAATCATGTTATTTTGACTGAGGTAATGAACCTCAGATAGTTTTTTTCATATAAGGATATATATATATATATATATATATATATATATATATATATATATATATATATACTTATTTTTAATTTTTATATGAAAGGTCATATGCAGTCTTTCTTAGTGAAGTACATTTATCACACACACAAAAAATCTTATTTTAATGGACTGTGAAAGGACTAGGATTTGGATAAGGAAGGAACCATGGAGATAATGAATTATTGGTAACAACATATAAATGGATAATATTTTGATAACATGTTTTAAGGCAATAAATAACCTTTGACAGTGTGAGATATTGAATTGTTGATACATTTTGAGAATACTTTGTTGTTACAGATAGATTTCATGTTGCACAGTCATAGTTATTAAGAAAGGAGACCCAAAATTAGGGAAGATGATAGTGAATGGAATTTTAAAAAAATTGGTATGATAATATATTAGTATTAATAACATTTATATTTAATACATCATTTGTGTTCTAATGTCTGCCCAGTATCCATACACAATCCTATTTAGGAAGGCTCTGCCTGTATAATCATCATGATAAGAACAAGTTGTATGAATTAATAGGATGGTAAATAGAGTGATATAAATGATATTTATATAATATAAATATTAAACTATCTTAAAATAGTAACCCTATGGTATGTGAAGGTTTTGAAACCCAACAGTGTCCTAGTAACTCTATACAGTCAAAAGAATCAATAGAATTCTATGTTTTAAGAATATGGAAGCATTTGGAGTGTAATCTAAGGTTTGGAATCATTATAAATGGTATTTAATGAAAATAAATACCTATAGTAGGTCACTTTTATCTTTTAAACCCTTAAAAATTAAATAAAGTAGAATTTATAGCCTTTCAACCCCTATAGTAGTGAAACTAAGGTTTCTAGTTTTAATTTATCATTTTTGGAGTTTCCACCATAGGAATTGCTTGAAAATTGGTGATCCCATTGATTTAATTTTTTTTTAAGGAATAATGAGGTTTGTAACATATACAATCCATACTTTTATGAATTTTATGAGTATATGCATAAACTAGGGGTAACTAAGCCTAGAAAGGCTAATTAGAGAGTAAAAGAGGTTAGTAGGTGGTGAAAGAAAATGAACTAGACCTTGAAAATTCTTGGGAAGTTAAAGAGGTATATAGGGTAATCTAAAGTGATGTTTTTTATTCAATAAACTTAACACAATTAGTAAACCAAGGGAAAATCACAGGAAAAAGGCTACAAACCTTAAGGGTGCATTATATCCATGAGGTGGGGATTGAGAGATAAAGAGTGTTGGAGTATAAGTAATAGGTTAATACAAGTGAATTAAGATAATTTTAGACCCTCATTATAGTGATATAAACTCTTTAAGACTTATGTTAAGAGTTGGCATGGAAACCTAAAGTTTTGGTTATGTAGTAAAAGCTAGTGAAAGAATATGAAGGACTTGTGAAGGAAAGACTTGTATGAGGCAGGTAAAGAGTTTTTAGTCATAGAGAAGAATTTAAATATATAAAGAAACACATTAAATATTACAAGGACCAAGTTAATATTCAAATATAATTTTAAGAACTCAATAAATAGGAAAGATTGCACTAGCAATGGAGTCTTGAAGATCAAAACTAGCAAACCATTATGACCAATTGGGTTTAGCATCAGATGTTGATGTTTATGAGGACCTCTCCCATACCTCTACATCATTTTATCACTCTTTATGATGTTCAATCAAAGATATTGATTCATTGATAATTCCTATAAGATAAACCATCAATAAATTATATGGAAGAAAAATATCAAGTGTATATATATGCCTCACCCAAAACTCATCATAAGTCACAATAGTGTAATTAGGATGGTGTCTTGGGAAAGAAACATAAGAACACAAAATCATAGTAGGAAATGTTCTAAGAAATTAAAGTAAGAATAAAATTAAATCAATAAAAATAAGTATGTGCCTTCACTTACCTTTATGACTATAGAGATGTTGTTGCATGTAATGTAGATGATGAAATGTGCTAATCTAAAAGCTCGACAAGTAGACTTGAGAAATAAGAGGAAAATCCAAATTTATAGATGTAAACACTTAAAATTAGACACTTTGTGTCTATTTAACTATCATTACCTCATATTATAATCACACTAATAAACCTTAATCTATATTTTTATTTCCCCCTAATCAGTCATCTATTTGCACTAACATCTCTAGGCACTTTGTTATTCATCCCCCCAGTCAATTGATCATTTCTTCCTTAAACATCATCAATACGACAAAAATCACATCCTATTCCATTAGCTACTCAATCAAAATTAATTAACTAATCCTTTCCTAATAATAAATTTCATAGCTTTTGGAAATTCATATTTATCTAAATTCATAAATCCAATAAATCCTCACATCATGACATCATCCCCCTTTTCCAAGGCAAATCCAATACAAAGAGGCAAGTGTGCAAACAAGATTTATGAAATTATCCTACACACTCAAATCCTTCATCATTGAATCCTTTTACACACTCAAACCTTCTTCTTACATAATTAATCCTCATCATTTATGAGGAGAAGGACCAATCCTCCATCATTGATATCCAACCAAGATTAATGACTCCAATCAATTAACCAAAGCTATAAACAAAGGGATCCTCATCCATTCTTAGTAAGTATTTTAAAAATAAAATCACAAAAAATCTATCAACCATCTACATAAAATCAAATCATCTAGTTTTCATTGGGTTATGTTGTCAGATTGTCTACACACCATTTAAAAATATTGAAACTACATACTCATCCCTTCTGAGCACAATCATATGACAAGAGGGTAAGTGAAGGTTTATTAAGTGTTTGATTTGATTTCATTAATATTATCTCAATATGAGGACACTTTAATTTATTAGATATAATTTTAATTTGTTTTTTATTTCTACTAACAACACTAATATTTATTTCTTGATGTTATAATAGAAACATTTTCTATTAACACCACAAAATTCCTTACTACACTAGGATAATACTGCTTCTTTGGCTCATGAAAATAAACAATGTAAATGATTATAATATAAAAATATGAAATTTGGAGCTGAAAATTATAAACTTTGAATTTGAATTAGGAGGTATAAATAGGTGAAAAGGGAAATCAAATGGTAATTTTATATTTTGAGAAACCTAAAGCTCTAGATGATCATTTATGGCATGATGAGGATGATGGCTAGCGGTTGACAATGTGGATGCATAGGAGGTCACTAATTAGTCACCATAATATTCATGTATGTAGGTAATGAATTTAACATTTGGTCAGTATAGGATAGGGTATGTAGAGTAGATCTAAGAAATATACATGCCAAGGTAAATCCTTGTAGGAGAATCTACCCAACAAGCATCAAAATGTATAATTTTTTTTATGAGATATGTATATTAAATCAAGTTTAAAATATAGGGACATGCATATTTATTAGAGTTGATGAATAATTCACCACCATCAAGAAACTATGTCATCTACATTGATGTAGTTGAATAATGTAAAATCACAACCCTGACAAATACCATATGGGCTGTCGATGCAATTCTATTTTGAAATGTTGTAGAGGTTGATATTATATATGGTATTTAATACAATAGGTTATGTTAAAAAATATTTGATATAATATAACTTTGGCCATTTTAGTAGAAGGAAACATCTATGATAGACACTTCACTATTCACCCCCTAGTCAATTGATCATTTCTTCCTCAAACATCGTCAATCCCATAAAAATCACATCCTATTCCATTAGATATTAAATCCAAATTAATTAACTAATCCTTTCCTAATAATAAATTTCATATCTTTTAGAAATTCATATTTATCTAAATTCATAAATCCAATAAATTCTCACATCACGAGATCATCCCCCTTTTCCAATGCAAATATAATACAAAGAGGCAAGTGTGCAAACAAGATTTATGAAATTATCCTACACACTCAAATGCTTAATCATTGAATCCTTTTTACACACTCAAACCTTATTCTTACATAATTAATCCTCGTCATTTATGAGGAGAAGGACCAATCCTCCATCATTTATTTCTAACCAAGATTAATGGCTCTAATCAACTAACCAATGTTATAAACAAAGGGATCCTCCTCCATTCTTAGTAATTATTGGAATCATAACAAAGTGTTGTCAAAATAAAATATCAAAAAATCTATCAACCATCTACATCAAATCAAATCATCTAGTTTTCATAGGGTTATGTTGTTGGATTGTCCACGCACCATTTAAAAATACTGAAACTACATACTCATCCCTTTTGAGCACAATCATATGACAAGAGGGTAAGTGAAAGTTTATTAAGTGTTTTATTTTCTTTCATTAATATTAGGACACTTGAATTGACTAGGTAACATTTTAATTTGTTTTTTATTTTTACTAACAACATTAATATTTATTTCTTGATGTTACATTAGAATTATTTTCTATTAACACCACAAAATTTCTTACTTTACTAGGATATTATTACTTCTTTGGATCATGAAAATAAACTATGAAAAAAAATATAATAGAAAAATATTAAATTTGGAGGTGAAAATTATAAACTTTGAGTTTGAATTTGGAGGCATAAATATGTCAAAAAGGAAATCAAATGGTAATTTTCTATTTTGAGAAACCTAGAGCTTTAGATGATCATTTATGGCATGATGAGATACGATGGCTAGATTTTGATGATATGGATGCATAGGAGGTCACTAGTGAGTCTCCATAAGATCCATGTAAGTAGGTGATTAATTTAAGATTTGGTTAGTATAATATAGGGTAAGTAGAGTAGATTTAAGAAATATACATGCCAAGGTAAATCCATGTAGGAGAATCTACCCAAAAAGCATCAAAATGTATATTTTTTTCTATGAGAGATGTGTATGAAATCAAGTTTCAAATTTAAGGACATACATATTTATTATGGTTGAGGGAATAATTCACCACCACCAGGAAACTGTATCATCTACGTTGATGTAGTTGAACAATGTAAAATCATAACCCTAGTAGATACCATATGGGATATCGATGCAATTCTATTTTGAAATGTTTTTATAGGGTTTGATATTATATATGGTAGTCAATACAATAGGTAAGGTTAAAAAATAGTTGATACAGTATAACTTTGGCTAGTGTAGTATAAGGAAACATCTATGGTAGATACCATACATCCATGTTTGATATAGTAGGAAAACTATAACATGGCTAATACGATTCATATCCAGCTAGTATCATAGGTAAAATATTGAATGAACAATATCATTACATATGGCAAATATGGTAGGAAAAAATATGTATTTATTATAGAAAAGGGAAGAAGTATCCACCACTACACAACTATGTCGAGCATGTTGATGCAGTTGAGCAATGTGGAATCACAACATTAGAAAATACTTTATGGGATGGATGATGCATTTTTGTTTTTAAATGTTGTTGTATGGGTCGGTATCATATACAATGGTAGATATAGTAGAGAAGATTAAAAAATGGTTGATGTAGTAAAATCATGGCTAATGCATTATAAATAAAACTAAATGCTAGATATTGTATAGGTATGGCCGATATAGTAGGAAAACATATAACATGGCTTATATAATACATATCCAACCAATGTCATAGGAAAAGTTTTGAATGGAGAATACCATAAAATTATAGGCAATGCATTAGGATAGGAATTACATCACTAATGGTTTAAAATATAAAATGGCTAATACCATATAAATAAGAACATTTTTTATTTGGTGGTTATTTTGAGTTCAATTTTAATTTGATTTCAAATTTTTGGTCAAAATATAACTAGGTGTTATTATTTGACATTTTCCAAAGGTGATGACAATTATGAAGGAACATATATGTAATATAGATAACTTAATTACTAGCTAGGACTATAAATGTGGATAGAGAATGTTTAATTATCCTAAGATTTAGAGGCTTCATGGAGATGTTTTGGGTCCCTCTAAGTGAGGATATAGTATAAATGTTTCTAGGGCACTAGGAGAGGATCATATATAACTTTATATGGGAGGTGGATGGGGACATAATGGAGGTATCAATCACCTTAGAGGATGTGCATGGTATATTAGGGTTTATGATAGGAATCACTCTTATGATCTATGATAGACCTAAGCCCATAGTAGAGAGTTAAGATTTAACCCAATGGGCCATAGAGTTTGACTGGTATAATTGGTGCAAGTTAATCATGAGACTCTTCAGTGTCTATGTGTCATGCATTTTATATCTTCAAAATGACATCATCATCTTAGTGATCATATGTGTGGTGTTTCATAAGTCAAATGGCATAGTGCCATTATATTATCTAACATGTTATCAATTTATGTTAGAGTAGGGCATGATGTATGATACAAGAGATATCATCTAATTGTAGTTCATACATGATTTATATGATATACTTAGTCAGGGACAATAGATTATGGGTCCTATGACACTATTCTAATAATGGATATATGATATATTCCATATGCACCAAATAGAAAGGTTTTTTCACCAGATAAAGAATTATATTTCTTGGGTGAAGAGGTTGGAGTAGGACCATTGGTGTGACATATCCATAAATAGTTGGCATTAGAGATAATTCATAGAGATGATATCATATGGGCTTCATACTGAGGGAGCATGGATTCATTATGCCCATGGACATCTATGATATGAACATAGGTAAAGGCAGTGGTCATGGGCCACTACACATGGTAGTAGTAGCTTCAGTCATGCATCTAAGTCATAGGAAGGTTTAGATAACCACACCCAATGATGCCTCCAATAGTCCCACCCCATTATGTGGGGAATTCAAGAAAGCTTTCAAGAGTAGGAATATATGGTGTACCATCTAATATCTTAGTGTTAATAACTTGTTGGGATATAAGGGGGAAATGAAGATAACAGTAGTGGATAAAGGAGAGGGTAAATGATTATGTTAAATATCAATGCACCTATGGCAGATTCTAAGCCACATAAACCTTACCAATGGGTTCCCTAATAGTGGATCAGATCATAGGGGCATCAAGTACTATTAGTAAAGAGTTATATAGGTGTGAGTTTCCTTGAGTTGGATCTGATATGATGAGCATATCCTCAGGGGAAGAGCAAATAAGGAAACCATTTTAGAGAGACACCCATAGATAGGTATAAAATTTATTAAGTATATTCTATCATTTTCTTTTATATTCTTATATATATACATGATAGTGGTTAATGCTATATTTAATTTTCATTTTTTATATATATGAGGATTTGACATTGATTTGGTTTATTTTTATATATGTTGCATCAGATACAACACAATAGGGATCCATGATTGAGGCTTCACACCATGGGATCCTAGACAACATGTTTCCTAATAATGATATTAAAGTCTTGGTATATCCCTTGTTACCTTCTACCATTGATCATGCTGACTCTTTTAGGTTGGTAAGAGTGGTTGCATGGGAGATATGGAAATAAGAGTAGGTTGTTATTGATGTTGCATATCTAGTCCCTACATGAAGAGAGGCTATGACATGGAAGCAAGTGGTGATGGCATAGGCAACCTTACCCATAAATAGGGATACACATATGGCTATTTAATCACAAAAACAAAGTGTGAAAGGGTTTTGACAATGATGATCCATGACCTAGAGACAAATCTAGTCAAAGCATAAGGAGAGGTCGCATGATTGTAGTATCAAACTCATACACTAGATATATCTCATAGAGATATGTAGCTTATTTAAAAATCATGGCACCTCACTCAACTAGGGATGAAGGAAACCCATAATTATAGATGTATATATTATATATTGTTGTAAAAAACATTTGATGCATATGCATGTGTGTTTGTGTGTGTGTATCATTGTTTCTAATTCCTTTACTTATATATGGGCTTGTACTATTTTGGCATTGACATTAGCATGTTTTATGGTTATGGTATCATGTTATGACGATGTTATCATGTTATGAATGTTTTATTATTTTGTAAAAAATGTGAGAAAATGCATGGTCAAAAAGAATAAAAACTAAATGGTAAAAATCACACCTTAAGTAAGTAGATAGAAAAATAAACAATCAAAATATAATAAAGATCCACAAGGGAAACTAAGGCTGACTACAAAGAGGTAAAATTAAAAAACTACAAAATAAGGTACTAATGCATCCAAAAATGAAAATCAAGGTTACATAAAATGGTTGAGGTACTACCAAATATTCACAAGGAAAACTAATGTTGACTATAAATGAAATAAAGCATCCCAAGAAAGGGTGATATTAAGATACATAAGAACTTGAAAGGAAGCAATGGCTAAATGAAAAGAGTGTAAGTATAAGAACTATGTGAAAAATGAAAAGTGAAAAAAAGAAGTAAATCACATGGTAATAGATTTAAAAAATGAGCAATATGCATGATAAAGATAAATATGTAATATGAAAGCATGTGAGATATATGAAATATGTGAATAAACAAGCATATGCTAACAAGTAACATGAAATGTCTCTAAAAACATCATCAATAACATCCATAAAATCTCACATGGTCTCTTATACTTTTACTAAGAGTAATGAAATTACTTCCTTATAAATGAACTTAAGAGAAAAAGGATGTGTGTTAGAATGAGGATTACATGGGTCCTCCTATTAGGAATAAAATATTCAAGGAAGAGGAGTGATCACTCATGATGTAAATAGATAAATATTTTGGTCAAAGGGGTGGTTCTGGTTATAGGGGATGCTACTCCTCCATCTTATAAATGCCATATGAATTTAGTTGAGGTTGAATAGCTTTACATATAATATTGGAATGTGTAGAACAATCATGCCAAAAAATACAACTCCTCATTATAGGGGATATTTATAGGTATAACATCTAGAGGTTGCATTTGTGGCTAAAGAGTAAAATTAACTATCTAGAGATGAAGTACATCCAAATATTATTGAATATCTCAACAATTAGTTGAATAATGTGTACTCATCCCTTAGAAGCAATAGGAGCACTTATGAGTAGACAAATGAGGTGGTCAACTACCCATGGTAGGAGCTTAGCCTTAAAACCTATATTGCTCTAAATATCTTTGATAAGCTTTATAATCCAAATCTGAATGACTAGAGGTCTTGTGAAACTTGTAAAACTTAGCTTCACTTATTATTGGTGGGAATGATGCTGAAGCCAACATTTGGGGAGTTAAAATGTTCTACATATTATGAGTTCTAAAAAAAAGAAACAAATCATTATTAGTATTAGAAGATATGCCTCAATGAAAATCATCGAAAACATCTGTATCATCATGATCTAAGTGAGATGAATAAAGACTGATGATGTCAATTTTAGAGTTTAAGTATGATTGTTAATGAGAGTACTAAAGTGAGGATATGTGGCATAATATTTATGCAATTTATCTTGTAATAGCCAAACCAATATAGGTAATATAACACATATCCATCATTTTAACTAGGAGTGATAAGATATGGGATATCTTAACACTATAAGGATAATATTTTATGGTGATGGATATTGAAAAATAAAGGTAATATAACACTCCAAAAATATTAGTGGTACCTATTTACCATGCCTTTCATGTTATTCATAGATTAGAGATGTCAAAGTATATTATTAATAAGCTAGTCACAAATGGAAGGATATACATATGGATTGTGTTATTCCAAGAGTTTCAATTTTTAGTGGTCATTAAGTCAGTCAAACAGAATTATGGTTATGATCATTTATTATGGATTAAATAAAGGGAGGAGGCATCGAGCATTGAATATAAAATACCTAATTCCAATCTATACAAGGTTCAAAGTGTTCCAAAGTATTTGGAAAATATAATAACATTTATCACTTTGTGAGTTACCTCAAAGTGATTGTAAAATGAAGGATAGGAATCAACTATCAATCTAAACTACCCCTTATCAACTCATTGGTGATAAACTGTATAATATAGGGAATGATGAGGTGTTGTGTGAATGTGTTTTAGATCATGATCACATAGAGGTCATGTGTAAAGGGCATGAAATAATCACTGGTGGCCACTAGGCAGGTGAGGTCAAGGTGTGAAAAAAATTATTTTATGGCCTCTAATGGCTAACTCTATACAAGGATGTTAATGAATATGCATATAAATGTGATGTATGTCAATGAATTGGTAAACCACATAGGTAGGATGAAATTTCATTGATCCCCATCATTGATCAAAATCCATTTGATAAATGGGCCATTGATTTTATTAGACCCATTCCACATGGTGCATGATAGACAAGTGCATGATATATCATTACAATGATATATTACCTCATGAGATAGGTATAAATGGATCTAAGAAATAATTACACTACTTCCAAAATGGTACATTTTTTATGGGAAAAATTATAACTAGATACAGGTTCCCCTCTTACCTCAATAATGATCGAAGTACACACATCTTGAATGAAATAATGTGTTTCTTGTTAGTTGATTTCATGGTGGTTTTGGGTGTACCACCCACTTTGTACCATCCATAATCCAATGGAACAATTGAGGCATTTGAAAAAAATCTTAGGATAACCTTGACCAAGATTTACAATGCAAGGTTCAAAAATTGGGATAATCCAGACCTTGTCATTCTTTTGGCTTACAGGACCACATAAAAAATATTGAACAAGTACACCCCATTCTAGATGACATTTAGCAAAGAAGCAATTCTTCCTATGGATTTTTTGGTGCCCTCCCTCTATATTACACACACTAGAAGGATAAATAATAAGTAATCACTTGATGCATGATTGAAGGAGCTCATAAATCTTGATGAGAAGTGCACCATCACAAAATGGAGTCAAGGAGAAGAGAAGGTGAGGAAAAATTCTTGACATGATAAGCATATAAATGGGAAGATTTTATGAAAAGGTGCATAGTACTATTATATGACTCAAGATACTAAAACATCCAAAAATATTCATATCCATTAGATGGGACCCGACATTATCCATAATGTTTTGGAGATAGGTGATTTCAAACTATGCACTTCATTCTCTTGAAATGCCCCCTAGGCATTTCAATGGGAGTAATCTCAAGCCTTTCAATGTATAATATTTAATGATTTACTCCATAATAAGGTGATGCCAAATTGTGATCCAAATACATTTTTTATTTTCTATTATTGTATAGGTTTTCCCATTATATAAATAAACATTACATTTTTTTTGCAACAATGCACTAATAATAAAAAAACATGCATGTAATTTTAGTCAAGTAATTGGAGAAAAGGGTTTATTTTAAATCCTTATGCTAGACATCTAAGTAGCTCTAAAAGCACATTTTTGTGCCATTTGTTATGTGAAAGTTCTCATCTTATTTATGTTTCTAATAAGAACAAACATTTTTCAATTACTATATTGTGTTAATTTTATTTATGTAGGTAATATTAAAAATAATTCACATCATCCATCAATTTTTTTATAAGGAACATGTTCTAGAAATTTTCAATATAGTGGTCGCACACACTTTAATAAATAGAGAATAAATTCACACTCTCCATAAATGTATGGGATAATAATTAAAATAAGTCATGGTCAACAAATTAATGCAATGGAGGACCATGCACATAATTAGAGTGGTAGGATGAGGAAAATTTCTCAAATCATTAATAGGTAGCTAGTGGACACATGTAAAATTGGCTAAGTATCCAAATATGTGATGTCTATGGGGCATGAGGAATAAACAAGAGGGTTTTTCACTATGTGCAAGAATGCAGGAGGGAGGTAAGGGCATAGGTCACACCTAAAAGAAGTCATGTATGGATGATGTCACCATAAGATAGGATAAAGGTATGGAAATCTTAGTAATAGTGGAGTAAATGGAATGACGAGAATTGTTAGGGAAATTTAACATTGATGGGTGATATAAATTGACCATCATTTAACACTTGTAATTTTCAAATAATTAAAATGAGACGTAAGCAAATGGCACCCTAAAAACATAGGGAAATACAAATCACAAGGAAAGTGTAGGTTTTGATTGAATTTGAGTCAACAAAGGAGCTTAAATTAATTGCAAGTTTAAATCAAATAAATAGAGTGAAAGAAGGTCAAATTCAAACAAAATAGGGTTTTTAGAGATAATATCCAACATTAGAGATTATTGAAGCTCAAAGTAAATATTTAGGTTTATGTAATAATAAATCATCAAAGAGTTTACTAGATGACAAAGACCCAAGATGTCACCTAAAATAAAACTAGTTGTAAAAATGTCAACAAGAAGAAAGCGTGTTTGAATCATAGAATAGAAAGAAAGTGACTCAATTGTTATAGAAGAGATGACCACATAGTCATTAGAAGGAAAGAATGAATAGGCACCAATGGAACTAATATAAATGTAACTTATTGAGTCATGTTTTCATGGAAAATAATGGACATCCAAAGTAGACCAACGCAAAATACATGTTATAACCATTGAATGTCAAAAAATGAGTTACACATCAAGAAAGACTAAATTGTGGAGAGCGAGAAGGTAGGTGCAGATGGGATGATGACATCTAAAACATTGGTAAAACTTGATTTATAGAATATTGGGCTATTTTAGTTGTTTGAATTTACTTACTTTGGTAATCCTAATAAGTTATTATAATTCCTTCTTGTTAACACTCCAAATCGCACCCTTTGGAGAAGATGGTTTAGTTCTCTCCAAGTTTAGGGTAACATGGGATTGGTCTAAAGGTTGTGGGTGACTTGTAGAAGGAAT
Source organism: Torreya grandis (assembly GCA_037957365.1). NCBI lineage: Eukaryota > Viridiplantae > Streptophyta > Pinopsida > Cupressales > Taxaceae > Torreya > Torreya grandis. The sequence continues at coordinate 1,667,444 of JARHVA010000996.1, read as the reverse complement.
AAACCTCTAGTTTATGGGGATAGATCCCTTGGTATATCAAATTGAGCTCACTTCCTAATACCTACTTATTTTTTGGGGTGAAAAGAGATAGAGGAATGCATGAAATAAACCTAACCTAATGAGATGATGCACCAATATTGATCTATCCAATCTAACTGATATTCAATCAACATTTATGAATCAAGTAAAGACTAAATATTGATAAAATATTTATAATGAACTCATAATCATAATTATTTCATGTGAAGGCTATGGTGGATGTCTATAACTTGAAGGTAATAGACAAGAGGTCTATTTAAGGAACTATCAACCAGCTTACTCTTCAACATGGCTACCAACACTTTGGCACATCACATGGCCTACATAGGATAACATTATAAAAACTAGGTAAAGGAAAGGACCTATAGAGGATGATATAAATTCACACTTATGAAAATAAATAAACATATACACACTAATACTAGCAAAAAAACCTGAAAAATAATCATTCTTTATTGATTTAAAGAAGTTTTCAAGATACAATCTAGTCTGAATATTATCATACCCAATTGAGGGATGATTAAAATGGCCTAAGATACTAAATATATATAACCATGATCAAGAGAGAGAATAATAATCTTGGTGTATAAATGACATGAAGAGGTAATAATGGTCACCATTCATTCAACCAACAAGTATAAGCAACCCTCCATTCATTCGCCATGTGTTGCCTAGGCTAATTAGTGTCTTCAATGAGCATATTTTAGAATTCAAGTCTATTTTATCTAAGTTTAACCCCATTATGTTCAATTCCCTCTCCTTATGATAGTTACAAAGCATTGAAGTGGTTCAATTAGGCCCCCTCCATGAAACGTTTTGTAGCCACCTCATTCTTGCATGCCAATATGACTTGAAAACTAACACAACCTTCATGGTGATATGAAATGGGTCTACTTTCCTCATGATGAATTTACAAAAGTTTAATTACCATTATTTTACTCCATACTATCCTTCTACACCCATGAACATCTTCTTTTATTGATTAATTAGGCCTATTAGACAAGTAGCCTAATCTCTTGACTATTCATTGATTGGATGTCTATGAGGATTAAATTAAACCTTAAAGATAACTGAGTGAGCATGATTTAAGTCTAAACAAACATAACACACCATGATCTATGCCTCCCAAGCTTTACACACCTATAGTTTCACCTTACTTAAGTGACTAATTTACTTCCAACTAGCACATTTAGACTGCTTATTTGGCACAAACTTATATGAGTATTCCTATGCATAATTGTGAGTGTTTCATGATTTGAGAAGGTAAATCCTACCTCAAAATACCCTCTTAAATTATTTTTAACCTTTGATTAAGTACTGCAACTTAGAAATATCATTCAACCATGCAAAAAGAGTGTTTCAAATGGGTCTAAATAAGTGTCCATACAAGATAATCTTATGGATGGGATATCCTTTAAATTAACTATGAGATCCAAGTTTTTATCAAGACATCAAAATGTATTTATATTCAAATTATCCAATATATTCTCCATTGGGTCAATATTAGGATTTTAGGGAGGTTTAAGGGGGGTTTGGGTTCTTAGCAATGGTTCATAAAGGTTAGGAACCTAACCTCTAAACCAGTGACATTGGTATCTTATAGATAAGGCCCCTCAAAAATCCCAAATTTATAATCTCCCCATGCAACTATTTTATATAGTTGTGATCTCATCAATTTTCTCCTCAAGTGATAATTATGCATTTTATGCACTCACAAGGCAATTTTGAGTTACCGTGGCCAATTTTGACCCTTGCTCTACAAACCAATATTTCTCACACACCTAAAAGTTCTTGAAAATCATCTCCATGATGGTCTAAGGTGTCATCTAATCCTATTTTTCCTTGTGTTCTAGTTTTCAAGCAGTCATGCTTTGAGAGAGGTGTTAGACCAATAGGCCTAAAGGTAGGGTTTCTGAGTTTTGACCCCAAGATGGAGCTATGAATCACTTGGCCACTCTTTCTAATGTTAAATCCACCTCTTGGGGACATTAAATCATTTTTGATGGATTGAGTGAGCCACTTACTTCTCCTTTATGGATAGATAGTCCCCTAAAAAAGCACTTGGACATGTTTTCAAGTGAATGTCAAGCATTGAGTCCCCTATAAGTGGCCAATATGCAACTTTTTAAGACCTTTGGATCCCTTACCCTCCTTAAAAACACATAGGATGTGCATACTTATTCGACTTTATTGTATACAAGATTAGAGTAGCTCTTTTAGGCCTAGTCTAAACACTGCATACCTTACACATGCCAACCAATAGTTCATTTGGGTTCTTAGGTGACTTAGGGATACCATTAAAATTGTTTCATAGCCAAAATAACTCATTTAGATTCATCTAAAGGTGAAATTTATTCATTGAGTATGAATCAAGGTTTAGAGAGGGTTTTGAAGGTCTACCATCTTAACAATGGGTCATATAGTATAGACTTATAAACAAAAACCTTTTACCATGAACATCTATCCCATATACCCCTTCAAATCTCTTGAATAGATCTTAGTTCCATGTAAAATTTATGATGAGATATGAATAAAATTTGGTGGCCTTTAAGCTCTTTACAAGCATTCTAGGTAGATTGACAATCTTCATGATTATTCATAGAGTTTGGCCCCTAAATCCCACTCCTTTCTCCATGGATCTTGAGTTCATTAGGGTCCCCAACTCCCCCTAAGATCACTAGATTTGAGTGTCCATGCCATATGAGATATGAGTTCCTGAGTTCATAGATCGACATGGTTGCTAAGGACGGTGGAGCTCAAGAGGGTGTTAAGACCATATTAGACTATTTATTTGTAGTCCCCTACTTCAAACACCTCATTCAAGACCCATATCAACATTATACGCATTCTTATGGCTTAAATATATTTTGGGTGGTTTGGATCTACCACTAAGGTAAGGATATGGGGTTTTGAGGGTCAAGGAAGGATTTAGGCCTCATAGACTCAAATTGGGTTTTAGGGCTTTAATCCACTTATAGGTGTGTATATGGATCCAACATCACTAAAAAAACCATTCTCTATCTTATTTATACCACCTGCACTTGATCTTATTTGCCTATATCATCATCTCAACCCCTCTCTCTCTTAGGTCTATCATGACCATCATTATCCAATGTAGATAATTGAAAAAATTGGTGATGAATAATTGAGTAGCATATTTTAGCTCTCTATAGTGATGGATTCAGGTCTTAGGTAACATATTTTCAAGTTATGACCATAGCCTTTGAGGCTTGTCCTCCCCAACTTTGCTATCATAGCTTATCTACATAATTAGGTGTATAGGCCTATGTATCCTGAGTGTTTAACCCAGACCAAGCATATACTTGACTTGATCACACCATTATATGAGATATTTATGGGTATATATGTCATCATCACCCTAGTTTTTCCCTTTACATGTCTATTAGCATTGCCATTCTCATTAGTTTGGCACCCCCACTAACTAGTTAACCCTGGCTTACTGTGTATGCCTAATTTAGCTTATTTATGTACCCCCTTAGGTTTCTTTGTCCTTGGAAACATGATATATATGTTTTATTATTCTTTGGTATCTTACCTTCATATGTCTATAGCACCTCATGATCAATATTAATGGTAGACTGCCTGTAATCCTACAGGTAGGGATATGTTGACTGTCAAGGGTCTTTAAGTAGACTTTTGAACTAGAATATTACTTCCATTATTGTGCTTGAGACCCCAATGGAATTCCTTGAATCCAAATAACATACCCTTAATATATTCAACTCTACAATCTATGGCCCTTATTTACATTTTGAGACTCGGTTACATATGATGGTTTTTGAAAAACCTTTGAAGGCTAGTTCTGAGTTATCTTCCTGTAGGTGGCCATTATGCTTTCCCAACAAGAATTACACCTAAATACACCCCCTTTCTCATAGTATCAATGGCTATTTATAGCCTTATAAAGCATTCAAACCTTGTTTATATACCTTGGTCTTGGGTAGAGAGGTTCAAACCTATAGGTAATGGTTATAGGATCCCATGGAGCTTCAAACCTAGCACTCAGAGCCTATTATGAGGTGGGTTTGCATTGATGAGACCATAAAATGGTAGAGGTTCCTTGAGAGATTAAAATGGACTATTAACTCATAATCAAGATGAGATAGAAAGACCTTATGCATCCCTACTCAAATACTCAATAGATTAAGACACTTGGAGTTCATCAATCAGACACACAAAGTGAAAAGTTAAAACCTAAGATTCTCTAAATGCCTTAACTTCTACTAATAAACCTTAACTTCTGTTAAATAAGTTTGTGAATGTGTTGGAGAGATGGTGTATGGTTTATTGCTTGTGAGGGCTATGATGAGGTCTAATCATCCTAAAATAAGTACTTTTCAACATGAATACAACATTCCTTGCTACTCCACAATGTTCTAATGATCTCCAATAGCCATTACAATGGAACATTCTATTTTCCTTTGCAATAAAGATCAACTACCAATCATACTCAATGGAATGCAGCATTGTGGGAGAGCTAAAGTTCCATCTGAAGACTCCACTTGAGACAAGAAGATATAAAAAACTTCAATAAACCATCATCAACCTCAAACTACTATCCATTCTCAGATGTATGCATTGGAGGCTCTTCCTCATCAAGGAAGCATGGTTTGTAGTCTATAAATTGTGATAACTTGTATATTTCTTGTTCCCATAGGCTCAGACATGTGAACTAGTCATGGATAATGAAATAAAAGGACCTTCAGGACTTGTATGAGACATGCATATTCATTGGTTTCATTAGACAGGCCAATAATACACTAAAACCATTTTATTTTTGACCCTGTGTAGATGTAGAAGGCTAGTTTGACTACCTTAAGTTATTAATGTTTGTTCATAAATCACATGGGATAAATATAGAAACCAATGCCTAGGATTGAAAGGACATTAGACCCCCTTCCTTTTTCCAATATCTAAAGTCACCATCTTCTCTCTCATATCCATAATGAGTAAGATTATAATTGGTTGTCCAAGGCTGCTAAAGAGCTTGATGGAAAAAATGGATCAATTTTTAGATCTTATTGGCTTGAAACACCTAGAATATCTCACTTGATATCTATATTGACTCTCTTATGTAAATCCCTAACTCTCTTTGGCCATATCTATATTGTACGGATTCATACTTGTTTGAAAACTCCTAACACTATTTCCCTATATTTTCTCAGGCTTTCAGACCTTGAATCATCATTAGTGGGTAGGGGGAGGGAAAATAGGGGTCAAAATTCATTTCAAACTATGAATTACAGATGGAGAAGATGAAGAGTCATTGTTTCCCATGTGTGGTCCCCCCTTAGTGGTAAATAAAATCCTTTAACTTATGAAAAGATGCCCTTAGGATATGAAATAATTTTATCATGGAATTATGGGACTCATGGAGGCCTTTAATGGCATGATTTATGGTTTTGGTGGTGTTTTGGGGTCAAACTAGCATCTTCTCATGGTCAAACCCCTCCCTTTTAAGCAATAGACATGATCTCAAGTGAAAGTGAAAACAAGGGTTACCTTAATATTTGTCAAGAGGCCTTAAAACATGTTAAATACCTTAAACAATGTTACTCCATATTTTGTATAGCATCCTTAACCCCTTTGATCAATTTGTACCTTGTAGATCTTTAACATACTAGATGGATTCATGATGAGTTATAAGCTATAACAGTGGGTAATATTCATTATGAGAAAATTCAAACCATTAAGACCACCCTAATGCCTATTATGGATCCTTACACATGACTAATCATAAGGAAAGCATTTGACACAAGCTCAATAGGGTGAGTAGATGACTATCATGGTGTTCCTTAACATGACAAAACACTTTGAAACTATTGCCTAGACAAGATAACTAGTGATCTTATTTTGGACTACCTTGACACTTCAAGAGGCATGATAAGGGTGACCAAGGTGATTTTGGGTTCTCAAGACATAATTTGACTCTTTTCTAGGCCTAAGGGTAAAAATAAGTCAATACTTCTCTTGCATGTGCATAATAACATATTCTATTTCATAGGGCACCATATGAAAATATCTCCTCAATATGTGAGAAAATTCATAAGGTTGCCTTGAACTTGTGAGAACATCAAACATTCACTAGTAAATAACAAGGAAGTGGAAAATGTATCCAAATTTTTGAAATATAACAAGTAAAAAATCATCTTCCCCATCAAAACCATGAATGATAGGGCAACACATGTGGTGACATTCCTATTTAGCACCAAGTTGTGTGCTACTAGTTTTTGGGATGGCATAATAAGTCATACTTCTACATCATGCACTAAGAATATGCAATTAAACATCACAAAATTCATTTTTGATGACATTATTTAGAGTGTTAAGAAATCCCATAAAACCATTGATTCATTTAGCTAGAGCATGATTCTAATTTTCGTAGTACTTGATGAATTTGCCATTAAGTTTGGGTATAGTGATAGGATAGGTTCACCCATTATGGGATTAGTTTCCAAAATAAATAAATTGATCACATGTGTCCTTTACCATATAATAAATAATATATGATTAATATGGTTAGACTGTATGATAACATGATGGGAGTGTTTAGAGATGAATGGCGCATTTGTGAGGGATGCTAGAAGCCCATGGTAAGTATGTCAAATTTTCAATCATGAGACACCACATGATGTTTCAATATGGTCAAGATGGATAGATTTTCCATATGGTTTTTCAATGCATAATTTTGAAAATATAATAAAGATAATACTAAATGCACAGTATAAATGGCTAAACACTGAGAATAATTATGAATACATATTACTACTTAAAGCATTATCTAAGTATCCTAATAAGGGAGTTTTGAGCAATGATAATGAGTCCAATGATGACATGAAATTGATCAACCCCATCCTTGTAAATTCAATAAGTAAAGATAAATACCACCATAAATATCAAATATTTTATACCTTGAAACTGAGTAAGTAATAAGGAGAGGGCATCATACAACTAATACCAATGCAAATGGAAGTTAGAGAGAATAATCCCAAAGAGAATGTAATTATATATATTTATGTAAATGAGGGGATTCCCCACATATTTAAAATAAATAAAATTACACACATTGATATACCAGATAAATTAGCATCCTCCAACATAGCAACAAAATAAACCCTAGGGAAGGAACAAGCAAAAACTAATGTAGAGGTACAGGTTGACATTATTGACTCTGAGTATATAACTTCATAAAATGCAATGGAAGATGAGGATTATGAAAATAATGTGTTGATCACTAATTTTATATGGAAATATGTGCTCTGATGAATTCGCTTCCAAAGTAACCTACATATCCATGGTTGATAGAATAACCAGCAGGGTCTACCAAGAAGCCAACATAGGCAAAGCACAGTATTGTGTCATTACATGCTAAGTAGGATATGCTAGCCATAATAGAACCATAGCCATAAGATCAAATTTAAAACCCATTAAGTGCCATATCATGTAATTATGTGTGCATTAAATTCCTAATGTCTCTTTGTAGAATAAATTATAATGGATGATGATCCCATAAGTGGGGATGAGAGCACTAAATAGAGAAAGAGAATTGGTGGAACATATATAAATGATTTAACAAGATTTGGGGTTAGGATATTTGAATAACATCAACCTAGGGGTAAATTAAGGGGAGGAGGAGGATGGAGCAGTAGAGAAGGGTAAAATGGTAGAGGAATAAGTGGACAAATATAATAAGAGAGAGGTACATGATGTTGATACATCACAACATGAAGGAATTGAGGATGGTTTATAAAAATCAAAGAAGGCTACAATATTTGGGGTATACATCCTTAACATCATAATATATGCACATATAATAGCCAACTAATGAAGAAAACATTGAGGGATGAAAACCCAATGATAAAGAAGGTACAAAAGAGTATACCTAATGAATATTTGTTTTTATAGACCACATCGTGTGAGAGAAGCACTTCAAAACAAACACGTAATCAACTATCATTCATTATTGACACACATCTTGACAACCCCTCCTTTGAGGTGTCGAATACTTGTGTATGGTCAAAATTGCCATACACTATGGATAGGGAGTGAGACATTGTGCATGTATATTAGAAAAAAATGACTAAACTCCAAATAGGGTGTGCACTGGTAAGGTTGGATATAGAGGTATCATGCCTTGTTTGAAAATCTCAGCTTTAAGAAATAATTAAACAAGTTGAGAATAAGCATGTATCATTGGATCAAAAACTAACAATCATTAAGCGAAAAAATTTTAAACTATACATGAAAATCCTATGCAAAGATATAAGCTTAATGGATGGAGTTGATCTGGAAGGGGGTATAGAAATTGACTAGCTAACTATAATTATTGATAGGTTGTAAAAGATCAAGGGAAAGGTAATTAGTGCAAAAGAATAAGGAAAAGATGAAAAGGATAAGGCACATCAATAAATCAATAAGAAACTATAAATCTATGATATAATTCTTGTTGATATCTAGGATAAAGTAGACCTGCCATGCCAAGTGTTCTAATGATGTGCTAAATGATAGTTATCAATTCATGTATTTTCATTGATTAGTTAAAAAAATAAACTTGAAGTAAATGTATTCCAAGCAAGGGATAGAATTGAGAGGAACAAAATCCTCAAAGGTGTAGATGAATTGGGAGAGCATATTTAGGAGAAGCATCGATAGTTAATAAATATTTTCAAAGTCCTTCAACATAAATCAATAGATGAAGAAACCACTATGAATAAGGTATGTGAAGGATTTTCTCTAAAGATATAATCTACCAAGCATAAAGTGCAAGAGAATAAGGATGAACCACTTGCACTAAAAAATTCATCCATAGAAATGTCTAGCAAAGTGGAAGTAATTCAAGCCGTATTAACCAATAGAGAGTATTTTAATTTATGAGATTTGAAGGGATGGGCCATAATTTTTGGAAGAATGGAAAAAAATTGAAGGATGTTCATGGTATGGATGGTATAGCTATTATGGGGTGATATTTGGCCTCTAATTTTATCCAATCATGGGAATGCACTTGATTTTATGGAGTACACAAAGGGTACAAGGGATGCACACATTTTAAAATATTAAAGTGCACATGAAGGGGCACAATACACTAGTAGATCAAGTGAAACCCTAGTCTTGATTAAGTCTAGTAGATTACAATTGAAATCAAAAGTGTGAGAGAAAGTGGTTACACATATGTATTAATAAATCTAGGAGCACATATATCAAGAGGATCTATCATGCCTCAACATGCACTAATGATGACAATTTGGTCAGCATGGAACACAGAGTGAAATTAATGGGAAGGAGGTTGCACAAACCACATAGTGAAAAATAAGGAGAGATAATTTAATAAAATTCTAGAGAATGAATCTTTAAGCATGTCAACATTAATACATGTTGTTACATGAAACAGTCTAAAGCGGATCTAGTGCTACATGGCATGAATCTAGGGTTTTGTTTGGTCAAATCATTTAATATAAAATAGTTAAACCATGTTATTATTATAAATTTGTTGCATATTTTTTTGGTGCAAATTTAATGAATGTGCAAGGTTTGGCTTGAACCTATAAAATCCCACCTTGCTTCTTCACTTAGGTTGTCTATTTTCTCATTGTTAAGAACATTATTATCGATGTTATGTTATTATCAGCATTGAATGTTGAGTTTACTAAGTAATGGGCATTCATATATAATTGATAATTAAATAAAGGAGAAAAAAATTCTTCAATTATTGTTGTAATCTTCTGTGTTTCCCATCAAGTTTGCAATGCTTATGATGGTGTTTATTATTGCAATCCTTACATAAAATTTAATCACATATTAATAAGTTAAGAGTGTTGGTTCACACCCACACTGTAGAAGTTATTATGGTTCATAATTTTTCATATCTATAACTATCCCATCCATGGCCCAATAGTCTCTATGTGTGCCTCTAATGAGCACACAAGTTCACTTGCATGATATGTTGGTGGGGTGAGTATTAGTTTTAAGGTAGCACAAGTGGCAAAGAAAAGATGATAGGAACATAGGAAAATACCACAACAATTCCTTTTTTCCATAACTAAAAAATAAATACAAAACAAAAAATATGTCATATTTGGTTGTAATTTTTAGGTAATATGGTTAAACCCCTTAAAGCACCATTTTCTAAGAAAATAATTTTAGATAAAATGGTTCAAAAGAGCATGAATCCATTTCCAAGATGATTAAGCACTCTTTCAAACCTAGAATAGATGTTTGAGTGACTTTGGGTGTTGGAAAGACATGCTTAAAGGATTAGTTGCAACTAAATAAATAAGTCAGTTAGTAACTTGTAAACCTTGGTGTAAAATACACCATAAGAAATACACCTGCTAGATCTCAATTACTACTTTCCAAAATCTAGAAAACATTTGGCCCCAAGTCTCTAAAAATGAATTGACTTTCCAGTGAACATTCAAATAACCCATTTGAATGAGATGATGAGGAGTAACTAATGACCAAGCCAGGGTCTGTACTAATAAAATAGGATCTCAATAGGCTAATTCTAGTCATTCCACCACTTGGTGGGTGATTAAACTCCAATCTTATGGAGGTGTTCATTTGGGATAGATCTTTAAATATTAGTAAGTGAGGAAAGATTGGTATTATAAAGTAGAAACATGTGATGGAGGATAATCTAGGGGATCAATCACAAGACCATTTACAAAATAGGTTTGAAATAACTTTTATCCCTCTTAAAAAATCTAAGACTCTTGACCTATGGGACCATGGAAAATATGACACCATAGTATAAGATAACTAGAGACCATGAAAGGGAGTGAGAGTTTAGAGAGATTCTAATTGGGGAAATATCTCCATCCCAAATTAAGTGAGGTTATTTAAACTATAAATATTTCCATATACTTTGAGCCACAAAAGATCCCTCAATTTTATCAAGGACTTGATTGAGAAAAAGAGATAGAATACAAATACCCTCAAAAGTCTTTCCACCATAAATAATGCTTTGATAAATGCAATGGCAAATTAAGATCTTCCATGCCTCATTTCCTTCAAGGGAATGAATAATCCATTTTGACACAAAGATAAATATCTTGTAGTTTAACATCAAGAAGGACAAAACCTACTACCTCTTTAGGTATGGAACATATATCCCAAGAGACTTTGTAAAAACCCTTCAAGATATCATACTTGGCCTAGATTTATTCTCTATAGAGACTCTCCAATTTAGCATATGTATCCTTGGAAGGTCCTTGTAGACATTAAAATTTGGTATTAGACACTTGACAACTTTAGTCTTGACCTATCTTTACCATACATATCTTATGTGTATATTCATGACTCTTCACACCCTTGTCTTTTATCCACTTTCCTTTTATAGGCTTGGCCTTCCTAATTTATTATTAATCACCTAAAGGAATTACCTAGTTTATGTTTAATCTTATTATTATAAAACTTAGAATATCTGTTGATCATTAGATCATGGATCTTTTCTTCCAGACACCTCTAGTCATACTCAAATGCCTTTGAATTTCTATATCCATCCATATTAGTTAGACTTGTCTATACAATAATAAATAGTCATTTTCTAAATGCAAACCATATTTATGGGCCAACACATACATTTCATATGTTAATGGTGTGAGAAGTTGCCCAAAGATTTAGCAATTAATATACAATAAGTTTAAGCCTATTCCCCATCTAGCACTTACCTAGAAAACACCTATCAAGCATATATCTATCACTTTCACATTAAGAGTAACAATGTAAAATCTCCCAAATTATAAATATGTCATAAGGAATAGTCTCTATCCAAGTCTAAACCACCTTCAAACCAAGTCAAGTGCCCATTATCAAGTGTCAAAATCTAGATTACAGGTTGCATCCATTTAGAGGATTAATATTTCATGCATACACTTATGGGGAATAAGTACATATGTTTTGATAATAATCCTCAAATATTGGATATATAGGCAACACTAAACCATTCATCAAAGAATGATTAGGGTCAGATCAATCCATTAATACTCCCTATTTTTACAACTTAACCTAGTGTCAAAAGTGGAACTCAAGTTTTGAAGTGGAGACAAGATTTTGGATTCTATGAATATAGTGAGTGACTGATATCACAACAAATGAAGTTTTACAAATAAATGTAGTTACCTATGCCAAAATAGTGAGGTGTAGTCTATATGGACTAATTTGACATAATCCATACACTTATGTTTAATGTATGCATCTATATCTTGATGGACAAGTCTATGTGGATCTTAATATACAACTTCTAGATTTAAGGGGCTCTTGATCCATTTTTAATCATTTATATCATATGCATAATCCTAGACCTGCACAGATTTGAAACAAACTAAGTACCCTAAATTTCTTAGTAATTTACATAAATAGTAAAACATAAAAATTCAAGTATACTATTTTTTAGCATCTAGATCTAATTTAATTTAGATGTGTATTAAATAGTCTAAATATTCAAATTTTTATCTTGTTAAATATTCATTAAATAAAAAATAAGGTAAAACATATTGGTTAACCTGACCCTAGTCTTGAACGTGATAAACCCTCATATTCCATTAGGATTTCATCCTTTTTTCTAAGGTCTTGTATTTTTGTGTTAGGTTTTTAGATCTAATTTCTGAATACCCTTTATCATACATGCAAGTCTAAAACATCTCTTTTTTACCCTAGGGTTTCACACTCATTTTATATTATAGATTCATATCTTAGGGTTTTAGTTGTCCTCCTACTTGTTTCACTCGTATCTAATTAAAAACTAATTTATTTTCAAAATACTCAAATATTTTTGTTCTTTGTTTTGGTTGGATCAAAAACCTATTTTTGTTTGCCAAAAAATTGTATGGATTTTTTGGAATTAGGATTTTACTTGTTTTATTATATCTAGACTAAAGATTGAAGGACACATATTTCATAAATAATTTTTGAGTTTCATTTATCTTTTGATTTTAATAAAGGATCTATTTTTATTTCCCAAAATTCCTCATGGTTTTCTTCATGTGGTTGGTTCTTTATTTTTGGCATCGTATGATACCTATAATGGATGTTTATAGTTTATATATTATAATTCAATCAATGATTGTTATGATTACATCGTCTTGGCCTAAAATATGTAATATCTTTCATAAACATGAAATAGGATTATTAGACTCTTGTTTAAGTTTTCCAATTTCAGCATAAGACATCTTCTCACTAATGATGATTGAAAAGTGTGTTATAAAGTGATAGGCCAAATTATTGAAGGAATGGACTGATTGGAAAGGGATATCATAAAACCAACATATTGGAAACATCTTAGTTAATAACTTATTTTTGGATGCATAATCCAAACATGTTGAGTGAAATACTCAAAGATACTATTTTAGATCACTATTACAATCATACAATGTAAGATTAAGTGACATAAAACCTATTGGTAAAGGATAAGTTGAGATCTTAAGAGTCAATGGATTATTTAATAACACATGAGAATTAGTGGTATGTCCCACTCTAAAACAACTCTATTGTAACTGTGAAACTCTATTTTATACATCAATAATTATTTGTACAGGTGTTTGAGCATCAATTATGTCAAATTATGTAATATTAAATGGTGTGACATGAGTGGTAACCTTAAAAGGTATGAAATTATGATGTGTAGGGATAAACATAGCAATTTGAGGAGAATCATGTGTTTCCCCCACACCATGGGTGGCCATCATGTGTGTAACCAAAGGTGTAGACATGGGAATAGTAGCATTAGTAGTCTCAACACCTATTGTAGAATTAATACATCTAAAGGGTGTTTTAGTAAAGAACTCATGTTGTTGTTCCTCGGATGTGACAATCTCAACATTTTTTGCATTTTAATTTTTTTAGGATTATTTGTAGGATCTTATTTAGGTCACGAGGTTTTAAATAGATTCATTCTCAAAATGTAGAGTGAGATATAACTTGTTTATGGTATACACCATCAAGATCATCTAGATGTATTTGATCATTGTATTCATTATCTTTTTTCATAAACAATTTCAAGATATGGCATATTAACAACATTGTTTACTTATATGTGTTCATTATTAAAATTTGCATCTAAAATATAAAAACAAATTTCAATTTCAACAATTTTGCCATTTTATACACACATGATTGATCTAAATGAATATGACTACGTTCAACTTCAACATAACTTAACCTAGCACTTTGCCTTAGAGGGATAAGAGAACTAGAATTCTTATATGGCATAGAATATGAGCATGACAAATATTAAAAGGGATTATAATTAAACATATTTTTTTGTGTTATATGGGGAAATTATAAAATAGGTTTAAAATTCAGAAATAAATACTAAAGTTTGAAACCCTAGGAAAATTAAAATGAATCTCTAATAAATATAGGATTTACTTTGCTCAAAACAAGGAACGGGTTCACCAATATGTTTTATCTATTTTTGGATTAATATGACCCTAGTATGATAAAATTGATTGAGTATTTAGATTGATTAATATGTACAATAATTATGTAAAAATTTAATTAGCATAATATAGTAACTTACTATTTATGGAAAAACACTAGAGGAATTGAGTACTTAGTTGATTGGGGTCTGTACAGGTTTATGGTAGATTACAATCATTAAAAATGATTAAGAAAGGTCCTGTAAGTACTTGAATTTTGAAATAGAGTAATTATGCAACCTTATACAATTATACACTTCTTATATGTTTACGTAAGTGTGGCACTATCTAATAAGTTGTATAATTATCCTGCATACATGTGCCAATCTATGATAGTTATGATTATCCCACCTACACCTAATAAGGATTCATAAACATGCAAATATATTTGATTCTACAAAAAAATCTTCATTTTCCTTTTCCTTTATTCAAAACCTAGGACCATTATAAAATAGGGATGATGGGTGAAATGGAAGGGATAGGCTAAGCTTAATCACCCCCCATGACTAAATGTTGTCTATGTATCCAATATTCCAAAGAGGAAAGTTAAATTGGATGTATTTCTCCCACCTAGCTATGTGTGTGTAATCATGTGTAATGCTAACATGTAGTGCAATATTGTGTATGGATTTCAACATGTAAAAACCTATGACTAACCTTACAAATGATATTGAAAGTTAGCTTAGGTATTTTTACTTTGATGGGTTTCATATTTGGGAGATTTAGGGAATTTCCTCTCAATGTGTAGTGAATTTTATATTGATATATGGTTAAGTGCCATATGATCAAAAGGCTTAGGCTTAATATGTTTATAAATCTTAGTATTTGTGTAATTTACTCTAAACCAACATGCAAAATTTATGCATTGGCCCATATGAACAATTTGAATTTGGGAAATTAGTTGTTAAATAATTGGGGGATAGTTTCAACCCAAGTGGATAGGACTGTGATGGTAGAACTATTTGAGTAGGTGTGGAACTCTATAAAAACTAAAAACAATTACATAAGATGAAGAGACAATCTGAGAATGATAGTAAGTTATTTAGGTAGAGACTTAGGATATTTGTTTTAATAGTCACAAAAACCTGGTAAGGTGTATCCCATATATGATTAAATGGTTGTGATGAATGTGAACAAAAGTCATGTGTGCATGCATAAGTTAAATATGTTGTAAATTTGTAAGATTAATCATTTTTTTATTGTCTAAAACCAAATATGTGTGCCTAAATATATGTGGACAGTGAGTTAGAAGAAATAATGGAACCTCTAGAGAAGTGTGCATATAAATATATTATGATAAATAAAATGTTTAAATATGATCCATATAAATAGGTTACAAATCAATCTTCAAATGTGCACAAGTACATAATGTAACTCAATGGTGTAATTATATGAGATAGAGTTCAAGGAGCTCATACTAGAGATGGTGGTGGTGTTGTATGGGTATATATAATAAAACTAACAATTGTTGAAGGTGATGTCATAGACTCAAACGTAGTAATAACCATGATAAAATGTGGTGGAATGATAATAAGTATCACATGAGGTTGATATTGGAAGAAATTAATTTTATATTATTAAACAACAGATTACATAGATATATTTATAGCCATAAAAATCCCTAATAAATAAGATCTTAACATCACAAATACCTAAATGCCAACTAATAAAATAAAAACCTAAAATACTACGAGCATTATGTTATACAACCTCACATGTACAATTTGAATATAGTGAATTAACCACCATATTTTATTATAACATCCCCCCTATTAATTCAGTATGGTCTCAAGTGAACAAGAGAGATATTCTCTAAATGCCTCAACTTTTATCATGTAAGTGACTTGGTGAAGACATCTACATGTTCTTATTCTGTCAGGCAAAACATGAGCTTGATGTTGTGTTTATGAACTTGTTTGTGTATGAAACATGCTTGTACCTCAATGTTATTTTTACATTCTTTAAACATTGGATTGAAAAAATGTTTAATAACACCATTATTGCAATACAGGATGGTAGGTTACTTTTGTGGTACTCCCAATCCTTCAAGTATGTGACGTAACCATATCACTTTTTATATAGTTTCTCCTACAACATGATATTCTACTTTAGTGTAAGACTAAGAAGTTTTATTTATTGCTCCCCCAGATATAGGACTAGATCCCAAAAAGAACACATATCCAAATGTGTATTTTCTACAATCATTATTATCAGCATGATCTGAGTCTAACTATCATATCAAGAATGATTTATCTTTCTTCTTATATTCTAGGTCATAGTCTATTGTACCCTCTATGTATCTTAATATCTACTTTTATACTTTCCAATGAGATGTCTTTATATCCTGCATGAACCATGAGAGATGGATAACAACATAGTTGATTTTGGGCCTAGTATATGTCAAGTAAATGAGACTCATAATCAACTGCCAATATAGAGTTATATTTACTTGTGGTGATGAATTTGTACAAGACAATGAAATCCTTGTCTCTATGGTATATCAATAGGTTTACAATCTATCATCCAAATTTTATCAAGCATTATATTGCCATTTTTATTTGAGACAAAAATTTATGGTGTTATTTTTTCCATACTTATAGTCCAAGATAATAATGTAGTATCCAGATATCTATCATGTTGAATGATCGGTTGAGATCTTTCTTTGTCACATCAATCATCTTCACTAAACTACTAGCGATGACAAGATCATTTATATATATATAAAAAACATAATATCCCCACCTTAATATTTGAGTTAGATATTTGTATCATAAGGACTCTTTTGTAATCCATGTTGAATGATATGTCAGGAATCTAGAACAACAAACATGCTCTGATCCCACTTGTCAGGATGTGAAACCGGAAACATACAATTGATTACCAAACTTCAAGCAACTTAATATGCGGAAATAAACCAGATTCACCAAGTAACTAGAATTCAGAATAACACAGCATATGAGAGACAATACACAACTTGTATTAACACTTTATACAGAAAAGAATACAATAAAGAAGATGCCACTTCTTCTCCACCACCTTACAGAGGTTTCCCACACCTCAAGTGAATAGTATTTCTTCTCCCCAAAGCTCTCCCTCTCACAGGTCCCAACACCCAACTCAAATACAGAGTTGGTGTTCACCTCCCATGCTCCACGCACAACACAAGTGCTCCACGCACTCCACAAGTACTCAAAGTACTTCAAGTAGATCTCTCATGAATCTGCAACAACCTGCAATTCAACAGACCATATTTATGGAAGGAACTCCCTTGCCTTCCTCTCTTGCTCTATCCGAGTACACACATGTACTCCAAGTAGATCCTGCCTGATACTGATCCCTGTTGTGTTGCTGTCTATATGTCCTTGCACACCTGCAAATCAAACAACGGTTCTGCTCACCTGTGAACCTCGACCTTGCACACACATACACCTGCAGATCAACGATCTTACTTACCATGTAGATCTCCTATATAGGCCATGCAACTGTGACCAAGATCCTACACTCCTGAAGAACCCAGCTGGCTCTCCAATCCAGCACCAACACACCTGGTACTGAGGCACTAGGAGGAACGCACCATTGCTCTACCTCACACACAGAAGGAGCTTATAATTATGCTCTCTTACTCCCTAGCACACTTTTCCAATACAACCATGAGTCTATTATATAGATCTCATCCAAACAATAATTAGACATCTAATTACAATAATTAGATCCGCAGCTCTCAGTCTAAAATTAGATCTCTTCATGCAAACACTTGGTTCGTTAGCTAACTGCCCGTAAATAGCTCGCAGTCGAACCACACAGGAGACCGACGTCGGTCCCTGTCTGCCTGGAGGTGACCGATGTCGGTCGATATATGACCGACGTCGGTTGCTTCCCTTTGCTATCCTGCCAACGTCGGCTGATCAGACCGACCCCAACTTCTCTGCAACTCAGCAACCTTCAGCAACCTCCTCTCCTGTTTGCATCAGTGAAGCTTTTAGCTCCACAATCCTAACATGATATGTTCATCAATTTTTATATACCAAGCTCTAGGAGCCTGTTTTATACCATACTATTATTTGATGAGTCTACACACGTTTCCTTATATACCAGGTGTGAAAAAACCTTGTGGTTGAGTCATGTAGATTTATTCATGTTGATTTCAATTTAGAAGGGCACTTTTCACATCCATTTGGTGTACTTTCCATCAAAACTATTCAACCATAGCAAATATGACTCTAATAGTCTTGATCTTGGTTATGCGAGCAAAAGTATCCTTATAATCAATGCCTTCCTTATGATCATATATTTTTATACAAGTCATTCCTTGTGTTTTTAAATATTGTCATCTAATTTTTATTTTGTATCTAAAACTTATTTACAACAAATTAGCTTCTTCCTTATTAGAACATATATAAGTTGTCATGTGTTATGTTTCATCAATGATTGATATTATGTATTTTTGGCATCCTTACAAGGTTTTGAATTTATGGCATCTTGAACCATAGATATCTAAATTGATTTAACGCCAATACTCATCAAGGCCAAATTAACCTCTTATCAAGTCATGTTGTGAGTCCTTGCTCTAGTGGTGGATGTGTCTGGAGCTCTATCTAATTTAGTATCTTGTATTGTACTTGTATACCATTTAGGCATACATTCAATTTTTCTTGTGGGTGATGTAAATGTAGTATGTGAGTGATCATCACCATTATCCCCATCAGTGATTTTATCATCTACAAGTATGACTTTTGAATTAGGTGAGTGTGTGGAAGGTAGACTATACTTACCTTTCTCATCAAACTTAACATCCATGATTATGTATATTTTCTTTATTTTTTGGCCCATAGGCCTATAAGCCATTGATTATTCACTATAACCTAACAATATGTGTGTCATGAATTTTTTATCTAGTTTAATTCTCTTCATTTTAATAAAATGTGTGTATGCCTTACATCCAAAAATTGAAGATGGGATATTGAGAGTTTATTCCTTATCCATCCTTTTTTTGGAGTCACCCCATCAAGAGTTACATTAGGTGACCTATTTAACAGATAAACTAGTGTTTGCACTACTTCTTCCTAGTATGTATGTGCCAAGCGTGAATAATCAATCATACAACATACCATTTTCATGATAGTGTGATTCCACCTTTTACAATACCATTCTCTTGTGGAGTATAAGGTGGAGTCATTTTTTAGTAAATACCATGTTATTTCAAATAAGCTAAAAATTATTTACTAATGTATTCCCTCCCCTCTATTTGAGCATAGAGATTTGATTTTATGACTAATTTTCATTTCTACAGTAGCTTTTAAATCTTAAAAAAAGTTGAAGGCCTTGTATTTTGTCTATAAATAGTATACTCACATTTTTTTTGATTAGTCATCAATAAATAACTAAAAATAGTAAAACCCATGGTGACTAGGTCTCATAGCTCCACAAAGATTGGTATGCACTAGATCTAATTTTATTGAAGCTCTATAGGTACTTTTTCCAAATGTTTATCTATGTTTTTTCCTACTAGACAACTAGGAGTGGATGATTAAAATATGAATTTATATGTTAAACTAGTCATGCACACTTGAAAAATATATCTCAAAGCTCTACCCTTTAGTTTGACCTTCCTTGCAACCAAAAGGCTTGCACTTACCACCTCACTAGATCTAATTACCTATTTATTTGTCCAACCTTGATTACTCTGATTATCTATATCACTTATAACCACAATATGCCTAAAATATGATATATATAATTCATTTGTAGTTAAATAGCCTCAACAACTTTCCTCCTTCCTTAATAGTTACATTAAAGACATGATAGTAGCATTGACACTATTTTCCATGCTCTAATGCAAGTGCCCTTAGCTTATAAACACTCAAATTTACAAATATTTCGATATGTATGAGTCAACCTAAGAATGGCATTAACCCTTTCATGAGGATTATTCTAAAAGAACTAGTATAAATACAAGTCAAAGCCTACTCATTATTCATCTAAGAAGACATCGTACAATCAAATCTCAAGCTTAGACATACAACTAAATTTCAAAGCACACAACTAAGTTATTATAACCTATTAATTCCTATTTATATATCAATCATAGGAGTAGTCATACTACATATCTAAAACACTCAAAGAATAAACCATGAACCATATTTGTCAAGTTATAGGCTAGATTATTGCATACACTCATATATAGCATTCTACATTATTGTTAACACACATCCCAACACATAAGGGATGGATACATAAGTCTAAGGCCCTATTTGAAGTATTGGATATGTACAAAATGTTCATTGATAGAGGGGTCCTTAAGGTCATATCAACATCATGAGCCTACTAACCCATTTTTTCAAAATGTAACCTAATCTAAGGTGAAGAGATAGGATTTGAGCTATAAATAGTGATATAGATCCTATGTGTGAGATCCAGATATATTAGATGAAAGGTGATAGAAAACCTAGAAAGACCTAGGTGGTCACATCATAATACAACTAATATTAGGTATAAGATAGTTGCATCAAGATTCAGAGAGTAACATCAATGTAAGTGTTTATAGGTCAACACAAGTGTATAAGAAACTAGAAAGAATATTTTTTAAATCTAACAACCAGTTCTTGAACATCAGACAACCTATTTACACACTTGTATAGCTCATATCTCTCTATACATAATTGCACAAGCTAAGAATTGTTTCTTCTTCATGATTACATAATCAAAATATTATTTAGCATTATTATTTTTATAATTTAATAGTGAAATTAAATATCATAAACTAAATTATTTAGTTAGCCTATTTTTATGAATAGTTTAATCCATGCTTGATTAGATTATATCTCCTAACATTTAATCCCAAAAAGGGTTAAACATTAGGGAATATATTTGTATTATTTTTTAATTAAGGAATTCCCCTTACATTATTTTGATGGTTGAGTGCAACCAGGTATCCAAACCTCACATGCCCATATCTTCAATTCCAAAAATTCGCTTAAGTCTAAATATTTTTCATTAAGTGTCTGATTATTCTTTTGAAAAAAGTCAAGTTTGAACATTCTCCTAACTCCAGATGCTCATGCAATAATTCTAGAGATTTTTGACTTATATATAATGTGGAACATATTGTTACCACTTTAACAGTCAAAATCAATCTTTAGGTTATGCTCAAGTAATTGACTAACAGAAAGAGTATTATTTTTTAGACCTAGGACATATAAGACATCAGATATTTTATAGTTGTGTTGTCCAAGTGGTAAGGAGATGATACCAATTCCTTGGATATGATAGGATGAATCATGACCTAAAATGACATGATTTTTATGAGGTGTCTCATTCAAACTATAGGACCAATATTTTTTCAATCATATGTCAATTTGGACTAGACTTCTCATACCAAATAGAACTTGGTAAAGTTGATTCCTCATCAGAGTGTGCAGCATATAAGAAATCCTTGTTTGAGTTATTGTCTTCCTATTTAGAAACTTTTCCTTGCTAATGTTGTTTCTTTCTCTAGTTTCCCTTCTTCTAACCTTTTCCTTTGTTATGTTGTGATGATTGTTAGTTATTGGGATTCTTATTGATATACGAGCCCTGTGGGATGGAATTATACCAACAATATTTTAGTTCATGGCCTTCTCTACCACAAATGAGGCAAACCTTTTATTATTTATTCCCTTATGAATTTTTCTCATGATCTTATTTTTGGGGATGTTTAGAAGAATTTATGGGTTTATTCCCTTTATTTTTATGACAATCAAGAACATGTTCTTCTTCTTCTTTTTCTTTTGCACGCATGGACTCTTCATATTATAATATGTTGACCAACTCTTCAAATGATGGTTTTTGAGTTGTGAAATTCAATGAATCATGAATGTTATATAAGAGGGTGACAATGCTCTCATGGTAATCAATACAAGAGATGTATATGTCACTTACTTATTCATTATTTCTAGCGATGCCCTCAAGATTTTAATGTCTTAGAAAAGCCTCTAATTTTTCACCTAACCAATTTGAGAGAGTGAAGTTGAATTTCCATGTGGATAATTTTGCTTTAATTTTTGGATTCATACACTATTTGGAGATTTTCCCAAGCTTCCTTAACTATTCTAGCCTTGTGGATATGTGGTTGTACCTCATCTAATACTTGGAACATTATAACCAATTTTTCCTCCTGGTTTGCCTTTTCAAACTTACATTATTGATCAACATCAAATAAATGTTATGTGAATGTAACACTAATAACAAACCAAACGTCCTAAATTATTAGATGTGTTTTGATCTTAGTTTTCCATGAAACATTGTTATGACCACGTAGAATTTGAGAGTCTAGTAGAAAGAATTTTGGTCTATTTGTAGCCATTATGAACAATTAGACAAATGGAGATGGATTGGTTCATTTTCACTCCAAATAAGTTCCATTTTATATAAACCATCAGTGAAATATACCACACCTATTGATATATGCACTCTTTATATATACCTTTTGGTACATGTAAGCTCATCCTTTCAACATACACAACGCTATATGAAAGAGATGTTTACTTATGTGAGATTAAAATGATACATAATACTAAGGTAATAGATGAAAAAGATTCATCTGTTCATATAAAATGGGTAATGGAGGGATGGTTTAATTATTTGACCTTATTTCTCCTCAATAATTTATAGGGATGAATCCTAGATGTCATTGTGACAACTATGTTAGTTAATGTATGAAGTATCTAAAAGCACAATAATATCACCCATAAACATGAGTCACAAGCATCGCTTGCACTAAATACTACTAGTGATATTTAAAATTCTCATTTTGTGTTTGTTTCAATGATTTTTTCTAGAAAAATGGATATATAATGTAATTTAAATATAAATATGATGGAAATTAAAATCCAGTTTCGAAAAATAATATCTCCCACTATTCTGAAAAAGAAAATGCTCCCCCCTCTATTTGAAAGTAAAAAATACACCTTTCCTACTTTGTTTCAAGGAAAAAAATGTTTTAATATTCCACTTTTATAATTTTACCTATTTTATCTTTTTGCATAAATACAAATTTGACTAAAAATGTATTTTTAAGTTTTGAACTCTAAACCTTCTCTTGACTAGGTTTTAGGAAAATTTAAGCTACCAACTCCCCTATGCATCACTTAAAATTATATATAGAATAAAACTATTATTTAAATGTTAAATAATAGTAACATAAAAATTATACCTTTTTTCTAATATTAGGAGTTTCACCAAAAGTGGTTTTGAGCAAAATTTCTAGCAAACTAAAATTTAGAAGATAGTTTTTTAAGGTTGTTTTGAGCTTGTAGCTAATCTTGGATGCTTTTACATGCAGAGGATAATTATTTTACTTTGAAATAACTAATTCAACCTTCAATATACCATTTATCAAGGAATTTTGGCTATGAATGGCATGTAGTCTTCACCAAATGGGATAAACATGGTCCTAAATGGTTTAGACACAGCTACATAGATCCAAATATGCCATATAGTCACTCCTTTACCAAAATAGGTTCAAAATGTAGATCCAAAATGCACCAATACATAGATCCAACTCTAAATGAGTGTGGTAAGCAATTTTTTGTTTTATTTGACAAAATTCTATGTTACAAACCCAAAGGAAATCAATTATAAATTGAATAAATGAAAATGCATACAACTTAGACTCACCAATGCAATGTTGCATAGGAAATTATATAAGGACATGTTATTACTCTATGGTTTACTAAAATGGACTTAATGGAAGACCAATATGTTATGTATCTGACAAAGTCATGTTTAGTTGAATCAATACATTATACAGATCTGATGCAGGCATTGAATCTCCATGCCTTGCTATCATGAACATGGTCAATACACCCAATGTCAAAACCAATGCTTTGACATTATTTTCAATGCAGATCGAGACACTAATACATATAGGTACAACCTAAAAATATGAGTTTGTGAAATTATAAATGGCTCAAAAGTTTTGAAAATTTATGTTGTGAGAGAGAGTACATGGGCTCCTTTCTTCCTTCAAAATTTGATCCCAGGTTTTGATACCAAATATTGGAATAGATTGATCTTATATTAATTCAAGAAGGGGTTATATAGATATATTTATAGCCACATAAATTCTTAAGAAATAAGATCTTAACATCGTAAATACCCAAATATTAATTTATAAAATAAAAACCTAAAATACTATGTGACTTGTGTTATACAACAACCTCACATGTATAATTTGAATATGGTGAATTAACCACCATTTTTCATTCTAATAGTTGAATTATTATCTCCTTATGAAGTGCACTAGATGATCTCAAAGGTAGGATAGGTATCTCACAAGGTGTGTCATTAATAATACGTACTTAAATAATGCACAAACTTGAGACAATGGTGTAATGTAAAAGGTATCACTCTTATTTGGTTAAGCCATGCGCATATAAGTAACCAATTACATGGTCCTATATTTGGAATGACATAACACCAAACTATAAGGGTCTAAGGATCAACTATAATTAGGAGTATAATACCTAAGTATTGGGTGGGTAATGTCATTCTAATTATCGAGAATCATAGTCTTGCTAATTAAATATTAATTAATATGGCCTTCACTAGATATGAATGACATAGTAATAAAAATTTTGATATAACTATTATGAATCAAAATTCCTTGTGTACCCAAATGGTGATGGGAAACATAGGTGTGAATATATATAGGACCATTATTTGATTCATCATTAGGTATCTTGTGGTCATACTATATAATGGAAGGTGCTAGTTGTGGAGAACTCGAAGCCCTAATGATGTTTTCAATCTCATGTTCATGTGAAATAACATAATGTTGTATATATGTCACATACACATTATCTTGTTATATAGTATTATGATTTAGAAATGGATTTGTAAATACTTTCAAACAATGATTAGGTTTTGTGAAAGATTCATTCAATGTAAAATTTTGGCCTTCAAAATAAATAGTGTTTTTATTGATGAGATCTTGAATATTATGTCTCAATTTGAAGCATCAAATTGTTAAATTCTTGAAGCCTTTATTATATCCACAAAATAAGTGGGAATCATACATTTTAATTAATTTGAAAGTAATATCTAATTAATAGGGATTAGATCAAGTAATAATATTACATTTGAGCAAGCACTTAAACACTTTACGAGGAGGGTTTGGTAATGTTGTAAAGTGGTAAATGTTTTTAGAAACAAAAAAGATAATCCTACCATTGGTTTGTAAAACTATATTAATTATTTTTTCCACACCCTTATTTTGAAAATTAGGTGCATCATTAGTCTTAGGTTTGAATGTTCTCTTTTCCTTAATAGTTTTAGGTAGTGGATGGCAAACAAAAATATGTATACATTGATATATTGGTATCCATAAATTTAAAATCAATGTTGCATAATGTATGGTAAATCTCATCAAAATTTTCATGTGTGTTAAACATGATTTTTTTCTTAAGTGGATAAAGCTTGGGAATATACTTTGAAGCTCATTATCAAGAATTTGGTGTGACATTTTTATATGAATGATTTTAAATTTAAGCATGTATTCATCTATATTTTGATTAGGTCCTCATTTTATTTGAGAAATTAAATAAAATTTAACATTTTTTCTAATATTTATGCAAAAAAGTGATGAAAACAAACTCAGATCATCAGATATATGAAATATCCCATATGTAGGGTGTAAAATCAACCTCTAAGACTTCTAGGAATTGGCTTGGTTATAAGTAAATGATTGTGAAAAAAACCAAATCAAGATGAAAAATATGATGCACTATGATGTGATGGATCCCCATTACCACTATATAATGTAAAATTAGGCATTTGAAACTAAGAAGGTGAAGGGTAAATAAAAAATTATAAATCCAAAGGGTTGTGTAACATATCATAAGATTAAACCAAGTGCCTAGGTATTATAGATGTGTTAGATAATTATATAAGTTGTAATTGCATGTCATCAAGTTTTTTTAATACTCTAGGATTAGTAGATGTACCACTATCTATAGGATTAGCATTTGTATGCATGTATATAGGAATCCATGTCTTATTATGATTACCACTATTTTTAATGAAGGAATGATTAGACTTTTATCTATCTCTAAGACCAAGGGACAAATGTTACTTGCACACCTTTCTAGATTCATGATTTTACTTAGAATGTTTGCATTTTGATTCCATATAGCCTTATATTTTATCTTCTATAAATTTATGGAATGAATGTTTGAAATTATGTCATCCTCCTCTCTTGACCTAATTTGACATAACATACATATACAAAGGATAAGGGATAGAATTATTTGGGTTAGGAAACCTCAAGAAAATTTGTAACTAAATATCATGCATGTGATAATCAAACCACATATAGTCCTTGTGCAGTGTAAATGGAATGTTGAGCAAGGTTTTAACCTCATCTTATCTAGAAGTGATGATGTAACTACATCAAAATTCACCTAACCCTCCTTTAGTACAAGATGTAATCAAGCTTTAAATAAAATTCCTTAAGAGAATAAATATATATTTTGTAGAGTTTGCCTATTTTAAAATGACAAATGATTTTCCTTGATGCTTATTCCATTATACCTATTGCTTACTTGGTAAATGAATATGAATGATTTGTATATATGTGACTCCTTAGGATATTACATGCATAATGGATGATTAAATAAAATATTAATATGTGAAATTAAAGACACGGTAAATCATGCCAAGGTGGAAGGGCCTAAAAAATGGGGACACATTCAAATGCATTGATTTTATAAGGGTAGATTTGGTAAAAGACATGTGACTGACAAATTCATATTAGGAGAGATAAATGTAAAATAAAGGTGCAAGTAGCTCAAAAAATGTGAATAAAAGGCTTGAAAACTAAAATAGATTAATATTGATTACATTAAGGAGGCAAGTGGCTAAAGAGAGAATAGCATGGTTTAGGAATTGTCTTAAAAATAGAAAAATATAAACAAGTGGACAAAGTGTGCTAGAATAGGTAAGACATGATTTAACAAAGGGACTTGTACCAAATTTGGGTGTCTACATGATCATAGTGTATTGGGTTTATACTTATTCATATACTAATCATATCAACCAATGTGGGAATAAACCTTTTAATGAATGAGGATTTTATAGTTGTATAAGCAATCCCAAGATACATTGAAGAGGCATGTCTGACTTAGGGTAATAGTACGTGTATCTATAAGAATTTGAATGATAGTATTTGGGATTATGAAGTCACAAAAGAGGAGAGGGGAAGGTTTAATAATTATAAGTAGTAATATTCCAACCAATCAACTATATATTAGTATGAGGTCCATTTATATTATGACATCACCCCCATTGACATAAGAATCATTGTATAATGGGTTTATATTTTGTAAACCAAAATATCAAATACCAAAAGGAGGGGAGGGCATGGATTTTTTACATTTAAAAACTTTTTTTTATCAATAATACATGAGTATACATCACTAAAATTAAAAAATGAGTGGAATGGTATCACACTCCAAGGTATCATATTAGTCACATAAATCAAGACATATAAACTGATTTATCTTAAAATAAAGTTTAAAAAGGTTATATAAACATATTTTTAATTTTTTTTTTAACATAACCAACAACATGATAAATATCCCATTCAAAAACTAAATGCCCAGGCACATGAATACTAAGTCATGAGAGTAGTTAGTGTAGATAGTAGAGGTGGTGGATCATTTAACTTGTTACCCTAAGTCTAACCACCAACAGTCACCTAATTCACTGTATCACATGTCAGCTCCCACTTATCATTAGTTTTGTCTTTATTTATATCATCTTTTAGCTCTTATCTAGATGAATACATTTCATAGCCTTCTTGAGGGGATTCCTTTACTGTTAAGCCCTTCATCCATCAGTGTCTAGAATTGTAGACCTTCCACCACAATGAGAGTTATGATTCAATGAAGGATGTTGAAAAATTGATGAAACACTTTAATACCTACTTCATGAATGATTCCTACAGTGATATCCATAGCCACAACCTTGTGAAGATTACCATCAGTGGGGAAAATCTGAATGGACCTGGCTGATTGCATATAGAGCACTCCCTTAATGGTCCAACATAGACTAAAAGTGTTTAAGCTCAAATTAGACCTTCTCAACTTTCACAAGTACATAAATTATAACATTAAAAATCCCTTGTTGCTTATTAGTGATGGAAAAACAACCATCAAGAGCTAAATCGTTGAATATTACATTGTTCATGTTGGCCCCTAATTTTGGCCAAGTATGGGAATGCACTTTATTTTATGGGGCACACAAAGGGCATAAAGGATGCACACAATTTTAAATAATAAGGTGCAAATGTAAGGGGTGAAAGGCACATGAATATTGGGTGACGTGCCAAATTTGATGAATTTTAACATATCACCTTCAAGCTCAACAACATGCAAGGAAGTGGTTATGTAGATGTATCAAGAAATTTGGGAACACATAGTTTAGGATGACATACTAAGTCTTAGCATGCACCTATGGCATAAATTAGGTCAGCACAGAGCATGAGTGAAATGAATGGGAAGGAGGTTGTGTGAACCAAAAACACAAAAGGAAGAGAATCAACTGAGGAAATTGGTTAACAACAAGTCTCTAAGCATGCCAACATTAAGACAAGCCATTACATGAAATGGTCTTGAGTGGCTATAAAACAACATGGCATAAATATAGGGTTTTTATTAGTCAAATAAATTTAATGTAAATAATTTAAGCCCTACTATTATTATAAATTTGTTACACATTTTTTTAGGCACACATTTAATGAATGTAACCATAAGGTGTTGGCTTGAACCTATAAAATCCCAACTCGCTTCCTAGCTTCGATTGTTGATGATCCCATTATTGAGAAAAATATTTTTGATGTTATGTTATTTTTACCACTGAATGTTTAGTTTACTAAGTTTCAGGCATTCATATACAACTGAGCATTAATGAAAAGAGACAAAAAAATTATTTAATGATTATTGTCATCTTTTGTGTTGTCTGTTGATTTGTTCATTATTATGATGGAGTTTAGTATTTTAATCCTTGCATAAACTTAAATCATTGTTTAATATCTTAATAGTGTTGGTCTGCACCCATGCTGTAGAATTTTATAAGTTTCATGGTTTGTCATCTCTACAACTATCCCGACCACACCCAATTAATCTCTCTCTTTGTGCTTTGGGTGAGTGTACAAGTTATTTTGCATGATATGCCTATGTGGTGAGTATAAATGTTAGGGTAGAAAATTTTTCATAGAAAAAATGGTAGATACATAAGAAAATACCCCAACATTTTGGCTCCATTTCTATAACCCTACTAAATTAGTTGTAAAAGATGATGCATGTAGATGATTCACCTAATTTCATTTGAGAATATTGAGAGATGGTTAGAGGAGATGGAGTGAACACTTGTGAATAATAATCCCAACCTATGAAAGCTAATTCTCAAGAAGTGGGTCAAAAAGTATTTTTATGATCTTCCATATGAATTATTTTTATGCAAGCTATCTAGATATCTGCACACATGGTTGGTCACATATGTTATAGGCTTAAATAGGAACTATGACATAAATTATCATTAGATAGAAGTGTTGATTGAATAATTACATCAAATCAATATTATTTTGACTATAGCCATGGACATGTGGTAGAGGGCACATTAAATAGCTATCTATTATAATTTGTAGTATCTCCATTCTTTTACTTGAAGGAAGCAGAGCACCAATTCATATGCAAGCCTAAAGTTTCTTATATACCATAGTTTCCCCTGGAGATTAAGAAATTAATGGTATATTGTGACATTAAAATCTACCCTTGGAAGGCCAAACTCTCTTGAACATGGGCTAATCAAATAGCAGAAGGAGAAAAGTGGGTAAGGTTTGCATGATTTTTTGTGAAGGGTGTAGATCCATAAACATTTAACATAGAGAACCCATATGATTTTGAACTCAGGAGGCACAAATATGATAAATAATAGAAAAAGTGGTTGCACCATATAACCTAAGAAGAGGGGAAATCTGAATTATGGATATCCTGAGAGGACCTATGCAAAATTTAAAGGTCATCAAGATGAATCTCACGCTAAGAATATATACTCTAATGAGAAAGAATCATGTGTCAATGACCATGAAAATCATATAAAGGAAATGGTTGAAGTTACTTAAGACCTTATAATCATTTAGAATCTCCCAATAGTGTATGAAGTGCCCACCCAAGATCTACTTGAAGCATCAGATCATGTGTTTCTTAACTAAAAGAAAAGAAACAATGGGTACTATGTATATTTATATCAAATAGTATATTTAAAGATACAAGAGGCAATGAAGAGAATTTTAATTCAATTAATATAGTACAAACCTTTATGAATAGTATTAACACCAACACCATAGTCTAAGAGCCCAACTATATATGGCATGCCATGGACCAAGGGTGGTAATCCACCTATACAAGTTAGTAGTTATACATAGGGAGGTACAAAAAATATGGGTGCATTAGTAACTAACTCAGTTAATAATCCAACTAAGGCATAATCTAGTGTTGGGATTGACATAAGAATACCCCCATCAAAAGGAAATGTGGTAGGCATATGTATAAGCAACCGTAGATGAAGTTAAATTTCAAACAAACAAGAAATTAGTGAACCAATCACACAAATTTCAATCCCATAACATTTAAATAATGATATTTATTTGAGTCTACAAAAATGTATAGGAGTGGAAAATGTATTTAACCATGTCCAAAAATGTGAGCTCGTATGGCGTAATAAGGGTGTCACTGAGCCAAAGTAGAAGGTAATCTAATTCGTAACTACATTATTAAATTCCAACTCACACATGGTATCATAAATTTGACCCAAAATAAGCTATTTTGGACTATGATCAACTCAAGGAAGCATTTTTAAAGGAGTTTTATATCCCTGAGTTTAAACAATGAAGAATATTTATGCTAAATAAAATTAATAAAAATCTTACTAAAATTATTTACACATATAATGCAAGGTTTAAGACCTTGATATATAAGATATAATATGAGATCCACCCTATCCATCATGCACAATGGTTTTTTTGATGGTATATTTTACCATTTAGACATGCATTATCTATCAAGACTTTAAAAAAGTCACGAGAGGCTCTAGAAGAAACATTGAGAGTTGAGGTAGTTGGTAACATAGATACAAGTATTAACTCATTTATAGAGATGAAAATTCCTTAATGACCTCACGAATCCAAAAGTAGACTACCAATATCACACATGACACTTGTAGAAGTTTGTGGTCTACTAATTATGAAGTGGAAGGCCACAATAAAAATAATTTTCCAAGCATCAATGTTAGATCTCTATTAAAATCATGTGAAATCTACCATGAATATCATGATGTGTGTACTTTCACATTTCTACCAAGGGAAACACAAGTGAAAGTATCCTTGTATTATAAAATATGTGAATCATCTACCCACAACACAAAATATTGTTGATTAATTGATGAATTTCATGTGACATGTGGGTGAGAAGCATGAAGAGCAACTAAAGGAATATTGAACCAAGAACAAAGCAAATATGGTAGTGAGCACCCCTATATAAGGGGAGTGGCAAATGAGGTGGGGGTTATTTCCCAAGCATGCCTATGTCAAGTACATCTTACCAAACCATTACCAGAGGGATTTTTGAAAGTTGCCTACTTTTAGAATTGTCAAGAAGAGTTTAAGCTTGAGGAATGCCTTGACCTCTATATAAAGCTCACACAAAAGGACAAAGTTGAATAGGGTGTAGGAAATTTTGGATAGTGATCCCATGGGATCAATGGATCCCTAATGAGGGTAGGTGACATTTTCCCCAAGGTCCAAGGGTAAATACTACTACATGCACTAGTGCTCCTACCTAGCCAAAAGTAATGGAAGAACCAAGAAATTAGGTCCATTACACCAAACCCTCCATTGTTAACTATTCTAATGGCCTTAAGTAGAAGATCATATTGCAATAATCAATGGACATGATATAAAAATTTCAAGGTGAGATCTATTATGCATAAGATATGGAAGCTAAGACTAAGCAAAAGTTCCAATAGACTAGTGCAAAAAAATAGGGATGAGGAAGCTAAGACTAAGAAAGAGTTCCAACAGACTAGTGCAAACAAATAGATGAGGATTTCAATCATATATACAACATCACTACACAATGTGTAGAGTGTTTTGACCCTTGTGATGATGGATTTCTTGATTGGGGTAATGTAAACTCTATTTTTGACACTACTAGTGTTTCTTATGTTCATTGGGTATAGTAATCATTTGAGGTGACCAAACATAAATGGAGAAAAATAAACATATCACCCAAGCAAACTAATGCATGTGAAAGTCTAAGACACTCCAGATCCAAGACTAGTTTCACTCCAAACACAAAAATCTTGGTCCCACGCACTGCACCTAAAATGAAGAGGGTATTCTAGCTTAACAAGGGAAACTCACTTCCCTTCCTCATTATGATGGCTTAATAAGTTATATTACTTATGTCAATGATCTAAAAGGGTATTTTATGTAAGGAAAAGTAATGGTTTCACACTTTTGTTTACATTTAGAATAATATGGCTGTGAATTGGTGGGTAATTCATAGACCCACTATAGTAACATGGGATACCATGAAAGATTCAATTTTCACCAACTCTGTGTGCAATAACACTAAGCATCACTTGCCTAGTTATAGTGGGAACTCAGCTCTATAGAAGCATTTACATAGTTTTGAGGAAGTATGGATGAAAAGTGTGGATCATCTTCTAGTGTAATTATGGTCAATGTATTATATGTCACATTGAAGACTTGGGTGAGTTCCTGGTATATCATTTTTGAGACATGTGGAGAGATAATAGACTAGGAAACCCTGAAGATAGACATTACCCACACATTTTCCTTTTCCTTGACCAAGATTAAGCTTTGTAAAATGTTGTAATAGATGCACAATGCCATCATGGAGGATGATGCAATTATGGAAGAACATGTGTGGAAGATGCACATTGAGAAAGGTCTTACATTTCCAAGAATGTTTTAATAATTCAACAAAGATAGTGATTCCAATGAAGTTGATGAAGAGGTCTAGTTAAAACATAATTAGTTATTCGAGTGAAATAATGAGAAGCTTGTATGTTAGGTAGATGAAACATGAATTGAAGATACCATAAATCACTTGAAGTTGGAGACCTCTTATTGAGAGGGTGAGTTTGTAGATGTGCAAGGAGATAAAAATAATTATTACCATAGACCATTAAAGACTTGATATAGAGGAAGAACTAATATCACCCATTATTGAAGATTATTGGTCTAATAAGGAGTTAGCTCATATCATAGAGTTGTTGCACATATTTTAAGATAGATTCCCATGCAATTATAAGGATACAAAAGGTGTGCACCCCTCTTTGGGGAAAGTGAATATATTGGTTGAGAGTGCAAGACTAATTAAAAATAGGTGATTTTGAATGAATACCAATCTCCACACAAAAGTGGAGGAGAAGATTGACAATGTGCTTATTGTAGGGGTCATCTTTATGATTGATAAATATAAATAGGTGAGTCCAATGGTCATTAGATTAAAAAGTGATATGAATATCCAAATCTATGAACTTCAAACTACTCAATGTTACATGTGTGATAAATCTATTCCCACTCCTAATTACTAAATAAATCCTAGAAGGTGTTACAGGGTGTGATATTTACATGTTCACCAATGGTTTCTCATGATACCTTTAGATACAAATAATGGAAGGGTATAATCTAAAGATAACCTTTACAACTAAATGGGGTTCATTTTCCTAATATGTGATTCCATTTGGACTGAAGATTGTGCTAGCAATATTTTTATTCATGGTGGTTGCAGCATGTTAAAACTTCATCAATCAATTTTTTCAAGTTTTTATTGATTATTGGACCATATAAGGGTTGGTGAAATACCACCCCACATGCCTTAGATTAATGTTTGAGAATTTTTTTTAGCTCTATATATTGCCCTTTCTTTTTTTAAACATCTTTACCACACCTTTCTAGCCACTCCTTAGCCATGTTTTCTATAAAGGGATATTTGTGCATCTTGAAAAAAATTTAATCATAGTGAAACTTGGGGTAAGAAGCATATAGTGAGATGTGTGTGCCATTTTATGCCACACTAGTTACTATTACAAATTCATCACGAATTATGTAAATTATATTTTGTGCCTTTAGAGGAACATTTTTGCAATGATGGCCTATTCATTTAAATGGAAAAATAGCAGGACATTTTTATTAATCTAAAATAAAATCTTTTTATTACATTTATTTTTTAGTTCCAAACTAGAATATCTCATTCTATGTGCACATCAATGTATCAAGGTTAGGCATTGACATTATTTTTTTGAAATTAGGAGAAGACAATGTGGATCAATGCACCTATTTTTCCACCAAAAAACTTATACAAACTGAGTGTGGCTACACTACCACTAAGCACCAAATGATTTCCATGGTATACATGTACCAAAAATATTACCTACTTACCATACCATTCATGTTTATCATGGATAACAAGACATTAAATTACATTTTTAACAACATAGTCATAAATGGAAGGATCTGTAGATGGATTGTGTTATTCAAAGAGTTTAAATTTTTGATGGTCGTTAATCTAGTTAAATAGAATTATGAGTCTGATCATTTGTTAAGGATTATATCAGGGGAGGAGGCATAGAACATTGAAGATGTAATTCCTAATGCCAAGTTATACAAGGTTTGGTGTGTTCCTAAGGATATTTATAATATAGAGACATTTCTCACTTTGGGTGTTACCCCAAAGTGATTGTAAAATGAAGAATAAGAAGGAGATGGAAATTTAAACAACCCCTTATCAACAAATCAATTTCAAACTGTATAAGCTAGATCATGATGAGGTGTTGTGTGAATGTGTGTTGGAGCATGAGCACGTGGAAGTCTTATGTGAAAGGCATGAAGGAATCATGAGTGTCCATTAGGCAGGTGAGGTCAACGCATGCAAAAATTTATTTTCTAGTCTCTATTGGCTAACTCTGTAAAAGGATGCCAAGGAATATACATATAAATATGGCATATGTTAATTAATTGGTAAACCAAATGGGTAGGATGAAATTTCATTGATTTACATCATTGTTTAAAATCCCTTTGAGAAATGGGCCATTGATTTCATTTTACCCATTCACATGTTACATGATAGACTAGTACATGATATATCATTACAACCATAGATTACCTCACAAGATAGGTAAAAGTGGATCCAAAAAATAATTATGCTACTACCATAGTGGCACATTTTTTATGGGAAAAATTATAAGTAGGTACAGGTTCCCCTTGATCCTCAACAATAATCAAAGTACACACCTCTTGAATGAAACCATGCACATCATATTAGTTGAGTTCATGGTGGTGCAACACAAAACCACTTTGTACCATCCACAAGCCAATGAAACATTCAAAGCCTTTTTAAAAAATATTGGGATGACCTTGACCAAGATTTTCAATTTAGGGCACAAAAATTGGGATAATTAGGAACTTTTCATGTTTTGGGCTTATAAGACCCCCTAAAAATGATTAAACAAGTCCAACCCAATTCGGATGGCATTTCAAAAATAAGTAATTATTCTTGTTGATTTTTTTGTTTCCTCCCTCTATATTGCACACACCAAAAGGCTATATGAAATTAATCACTTGACATGTGATTAGAGGAGATCATAAATCTCAATGAGAAGTGCACCATTGAAAAATGGATTCAAGGAGTAGATAATGTGAGGAAAAAGGTTTGACATGATAAAGTATAAATATATATGAAAATGTGTGCATTATTATTGTATGACTCGAGATACGTGAAACACCCAAAGATGTTTCATATGCACTAGATGGGACCCTACTTATCCATAATGTTTTGGAGATAGGTGCATTCAAACTATGCATTTTAGATGGTGAAATTATCCTTAGGTATTTCAATGGGAGTAAGCTCAAGCTTTTCAATGTATAATCTATAATGAGCTACTCTATAATAAGGTGTATGCCAAGTTGTGATCCAAAGGCATTTTTTGTTTTCTATTAGGTAGTAATTTTTCCATTATGCAAATAAGTGTTACATTTTTTATGGCAATGGATTAGTAATAAATCAAATATACAGTAATTATAATTAGGAGATTAGAGCAAAGGTTTTCTTTCAAATCCTTATGTCATATGTCTTTGTATCTCTAGAAGGGAATTTTCATGCCATTTGTTATGTGAAATCTCTTAGTTTCTTTATGTTTATAGTAAGAGTTAACATTTATCAAGTATTGGATTGTGCCATTTTTATTTGCATACGTAACATTAAAAATCATGCATATCATCCATAAATTTGATTATAAGGATGTTTGTTCTAGAAATTTTAAAAGATAGTATTTTCACACACTCTAAAAAAATAGAGAAGAAATTTAGACTCTATATAAATTTAAGGGCTCATAATTAAAACAAGACATGGTCACAAAATTGATGCATTAGAGGGCTATGCTCATACTTAGTGTTGGTAGGATGAGGAAAATTTCTCAATTTGTCAATAGGTAGTTGGTGGATGAATGTAAAATTGACTAAGTGTTTAGATACACAATCTTTATGGAACATTGGGTACAAACAAGGGAGTTTTACACTATGCACAAGAATGCAGGAAGGAGGTAAAGGCATAGGTCACACCTAAAGGAAGCCACATAGGGATTATGTCACCATAATATAAGACAAAGGTATGTAAATGTTAGTTACAATGGATTAAATGAAACAACAAGCATTGTTAGGGAAATTTAACATCAACGGGTGATACAAATTATCCCTCATATGTCAATTTCCACACTTTTCATTTTCAAATAATTTAATGAGACGTAAACACATAGAAAACTAAAAACATAGGGAAAACAAAATCACAAGGAAAGTGTAGGTTTTGAGTGAATTTGAGTAAACAAAAGAGCTTGAATTCATTACAAGTTTAGTTCAAGTAAAGAGAGTGGAGGAAGGTTGCATTGAGATAGAATAGGGTTTGTAAAGAAATTATCCAACATTAGAGCTTTTTGAAGCTCAAATCTAAAGCAAACATTTAGAGATACGTAACAATCAATCGACAAAGAGTTTTATAGAGGATAGAGACCCAAGGTGTCCCTTAAAATAAAATTAGTTGTTAAAATTTCAATAATAATAAAGTGTGTGTGAATCATAGAGTAGAAAGTAAGTGACCTAGTCATCATAGAAGAGGGACCACGAAGTAGTTATAAGGAAGGACGGAATAGGCACCAGTGGAACTAATTAAAATGAAATTTTTGAATCATGTTTATGTGGAAAAGAGTGGACATCCAAATTATACCAACATAAAATATAAGGTTATAACCATCAAATGTCAAAAAATGAGTTAGACTTAAATAAAGACTACATTATGGAGAGCGAGAAGGTAGGCACAGATGGGATGATAACATCTTACACACAGGTAAAAATTTCTTTGGATAATATTTGGGTGTTGTATTTATTTTAGTTGCCTTAATTTTTTAATCCTAATAAATTAGTTTGATTCCTCCTCTTACATGTGCACAATAACATATTCTATTTCATAAGGCATCATAAGAAAATATCTCCTTAGTGTGTGAGCAAATTCATAGGGTTTCCTTGCACTTCTGAGGACATCAAATAAGCACTGGTAAATAAAAATGAGGTAGAAAAATTACTTTAAATGTTGAATTATAATAAGGAAAAGTTCATCTTCCCCATCAAAACCTTGAATGATAGGGCAATGTGTGTGGCAACATGCCTAGTTAGCACCAATTTATGCAATACTAGTTTTTAGGATAACACAATAAGTGATACCTTTATATCATGCACTAGATATGCACTGAGAACATAAAATTCAACATCAAAAAAATCAATTTGGAATGATATTATTGAGATTTCTAAGAAATATTCATAAAACCATTGATTGGTTTAGTTGAAAAGCAATTCTTATTTTATTAGTACTTGACAAAATTAGTATTAAGGATGGGTATAGTGATAGGGTAGTGTTCAACCATTATGGGTTTCATTTCCAAAAAAATATACATAAATCATATATATCCTATCCTATATAATAAATCATATGGGATTAAGATGATTAGATGGTATGCTAGCATGATGGGAGCATTTTGAGATGAATGACACATTCCATAAGGGATGCTAGAAGCCTATGGTAAATATGTCAAACTTTTAGTCATGAGATACCATTCCATTGAAAAAACATGCTTATATATTTAAATATGTATGGCTAAATTTTCTATATGGTGTTTCAATACATTATTTTTATAACATAGTAAAGATAATGCTAAATGCACGATGGAAAAAATTAAACACACGCAAATGATGAAGACATCTTACTACTTAAGGCACTATCTAAGTATCATAATAAGGTGGTGTTGAGCAATGATGACAATTCCAATGAATACTTGATATTGATCAACCAGGCCCTTGTATATTTAGTAGGTAAATATAAATACCATAATATACATCACATATTTATGCCTTGAAGTTGAGTAAGCATAAAGGAGTGTGCATCAACCAACCAATAGCAATCCAAAGGGAAGTTATAGATAAGAATCCTAGAGTGAATTTGATTGTAGATATTGAGTAAAATGAGTTAAATCCCTTCAAATTTAAAATAAATAAATATGAAAACATTGATATACCACATAAAGTAGCATCCTCGAGCAGAGCAACAAAATAAACCTAAGGTAAGGAACATGCAATAATTGAGGTAGAGGCACAAGTTGAAATTGATGACTAAGAGTTCAGAACTTCATAAAAGGTAGTGTAAGATGAGGATGATGATAATAATGTATTGATAAATAATTTTATATGGTAATATGTGCTTTTGATGAAGTCACTGCCAAAGTAGCATGCACCTCCATGGCCAAAATTAGAACTAACAGGGTCTACCAAGAATCAAACATAGGTCAAGGGTATCACTATGCCAACACATGTTATGAAGGATACCCTATCCATATCATCACTAGGACCATAAGATCCAATTTAAAACCCATTAAGTGTCATAGCATTTGATTATGATATTGCATCAAATTCTGAGGAGCTCTTTCTAAAATAAATTATAATGGATGATGATCTAATATGTGGGGATGAAAGCACTAAAGAGGGAAATAAAATTGGTGGAATATAAAGAGATTATTGAAAAATATTTGGGGTTAGTATAGTTGAATAACATCATCTAGGATGAAATTAAGGGAATGAGGATGATGGAACAATAGAGAAGGGTGAAATGGTGGATGATGAAGTGGACAAGGATAAGGATAGAAAGAGGTACATGATGTTGATACATCACAACCTGAAAGAATTGATGATGGTGCACAAAAATAAATAAGGCCACATGATTTGTGGTATATATCCTTAACATAAAAATTTATGCACATATATTATCCAGCTAATGAATAAATCACCAGAGGGGATGAAAACACAATGATAGAGAAGGTAAAAAAGATTATACCTAATGAAGATTTATTTTTACAGAGCACATTGTGTGAGGAAATCACTTCAAAATAAACATGTAATAAATTATCATTCATTCTTGACACACATCTTGACAAGCCCTCATTTGAAGTGACAAATACTTAAGTGTTCAAAACAACCATACAATATGGATGGGGAGAAAGAAATTACATACGTAAACTTAATAAAAATGACTAAATCCCAAGCAAGTGTGCACATGTAAGGTTGGCTATAGAGGTATCACACCAAAATTATTTCAACATCTCAAATTTAATAAATAAGAAATAAAAATTAGATGAAGCTAAAAATAAGCACGTAGTAGAGGAGCAAAAACTAACAATCATTGAGCTAAAAGCTTTAAAATTATACATGAAAATCCTATGGGAAGATTTATCTTAATGGATGGAGTTGATTTGGAAGGGGTTACAGAGATTAACTAATTAACTATAATGGTTCATAGGTTTTTGAAGAGGAAAGGCAATAACACTAATGCAAAAGAAGAAGGAAAATGTTAAAATAAGGCATATCAAGAATTCAATGAGTAGTTATAGAGTTGTGAAAAAAATCTTGTTGGAGCTAAATTAGACCCACCAAACAAAGTGTTCTAATGATGCATTAAACAATGGTCATCAATGCAATCATGTTCATTGATCAGTTGAAAAATAAATAAAAGGTAAAGATATTCAAAATAAGGGATATAACTAAGAGGAACAAAATCCTCAAGGATGCAGATGAACTAGGAGAGTAGATTTAGGAGAACTGTCAATAGCTAGAAAAGAGTTTCAAAGTCCTTCAACATAAATCAATAGATGAAGAAACCAATATGCATAAGGTATGTAAAGGTATTTACCTAAAATATACAAGCCACCAAACATAAAGTATAAGAGAATAAGGACAAGCCACTTGCACTTAATAATTCATCCATAGAAATGTCTACTAAGGTGGAAGTAATTAAGGTCGCAATAACCAAATATAGAGTATTTGAATATATGAGATTTAAAGGGATGGGCTAGAATTTTTTAAATAATGGCAATAAATTGAAGGATTGTCCATGGATAGACAACAAAATTATTTTAGGATGATATTGGCCTCTTATTTTGGCCAAGTACAGGAATGCACTTGATTTTTTGGAGCACACAAAGGGTGAAAGGGATAAATAATTTTGAAATAATAATGTACACATGAAAGGGAAAAAATTCACTATAAAATTAGGTGAAACCCTTCTATTGATGAAGTATAATATATCACCATTGATATCAATAGTGTGCAAGAAATCAGTTACACATGTGTGTAAAGAAACCTAGGAGAACACAAATCAAGAGGACCTACCATGTCTCAACATGCATTGATTATGAAAGTTTGGTTGGCATGGAACACATAATTCAATGAATGAGAAGTAAGTTACATGAACCACATAGAAAAAAATGA
Source organism: Torreya grandis (assembly GCA_037957365.1). NCBI lineage: Eukaryota > Viridiplantae > Streptophyta > Pinopsida > Cupressales > Taxaceae > Torreya > Torreya grandis. Next base: position 1,626,044 of record JARHVA010000996.1, on the reverse strand, counting down.
GTGATAATTTATGAAACTACTAGACAATGAGTCTTCAAGCATGACAACATTAAGACAAGTTGTTACATGAAACGGTCTTAAGTAGATCTAGTGTCGTATGGTGATAATCTAAGGTTTTGATCATTAAAATAAATTTAATGTAAATCAATTAAATCTTGTTATTATTAGAAATTTTTTGCATATTTTATAGGTGCACATTTAATGAATGTAACTACAAGATTTGGCTCAAACCTATAAAATGTCACCTTACTTCCTAACTTAGGTTGTTTATGCTCTTATTGTTAAGAAGATTATTGTTGATGTTATGTTATTATCAACACTAAATTTTGATTTTATTAAGTAATGGAAATTCATGTACAATTGAGCATTAATTAAAAGATAAAAAATCTTTCTTCAAACATTATTGTCATCTTTCACATTGCTAATCAAGTTTTTAATGCTTGTGATGGTGTTTAGTATTAGAATCCTTGCATAAAATTTAATCACATTTTAATAAGTTAAGAGTGTTGGTTCACACCCATATTATAGAAGTTAGTAAGTTTCATGGTTTTTCATCTTTTTAACTAACCCAATCATGGCCCAATAATCTCTCTTTATGCCTCATGTGAGTGTACTAGTTCACTTGTGTGATATGTTGGTGCGGTGAGTATCAGTGTTAGGGTAACACAAGTGATGTAAAAAAAATGGTAGGCACACAGGAAAATACCACAACATTTATTTTTTTCCGTTATTGAAAAATAATCACATAAAAAAAAAATGTGCCATATTTGGTTGTAATGTGTAGGTAATATGTTTGAATCCCTTAAGAGCACCATTTTCTAAGAAAATAATTATAGACAAAATGGTTCAAAAGAGTATGAATCCATTTCCAATATCATTAAGCACACTTGAAAAAATAAAATATATGCTTGAGTGACTTTGGGTGTTGCAAGACATGCATAAAAGATTATCCACATCTAAATAAATAATGTGGTTAGTAACATGTAAACCTTGGTGTAAAATACACCATAAGAAATGCACCTGCTAGAGCTCAATTACTAGTTTCTAAACTCTAGAAAATGAATTGATCTTCTAGTGAGCATTCAAATAATCCATTTGAATGAGTTTATGTAAGAGTAATTGATGACCAATATAGGGTTTATACCAATCAAAATGGATCTCAACAGGCCAATTTTATTTAGTCCACCACTTGGCAGGTGATTAAACTCCAATCTTACGGAGGAGTTCATCTGGGATAGCTCTTTAAATCTCAATAAGTGAGAAAATATTTGTATTATCAAGTAGAAACATGTCACAAAGGATGGTCTAGGGGATCTGATCATAGGGTTATTTTCAAAATAGGTTTGAAATAACTTTTACAACTCTTTTAAAAAATCTAAGACTCTTGACCTATGGAACCATGGAAAATATGACACCATAGTCTAAGTGAATTAGAGACCATTAAAGTTAATGAGAGTTTAGAGATAGCCTAAATGGGGAACTGCCTCCATCCCAAATTAAGTGAGGCTTTTTAAACTTTGAATATTTCCATATACTTTGATACACAAATGATCACATAGTTTTGGTAGGGACTTGAGTGAGCAAAAGAGATAGAATACCAAGACCCTTCAAAGTCCTTTTACCATAAGGAATGCTTTGATAAATTCAATGGTGAAGCAAGATCTTCTATGCCTCATCTCCTTCAAGGGAATGAATAATCCACTTGACACAAAGGGAAATATCTTGTAGTTTGACATTAGTAAGGCCAAGACCTCCTACCTCTTTAGGTATGCAACATATATGCCAAGAGACTTTGTGAAAAGCCTTAGAGACATCAATTATCCTAGAGGAAATATCTAAGTAAATGTTCCAACTTAGCATAAGCAACCTTAAAATGTCCTTGTAAACACTAAAATATGTTATTATATACTTCACAATGTTAATCTTGACCTATCTTTACCAGACATGGCTTGTGTGTATATTCATGACTCTTGCACACCCTTCTCTTTAGGCCCCACCCTTTTCAATTTATTATTATTCACCTAAACAAATTCCATAGTTTGTGCTTAATCTTCTTATTATCATACTCAGATTATCTCTTAGTTATCATATCAATGTTCTTTTTTTATCGACACCTCTAGCCATACTTAGATGCCTTCAAATTTATGTAGCCATCCATCTCTATCAAACTTTTCCATGCAACAATAAATAGTCATTTTCTAAATGCAAACCATATTTATGGGCCAATAATTATGTTTCACATGTCAGTGATGTGATAAGTAACATAAAGAGTCAACTATTAATACATGATATGTCTAAGCTTGTTCTCCATATATAACTTACCCTAAAAACACCCATCAAACATATATCTATAACTTTCACACTGAGAGGAATAACCCTAAAGCTACCAAATCATAAATTTGTCACAAGGAATAGGCCCTAGCCAGGTTTGAAACACCTTCAAACCAAGTTAAGTGCCCATTATCAAGTGTTAAAATTTAGATTACAAGTTGCATCCATTTAGAGGATCAATATTGCTCGCATATAGTTATGGTGAATAACTAAGTGTGGTTAAATTTCAATCCTCAAAGTATTGGATATGTAGGCAATGCTTAGCCATTCATTATGGAGTGGTTGTGGGCAAATCAACCCATCAATATTTCCTATTTTTATAGCTTAACCTAGTGTCAAAAGTGGAACTAGGATTTTGAAGTGAAGGATACAAAATTTTGGATTTTGTGAATATAGTGAACAACTAATATCATAATAAATGAAGGTTTACAAATAGATGTAGTGGCCTATGTTAAAATAATGAGGCATGGTGTATAGGGATAAATTCAATAGAAGGCATACACCTATGTTTGATGTATGCATCTAGATCCTAATGGACAATTCTATATGGATACAAGCATCTAGTTTACTTATTTAAAGGATTCTTGATCCATTTTTAGTCCTTTCTATAATGTACACAGTCTCAGACCTACACAAACTTGAAACAAGCTAAGTACCCCAATCTTCTTAGTAATTTCCATAAATAGTAAATCATAACAATTCAATTATGCTTTGTTTTAGCATTCAAATGTAATTTAGTTTAGACATATCTTAAATAATATGAATATTCAAAGTTTTATCTTATTAGATATTTATTTAAAAAAAAGGTAAAATAATTGGTGAACATGATCCTAGTCTTAAACGTGAAAACCCTAGGTTTACCTTAGTATTTTATCCTTCTTTCTAAGGTTTTATTTTTTGTGTTAGGGTTTCAATCTAATTTCTAGGTATCCTTTATCATACACACAAATCTAAAACATCTCTTTTACCCATTGGGTTCACACTCATTTTCCTATTAGGGATTCCTATCTTAAGCTTGTGGTTGTATTCCTACTTGTTTCACTCATATATAATTAAAAATTTATTTATTTCAAAATTATCAAAAAAAATTGTTCTTTGTTCTGGTTGGATCAAAAATCTAATTTTGTTTGCCGAAAATTGTATGGATTTTATGGAATTAGGATTTTATTAGTTTTAGTAAATCTGAAGTAAAGGATGAAGGAAACGTGTATTTCATAAATATTTTTGAATTTCATTTATCTATTTATTTTAATAAAGGACCTATTTTGGTTTCCAAAAATTCATCATGGTTTTTTGGTGTGGTCAGTTATTTATCTTTAGCATTGATGGATATTCATAGTTAATATTTTCTTATCTAGGCAACTTGTTATAATTACATCATGTTGGCATAAAATATGTAATATATTTTATAAACATGTAATGAAATAGGTAAAATTTATGTAAAATAAAACTAAGGATGAAATTAATAATGATAAATTCTTAAATCTCCTTAACAACACATCTCTTATTAATGTGAAAATAGAGGTACCTCTATTTATGACTTCCTTTGCCCCTCCTCAAGGTCATGATAGCTACCATACCTCATAAGAGGTGAGGTCCATTCTATCACTATCCAAATAGGTAAGGTACATCCTCTTAACAAAAATTATATATGAATATCAAATCTAAGATGCCTAAGGTTTGTGCCTATAAAGCTATATCTTTTGAACCTCTGAGTAGTAGTATGTCTAGTGAGAATATCTTAGATCAGATAGTTTCTATGATGGAGTCCATTGATGAATTTTAAAATTAAATGTGTATTAAAATTACATCACTTTAGGATAATATTGTATATGTCAACAATCTTGAGTATGCAAGTGTCAATTACATTTTTGCTTCTCCATTCAAGAATATTGTGCCTCAAAATATTTCATCTCAAGTATGCATTTAAAATAGAATAATTATACAACTAATGGTTCAAAAAAAATTGTGAGTGATTATTATCCTATATGTTGTGGGCATTATGAATGTCAAACCATTACATAAATGAACACTCATCTTTTACCCCTCTTTACCCAAATTTAATGTTGATGCTATTTTACAAGATAATTAATGTTCTCACCATTATATGAGTCCATTTCCATTTTTCTTCTCTTTGTCTCATCTTAGTCACAATCATTAATTTTCTTCTTTCCCCTTTCTGGGAGAACTACATTTGGCCTAAAGTCTGCAATGGACTATGCAGGCAACTCTCATGTGCATTGGGGTATCTAAGGTCATTTCAACCACTTCCTTCTTATTCTTTTATTCTCCCCTTTTTGTCCAAATTATCTTATCTCATCCTTGGATTTAAAAGTAACACCTTATTCCTATGCACACTATTTTACCAATTGATTGTTTGTTTCCTTTTAATTATGTGTTTGTGTGCTTGCTTGATGATTTTTTTTTCTTATCACTATGTTAATTTTAATACTCAGTTTCCTTAGTTTAGTATATTATGTTTTTAATCTTGATTCTTGATTATTTATATCGGGATTTTAAGTTGTGAACATTTGTATTTGAGTTTATATTAGTTTAAGTGCATTATGTTTCCCAGTTAAGTCTTAATCTACTATATATTGATTTTAAATTTTATACAGTTGAATTTAAATTAACTTTTGTAATTTGAAAAATATTATTCTCATGATTCATTCCCAGATTATGATGCATATAATTCAGTTGCAATATCAAAAATCGAGAACCAAGGCTCTAAACACAAGCAATATCACCTCAATTATTCTCATATCTAATCAAATCACCATTATGGATCTCTAAAACCTGATCATGATTTATATCTAACAATGAGCATGCCAATCATTAGTTATAATAAATTTCAAACATTATGATCAAATCATTTACTACTCCAATCAAATCAACTCAACTCAAATCAAACCAAATCCCATCAATCACATTTATTCCAAATTTGTAGTCAATTCTCTTCATTTTTTGACCTTCCCTCCCATTCTAATCTTTATTTTCATCCTTTTGAGGGTCCATACATTCAATTTATTTTCCATACAACCCCTCAAGAGGGTATCTAGGCTTACCAAGTATTGTCTAGGGCATTAATTTGAACTTGTTTGCCAACAAATTTATCAAATCATTAATTTGACACCCATCAATTTTCTTCTAATTATTCTAAGCACCTTTTATGCTCATTTAACACTTTTTATCAATGTTTGATAAGATGTTACTTCTTTTATGTCTCACAATGCCTCCTCAAATTGGGGGGAAATGTAGACATTTCATTTTTACCACCTTATGTGTCAAAATGGAAAAATGGAATAATTTCTTACATTTTCACACAAATTGATCCAAAATCATTTGTTCTTGCTAAATTATTTTTCACATCCAACATACAAGTTTGAATCCACCTTGGGCATCCCTAATTGGAGCAACACACCATATAAAATCATCAATTTGACCAACAACATCCTAGATCATGTCAGCACTTTACAAATGTCACTACAGGATAATTAAATGAAATATTTAATTGAAAAAATCATTGAAATAATCATTTCCTATTATGATAATTAAATTAATTAGCTTAATTAATCTCTAATAGAATATTCCATGGCTTTTTAGAATTTCTATTTTTCATAATTCAGATATTCCTAATATCTATACATTCCTCTATGAGTGACTTTTATATTCACCTCCAATCTCCAAATGTCCCCCATTAGTCTTTAATTCTATTTTATAATCCTAGATTCCCTTAATTATCCCCCACTCACCCCACTCCAAAGATAAAATGGGAGACAAACTCTAACTCAGGGCACTACCCAATCAACTTCCCAAGGCTATGACAAGTTGTGACAAACCCATGCCTTGAGCCCATACCCCATCACATGGCCTCTTAATCCTCCTCACTTGATCTTCCAAAGAGATCAATGGCCCTCAATCACTCAATAAATCTAAAAATAAATCATCACCCCTATTCATTATAAATCCAAGTTTTTATAGTGAAGTTTTGTTAGTTTATCAAGCCATTTTATGCATCATTTATCTTCAGGTTCACCACTTATCAAGCCAAATCAGGCTTGGATCCCAAAGGGAAACGTTACATATAAATAGATGACATTGTAAATATATTTTGGATCTACCATTTGATCCCCCTTCTGCTTGCATTTGATAATGGTAGAAGATCCTCCATGAAGGTATAATAATTCTTATTTATCTTTGCATTTGTTGCTTTTGCCTTACCTTGGCTCATGAGGTCCTAAGAGGTTATGTGTCTCATTTACTTTGTTTGATTGTGATTTATCTAACATAGTGAAACTAACCCTTGTTACAATCCTAGTGATACATCTAATTCACTTCAAAGATGATATTGAGTAAGGGGACCCAATATTTTTTCACATGGTCCATGTCGTTTATCCCATATAGGCAGTTTAGAAACAACATGGTCGTCTACACTCCCTCTCTAAAGGTATTGATAATATAGGATTTAATGTCTTCCTTGTTAACCTAGTGGTCAGTATCCTCATCCTAATCATATAGGTTCTAATGGATGTTGTGGGTCTTCATCCACGTAGTGCTGACTTCTTTGTCATATAAAATGTCATAATCAAATATGTTATAATAGTTTTTGAAGATAACCCTAGAGATATCTATAATTTGGAGTCCTTGTTTTGGTGAATGGATTATTTCATTGGTGTACATGGATGCTAAAGTACATTTGTGAAGAGATCATCATAAGGTAAGACTTCAATATTCACTGTGATTTTATGTAGGCCTAAGTCTTTGAGAGATATCAGGTAACTCAAAAACTCAATATCATCTTCCTCAAGTCCATCATTATTGCTTAGTCTTTAAATATCTTAAATTATCTTTAATATTTAATTATATTTATTGAATAATGTGACTCCTTGTAAGAACTTATATCCCTAAACTCTTATTTTGGCTTGGGATTAGATGTGGACCTCATCATTACTGAATGTTGTTATTTTGGTTGTGTAGAAGTTTTGTAGAGATGTTTTTCAAGCTCTAGGAATAACTTAACAGAAGGCTATGAATGATGTGTATCATTTAGAAAAAATAATGGTGGACCCAATTTAGATGGGACCTTATAGGGCTCTAGGATATTTCCATAGTAATGGCATCAATGGCTCATAGTATGTGAATTAATCTCTAAGTTGATGACTTGATTTTAGAATAGCCTTTTTTGACCTTTTCTTAGATTTGATTTTATGTAGAATCAACATTAATTATGTTTGGTAGTTATGGAACCTTTCTTGGTGTCAAATCATGAACTACCTAATTGGACTAATAAATATAGAGCATATGATAGGCACATGCCCAGCTTTAGCCCTCATGGTACCCTGGCTACATTTAGACCCTGCTAAGTTACGTGTACCACAATTTAAAGTGGTGGCACTATCATTTTGACATAGTGGGGATTCTCTAGGTGTATGAAAACCTCAATAATATGAGTACACACGGAAATATCTAATTGGATCAAGCTTTATAGGGCTCTAACAACTCTAATAAATTTAGGTGTACAAGTATATGTGGAAATATCTGATTGGATTAGGCCTTTTAGGTATCTAACAAATCTAAGTGTATGAGTAAACAATTTAGATCCCTTTGTTAAGTTATTCTTATAAATCTAAATACATCTCTAAAAAAATACTACATAACCAAAAGAGAAACATTTAGTATGGTGACATCCACATCTAATCTCGAGCCGAAATAAGAGTTTGGGGATACTATAATGAAATCTTAAAGATAACTAAAGACAATCAAAGACCAAGTTATGATGATGAACCTAAGGAAGATGATATTGAGTTTATGAGTGACTTGATATATCTTAAAGCCTCAGGCCTACACAAATTTGTGCCCAAGCTCTAAGTCTTACCCTATGGTGATCTCTTCACTAATATACTATAGACATCCAGTTGCACTAATGACATTATCCATTTTCTAAATTAAGGACTCTAAATTATAGATATATTTGGGGTTATCTTCAATAAATAATATAACTTCTTTGATTATGACACTCTATATGATAATAAATTCACTACTACATGGATGAAGACCCATAATATCCATGAGACCCTATAGGATTGGGTTGAGGACACTAATTGTCAGGTTAACAAAGACATTGACTCCTACACCATCAAGACCTTTATAGAGGGAGTACAAACAAGCATGTTATTTCTCAACCACCTATATAGGGCAAGCAACATCATGTATACCCAAAAATATTGGGTCCCCTTGTTCAGCATCATCCTCGAAGAAAAGTAGGTGTATTGCTAGGGTTGTAACAAGGAACAGTTTCACTGTGTTAGATAAATATCGATCAAATAAAACAAATGAAAAACATAACCTTGAGTATAGGATATCATGATCCAAATCAATGAAAAATAAACAAATGCAAAGATAAACAAGAATAGTTATACCTTTATTTGAGGATCTTTTACCACTGTTGAATGTAAGTGGAAGGGGGATCAAATTGTAGATCCAAAAGATATTTAGCAATGTCATCTATAAATAGGTAACATTTTCATTTGGGCATTAAGTTCCTTATTTCATGTCCCATAATGTCTCCTCAAATATGGGCAAAATATAGACACTTCATTTTTACCACCTTACGTGTCAAAATGGTGAAATATAACAACTTCTCACATTTGCACACAAACTAGTCTAAAATCATCTAATCATCCCAAATTCTTCTACACATCTAACATACAAGTCTGAATTCACCTTAGGGTATCCCTAATTAGAGAAATATACTATATCAAACCATCAATTTGACCAAAAATATACCAGATCATTTAGACACTCTGAAAATGTCACTATAGGACAATTAAATGAAATATTTGATTGATAAATAATATTTCAAAAATCATCTCCTATTATACTAATTAAATTAGCTTAATTAATCTCTAAAAGAATCTTCCATGGATTTTTTGAATTTTTATTTTCATAATTTGTATATTCCTAATATCTATACATTCCTCTATGATTGAATTTTATATTCACCCCCATTAGTATTTTATTCTATTTTATAATCCTATATTCCCTTATTTATCCCCCACTCACCCCACTCCCAAGAAAAGGAGGGAGACAAACTCTATCTAACTCTGGCTTTGTTCTCCTCCATTAATTAACTCTATCTTTGTGCACCCCTCTTACTTTATAGGCCATTGTGCACTAGCACACAAGGAATCTCATGTTTTGTATTATTCTCACCCCTTTACTTTTTCTTACACATAAACTAGCTAAGGTGACCTTGTGTTAGTAGGCTTTGGTTGCATGAGTCATTTTTTCTTCTTCATCATAGGTGCATCATTTGACTATATCTCCTCCAACTCCTCTTGTACATGAGATATCAACACAAATTTCCTCTTATTTATAATTTTATTTTTTGAAAGGGAGGTGTGTGAATTACTTGGATTTGACAAAGGCAACAATTTTATATCATCTTACCCTTGCACTCCTACTTTGATACCCTTTCTCTTGGTATTTAAAATATAATAGAGCTTGTGTACCTGACCCTCTATGGTAACATTTTGTATTGGGTTAATGATACACCCAATACTATTTTATTTGTCCTCTTCATTTAGTGTGGTATCCTCAGGGCATACATATTTTATGCAGAGGGTGTGGACATCTACATCTATTATTTTCATGTCCATTATTATATTTTGAGTATTAAATATGTCATTCACTACATCAATAAAGTATTATGTTACAAACTCATACGGTAACTATTAGTGTAGACTTTTATTCTATGGGTTTTATATACATAGTTCATTATGCTTGCTTAGGGTCTTAGAGGCCATTTGGGTCATTTAGGAAGATTATTCCCACATCCATTGGAATGTGGGGTTTCACTCTCTCTCCCACCTATATATATACCTCACTACCTTTGTATTCATAATCCATAGTTAATAAATATTTTGGCTTTATCCATTTTGATTCGTCTCATGCAATTCTCTTTTGTCATTTCAATTTGTTGCAACTCTTTGGTGGTGTCCAATTGCTTCTTGTCTTGTGTGACCATTTAACCTTCACATTTCCTTATTAGACTAGGATCAAACTTTGATGTGGTATCAAAACCACCCATGGTAAATGTTTGCCTGATTATTTGCTGCTAATATTTCTATAAAATCTTGAGATTTTTTACATAAGCAAGATTATAGATTTGTATTATTTTCTATTAGATATATCCATTCCTTCTATCATAAATTTGAATGTTTTGTAATGTTGGTATATGAAAGATGTTTGGAGATTTAATATTCTTGCATTTTGATCAAATTATTTGTCTTTGAAGAAGGCATTTTTTCTTGAGCAACACATTTTTCCTCCAAATTATCTTTTTTTGTGGCTTCCTAGTTCAGATCTAATTTTTCATTCTCGCACCTCATTTTTCATCTGCTTGTTCAAGCTGCTACTAATCTCAAACCATAGCAAATAGTACAATTTGTTTTAGGTTTTGGTGTGCCTTGATCTTAGCTTTTTGGATCATTTTGAGTTTCTAAATTTTGTTAAGAAATTCAAAAGTTTAGTAATTAGTACTCAAAAAATTAGATCTTATAATTTGGCTATTGTTGCTAAAAGTTTCTTCCAAAACAAGCTAAGTCTATTCAAGTTTGCCCTAATTTTTTTAGCATGTTAAATTCTTTTTTTTAATAGCTTGATTTAAAATAAGGGTAAATAGGCTATTTTTATTTTAATGCATAAGAAGATTACTCAAGTTTAAAAATTTTAGTGGACATTTTTTATTGTTTTTTATAAAATAATATTTTATGGGTAATATTTAAAAAGAAAGTGTTATTCATTTGTTTACTTACTCACATTGTACTTTCTTTCTTAGATACATTATCGACTGAGTCTAATGTCCTCTTTTGTTTTCAAAAATTTGTCTTTTCTAACACATACACTAATTGCTCTAGATGTACTATTGACTGAGTCTGACATCTTTTGAGTGTGCATTTGCAACATTTGAGGAGGTTCACCATTTCATATTTTGTAGGGGGTGGTGTATAACTTATTGTGACTCTATATTTTTGCATTTTTTTCATTTTGTTACAAATAAACTCACATTATCTACAATGGATCCTAATTTAGTTGATTTTCACACACCCTTCAACTATCATGAATGGAATGCTTCCATGTCACTCGCTTTGCAAAACAAGAAGCTCTTTTAGGATAACTATGGGTTTAAAAACTGAACCAACTCCTATTGCATAGAAATAGGAATGGTTTGAAAAGTTTGATGAAGATTTTGGTATTTTATGCCTTTTTGTGTTGGATCTATGCTTTCACATTGAATCAGCCAAGAAGCCCAAGGAAGTATGAGATACCCTAAAGAAATGTTTTGGTAAATTGGATGAGATGAGAGGGTATAAACTAGAAAATGAGTTGATTAGTCTTCGCCCTAATTTTTGACACACTTTATAACTATTTCACCAAGTTTAGAATATTGACATTGCAACTAAAATAATGTAAAATTGATAAGAAGGATTCACAACTCATCTTTTCCATTCTTTCAAAACTTGGTCCTAACTATTTTATTTCCATCTCCACTTTCAATGAAACTAAGAGAGAACTTAATACTTCATGGAATATGCCCTCCTTCAATGAGTTTGTTACTAAATTAAATCAAGAACAAGATAAACTAATTCAGATGGGTGCACTAAAGTCCACTAAACCACATGTTCTACTTGTAGGATATGACATCAAAAAGGCTTCAAAAGAGAAGAAACAAAATAATAAGGATCATGAGAGCAAGAAGGATATACCCACAACCAAACCAAATTTGACACTTCCAATGTTAAATCCAAAAAGAGAGGATCAAATGTGGGTATTACATGGGAAACCATGATGAAAAAAAGTGTTTTAAGAAGTAGATTGATCACCTCATGAGTCTTCTTAAGAATAGCAACATACGTGTCCCTGATTCTATCAAACCATCTTCATCAATGCAAAAATCCAAGGAAAATGACAATGGAAAAGGAAAAGGAAAAGTAAAAGAATCAAGAAAGGAGAAAATAGAGGGGAAAGCTCTAATTATAGTGGTACCTCCAGTCCTACATGGGTTATTGATTATGGTGCATCACATCATATGGCTTCTTCACACATGGAGTTCACTTCCTTAAAGCCATGTGACATGTCTTATGTTTAACTAAGTGATGATACTTATACATAGGTTTTTGGGAGAGGGTTTGTTGAAGTGAGTGGTAGAATATTTAACAATGTTCTAAGTATTCCCTCACTATTAACTAATCTCCTATTAGTCTATTAGATTACTAACCTTAATCAAGGCATGCGAGTTGAGTTCACTCCAAATTTAGTATATGTCAGAGAGTTGCATAGTGACAATATCTTTACATTGGGATTATTCAATCATGAGACTTGGCTTTATTCTGTCTCCCACTTTATCCTTCTTTCAGATTCTTTATCAGATTCACTTGTATTTGATGACACTTTAGATCCTGAGCATATTTATGATGTTGATGACTTCTCTTCTACCATAGATGACTATAGTAGTGATGGGGACCCACTTCCTCTATCTCCTTGTCACCTTCCATATCTTGAGGAGTTATTTCTTGATCCACCTACTTTTGGTCCACCATAGACTTTTCAAAGAGTAGGATATTTGATTCAGGACACATCAGATATTGGGTAGTCTTCTACATAATTATAGGGTCTTCCACACTCATTCTTTATTTTTGATTTAGAAGTACCATTCCTTCATGGAATAGTTTCCATTCCTAATTTGCATGAGGAACATGGTTCCTTGTACAAGAACCATGCCTTGGTTGAATATCCATTAGATACTTGGTAGATTCATTCACTTTTTCATGGTGATCCACTCTTCACTACATCTACTTCTAACCCTCAATCACTCCAGAGTGCTTATTTGTAGGATACAGGGTGGCTACAAGTAGTTGTAGCATCGAGTGGGGATTTTTAGTCCTAATTTCTCTTCTTTGACTCTCTTTTGGGGGGGGGGAGTTTTTTCCCATTGGGTTTTCTCCTTTTCTTTAATTTATGAGAGATTGATATGTACTTGGGTACCTCATCAGGCCTCATTATCAGGACCCAATTCTCCATCCCACCTAAGCTATGCTTAAAGGCGGTGTTGGTGTAGACTTTTATTCTATAAGTTTTGTCTACATTGTTCATTATGCTTGCTTAGGGTCTTAAAGGATATTTGGGTCATTTGGGAAGATTAGTCCCACATTCACTAGAATGTGGGGTTTTACTCTCTCTCCCACCTATATATGTACCTCTATACTTTTGTATTCATAATCCAAAGTTAATGATTATTTTGAATTTCTCCATTTTGATTTGTCTTGTGCAAATCTCTTTTATCATTCTAATTTGTTACATATTTTTGGTGGTGTGTACTCATTTCTTGTCTTGTGAGACTATTCGACCTTCATATTTGCCTTATCTAGACTAGGATCAAACTTCGATAGTAACTTCAACCAACCTATCATATAGTCATTTACTAGTTTGATTTATGTCAATGAGTACTATTATATTACAATGAACTTGACCTGATCCTTCAACATTTTTGGTAATAGTCTAAGCATGTGCAATTTATCTCATATGGCCTCCTTCAGCTGCATAAACCAACTATCTAATTTGGCCTTATATTTGGTGGAGACTATCATGGGGTGGGTATAAATATGATTTAAGCACTGGAGATATATCATGGAGTGGGTATGTCTATTGGCCTTCTTTGGTCCTCTCAAGTATGTCAATCTCATCAAATAATAAGAGCATCAAGATTGTGCCATATTTGAATTTTTCCCCAAGCTTGTGTGTTTTCTATGTGCCTTTAATTATTGGGTCCACTAAGAATTAAGATATGTTAAACAATATTCCCTTGGCCATCTCATGAATTATGTATAGAATATTCTTGTTTATCACTGCCTAGTGCCTTGACCCATGCAACTTCATACTTACCAAGTGTGTGGTAATCTTTATGGCTATATCCTTAATATTAATAATGGGGAAATTGAACCCCACTTTCTTGTACTCAAAATCCTTAGCCACACATTTAACCTCCTTGGTGTCAACCAATGCTTCTTTGATATCCCAGCCTAATTGGATAAACCCAATTACTTTATGAATTTGGGTATATGTGAACTTCATTCTTTGTGCAAAGAAGTATAACTTATCCTCATGTATGTGTGAGATCAAGAAGTGTGTTAACTCCTTAGAATTTTTTAAGTAAGGGAGATCATAAATTTGGATAACCCCAACTTTTTCAATCATTATCTGATAAAGTCATCAAATATAGCATTCATCTAATCCCAATTAGTGAACCATCTTTGTCAGCACATTTAGATGGGTTTTTAAGGTTGTAATGGCCATTTTATGGTCTCTATCAGGCCCTAGAAGCAAAGGTCATAGTTGATCAAATGCATACCTAAAGATCATGGGTATATGATAGGTTAGTTCTTTGTTAATTATTCAAACCAAAATAAATTAACAAACATGGCATCTCAAGCATGATCCCTCTAATTGGGAAAGGTCTAGGAGAATGTAAACAAATTGAAAGACATAAACCAAAAGTTATACATTTCTCATGGATTCATTCTCCAAGGTATATTATAATTGTGTTTGTACCTAGATTGTATTGTTAGGAGTATTTATCAATGTCATTTGTTCTTTATGTGGCATCTCACCTTGTATACAAGAGATTTGTTTGATCAATTTTGCATAGTAACTTTTCACTAAAAAGCTTGTTTATAATGTTAAATGAGCCTTATAGTTATAGACATGTTAGATTGATTGTGACCATCAGATTAAGATAAACATGTGTGGCTAGAATTATGTCCAATTTGGAGAGTCAATGCAAATTTGGGGTTTGGGTCTACATTTACTAGGCATGAGTTCAAGTTTTTTGATATTTTTTACATTTATGCTAATGTTTGACAAATTTTTATGTGGTGTTATGATGATGTCACTATTCAAATATTTTTTGAAAATTTGCATATTGCATAATCAGAAATTTAGTTAATTTCTATGGATTTTATGCTTAGCCATTTGATTTGATTTGATAGACAAATTAATCTAGATTAGCTTTCCTATGGTTTATGCTATATCAAAATTTGAATATATATTCTAGCTAATAGCCCTAAAGCATTGATTACAAAATAACAATTTGACTTAGGGTGAATTAGATTAATTTGCTATATGGTCATGGTACATTGCCCCAACCAAGGATGCCCTAATATATTTTAGAATATAAACATCAAGTGTGTGAGTAAATTTGGGTGTTTTAATGATTTCTAACCTAATTTATTCATTATTACAAAAAGTCATTATGATTATAAATTCAAAATGAGAATGATGAAATTAGAGTGTCTACATTTTACCCCTATTTAAAAGGGTGTTGTTATACATAGAGGAAGCAATGGATTTTCAAAGAATGAAAAAATTGTTAAAATGATGAGTTCACATTTTATTGTTATGTGTGTTCAATTTACCAAAAATGAGTTCATCACCATGCCCTAAATGATGTTTGGGATGCCTAGGATGCCCTTTAAGGGACTAGCCAAAAAATAATGTTAATGGATAGTCCCTCATAAATAAGAAAATGAGACACTCCATAACAAAATAGGAGGAAAAACAAATCACAAAGCCATAAATAGGCTTCTAAGGGAAAAAAAGGATGTAATGGGAGGCTGGGGGGTAAAAAATCAATTTTAGAGATATATATTTACCCATGATGGTGAAAATGGTTCATTTTTACCTTCCCCTATTCAAAATTTGTGTTATGGACTTGGACATGAGAGCTTCAAGTGAAATAGTGTGCGTTTCATCATAAAGGCATCTTAGGGAGTGAGTTTGTGAGTATAGATGACCAGACGAGAATGAGGAATCGATAAGTACTTTTGTTTTTGAAAATTTTAACATTTACTGGATTTAATGCCTTATAGAAGTAGGAATTTTAGAGATATCATCATTTTTGAAATGGTGGTATTGTGCACACAAATGGTAATATCACCCCAAAAATGGTGGTATCACCACAAAATCGATGATATTATGATCATATTAATGATATCGCTAAATTAGGTAGGAAATGATAAAATGGTGAAAATACCTAATTGGGTGGAAAAATCCTAAATGATAATAATGTGGTAAAAAAGGTGATATCACCCTGACAAACAATAAGATCATGAAAATGGCTAAAGAGCCCAGAAACAATAATAACACCCTAAAAAGAAGTAATATCATCCTGTGAAATGAAAATATTGCTCTACCAAATGATGATAATATTTAAATGGATAAAGAGTTGGTAAATTATGATGATACCCTACAAAATAATCAATGGGATAACCCTGGGAAATAATGAGAATGCCCTAATGAATAGTGAGAATACCCTGCTAAACTATGATATCACCAAAATGGAATCAAATACCCGATTGAAAAATAGATAGAAATTATAAGAAGTGTTTAGTTTAATGTGAATGTTTAAAAGTGTCTTAGATACTCAAAATGATTATCTTTTGGTGTTCAAGCATTGTGTTTGATGATAATTATTGTCAGTTATCTAGGTAGATCCTCATTGTGTTAACATGTTTGAGATTAGTAGGAGCATATTTCTATATTTATCACTCACAAGTAGCACTCATGTGTCTTATGATAGCTATGAAAATAGATAAAAAAGACCTTGGCATTCAGTTAGATTAAGACACATTGCACATATGTCAATGATCCAGGCAGATAGAGCCTTCCTTTCAACATTATCTGAGAACTGACACTCAAAGATGAGTACTTTACAACTACCTAATAGAGAGTTTATCATTACTTTATATGACATATAGTAGATAATTTTCCTTCTTATCTAAGGATCCATGATTTTCTAGATGTAATGGGGATGGTTAGTAGTGGTAGAGGACCTGATTGGTGTCACTGACATCATGATTAATAAGGGAATCATTGATATATATGGAGTGGAGGACCTTACCTTCCATATAGATGAAGCTCAACCATTTATTTACATGCATGTTATGAGTTTGATGGCTATTCTCAACATCATATTGTTGTATAATAAGAGCAGTCAATTCTTTCACATAAGCATGATAGGTGTGATTCGAGATATGATGGACTTGATGAGATGTTTTGCCTAGGGCCCATTAGTATTGGCCCAAGTATATGGAGACTAGCATATGATGTCCTATTTTCAAGGTATGGGCATCGAACCCTACACACTACTTTATATTTGGTCCTAGGATCATATTGTTATAGATCGACCAATGGAGGACAGATGATAGTGGTAGCCAAAAGAGCCACTGGTTTATAGTTGGTACTTGATAGGAAGAGACCGATGGGGCACCAATGAGATATCTAATTTTAGAGATGAATAATCAATGAGATGGTCAATGGGGATTTCATCTAGCAACCATTCATGCATATTCACTTTGGTTGGTAAGAGGATGACATAATGACATAGTACATGACCACCCCATGCTAAATTATAGGGCACCATGACTTCATAGTGGAGAGGTTCCTAACAAATCACATATAGAGGTAGTTTGGGTGGTAGATAAATGTTCGTAAGAGGCCTCATATTTTGTCCATGTGACTCAAGAGATTAGCTAGTGGGGCCCTTATTCTTGGACTGGTAATAGTTGGCAACCTCTTGACATTAAAACGAGTGGCACATGCATTCAAAGGAGGAGTAGTTGATGTAGGGGTGACTGACATGTATGTACCTTGGTGGGCACAATTAAGACTAGTAAAAATCACTAAATTTAGGCCTCCAAGGGGTGAGAAGCTAAGGCCATGGTAGCATAGATAGACTAAGCTAACACCTAAATAAGTACAAAGGTAGGGGCTAGTTCAAGGGACCATACATATATAGGCACCATTATATCATGTACCTTTACAATAGGTTGTGTTAATGGTGATAGACTCTAACTCTAAGAGCACTAGTAGCAAAAATAATAGGAGTAGTAGTAGTGGGAGAAGTGGTGGGGAGTTCTTAGAGTAAGATGTTGAGATTGGAGAGGGGCCTAGTCCAAATAGAGAAGAGGGGTAGATATATGGGTAGGACACTAAGGTAGCCCTTGCTATCAAAGGAGGATTATGATATGAAAAAGGACAAGCATCTTGCCAAGCAGGGCCATCTCAACCAAGGAGATCAAAGGATGACCAGGTGACCTTAGATAGGCTAGAGAGAGAGATTACAACCATGATTATGAATATATCAAGGTTGGAAGAGGTGGTTGGACTACATAGATAGTTAAAAGTGGCCCAAAGAGAGACTATCAGGCTATAAGCTGAGACCACCATATTAGAGGGTCTCATATTACAGCAAGACATAAAGATAACCACATTAAGGGGGCAGGCAACTTATCTAACAATTATTAATGGATAACTCACCTTATAAGATGAAAATCTAGACACAACTATTAGTCAGTGAGATAAGGCTAGGGTTAAGGCATAGAAGCTTTACAGGGAGTGAGATACAACCATAGGGATTGTGGTAGAGCAGGGGTTGGCAAGAGCACTAATCAATGTGGTGCAATCTAAGGATAAGGTGCTATGAGACAAGGATGAGGTCAAATAATATCATAATTTATGAGTTAATAGTACCAGTAGGGGCCAGGGCATCAAGCTTTGAGGAGCATTCATAGAGCTATAATTCAAGCCACACATCTAGGTTATAACACACCATAACATCAAAAAGATCAATGGTAGAACCTACCCCACAAGAACTCAATGGGACCACCTCAACAACCACCACCACATGGTATAGGGTAGAGATTCTATTAGGAAAGTTCACAAGGGGGCTCATCAAGAGATGATCAAAGTCAAAATTGATTTTTTTTATTATAGCTCTCTATTTTGTATTTTTGTGATGTATATGTGTATCTCAATGTATAGACATTGGTTTTTATATTTATATAGATATTTTTTTTTATCACATGATGTATATGGACTTTGATATTATTTATATATATGATGTTACTTTTAATTCATTGATGTTGACTAATGATGTAGATTAGATATTTGGTAGTGATGTGAATGTATATTTTTTTGCCAAGATTTTGTTGTATTTAATTTCCATGATGATGATGTACTTGATTTAGATAGAAAATGTGATTGATTTTAAAGATGATTTAGCATTTGATCATGAGATAAAATGTTTATGACTCTATTTACATGCTCATTTATAGATGTGTATCATGATTAGCATAGATGTAGTCATATTATTCAGTTGTTTTGTTTTAATTATGAAAAATGTGCTGATGTTCCAATTTTGGGTTTGCATATGAGTACATGTTAACCATATTGTAATGGAATGTTTTCTCTTCATGTGACATTGATATATGAGTCTCTTAAGCACTTTATTTTTAATTTTGCACTTGACAATGTGCCTCATAATTATAAAATGAATCATGAAAACATTTCTTGCCACTTGTGTAGGGACTAGTTCAAATACAAATACTTAATCAACTCAAGGTCAATATATGAAAAATAAAGACTTAAGAGTAAATCATAATGTAGTAAACAAAAATATACCAAAAATAGCTCAAATATAA
Organism: Torreya grandis; assembly: GCA_037957365.1. Taxonomy (NCBI): domain Eukaryota; kingdom Viridiplantae; phylum Streptophyta; class Pinopsida; order Cupressales; family Taxaceae; genus Torreya; species Torreya grandis. The sequence goes on along the minus strand of JARHVA010000996.1, from coordinate 1,606,176 downwards.
ATGTTAATAATTTAGGATCAAGATATGAAGAATCAAGACCTAAGTGTAAACATAATGTAGTAAACATAGACAAATAATAAAATAAAATAAATAAATAAATAAGCACGAAAGCAAATACAATAAAAATATAAAAATGTGACTAAAATCAATAACAAACAAGTAAATCAATGTTATATGAGTGTGATAATAAGATGTTACTCTTGTGGTCTACCCCCAAATATAGGGAATACCAAGGAAAATGTAACAAATTAGATGAAGGGGGAAGAGAAGAATAAGGAAGGGGTGTCATCGAGCTATCTCTAAATGCCCCATACAATTAGACACTACCTATATAGTCCATTATAGACTTCAGGCCAAATGTAGTTCTCCTAGGAATGGGAAAGAATAAAAGTGATGATAAATATGTAGGATGAAGTTTTAGAGGAAAAAAGGAGTGATTCACAAAATGATGAGAGCATACAGAAAATGGCTCGTAAAACAATGGGAATATAAGATAAGAATAAATGAAAAATGGTGAGATCATATATGAACATGAAAGTGGGAATGAAAATAGGAATGATAGTGGTCGAGCTGACCCAAACTACCCCATGTAGCCAAGCACTGCCTACATTGTTCATGCAGACCTCAAGTCAATGTAGTTCTCCTAGAAATGGGAGAGTATGAATGGATAATGCTATTGATTAAAGTGATTATTTTAGAATGAAATATATCCACCCCAAGACATAGGCAAAAAAACTAAGGGAATGGGATGACCAAAAGTTGCTTTAAATGATCAAATTTGATTGAATTTGATGGAGAAGTTATTGTTTGGACAAGGGGTTTCCCACTTGTGGGATGTTCAATGTAAAGGGGAGGATTATCCACACAATACTCAAATAGTTGCATTTAGAATAGAACCAATAGGAAGATTGACAGGACCTAGGTTCCCCAAAGCTCTGACACAACTTGTCAGATTTAAGAGCACATATGATTACCTTTGTATAAGCAACTTAATGCAAAATTATACCAGAAGTACAAGTAACTAGAAATAAGAAATAACACAGAATATGAGAGGCAACACACAATTGTATTCAACTCATTACAGAAGGAAATTACAATAAAGAGATCACACTCTTCTTCCACTTCGTGGGCATACCAGTAATCTTCCCTCAAGAGTAATCTTCTCTCAATACAGGTCACAACAAATAACTCAAACACAGAGCTGTTGTTCACCTCAACCAGTCAGTACAATACTGCCAGTACAATCGAGTACGAATCGGTACTCCAAGTAGATCTCACCATGATCTTGTTCTTTGATGTCTTGTTGTCACCTTAGATCTTGCTCCCCCGTAGATCTCCTTTTGACCCTCGCACACACACACCCCTGCAGACCAACCTGATCTTACTTATCACATGTAGATCTCCTCCATGATCTTGCAACACCTTACAGATCAATCTTGATCTTACATACTTGGAAGAACCCCTGTGATTCCACCATGGGAAGAACTCTCCTAGTTCTACACTTTACAATACAGCCCATGAGTCTATTATATAGATCTCATGCATACAATAATTAGACAAGTGGCTCAAGACTCGAACTAGTCTTTAACATGTAAACAACCCGTTCAACTAACTGACTGTTTGTCAACAACTAGTTTTGGAACCGCACAGGCGACCGACATTGGTCCTTGTCTGACTGGAGGTGACCAACGTCGGCTGACTCTGCCGATGTCAGTTGCTTTCTGTCGACCCCTACCCAACGTCGGTGATCCTGCCGATGTCGACGACTGTGACACTCAGCAACCTCTTCATTTACATCTGGGTGAAGCTTTTAGCTCCACAACCTAACAATCTCCCACTTGGAGATAAACATCTGCACCTGTACCCATACCAGTACATTGTCTAATCTGTATCCTGGCTTGTATTCCTCTTCAAGCTCAATCTTGAAGACCAACCACCACACACCCTGTGGTGCTACACCTGTGTCTGAATTTCTCCATTCTCAGCTTACCTTCTTCTATTGTTGCTATACTCCCACTCAAACAGAAACCCCTGTGAGTAACCTGTAATCAAAAACACTAACCAAATCTGAACCACCTATTAGTCAACCTCGCTCTGAGAACCTCCAACCTTGCTCTGATACCAATTGACAGGACCTAGGTTCCCCAAAGCTCTAACACAACTTGTCAGATTTAAGAGCACATATGATTACCTTTGTATAAGCAACTAAATGCAGAATTATACCAGAAGTACAAGTAACTAGAAATAAGAAATAATACAGAATATGAGAGGCAACACACAACTGTATTCAACTCATTACAGAAGGAAATTACAATAAAGAGATCACACTCTTCTTCCACTTCGTGGGCATACCAGTAATCTTCCCTCAAGAGTAATCTTCTCTCAATATAGGTCATAACAAACAACTCAAACACAGAGTTGTTGTTCACAAGTAGATCTCACCATGATCTTGCTCCTTGATGTGTTGCTGTCACCTTAGATCTTGCTCCCCCACAGATCTCCTTTTGACCCTCGCACACACACACCCCTGCAGACCAACCTGATCTTACTTATTACATGTAGATCTCCTCCATGATCTTGCAACACCCTGCAGATCAAACCTAATCTTACATACCTGGAAGAACCCCTGTGATTCCACCATGGGAAGAATCTCCTAGTTCTACACTTTACAATACAGCCCATGAGTCTATTATATAGATCTCATGCATAAAATAATTAGACAAGCGGCTCAAGACTCAAACTAGTCTTTAACATGTAAACAACCTGTTCAACTAACTGACTGTTCGTCAACAACCAATTCTGGAACCGCACAGGTGACCGACATCGGTCCCTGTCTGACTGGAGGTGACTGACGTCAGCGGATTGTGCTGATGTCAGTTGTTTTTTGTTGACCCCTACCTGACGTCGGTGATCCTACCAATGTCAGCGACTGTGACACTCAGCAACCTCCTCGTTTGCATCCGAGTGAAGCTTTTAGCTCCACAACCTAACAATCTCCCACTTGGAGATAAACATCTGCACTTGTACCTATACTAGTACATTATCTAATCTATATCCTAGCTTGTATTCATCTTCAAGCTCAATCTTGAAGACCAACCACCACACACCCTATGGTGCTACACCTGTGTCTGAATTTCTCCATTCTCAACTTACCTTCTTCTGCCGTTGCTATACTCCCACTCAAATAGAAACCCCTGTGAGTAACCTGTAATCAAAAACACTAACCAGATTTGAACCACCTGTTAGTCAACCTTGCTCTGAGAACCTCCAACCTTGCTCTGATACCAATTGACAGGACCTAGGTTCCCCAAAGCTCTGACACAACTTGTCAGATTTAAGAGCACATATGATTACCTTTGTATAAGCAACTTAATGCAAAATTATACCAGAAGTACAAGTAACTAGAAAATAAGAAATAACACAGAATATGAGAGGCAACACACAATTGTATTCAACTCATTACAGAAGGAAATTACAATAAAGAGATCACACTCTTCTTCCACTTCGTGGGCATACCAGTAATCTTCCCTCAACAGTAATCTTCTCTCAATACAGGTCACAACAAACAACTCAAACACAGAGCTGTTGTTCACCTCAACCAGTCAGTACAATACTGCTAGTATAATCGAGTACGAACCTGTACTCCAAGTAGATCTCACCATGATCTTGCTCCTTGATGTGTTGCTATCACCTTAGATCTTGCTCCCCTATAGATCTCCTTTTGACCCTCGCACACACACACCCCTTCAGACCAACTTGATCTTACTTATCACATGTAGATCTCCTCCATGATCTTGTAACACCCTGCAGATCAAACCTGATCTTACATACCTGGAAGAACCCCTGTGATTCCACCATGGGAAGAACTTTCCTAGTTCTACACTTTATAATACAGCCCATGAGTCTATTATATATATATCTCATGCATACAATAATTAGACAAGCAGCTCAAGACTTGAACTAGTCTTTAACATGCAAACAACCCATTTAACTAACTGACTATTCGTCAGCAACCAGTTCTAGAACCGCATAGGCGTCCAACATCAGTCCCTATCTGACTGGAGATGACTGACGTTGGCTGACTCTGTTGATGTTGGTTGCTTTCTGTCGACCCCTGCCCAACGTTGGTGATCCTATCGACGTCAGTGACCGTGTCACTTAGCAACCTCCTCGTTTGCATCTGGGTGAAGCTTTTAGCTCCACAACCTAACAAAGATCCACTGTCAAATAAGATGAAAACTTTTACAAAGATTTTTATAGCTTGATATCTCTTTTTGGGATTATCTATTTTTTTTATTTTTAAGATTTTTGGGATTTTCTGGAATAATATACATACATGAGTATTCTGCAAGTAGAATGTATAAGAGAATATAAACAAATGTATAAGGAACTGTCTAGCAAAATAAACTAACCTTAGGTAAGGGTGAAAATAATAGCTAAACTAACTGTAACAGGGTGGAAAAAGGTGAAAGGAATATTGGTCCACATCAAACTAAGAGTGAAAGGACTATCCTTCAATAAAAAAATAGAATGTAAAATAAGTACTATGTAATGGGGATCTAGGAGCATCAAGGAGATAGAATAAGTTGTTTCAAGGATTACCAAGCTGGAAACCATGTCAAAAACATTCTAATTTTCTAAAATTATGTCTGTAAGAATGTGTTGATGATGAAAAAATATGAACTACCTATTGAACTATCATATAAGCCCACCTGTAGTACTTGTAGGTCATAATCAAAGATCAAGATATTAATAAGAGACATGAGAAAGATAAGGCTTAGCCCAAGAATGTAAAAAGAAAGGAAGGGAAATGTGACATGATGCAAAAGAAATGCCCCCAAGCATGGGTTTTCATAGATGATGTTTGATCAAGTCAAGCATAAAAACACTTGAGATACATAGTATTCATAGGCTCATCTAGTTCATACCCCTCTGGTGTATCCAACCAGTATTAACTAGAACCTTAATTTACAGTGATAATGAAATGAACAAATCGATTTGGCTCAAATTTACCCTTCTTTTCATTTTCTACATTAGTGGTTTTATTATTCTCCTTCAATACAAGATCACCTATGTCAAACTCTCTTAGGATTATGTACTTGTTATAACTACAATGGGGGCTAGCCATTTCTTGTCCAAGAGTTCTAGCTCTTGTATCCTGGCTACTCTATAATATTCATCATCAATGATACCTTGTAATGAAATAAATAGAGATGGAAACTTAATCCCAACAGGAAGCATAGCCTTAGAGCAAAAAACTAGGGAGTAGGGTGTTGCACATGTAGGTGTGTGGATATTGGTATGGTAGGTGCATAAGGCAAGGAATAATTACAAGTGTTAATCAAGAATAGAATTGTTGATAATCTTCTTAATAATTAATTTTCTTATTATATGCCTTAGTTTGGACATTACCTTGAGGTGAATATGGTGTTGACCATTTGTGTTTGATATGGAACTTTGCACAAAGGGTTTTTACATCCTTATTTTTAAATGACTTGCCATTATTAGATATCATAGAAGAGAGAATGTCATAGAAACATATGAGATGATTCAAAATTAATTTAGATATCTATTTTTTGGTTATGTTAGTGTGAGATTACCTCAACCCACTTAGTGAAATAGTTGATGGTAGTTAAGATATGCTTTTGGCCATTTGAAGAAGTGGGGTTTATCTTACCAACGAGATTAATTCCCCATGTAAAAAATGTCCAAAGAGAAGTAATAGTTTGAAACACTCATTAAGGAGCCTAAATTAATTCACCATGATTTTGATAAGCAAGACATTTATTGACATGAACACACGCATCTACTTCCATTATGGGCTAATAGTATCTTGTCCTAAGAAGTTTCTTAGCAAGGACCATTCCACTTGCATGGGCCATGCAAATCCCTTCATGCACGTCTTTAAGTGCTAATCCATATTCACCCAAGTTTAAATGGAAGAAACTTCCCATCATAGCCTCTATAATAGAGCATTCAACTACATAAAGTGTAACAAGATGCATTTTGAATAAAGAACTTATATTGGTTGTATGATAAGTCAATGGGAATAATTTGGTCTTGGAAGTAGGTATACACATCTTGGTATCTTAGGGGAATTAGGATAAACAATATCACATACCATTTCAGTGTTGGGATGACTGTAAATTGGCATGAGAACATTTATGATAAGAAATTGATATTTATGAACATTGGAAGATATTTATATAGATGACCTAAAGGTAATCATGGCATTAGTTGATTTGTTTTGGCCTGAGGTATTTTCTCAAATTGGATACATCCAAAGTGATGTTTGAGATTATCGACGATGTCTTTGTAGGGCATGATCTTCTCATCCTATGTTTGGTACTAGTTTATAGCTTGATTGATGAGCAATCATGAATATCTGTAAATAACCAATTATTGAATGTTCCATTGTACAGCTAGGTAAAGATTCACAATGAGTGCCTCATATTATGCAATATTATTTGTCCATAGGAAAATAATTTGGAATTCCTTGGGAATGAGACCCCCCTATGGTATAATGAATAAAATACTATCTCATGAATTGTGGCTTGTGAATGAACCGTCAAATTATATCTCCCATTGACATGATTATTCAAGAGTGACTATAGATTCATCATGGAAATGCATGGTTAAAATATACACATCTAAAAAAGCTGAATCAATAAGTTTGGATACAAGTACTTGCCATTTAATACCCTTATTAGTGTATTCAATGTCAAACTCACTGAGAATCATAATCCATTTGGCCATACGACCTATCAACATTATTTTAGAAAGGAGATACTTGAGGGGATCAACCTTTGAAATGATAATGGTCTTGTTACTTATCATATAGTGGTGCAACTTCTATGATGCATATATTAATGCTAGACATTCCTTTTTAATAAGTGTATAATTATGTTCGTAGGTGATCAATGTTCTACTCAATTAATACACTGCATAATTTTTCCTTATTCATCATGTTGGGCCAAAATTACCCCCAAGGCATGTTCAACTTCTAACATATAAAGTAATAGGGGCTTCCCCAATGTTGGTAGGACCAACACTAGTAGGTTTACCAAATAGGTTTTTAATTGCTTTAAAACCTCTTAACAATCAGTATTCCATTGAAAAGTGGTACCCTTCTTCTAGATATGCTTGAAGGGATGGAAAAAATCAACAAGATGTGGAATGAAGAGATGAACATATTGGATTTTTTCCTACAAGTTATATATCTATTTCAAATTAAAATGGGAGTACATTTTTATGATGGCCTTTACCTTGGTTGGATCAATTTTAATTCTATGGTGGGAAACAATGAAAACTAGCAATTTCTCTAATGTCACTCCAAACACACATTTATTTGGGATAACGTAGACCTTATATTCATGAATCTCTCAAATATTCTTCGTAGAAATTTTGGATGTCCTGCTCATGCTCTTGGCTTCCCTAGAATGTTATCAATATAGTCTTCAATAATGTCATGTATCATGTCATGACAGATGATAATCATGGCATGTTGGTATGTGGCACCAACATTTTTCAATCTAAATGGCATGAATTGATAACATTGTCAGGATCCTACTGCCCACTAAGGGCACACTTGATTACCTTTGTATTAGCAACTAAACATGGAATTTAACCAGAATGATAAGTAACTAGAAATATGAAACAACACAAGATATGAGAAACAATACCCAATTGTATTAATACTCAATCAGAAGAAAATACAATAAATAAGATGCCACACTTCTTCTTCCCACACCTCTAGAGCTCACACACATCTAGGGTTCACCTGTAATTCTCCTCCAACACTTCACTCTCTTATCACGGTCACAACAATCAACTCCAATACATAGTTGTTGTTCACCTCCACCAGTCAGTAACAACGCTGCCAGTATACCAAGTACACAACCGTACTCCAAGTAGATCTCCCTTCCTTACTGCCACCTGCAAATCAACAGACCTTACTTACCATGTAGATATCTCTACACCCTTGAAGAACCCTTGTCCTTGCCTCACCAAGTCCTCATGATTCTTCAACCAGTACCTCGGTGGATCTCCTAGTAGAACTTGCACAACCTGCAACTCTCCCTGATCATACACACTCAGCACCCCTTTGGAACTAGGAAGAGCTACTCTTACTCTCTCTTCAAGCACAATGGCTTTCTAGCACACTTTTACAATACAGCCCATGAGTCTATTATATAGATCTCATGCATACAATAATTAGACTTTCTTAATTACAATAATTAGACACGCAACTCAAGACTATAATTAGCCTTTTAACATGCAAACAACTGGTTCATTAACAAATTGTTTGTCAACTTACAGTTTTGGAACTGCACAGGCGATCGACGTCGGTCCCTATCTACTTGGAGGTGACCGACATCAGCCGATCCTGACTGATGTTGGTAGCTTCCTATCTCTCCTCTGACTAACATTAGTTGGCCTGATCGATGCCGGTGTCTGTGACACTTCAGCAACTCCTCCTATTCGCATCCTGGTGAAGCTTTTAGCTCCACAACCTAACAATCTCCCACTTGGAGATAAATAGCTACACCTGTACCTATACTTATACCTGTACCTTTGTCTAATTTATTTCCTGGCTTGTATCCCTCTTTAAGTTCAATCCTGAAGACCAACCACCACACAACCTGTGGTGCACCTCCTGTCATTTAAGTACCCTGCCACATCCGAACCTACAACTCCATGTAGTGAAGACCTTGACCCTTCATAACAAGTTAACCTACTACTAGTCCCTCTCAGATACCTGAGAATCCACTGAACTACCCTTTAGTGCTCCTTCCATGAATTGGCTACGAACTCTTTGACAACTCTCACTGCTTGGGAAAACTCAGGTCTACACTTGACCTCATGTGATTTTGAACACTATTCTAAGCTCAGCATGAACTATCTAGCCCTTGGTATGCTTACTGGTTCTGCATCCTACGTATTGAACCCCACCAACACCTTCTTCACATCAGCTCTCACTGGAGACAAAATCAACCTGTGATCTTCCATGTCTCTTATGCCAAAGAATTTTGTTGCTCCCAAATTCTTCATGACATACCTCTAAACTAACCTTACCCTTAGCTCAACAACTACCTGTATGTACAAACCTGCCCCAAGCATACCATCCACATACAATAACAAGATAATGTCGTGACCATCATCCACCCTGGTAAGATAAACACAATAGTTACACTGACATTGACTAAAGCCCTGCTTTGTCATCCACCTGTCAAAACATGTACCACTGTCTTGCAGCTTCCTCAAGACCATATACCTTAGCCTTCCATCTCACGTGTCCATCCACTCTCTTCTCTAACTTGGGAATCCATCCGTCTTTTAGTGCTGGCAATTCTACCAAATCTCCTGCTTGGTTCTCTTCCAAAGAATTCATGCCATGCTCCCACTATTTCCTGGATTCTACCTACATTGCCTCTTCACATCTTCCTAGTTCTTGACCATCAGTAAGCAACAAGTAATATAAAGAAGGTGAATAATGAATATGAGGCTCACTTACACTTTCATTCCTCCACATGGGCGTTTGAGACTCCATGACAGCTTGTTGTCTACCTAACATCCGTTCCAGTGACCGATCTCGGCCATCTCCCAATCTGCACTTGATCAACATCGGTTTCCTGTGACTGACCCTGTCTATTGACGTCGGTTCTCTGACCAACGCCGGTGTCTCTTCTGCCAACATTGATTCCTGTCTGACTGACATCGGTTCTTATTGCCCAACACCATCGACTCTGTTGATCTACACATGACTGACATCGGTGCCTGTCTGTTCGACGTTGGTTCCTCCTGACCGATGCTGATACCTGTGTTCACCTGTGAGTGATGACTTTTTACCTACAAGCTCCTTTTGGATCAAACCCTTGTCCATATTAACACAGCCCTGCTCAGAATAATTTAGTCCCCTCAGCTGATCTTTGTTCGTCATCTCCTCCATGAACACCAAGGCTTTCCAGTTCTTAAGTTTATCAAAGACATCTATCTTTCACTTCAAAACATGCATCCCCTTCTTACACATGTGACCAAGCCTACAAAGCCACATCTCTACAACAAAAGGTGAATTAGTAATATAAGTAGATAGATAAAGGATACCTACTTTCTTACCACTGTCTAATTCAAGTGCATCCACTGTGAGAGTTACTGTGCATCTCTCATCACCCAACTTTCTTGAAGAAATTAGACTCATCTCCAAGACTAGAACCTACATGACCTTCTTCAACACCTGTGTGTTACCCATCTGCAATTTCAACTTTACTTCTCCTTTGCCAACCATTTGACAAGGCTCACCAGCTCCTAAATAAATCTCTCCAAAGTCTCCAAAGACATACCCATGAAAAGATGCTCTATTTCGGGCTGCATGGAAAGAGGCAAAAGAATCTGTAAACCAAGATTCTACTTTATCTAGAGCAACTTGTGCAACAACCCCTGCAACATCTACTTCTACACGCTGATCTTCTACCGACCAACAATCTTCCTTTACCTGCTCTTTCTTTCCATCAATCTGACCATTCGTGCTATTCAGTTTCTCCATTCATAGCTTACTTTCTTCTGCCATTGCTATACTCCCACTCAATCAAAAACCCCTGTGAGTAACCTGTAATCAACAAACACTAACCAGATCTGAACCACCTATTAGTTAACCCAACCAAAAGCTCTGATACCAACTGTTAGTGGTATCAAGCTATGAGCCAACAACCTCGCTCTGATACCAACTGTCAGGATCCTACTGCCCACTAAGGGCACACTTGATTACCTTTGTATTAGCAACTAAACATAGAATTTAACTAGAATGATAAGTAACTAGAAATATGAAACAACACAGGATATGAGAGACAATACCCAATTGTATTAATACTCAATTAGAAGAAAATACAATAAAGAAGATGCCACACTTCTTCTTCTCACACCTCTAGAGCTCACACACATCTAGGGTTCACCTGTAATTCTCCTCCAACACTTCACTCTATCATCACAGTCACAACAATCAACTCTAATACAGAGTTGTTGTTCACCTCCACCAGTTAGTAACAATGCTGCTAGTACACCAAGTACACAACCGTACTCCAAGTAGATCTCCCTTCCTTGCTGCCACCTACAAATCAACAGACCTTACTTACCATGTAGATATCTCTACACCCTTGAAGAACCCTTGTCCTTGCCTCACCAAGTCCTCATGATTCTTCAACCAGTACCCCGATGGATCTCCTAGTAGAACTTGCACAACCTGCAACTCTCCCTGATCATACACACTCAGCACCCCTTTGGAACTAGGAGGAGCTACTCTTGCTCTCTCTTCAAGTGCAATGGCTTTCTAGCACACTTTTACAATACAAACCATGAGTCTATTATATATATCTCATGCATACAATAATTATACTTTCTTAATTACAATAATTAGACATGTAACTCAAGACTATAATTAGCCTTTTAACATGCAAACAACCAGTTTGTTAACAAACTATTCGTCAACTCGCAGTTCTAGAACCGCACAGGTGATCGATGTCAGTCCCTATCTACCTGGAGGTGACCGACATCGGTCTATCCTGACCGATGTCGGCAGTTTCTTGTCTCTCCTCTAACCGATGTCGATTGGCCTGACCGACGCTGGTGTCTGTGACACTTCAGCAACTCCTATTCGCATCCTGGTGAAGCTTTTAGCTCCACAACCTAACAAACATAATGTTCCCCACAGAGTAATGAACATTATTTTGTGTTAATTCTCTAGTGAAATTTTGATTTGGATGTATCTTGAAAATCCATCCATGAGATAAAACATTTCATAACATGTTCAATCTACAATTATGTCAATGTAGGGTAATGAAAAATTTCCTTTTGGCCATGATTTGTTGATGTCCCTAAATTTTATGCATATTTGAATACCTTTTGGTTTCTTAATAGCCATAAAAATACTATATATCTATTATGAGTAATCAATTTGTTGAAAAATTTGGCCCCAATAACTTCTCTAGTTCTTTCTTGACCAGTATACCAATCTATAGATGTATTTTTCATAATTTTGTTTAATGGGCTTGGCATCTGGGTATACAACAAGATGGTGTACAAACGTATATGAATCCAACCTAACCATATCTACATAAGAACATGTGAATATGTAAATGAAATCTTGAAGAATAACAATGATGAATTTACATTCCTCTACAGTGAGGGATGCAACATGCTTAACCATTTTGGGATCATCTATTGTACTGGTATTGGCCTCATCATTATCTTACATGAGTAGTGTAAAACCATATTTGAATAAATTTGGTATAGGGGGAAATCGATCTTTTTTGTATGATTGTGAGCCATCATGTCCACCTATGTAAGAAATATCTAAATCATCTAGTTTAGGTAATGACCATTCAATGAATGTTTTTGGAAAATATTAAACCAACTAAACAAACGCCTATTTTTATTCTACCCCAATATTTGATCCAAAGGTAAGATGTGAACTTGTATAACTTTGAGCTTTTTGAGGAGGAAGGTGAACTTCCTGTCCATTGGCACCTGAAACAGGTTTTCACCAAGGAACTTGTCTTTTTATTTACTTTTTCCTTGGTCCAAAAGTACCTTAGAGAGGTTTTGTCGAAAGGGCCTCAATGTTTGATTTTATTTTTTATTTTGACCAAGGAAGTTAACTTGCTCTCCAAATTAGGTGGCAAGGTATAATGTTATACCAAAGACTTGATTATGATATCCAATTAGTAGACCATCTCTAAGACCTAGGAAATTTAATAGTGCTTCTTCATTCTGGAAGTCATCTAATGGTATAGTGTGATCTTGTTGATCCCAAATAATTAGCTCAGGGTAATGGAAGATAAGAGGGAATTTAGGAGAGGAAGTGATAGTGAGAAAGACATTGGTATCAAATAGGTTTGTATCAATAAGCTCATCATAAATATTATAATAGGACTCTGCATCACTACTAGAATCATCTTTGCTAGACATTAAAGTCATATCGTTTTCAAGAATTAAGGGTTCACCCTAGGTAGTTTGTATATAATACCTTAAGTTCCTTTATAATTAATTGTCAAAGCTAGCTCAAGGATACAATGTTGATTTGACCATAAGACCTTTCATTTTTAGTCTTGGTATTTTAGTATTTTATTAGGAATGGGATATATGGCACTCTAATAACAAGAGGTGAAGTCATCATTATACAACTATGAATCTTCAAAACTGCTAGGTTGGTCTTGATCTATCAAATTCTTTTTGACAGATAAAAGAGGGCCCTTAGGATGAGACCCAATATTTTTTCACCATACCATGTTAGGTCTATCAAAAATTCTATTAGTATTCAGTCTATCATGGGACTTGGGATATTTTGGAAAATTAGCAGTGTCAAAAGGCATCCTTGATGTTGTAGGTACCAACACCCTTATCTTCATTAGTGAAGTGGGAGGAAATTTGGGGATGTGGATCAAAGGAAGTGAACTCAAGGTCACTTGGGTTAATTTAATTTGACTAGATAAACTCAAGAGCTTTGGCCTTGTCCTTTTTAGGTGCATGTTTAGTGCTAGGATAGTAATTGTATTGACCATACTTAGCTTCTAAATGTTTGTAATATTGATATGGTTGTAAGTCTCTAGGAATGATGACCTCCATTCTAGAATGGGTGATTTTCGGCATTGGTGAAGTGCAGAAGGAATCACATGTACTTCATGGATCTAAGGGCATCCAAGAAGTAAATTTTAAAGTAGCTCAATGTCAACGACATAGTAGAGGGCATCATGGATGATATCTCAACCAATGATTAGTAAGTAAAGAGTTCCCTATGAGTCTCTCTATGCATTATCAAACACATTGATAGTAATGGTATTTGTATGTAAATTCATTGATGTATACCCCAAATGTTTTATCAATTTCAACAAGGCTATATTTAGACCTAAACCATTATCTATGAGAACTCACTTAATCTTATGGTGAGAAATGATGGCTTTAATATGAAGAGGGTTATTGTGTAGGGGACCAAGGGATGACATATCACTTTCATGAAATGTGAGTTGTTGACCTGGGGATAAATGCCCCATAAGTGCTTCGAAGGTAGCAAGTTTAATATCATTTGGTACATTGGATTGTTGAAGAAGATCATACAATATAATCTTATGAATTTTTGACATACGCAAGAGATCTAAAATAAAAATATGTGTAGGAGTCTTATTCAATTATTTTCAAAGATTATATTATTTCTTAATTGAAGGAGGAGATGGTTTGGATTTAAAAGGAAAAAATCCATATAACAATGATGGTTGGAGGAAGGTGAAGGCCCTTGGAGCATAACCTTTAGATATCGAGTTATGATAGCACAATTTCAAGGTGGTACAAGGTTACTTGAATTAAAAGGAATCATATGACCTAGAAGGGTGACCCATAGTCATTAAAGCAATAATGACATTGCATTAAAAGAAGGACCATTAGGATATGAAGCATAAGGTACTAAAATAGATAAGATAACACTATGAGGTGTGTTGGAAGGTTGACGAGGGTTGATTTTGATGGTAGCTACATGATTATTTATAATACAGCCTATGACATTATTATATTTATACAGAAATCACGGTAGCTAATTTGACTAGCTTGAGAAGTTTGACCTTGATTATGATTTCCCTAATTTTGATTATACCCTTGATTCTAATGTTGATTACTTAAATCACATTGATTGGTAGAATTATGCTTTGGAAATGGGTCTTTATAGATACCCATGTTTTGATTGGATGCATCACCATTATCCAACTTAATTTCACCCCACTCTATCAAATCTTGGATGAAGTTACTTAATTGTACACATTTATGAATTCAATGCCCTTCGACATGATGTAAATCATAATACTCATTGTCTCTATATCATTGAGGTTTTGATTGGTCCTCTAAAAAAGGTTTTAGAGTTAGATAGATGACCATGTTAGCCTAAACTAATTTTTTAAACACTACCTCAATAGGTTTACCAAGCTCACTGAAAAACTTTTTTTGACATTAATTCTCTCTTGGAAGTGGTCTTTGCAATGTAATTGTAGGAGTAAGTGGAGTATTTTGGATCAGAAACAGGGTTGATGCATAAAGTTTGGGGATAGAAAAGGTGGCATCCCATAGCTTTGAATTTTTTTACAAACGGCTACACCTTTTTTTTAAATTTCTAAGGCTTGAGCTTGTGCCTAGGCCTAAAGGACATATGCCCTTTATAAAGGGTGTATGCCCTTTGCAAAGTTAAAGGGGCATATACCCTTTTATTTTTCTTCACTTTACTACTAAACTTCTAAAACCCATGGTGTATTTTATAGGTATGGAGATTTTTTCAATCAATACTTCTCTTTATTTGCCGATAACCACATGTTTTCTTTGGATTTGTATGCCACCAATGGGATTTGACATTTTGCTTACTATCTCAGGTATGTTTATTTTTAAATTTAATTTTTTACAATTATATTTATATTTATTTATGTATGTAGGGTTTTGAAATTAAATTTGCATTAGATTATCTTGCATTACCTAAAAAAACTTGCATTTTTATAATTCTAGATACAAATTGAATGATGGACCCATTGCATGAAGAAAATGTAGAATAACACCATGAACACATTGATTTTGCACAAGAAGAAGTTCAATTGTATGAATAATACAATGCAAAATGTCAATAGTTACAAATAATTATCAATGGTTTTCATCACTCCTCAGCTGATACTTCATGAAAATCACTTGATAATACACTATAGACTAATTTTAATGAAGTGAGAAATGTAACTTCACAACTTGATACAATGTTGCACTGAAGAGAGGTCCTAAAACAATTTTATTCAAATAATTTATCACGTGAAGATGTTAAGAAAAAAATAACAAAATAAGATGTTTGTGCTTTGTTTGTTGAACCTAGAACAAACCAACCACCACTGATGAATTGAAAACATATTAGTATTGATTGGGGTGTTCATGAGGGGATAAGAAATAACTTTTGGGATAGGTGGTGGATGGTGTTTGATGAGCCTCCATGTAAAAATAATGAGGTTCCATTATACTTTTTAAGAAAACTCTATTTTGAGTCTGTGTTGCTATTAATTCAATATTATTTTGATATTAAGGCTTCCCAAGGTAGGGGAGGTGGGTCTTCATTTGATAAACCTAGTGTTAGGTGATACCAAAACCGTCCTAACCGAGTTCAAAGAAATAGAAGGATGGTAACACATACTTCTATCCCCAAAATGTTGTATCATAGTGTACAAATGGCACCCCTGAGGTAGTTACGAGTTTGACACGAGTTATAATTGACCATGGTATACAAGCATTGAATACTTATGCTCAGCATACAGGTGATGAGACATCTAGTAGCAGTATTGGTGTTAGTGGTAGTGGTGTTAATGGTGTTAGTGGCACTAGTACTGGTAGTAGTGGTAGTGGCACTACTAGTTTAAGTGGTATTGGAATTGGTATTGGTACTATTTTCCCTCTTCCTACTCATGTTATAGTTCATATGCATCATTACATATCATATGGGAGGAAGTGTAAGGGTCCTCCTATTCAAGTGCAACATACACAAAATACATTTGTGGAGACTATACCTACCTTTATGTAGTGTGTACTAGTACCCAAAAATTTGTCATATACAATTACTTTAGAATCTCATAACACTAGTACTTATCATTATATTCCATTTATAGTTCCTTCAATACCTCAAGACACCAAGACACCTGAGTGTATTCCTTTTGTAGATGATTCAAGACCTCAAAAGATTAGCATGCTAGAGCATACGTCACCTATAGATTCTTCAACAATGCATGATAATAGCATGTCAAACACTATCCAATTGTAGTAACTTTACCCACTCCTCTTAGGACACATCATCCTATTATGGAGGAGTTATCTACTTCATCATTTGTATTTGATACACGTGTAATTTTAATTATAGGTTTTTTATGTTTGTAAAAGAATATTAAGTTTATTTTCTAGTATGTGTTTACTTAAGTGACTAATTTATTTGACTAAACTTTTTATTTGTTATTTTTATAGATGATTATTGATATTTTGGGTAGCTCAGCAGGCTTCTATTCTATTGAAGAGACCACAATTGGCACTAGTGTACCCTATACTAAGGTTTATAAACTTTCAAATTACATATTTATTCATGTATATTTATTGTCCCTTGAATAAAAAATTATGTTTTAAGATATATATTATAGTCATAGATTTTTTATCATGCTCATTGGATTCACACATTATTCATTTATTGGTTTTATAGATGATGAGGGGTGTTATGGGCATCCCTCATGGATGACAAGATGGTTTTCCTGGGTTGGGGTTACATCTGAGGATCCACTTTCTCCATATTAGGTCATGATTTAGGGATGGAGATTGGTGAGAACACATAGTAAAATTATTTTTTAGATTCAGGCAATGATATTCTATGTCATATTTGCATAAATGTATGCACATCTAGATCTAATAATATATGTATGCTCCATAAGATTTTCCATTATGGGTGTATACATGTTATCATAGCCTTAGACAACCATTTAGATGGAATACGATGAGTCTAGAATCATTTTACAAAAAAATTTAATTAAAAAATTAATCATTTTTAATATATAATTTTAATGCATTAAATTTAATACTTCATATGTTGTACAATCATGAAAATTTTTAGAGGTTGCGGATCAAATATTTTATGACTCACATGTTGAGAGGAGAGTTTATCCTCGTATTGAGGCATCCAACACCCCTGGATCTACATCTATGATAATAAAGTACAATTTATTTCAAGGGAATGAGGAGCAGGAGAGCTAGTTGTGCTAGAGGTCTAGTTATAGGCATAATCGATTTTGTATACCTATGTGCCCCACAATGTATGCCCATATGGTGTATTTTGTATATGTACATGTTATGGTCTACATTTTTTCTTGATATGTGTCCTACTATTTATTTTGAATTATGACATAGAACTTTGCATATACACATATATTATTTTAAAAATAGGCTTCCTTTACATATGTGTATTTTCTATTTTGATCATTTAATGTTTACACATATTATTGGTTAGTGATCATTATTACTTCATGTGGGGATTTTAAAAAATCCATATTTTTCTCTAATTTAGGTTCTTCATAATTACATATATTTTATATTTACATGTGATATTTACTATTTACTTGTTTCATTTACATTTCATTACATATCGATTTAGACGTGTGATGTAAGTGGACTTGTGATCAATTTTAGGGATGTATTTATTTCTATAAAAGCATCTAGACAAACACATTTTTAATCATGTACATATTCTTCTATGCATGTTTGTATATGATTGTCTTGAGTAAAGAGTCTTGATAATGTTTAAGTTCTCATAAGTCCATTGATGTAGGAACATTAGAACATGTTTCATTCAATGATGTAAATACCATGAATTATAATTGTAAATATCCTTGTAAGATCTTATGAGGTCTTAAGAAGTCCTTTTAGTCCTAATAAGCCTTACTTGAGGCATTAGATGTGTATCTTATGACTTTGGGGAGTTTTCCTCCAAGTGAAGAATTCAAATATTTGAATACTTGAATAATTTTATTAAGGCATGAAAGCCATTGTGGTAAGTTTTAAAAGGTAAGAGGAGGATAAATTACCTATCTTAAACATGTTTCACCCTTAAACTAGTCAAAATCTATCTCAAAGAAGAATTGCAACGTCTGAAGATAAATTAAGCAAGTTTAAAGTAGTTTAAGAATGGTGATGAGACCATAAAATGGATCATTATATCCATGAAATAACATATTTTTTCCTTGCATAATAAGTGGATCTATGTTTATTTTCCATTCTTTTTAATAATTCATTCTAAAGTTTGTGGATGGTATTATCATACAACCTCTTAAGGAGGAATCTTGAGGAAATAAGCCTTTAGTAGGCTCTTTGTATATGGTAGAGTGTTTCATTTGTATGTAGATAAGTTGTTCCTAAAGAATAAATGAAAGATAAGGCCATTGGAATGCCTTCACAGGCTTAAAAGCCTTGTAAATGGTATGTGTTAGTCTTTATGTGTATGTTCTTTATGCATTTCTATGTTTTTGAGCTAGAAGAGTCTTAATTAATGATGCTAAAGAGTGTTTGATTTGTTTTTACATCTTGATAAGGTTCATATACACAAAGAAAAGGCAATTTAAGACTATTTTAGTCCTTGTGATACTTAATATTTATATTTGATAATGTTTCTTTTGGTTGAAGCTTGTTAAAACAAGGTTTTATGTACTAGAAATCATGCAAAGCTTATAGCTAGGAATAAATCATTTGTTATCGAGCCTTAGTTTCAAAAGATAAAAGTTGAGGGATGTTCATACATAGCTATATAATTAGATTTTAGGTATTGAAGTGTAAATTTTTCCAAGTTATGAAATTATTTATAAACAACCTGCTTGTTATCTTAAACAAATCTAAAGCTAAAGATTTGAGCAAAATTTCATTTTAGAAAAAATTAAGGTTTTTTGATAAGTTTTAAGACATTTTGAGTGTGTAAGGTTATAGTATAAACCTAAAAATCCAATTGGAAGTCATTGAAAGTGGTTATAACACTCAAAAATGAAAAATCTCAATCCTAGACCTGTCATACATTGTCCTTAGGGCTTGACAATAAATGGAAGCCAATTTTATCTCCAACCACATGGTGGAAATTTCTAAAAACTTTTAATATGATGTATTTTGGCATGCTATAGAGGATGGAAGTGTTTTCAGGTCCATTGGAGATGGTTCACATGTATGGAGGTGGTGTTGCAGGCTCAAATGGGGTTAATTAGGCCTAATTATAAATTGAAGCTATGTAGTTTGATTGTTATAGAGATACAATATGGTTATGAAAATTTGTTACTAAACCTTTAAAATCTCATGCATGATCAAATTGAAGTCAAAGAATGTGGTTTAAGCAAAAGTCTAGAGAAAGTTGACATTGTTGAAGAGTAATTATTGAAGAAGTTGAGTCAATTGAGGATTGTAGGAAAAACATGAGGGATAGAGACAAGCCATCAGCTCCCACACTTGAATAAATGAATCCTATAAGAAACCCTAGGAATATTGTCTCTAAATACACATGAGCAAAATGCAGTAATGAGTTTTCTCTCATAACCAAATCTCTCTTAAATGGTTAAAAGTTCATCAGTGGAGGGTATATATTCTGACTCATTAGCCCAATCGATGAACCATTTGTGTCAACATATCTCAATGTGCATTTTAAGGATAGAACATTTATTGTTTAGTCTCCATTGGGCCCTAGGAATGAAGGTTGCAGTTGATCAAACACATCCCTGAAGATAATTTGAGCCTCCCTAAGTGTGCAAATTGAGTGAACTTTGGTCATGTATTACAGAATAACTATGAGGGATAGAGATGATTTGTCAGCTCCCACACTTGCATAGATGAGTCTTCCAATAAAACTTAGGATTATTCTTTCTAACTCGATGTGAGTGAGAAATATGTGGAAATGAGTTTTCCCTCGTAACCAAATCTCTTTTAAAGGGCCAAAATTTTGTCAGTAGGGACATATATTCTGACTCGTTAACCCAATCAACTAACCATATATCTAGGAAAGTTTAGATGATCATTTTAAGGCTAGAATGATCATTGTTTGGTCTCTATCAAGCATTAGGAGTGAAAGTTACAATTGATCAGATATATCCCTTAAGATAATTTGAGTGTCTCTAAGTATGTAAGTAAGCAAACTTTAGTCATACATTATCAGATAACCATGATGGATAGAGATGAGCCATTAGCTCCAACACTTGCATGGATGAGTCCTCTAATAAACCTTAGGATTATTTTCTCTAACTTGATGCAACCGAGATGTGGAAATGAGTTTTATCTTGTAGCCAAATCTCTCTTAAAGGTCTAAAATTTGGTCATTAGGGGTGTATATATTGAATCTTTAGCCCAATAGATGAACTATCTTTCCTGACACCTCTAGATGAGAGTTTTAAAGTTATAACAGTCATTATTTGGTCTTTATCATGCCCTAAGAGTGAAGGTTATAGTTAATCAGACACATCTGTAAAGAGAATCTGAGCATCCCTAAGTGTGCAAACTGAGTGAACTTTGATTGCATGTTGCAAGAGAATTATGAGGGCTAGATATGAGCCATTAGCTCCCACACTTTTAGAATGAGTCCTCTAAGAAATTCCAATATTATTATCTCTAAATCAACATGAAAGGTATAGACTTTGATGAATTTTTTCTCCTATTATTAAAATGACTTCTATTTAAACTATTTTGAGGATAGTTGCAGTGAAAGATTTTCATCTATAACAATTGGATGTGAAGACTTAATTCCTTTATGGGGACTTGAAGGAGGAGATATACATGGTTCAGCCACTAGGTTATAAAGTCAATGGTAAGGAGGAGTTAGTGTGCAAACTGATGAAGAGCTTGTATGGCCTTAAACAAGCTCCTAAGAAATCATATCTAAATTTTGATAGTTTCATGTTAGAACAAGGTTATTCTAGATGTCATTCTGACCATTGTATGTACTTCAAGAGATTTGATAATGAAAGTTATATTATCCTACTTTTGTATGTAGATGAGATGTTGGTGACAAGGTCTAACATGTAGGATATTAATGTACTCAAGAGAAAGCTGGGTGATTCTTTTGTTATGAAGGATCTAGGTGCTATGAAATAGATCCTTGGGATGCATATATCTAGAGATAGAAAGAATCATACATTGACACTATCGTAGGAAGAGTACATCAAGAAATTATTAGAGAGGTTTAGTATGTATAATGTGAAACATGTTGGGACTCCTTTGGTAGGCTGCTTTAAGTTAACAAAGGAGCAGAGTCCCAAGACATAAGAAGAGAAGAATCACATGTACAAGATCCCTTACTCATTAGCAGTTGGTAGTTTAATGTATGCAATGGTGTGTATGAGGCCCGATATTGCACATGTAGTGAGAGTGGTAAGTATAATCATGAGTGATCCAGGAAAGGAGTACTGGTAGGTATTTAAATGGATTCTTTAGTATTTAAGAGGAACCATGGATTCAGTGCTATGTTATGGTAGATTATATGTTACTCTATGGGGATATGTTGATTCAGACATGGAAAGAAATTTGGATGGTAACAAGATCACTATTGGGTATGTATTTATTGTGGGTGGTGCAGTGGTGAGTTAGATCTCACATCTAAAGAAAGTGGCGGCACTTTTTACCATAGAGGCTGAGCATGTTACAACTATAGAGGTGAGCAAGAAGATGATATGGCTATAGATACTGATGGAAGAGTTGGGACACTAATAAGGAAAAATTGTACTTTTAGTGACATTATGAGTGCCATTCACTTAGCTAAGAACTCAACATTTAACTCTAGGATAAATCATATTCAGTTGAGATATCACTTCATTCAATCAATATTGGAGGAAGATCAATTGAAGCTGGGGAAGAAACATACAGATGAGAACCTTGTAGATATGTTGACCAAGGTGATCATGAGAGTGAAGTTGAAATTTTGTTCAACTTCAATTGGTCTCCATGGATGAGGAAGATCAGGATGAAAAGTTTGTGCAATGGGTGCAGCAATGGGAAGTTATGAATTCTAACTTTAAGTGGGAGAATTGTTAGGTGTGAAGTTACTATTAACATAAACACTATTCATATGGCACTATTCATGGGTCAATATTCATGGATGAGGTGGTAATGGTGATGAGGTAGGTGAGGTGACTCCTAGGTGATGTGTCATAGCCCATAGGGTATCTTTCATTATTAGAAAGGTGGGATAGAGATGTGGGGCTAATTTCTCCACTAGTCACATGTGTTTCCTTTGTTTTTTCATGTGGGGAGCATGTGGGGTGTCTCTATTGAGAGGAATAAGTGAGTGGATGTGTGGGGCATAATTTTGTGGAGGATCCACTATCTTAGTGCCTAGCTAAGGACAAGAGATGATTTAGCATCTTTTGGTCTTTAGTGGATGAGTGGAGCACCAAGTTTGGATGCTTGTGAAAGCGGAGGACAAGGGACAAAAGGTCACAAGGAGGTGGTGATGATTTTGCATAAATAATCTCCAATTTGTTTTGTAATATGTACAAAGTGGAAGGCATTGTTTAGTGTCCATTTATGCATCCACTTAGAATGTGGTGCAATTTTCTTCTCTCTCTTTGTTTCTCCTTCATTCCTTTCTCTTTGTAATTTAGCTTTAAGTATGAGGTGCATACTTGGTCATGAATGTAAGAAGGTTGAATTTTATGCATTATAAGCTTGGTTTTAATATTGGTGAATTGAAAGAAGAATAAAGAGGTGTAATAGAGTGTGAGGATAGTGTGAGTAATAGGTTGATTGTCACAAGATCATATTATCAAGATTCTACTACAAATAAAAATAGCTACAAACTTCTCCATGGATGGTGCCCAAGTTGGGTAAACCATGTTATCTTTGGTGTTGTGGTTTGCATTTCATTTCCATTTCTATTTTACATCTTTGATTTGCAAAGTATTTAATTTTTGTTTCATAGTTTCCCCAATTGATTGCAACTTAATGGAAGATAAATTCCACATTGATTTTATCCTAATAATATATACTGGATCATTAGCCCAATCAATGAACCATATTTCCTAACACATCTAAATAAGACTTTTTAAGTTATAATAGTCATTATTTGGTCTCCATTGTGCCCTAGGAGTGAAGGTTACAGTTGATCGAATGCATCCTTGAAGAGAATCTAAGTGTCCTTAAGTGTGAAAACTTAGTGAACTTTGATTGCATGTTGCAGTATAATTTTGAGGGCTAGAGATGAGCCATTAGCTCCCACACTTGTATAATGAGTCCTCTAAGAAATCCCAAGAGGATTATCTATAACTCAATGCAAAATGAGTTTTCTCTCACAGCGAAATCTCTCTTAAAAAGATAAAAGTTGGTCATCATGGGGCATATATTTTGACTCATTATCCCAATCGATGAGCCATCTTTATCAACACATCTATATGGGCATTTTAAGGCTAGAACAACCATTTTTTGATTTCCATTAGGTACTAAGAGTGAAGGTAGCAGTTGATTGGATGCATCCATGAAGAGAATCTAAGCATCCCTAAGTGTGCAAATTGAGTGAACTTCGATCGTGCATTGCAAGATAATTTTGAGGGATAGAGGTGAGCCATTAGCTCTCACACCTGCATGGACAAGTCCTCTGATAAATTATATGAGTATTCTCTCTAACTAGATGCAAGCAAGATACAGTAATAAGTTTTCTCTCACAGCTAAATCTCTCTTAAAGGGCCAAAACTTGGTTAGTGGGGGCATATATTCTGACTCATTATCCCAATCGTTGAACCATCTTAGCCAAAACATATAGATAGGAATTTTAAGGCTATAAAAACCATTTTTCAATCTCTATCAAGCCCCATGAGTGAAGGTTGTAGTTGATTGGATGCATCCCTGAAGATAATCTAAGCATCCTTAAGTGTGCAAGCTAATCAAATTTTTGTCACACTTTATAGGATAACCATGATGGGTAGAGATAATATATCAGCTCCCATACTTGCATGGATGATTCCTCTAATAAATACTAAGAGTATTCTCTCTAACTATATGTGAATAAGATACAATAATGAGTTTTCTCTCACAGCCAAATATCTCTTAAAGAATCAGGTCAGTGTGGGCATATATCTTGAATCATTAGCTCAATCAATGAAAGGTCTACATGGGTAGGTCTAGATGGATGTTTTAAGTCAAGAATGATTTTTATCTAGTCTCCATCGAGCCCCAAGAGTGAAATTTTTAGTTGATTAGATGCATCCCTTAAGAAAATCTGAGCATCATTGAGTGTGTAAACTAAGTAAACTTTGGTCATACATTATAGGAGAATTATGAGGGATAAAGATAAGTCATTATCTCTCAAACTTGTAAATATGAGTCCTCTAAGAAAATCCAAGAGTATTCTCTCTAACTTGACATGAGTGAGATGTGGAAATGAGTTTTCTCTCACAACCAAATCTCTCTGAAAGGGCCAAACATTGGTCAATAGAGGTCATATATTCTAATTCAATATCCAAATTGACAAATACTCTTTACCATCATGTTTATATGGGTGTTTTAAGTCTATAAAAACCATTTTTTGATCTTTATCGGGCCCCAAGAGTGAAGGTTGCAGTTGATTGGATGCATTCCTAAAGAGAATCTGAGCATCCCTGAGTGTGCAAATTGAATAAAATTCAATCATGTATCATAGAAATGTGATATATAGAGATGATACATCATCTCTCACACTTGGACAAACAAGTCCTTTAAGAAATCGTAGGAGGGTTCTCTCTAAATCGATATGAGCAAAACATGATAATGAGTTTTCTCTTACAGCCAAATCTCTCTTAAAGGGTCAAAAGTTGGTTAGTGGGGGGCATATATTCTAAATAGTTATCCCAATAAATGAACCATCTTTCTCAGAACATCTAGATGGGTTTCTAATGTTATAATGGCCATTTTATGGTTTCTATCAAGCCCTAAGAGCAAAGGTCATAGTTGATCAAATGCATCTCTGAAGAGAATCTGAGCATCCTTAAGTGTACAAATTAAGAAAACTTCAGTTGCACATTTCAATAAAACTTTGAGGGCTAGAGATAATCCTTTAGCTCCCACACTTATACTAATGAGTCCTCTAAGAAATCCTAGGAGGATTCTCTCTAACTCAATGTGAGAGAGACATATTTTTTCTCCCAGTCAAATATCTTTTAAAGGGCCAAAAGTTAGTTAATGGGGGCATATATTCTAAATCATTAGCCCAATAGATGAACCATCTTCACTAACACATCTAGATGGGCATTTTAAGGTTATAAAAACCATTTTTTGGTTTATGTCGAGCCCTAAGAGTGAAGGTTACATTTGATCAGATGCATCTTAGAAAAAAAATTGAGAGTTTCTGAGTGTAAAAACTAAGCAAACTGAGGTCACACATTGCAAGAGAACCATGACGGATAGGACATGATCTATTACTCCCATACTTGCATAGATGAGTCCTCTAAAAAATCCCAAGAGGATTATATCTAAATCAATGCAAGCGAGATGTGATAAAGAGTTTTCTCTCACAACCAAATCTCTCTTAATGAGCCAAACATTGGTCAATGGGGCTATATATTATAACTCATTAGCCTAATTGATGAAATATATTCATAGAGACATCTGAATTGGCATTTCAAGGCTATAACAACCATTATATCGTCTTTATTGGGCCCTGCGAGTGAAGGTTACAGTTGATCAGATGCATCCCTTAAGAGAATCTCAGTGTCCATGAATGTGCAAACTAATCCAACTTTTATCACATATTATAGGAGAACTATGAGGGATAAATATGAGTCATTAGATTCTACACTTTCATGGATTATTCCTCTAATCAAATCTAGGAGGATTCTTTCTAACTTAATGTGTGTGAGATGTGGCAATGAGTTTTCTCTTGCAACTAAATCTCTCTTAATAGTCCAAAAGTTGGTCAATGGGGGTTGTATATTCTGAATTATTATCCTAATAGATGAATCATTTTCATTGACATATCTATATGGTAATTTTAAGGCTAGAACAATCATTATCTAGTCTTTGTTGGGCCTTGGGAGTGAAGGTTACAGTTGATCGGATACATCCCTTAAGACAAACTCAACATCTCTAAGTATACAAACTGAGCTAACTTATGTTATACATTACAAGAGAAAAGTGAAGGATAAATACAAGATGTAAAGTCCCACACTTTCATGGACAAGTTATTTAAGCAACCCCAGGAGGATTCTCTATAACTCAACATGAGTGAGACACAACAATGAGTTTTCTCTTGCATCCAAATCTCTCTTAATAGGCCAAAAGTTGGTGAGTGAGGCCATATATTCTAACTCATTAACAAAATAAGAAAAACATATTCATGACACATTTATATTGTAATTTTAACGATATAAAGGTCATTACACAATCTCTATCGAGCCTCGAGAGTGAATGTTGCAGTTAATTGGATGCATCCATTAAGAGAATCTTAGCATCCACAAGTGTGTAAACTGAGCCAACTTCTATCACACATTGTAGGAGAACTATGAGGGTTAGATATAATATATCAGATCCCACACTTTCAAGGTTGAGTCCTCTAAGCAATCTTAGGAGGATTCTCTATAAATTGATGAGAGTGAAATACGATAATGAGTTTTTCTATCACAACCAACTCTCTCTTAATGGGCTAAAAGTTAATTAGTGGGGGCCATATATTCTGACTCATTATCCCAATTAATGAACCATATTTACCAATAAATTCAAATGGGTATTTTAAGGCCAGAACAACCATTTTTTAGTTTCATTTGGGCCCTAAGAGTGAAGATTATAATTGATTAGATGCATCCCTGAAGAGAATTTGAGCATCCCTGAGTTTGATAATTGAGCCAACTTCCATCACACATTTCAAGATAATCATGAGGGATAGAGATGATTCATCATCTCCCAAACTTGCATGGATTATTCCTCTAATCAACCCTAAGATGATTCTCTCTAACTCTATGTGAGTGAAATTTGGTAATGATTTTTCTCTCAACCAAATCTCTCTTAATGGGCTAAAAGTTGGTAAGTTAGGGACGTATATTCTAATTCATTATCCCAATCAATGAATCATCTTCACTAAAATGTTCAAATGGGAATTTTAAGGCTAGAACAACTATTTTTTGGTCTTCATTAGGCATCAAAAGTAAAGATTATAGTTGATCAAATGCATCCCTTAAGAGAATCTCAACATCCTTGAATGTGTAAACTAAGCCAGCTTTTGTTGTGCATTACAGGATAATTGTGAGGCCTAGAGATGAGCCATCAGCTCCCACACTTGCATAGATGAGTCCTATAATCAAATCTAGGAGGATTCTCTCTAACTCAATATGAACGAGATGTGGTAATGAGTTTTCTCTCACAGTTAATTCTCTCTTAAAGGGCTAAAACTTGGTCATTGGGGCCCATATATTCTATTTCATTAGCTAAATCAATTAACCATATTCACCAACATGTTTATATGGGTGTTTTAATTCTAAAATGACCATTTTGTAATTTTCATCAGGCCACAAGAGTGAAGGTTGTAGTTGATCAGATGCATCCTTGAAGAGAATCTCAACATCCTTGAGTGTGCAAACTAAGCCAACTTGCATCGTGCATTATAGTAGAACTGTGAAGATTGGAGTTATCATCTCTCACACTTACATGGACAAGTCCACTAGATAACCCCAAGATTATTCTCTCTAACTCAATCTAAGTGAGACATGGTAATGAGTTTTTTCTCATAACTAAATCTCTCTTAATAGGCCAAAATTTTATTAGTGGGGGTCATAGATTCTAAATTGTTAGCCAAATTGATGAACCATATTCATCAATATGTCAAGATAGGTGTTTTAATGATATAACAATTATTTTTTAGTCTTCATTGTGCCTCAAGAGTGAAGGTTGAATTTGAACGGATGCATCCCTTAGGAGAATCTCAGCATCCCTGAGTGTGTAAAGTGAGCCAACTTCCAGCATGCATTGTAGGATAACTATGAGGGTTAGATATGAGTCATCATATCCCAAACTTACATGAATGAGTCCTCTAATTAACCCATAGGGATTATCTCTAATTTGAAATAAGTGAGACATGGTAATGAGTTTTCTCTTGTAGCTAAATCTCTCTTAATAGGCCAAAAGTTGGTCAGTAGGGTCATATATTTTGACTCATTAGCCCAATAATTGAACCTTATTTGCCAACACATATATATGGGTGTTTAAATTTAAAAAAAACCTTTATTTTTTCTTCATTGGATCTCAGGTTTGAATGTTTTAGTTAATCGGATGCATCCCTTAAGAGAATCTCATTGTCCCTAAGTGTGCAAACTAAGCCAACTTCCATCACACATTATTAGAACACCATGAGGGATAGAGATAATATATTAACTCCCACCCTTGCATGCATGAGTCCTCTAAGTAATCCCAAGAGGATTCTCTCTAACTCTATGTGAGTGAGATGCGGTAATGAGTTTTCTCTCGCAATTAAATCTCTCTTAAAAGGCCAAAAGTTAGTCAGTGGGGGCTTTATATTTTGACTTGTTAGCCCAATCAATGAACCATCTTTGTTGAAATATCTTTATCAGTATTTTAATACTATAACATCTATTCTATAGCCTTTTTGGGCCTCAAGAGTGAAGGTTGCATTTGATCATATGCATCCCTTAAGAGAATTTCAACATCTTTGAGTGTACAAACTGAGTCAACTTTCATCGTGCATTAGAGGAGAACTGTGAGGGATAGAGATGAGCCATTAGCTCTCATACTTTTATGGATAAGTCCTTTTATAAATCCTAGGAGGATTCTCTTTAACTCAACATGAGCGAGACATGACAATGAATTTTATCTCATAACTAAATCTCTTTTAAAGGGCAAAAAATTGGTTAGTGGGGATTGTATATTCTGACTCATTAGCCCAATTGATGAACCATCTTTACCAACACATCTAAATGAGCATTTTAAGGCTATAACAGTTATTTTATCATCTCCATCAAGCCCTGAGAGAGAAGGTTATAGTTGATCAGATGCATCCCTTAAGAGAATTTTGGTGTTCATGAGTGTACAAACTGAGCTAACTTCCATCGCATGTTTCAAGAGATTCATGAAGGCTAAAGATGAGTTGTCAACTCCCACACATGCATAAATGAGTCCTCTAATCAAGCTTAATAGGATTATATTTAACTCAACATGAATGATATGTGACAATGAGTTTTCTCTCATAGCCAAATCTCTCTTAATGGGCCAAATGTTGGTTAGTGGGGGCATCTATTTTGACTTGTTAGCCCAATCAATGAACCATTTTCACTAACACATCTGAATGGGCATGTTAAGGTTAGAATGACTATTTTTTATTCACCATCAAGACCCATGAGCTAAGATTTTAATTGATCATATGTATCCCTTAAGAGAATTTTAACATCTCGAGTGTTCAAACTAAACCAACTTCCATCGTGCATTGCAAGAGAAACATGAGGGATAAAGATGAGTAGTAAGCTCCAAAACTTGAATGGATGAGTCTTATAAGCAACCCCAAGATGATTATCTCTAACTTGATGTGAGTGATACATGACAATGAGTTTTCTCTCGCATTCAATTCTCTCAGAATGGACCAAAAGTTAGTTAACGAGGGTGTAAATTCTGACTTGTTAGCCCAATCGATGAACCATCTATGAGAGCATTTCTAAATGGGTGTTTAATAGGTATTTTAGATATAATCCAAGTGTTATTAGCTGAAAAGAGGTCTTGTGGGATAAAAAATAGCTGACTATGTTTGTGTTTCTTATAGGTGTTTGATGAAAGACCTAAAAAAGATAAGAATTGATTGTTTAGCCTTATTCTTTGGATTCTAACATTGTATGAAGGTTAATTAAGGTAGTATGATCACTACACAACACATCAAAAAGGTGTTTTAAATTATTTTTTGATTTCATAGGGTTAGATCAAGTATGAAGGCTAAATTAGGCCTATAAGACAAGGCTCATAATATCAGGTCTGTAGACCATAATTACAGCCTATATAAGATTATTTCCTTGTATTCTTGAAAGGACAAATAGAGAGAAGGTGAAAACTTATTTTCTTGAGGTAGATAACATTAATATGAATTATTTTTTTGCTTCTCTTTGTTCCAATAAGATAATTTTCTCTACTCACAGCACTAACCATGTGAAGTTGGAAGCTCATCTGGTGGCATTAACCTACATTAGATGAAAGAGTTATTAAAACTCTTTAGAAAAGATCTCTCCAATGGTACAATACCATATCCATTGATGTTTCAACATAAACAAAGGAATAAACCAATTAAACCTCTAATAATTATTATTCACCAAAGAGATAAAAATGTATTATGAAGCATAGTATTACAAAAAATTCACTTGCTTATATAAGTAAGGCAAAGCAAGAAGCAAGCTCAACTAGTCGATGTGGGACTAAAGTTCACATAAGACAAACCTATCAAAAATGAGTAAAATATACTCTAACACCCCTTTTAAGTGGATCTAGGGGATAATAATAGAGGATGTAGTGTGAGATCATGTGTCCTTATGAACACCAATCCATCATGTTAGAGTACATGGATGTCAAGTCATTTTAACTGCCAAATCGAAGTAGGAGTGGTGTTAAATATGAGGATCACTAAATACAAATACTATGCTCCAAATTACTAGGTAGAATGATGAATGTGAAGAAGCATAGATTGAACACCCTCCAACATCATAGTGAAGTGAACACAAAGGCTTGTAGGGATGCCACATTAGTGTCACCGATGGAGATACCACATTGATATCACTATAAGAATCGCCAAGAAGGCCATGGAGTCAAGTAACAATCCTCATATGAGTTCCAACAAATAAAGTGCTTGAATAAGATTCTCATGTACAAAGGAGAAATCCATAAAGTACTTAAAAGTGCAAAAATACATATAACTCTCATGAAGTGGAGAAAAGAGAGAAAACTCATAGAAAAAACTCCCTCATAAAGAGAGAAAAGAAGAAGAGAGAGATAGAGAAAATCCATCCAAAGATATGCTAAATAAATCCACACTCCAAGTACTCACAAGTCACAAAAAATCTCAATCTGCACAAGTGGTTCAAATCCACTACTCAATCACAAAATAACTAACTTTGGGCTTCACTAGAATAGCTTCAATCAAGAACATTGTTAGTGGTGATGAAAGTACAATGTGTGCAAGGAATGCTCAACATCAAGAAGTAGAATATACATCACATGCCCCCCATACTACTAAATGGATGAAATAGATAAAAAAGTGTTTGCATGAGTGATCTAAATCCATTACTCGAACATCAAATAATTTGAGAATATATACACTAGAATAGCTCCAAACAAGGAAACTAAAAACTATCAAAAATGGTGTCAAAAATATAGAAAAGATATCTCAAAATATGATGGCCCATAGTGGTGATGGAAAAGACAAGCAACTGATGAAGTGACAAGGTGCTCAAAATAGAGCACATAAACACATGTAGGGGTACAAAGTTGAATGAGCAAACCCCCCATGTCACTTTATAAATAAGTGCAAGTAAAATATAACACATACACAAAAAACCCTAGATGGAGACAAGGAAGACACTAATCTTCACCAAAATAGCTTTAAATGAGGATATTGTTGACCTATAAAATAATTCATCAAGAGAGATGCTCCAAAAATAAGGAAGTAGAAATGTGTCTCCATAAAAGAAGGCAAGATGCTAAGAAAGGGGTCTCAATGAGACAAGACATAAATACCAGTGTGTCAAAGTATTAATGCATGTTGTGAGTTAATAAAAGAGTGTAGAAAATGATGAAAAAAGCCATGGTATATGCAAAACACACCAGAGAATGATCAACATCCGAAAAAAAATGTGCAAAGCACACGCAAAAAGACATCAAGCTCAGTCAAAAATACATCTGAGATGTGTATATGAAGTACAATGTAGGACCCATAGCACAAGAAACCTCATAGTTGTGATAATGTAAACTCAATGATAAGACGTCAGACTTAGCTGAAAATGCATCCATGAGTGCAACAAAATAGGACAATGCAATCGAGAAGAAGCAGGAAGGAAGTTTGTGTTGCCTATGAGGGGGTCTGACCTCCTACAATACCAGATCTCACCCTTCAATCTATGATAAAATAAAAATATAAGGTATGTGAAAAACAATGAATAATCACTCAACAAATGCTTAAAACATATAAAAATGTGTCGCCACTAAAATGTCACCATAAATCGTAGTAAAGGTAGTAAAACCAATGCGAAGGGACCCCTAGAATATGACACTTCATAAAATAGTGCATTTTTATAATTTAATGACACCAATGGATAGATAATCAAAAACATGCACTTTTGAAAAAAATAGAACTCAAATCTGAGTTATGGTTCAAAAGTTATAAGTGTTTTGATTTTCCATAAAAATGGGTCAAAACAATTAAAAATCACTATAATCTAGTTTTTTAGAGTAAATCAGAGACAAACATAAGCATGTAACCAGTTGTTGGAACTGTAATTTCACCATAGACTTATAAAATCCAACAAAAGTGAAAAATAATCTTTCTAGTTAACTCGAGATGCATGCAAGTTTGTTTTAATTTCTCTTTAAGCAAAAATTACATCTAGTAAGGGAAAAAAAATGAAATTTCTAGTTGTGTAAAGAGGAAAGAAGGAGAATATTGTTTGTGTTTACTGAGAGGAGTATCAAGGTTGTTTTCCACTTTTCCAATTGTGTTAAGAGGATAGAAGGTGGATTACAAATGCCTTTCACCTAACAAGTGGTTGAGGAATATGATGTAAAAGAAAACTCCTTTCCTTAGAATCCACAGTCAGAGTGACAGTGGCCTTCCATTTTGACAAAGAAGGTAGAATTGGCAGTGATTTTAACTTTCCAATGCCTCCCTAGTGGTATCTAATGCAAATTCCAATGCCTCCAACTAGATGTGGAAAAGAACACTAAAAAGAACTATGTAGTCTAACTTCCAAAAAATATTCAACTTCTAGCATTTTTCTCCACCCTCCAATGCAACACCTGGAGAAGGAATGTAGGCCCCATGCAGACTAACAAATAGCATTTGCTACAATGTTGATTTCAATGCCAAGCTCAATGTGTCAATGCCAAACTTAAAACGTTTTTCTTCCAATGTCAATTGTAGATAAAGAGAAGATTAACTACCTTAGGGAAAAAAAACACAGCTCTGATACAGTAAATGCTATGCAAAAAAAATTGCTGGAAAAGGATGCAATGAGAAACAATCTTTGCTAGAAAAGGATGCCAATGTTGAGAGTATGATGCTAAAGCTACAACACTTTTCATCACTCTCTATAAAACACAACTTTTCCAATGCTCTACCAATTTATTATAAATTAGTGGAAAAAGCCACATAATATATGTGCATATCAGAAAAAAAAAAAAAAAAAAAAAAACAAACAATGCAATCTTCTTCTTTATGATGCTAAATGCAGATGTAGAGTTACAATGCCTAAATTTGGAATTTCAAAGCTACCTCTATCTTTCCTCATATCATGCCACAATCTGAAACATCAATATCTCCACTCTAAAATTTGCAGATCTGGAAATGAAACAACTGATGTCATAACTAGATCTTAAAAGAGAAACACTAAGGTTAAACAAACAACAACAAAATGAGATCTTCAATGCTTGCCTAAACTCAATGCAGATTTTGAAGATATTAGACAAAACTCAACATAAATAGATTTTATATGCATATTGAAAGGATGCCAAACTATGAATAGATTTGTTGATCTACTAACCACATTCCACAAAACCCAACAAATACATGGGAAAGAATCAAAGATTGCAAACAAATGGAAAAACTTGCAAAAAAAATTGCATAATAAATATCCTTGAACTCTTTCGAAGAAGAGTACGGCTTGTATTAAGTAATGGCTATTAGAGATGGCTGTGATATCATGAAAGCGTTATCAAAACTCTTCAGCTAAGATCTCTCCAATAGTGCATTACCACAGTCATTGATGCTTTAGCATAAACAAGGGAATAAACCAATTGAACACCAAACAATTGTTATTTATCAAAAAGATGAAAATGTATTACGAAGCATAATATTACGAAGAATGCAAAGTGATAAGCAAGCTAAACTAGTCAATATGGGACTAAAGTCCACATATGACAAACTTATCAAACATGAGTAAAAGATACTCTAACATTAAAATTGTTAGAAAAGAATTTAAATAGAAATAAGCACATAATGATAAAATAATTAAAAAATAAAATACATTAAATCAAATAAGTTAACTAAATTTGAAATACAAGATAAACTTACCAATTTAATCTACTGTACCTTCAAGATCAACTCTATTTGTAAGTGTTTTAAGAATTGCTTCATGGTTAGATTCACACACTTTCTATAAAATCTATTATGAGGCTTTCCATGATATTTGAATATTTGTATAAATAACTAAATTTGAATAATGAAGCACCAAGATGAAAATGTATCACGAAGCATAATATTACGAAGAATGCAAAGCGATAAGCAAGCTTAACTAGTCAATATGGGACTAAAGTCCATATAAGACAAACCTAGCAAACATGAGTAAAAGATACTCTAACATTAAAATTGTTAGAAAAGAATTTAAATAGAAATAAGCACATAATGATAAAATAATTAAAAAATAAAATACATTAAATCAAATAAGTTAACTAAATTTGAAATACAAGATAAACTTACCAATTTAATCTACTGTACCTTCAGGATCAACTCTATTTGTAAGTGTTTTAAGAATTGCTTCATGGTTAGATTCACACACTTTCTATAAAATCTATTATGAAGCTTTCCATGATATTTGAATATTTGTAGAAATAACCGAATTTGAATAATGAAGCACCACCCTGTGTGTTTCAAAATCCTTAAATAACAATTGTTTTATTTTTTATGATAGTAACTAAGAAGTCAAGTTCATATAACCACTACAGATCTAATGGAATAAATGAACTCGTCTCCATCCATGATATTTGTAGTTATTTTTTTGGCCTCTACACAATGACACAAGTAGTATTTTATTCCCTCATCATTATCCTCAGGTGTAATGACTGCAAAAACATGCCTTGCATTTAAAGTATAATAAAATTATAAGCACATATAGGAAAAATAAAGATATCACTAATAGAACTAAGGTTGTGCATTTAAATTAAAAATAAATTGTACCTGGTTGCACAAGATCTAAGATGTGGTCAAAGTCGACTGATGACACCATTTCATGATCCATTAATTATTGGAGTGAATGAATAATCTCTATAGGTGATATGGGTCTATAATATCATTTGTCAACCCATTATTTTGACTCACATTCATTCAAATTAAATTCCATACATTCAAAACAAAAACATGTCATATCCCTAATATAAATAGTCCATGAACTTGAATTTAAGTTTTGAACGGAGTAGAAAACACTCGATCTAAGTACTGTACTACAATTTTCATACTTTATCTTGTGTTGTTCCTCCATTAACCAAAAAAATCTTCGCACGTGAGAATATTTATCTTATCCATGACAAATCTTTTCATTACACTAAGCCATAATACTTGCAACATCGATTAAATTAGCACCATCTTTGTGTTTTCCTTATTCATTTTAAGGGCTCTTTTTACATATACACCTACACCATCACGTTCCCCTTTTCCATGTCAAGCCTCAAAGAAGCTCCAAAAATGTTAAACATCATTCGTCTTATGCATTCTACTTAACCAGTACAACATTCGATAATTTTTAAACTGTCTTGCACAATTGTCTAACCAAATGTAGTGTGTATCAAACATGATTTATATTGCATTCATATTTATATAAAATATCTCAAAATAATTTTGGATAAAATCTAGAGAATGTGATCTTTCATCATTCATATAAAAGTGATCCTCAAAATCTTTTTGTTATCACCTATGTTATCAGGTGCATGTCTAAATGTAATATGAATGAAAATTCCATCTTGAATTGAATTATAGTATTGGGATTGAATCTTATGTTGTGGTTGTAGTGTGCAGTTCTTGGCAAAGTCCACAACCAAAACAATAGTACCAATTGAAAAATTGTTCTTGCATAGCTTGAAATGATTATCTAACCATTTTGATTTTTGTGTGTGTTTTGCATATTGGTAGATAATATTCTTCTTGAATTTAAACATGAAATCTGATACATAGACTTTGGTATTAACCAACTCACATCTCGATGGCTATTTTTCATTTTTTAACACATAATTTACATATTTATACTTATTATAATCAATTAGTTACTTTCTAAATGCATGTGAAATTTCTTCATGTATACAGCTCATCAAATTTGACAAACCACCACAACTGTTATAAGTTCCATCTAAACATTATTTGGTGAAAAAAAATTCCCTTAGGACTTTAATAAAAAATACTTTGGAATATTCTCTTGATATCTTAGGTGGGGAAGACACCATACATTCCTGCATAATATCGTTAGTAAGGAAAGTACAATGTATATGATGAAAAACATAAAAATGCATAGCAAATTCAATATGTACCATACAACAACATGTGGTGTGTGCTTGGTTGATTTTAATATAGAAAGGCTTGCACATCTCAAAGGACCTTTGGCTAATTATCAATTGGCCATTAAATTTTTCAATAAACATTTTATAAAAATCTATTTGGGTCATTTCTAAGAAATGTTTTGCATGTGGCTCACAATTTTTTGAACTTTTTCTTCTTTTAAAAACATATTTTACATTAGATGAGACCCTTATGTTATCATGTCAAAAAAATTCAATAAAATGTCTTGTTACTTCAAATAATACCATATATTTTTGTGGGAATCTACCACTAAACGCCCAACAATCCATGAGTGAAGCGTCATCAAGCCTTGTTCTTATTTTACGACATTTATTAGAGTTTTTTACTCAAGTTTAAGGATTTAATTATTTCACTAAAATTCAAACTTTAGATATTGACTTACTATAAATTCCATTATTACTCATCTTTCCACATTACTATCTTTTTTCTAACTTTTATTGCTTATTGACTTAAATGCATTAAATATATTCTTTACTATTGTAGTATTTCTTCCCTCCATGTTAGATGTTTTTAACTCTAAATTATGCATCACAGGGTGCATTTTTTACATTTTGATTAATTGAATAAATAGGTGACATCATTTTGTATGGCTTTTATTCTCAAATGCATAGTCCTATACACGTTGAACATGATGTTAAACTGATATTTTTGACATTTTATATTCCATAGGTTTTATTATTTTCTCATCTATTTAAACCAAATACCTTGGTGTTCATCTCATTATCCTTGGAGGTGTTGGTGTAGGAGCTATATTTTATATTAAATTGGGTGGCGTTACCACTTCAACAATAATAGGGATAATACAGGGTCAATTATTTACATTAGGCCATACAGGGAAATTGAATTCCTCTTCATTAGAAGAAATATGAATTGGGGTCATTATTTGATGTTGATTATCACCATGTTCAATAACTTCATTATGTATAGATGTTTCATTATATTGCGTTTATTCATATGTTTCAACACTTAAAACAAATTCAGTAGTTACATGTTCTACATTTTGAATTTCATCATTCCACAATGATTGATTGTGTTCTCTTATCTCATTTGAATACATATCTAAATTAAATTCCATGGAATTGGGCATATTAATTTCATTTGAAATATTACCTAGTGTGGAGGAAGTACCTTCACATTGCCTAGAAGCTCTTATGGATGCTCTCTTATATGCTTGTCTTTTTTTTTCTGTCTTCACTTCAATTTCTTCATTTGTTAGCTCTTTAATTGGTCTTTTGAAATGATGACCTAACCCCATTATTTATCATTATGCAAATAAGTCCACATTTAGATATAAATTGATGAATTTATAGTAATCTAGAGACAAATTAAATGAAGAATTTGAAGAATTTGTAGAGTTTTAGCATAAAAAATAGTTTGAAGTTTGTAAAATGTAATATGAATGAGTGAAATTCATTGACAAATAGTAAAAACTCATGAATAATAAAGGGCATATGCCCTTTCAAAAGCACACATGCCCTATTTTGATGCATAGATCAAAACAGGCAAAATCATTTATTGAGTTTTTTGGTTTTCAAAATAACATATGCCCTTTGCAGTATTTCAATCTTTCTTCCTATGTTTTCCCTCCAAATTTGGTTTGGGTACAAGTTTGGAAGGTTCGAACCTAGCCTAAAACCAACCATAGAACAACCCACTTAGAATTTAAGAAATTTAAGAGTATTTTTCATCTTTGCCGACACATCTGATCAGACATATTTTATTATTAAAAAACATTAAATGGGTTTATAAAGGGGAAAGCGTAGTTTTTGAATATATAATTTTTTAATGTTAAACTATTTTTTATAATTATTACTTAATTTTTATAAAACATACATCATTATGGATTATATAAATATCATTACAAATACTTTTATAAATTTTTGACTATTAATTAAAAAATAATAAAATTTATGCCTGACCGATCTACGCATCGTTGGCTATGATTTGAAAAAAAATGATTTTCATGAAGTTATTGTCAAAAATTTGTGTTCATACACTTGCAGTTCTAATTTTTCAGTTGTCTTGACTTGTAAAATTATTTTAAAAAATATATTTATTAAAAAATTAATTAAAAATATCCTGACCAATCTTAGACAATTCATCTATTCATACATGAAATTTCATATATAAATTCATTTGTTTACTCAAAAAAAGTGTGTTCATACACATGTAGTTTCTTTATCCTTTCATAAAAAGGGTCAAGCCATTGTCATAAATGCATCTATTTTGCACACTCTTATCATTTGGGTATTAAATATATATATATATATATATATATATATATATATATATATATATATATATATATATATATATATATGTATATGTATGTATATGTATGTATATGTATATATGTATATATATGTATATATGTATATATATATATATATATATATATGTATATATATATATATATGTATATATATATATATATGTATATATATATATATGTATATATATATATATATATATTTAGAAACTACATTCAAAATGACACAATTCATATTCTTATGTCATTATCAAATTCTTTTTTCAAGTGTTTTTAACATTCTCTTCAAGTTCAACTATTGTAAATTTTTTTTTATAAAGTGTCACTTTATACCCCCCTTTTGTCCCCCATTATCCTGCATCTACCCAATAGTTGCACCATTTGCATGTGTCTAGATTATGTTACTCCATTTCCTATGAAATTATTGTTTCTATAAATGTCTTTGAGCTTCTCAAATTTATTTTTCTATGCTTGTGGTGGAGCTTGAGTTTACACCTGATTATGAGAATATGTCTTAACTAAGTCCTTATTTATAAGTGATTTTTCAATATACACTCTTTTATATATAACCTCCTTGAATGTGTGAGCACAATGGATTCTCGATTTATGAGCCACCTCTAAATTTAAATTGGAAGTAAAAATATTCACTAGTTTTTTATCTGGAAGATTATGTGGAAAGCGACTAACAAAGCTTCTCCATCATTGTAAGTAAGTAGAAAAGCTTTTCCCACCACATTTTTTTACACTACATAAGTCAACCATGGTTAACTCGTGTTTTATGTTAAGGAGAAGTGTTTCATAGTATTATCAAATAAGTCATCAAAGGTGATGATGAATCATTTTATCAAGTGCAAAAACCACTCTAAAGCTTGTCCACCCAAACTACGTAGAAACAAGTGAAGTAGATACACATTTACTATATGTTACTTCTTGACAAGCCACAAATAACTCCTTTAGATGCTCTCTAGTATTTCCCTTTATAGTATTTATCAATTTTGGGTGCCCCAAAATGAGATGGGAAAGGCTCTTGGATAAAGCTCATGTCAAATGGATACAAACATAATTCATCGAATTTATACTTTTTACCCTAATTTCCTACTTGGAGCCCTAGAACAACATCCTTTATCTCCTAAAATTCTTGGACAGTGTGAGAATTTTGGGATGAAGGAAGTGTGTTTTGCCAACTATTCAGAGGGGGATTAGCTTGATTGGGATAGATAGGTGAATTATGATTAACATAAGTTGGAATGGATATCCTTTGGGCTGAGTCATTAGGGTTGTTTACCCTATAACTGGGACTGTATTATTGATAGGGTACCTCCTATTGTGGACTATTATTAAGAGGTGGATTAACAACACATTATTGGGT
The DNA here is from genome assembly GCA_037957365.1 of Torreya grandis. Taxonomy (NCBI): domain Eukaryota; kingdom Viridiplantae; phylum Streptophyta; class Pinopsida; order Cupressales; family Taxaceae; genus Torreya; species Torreya grandis. The sequence goes on along the minus strand of JARHVA010000996.1, from coordinate 1,565,493 downwards.
TAGAATAATTTGATATCAATACGGGGAATTTATCATTGAAAAGTAGAAACCTACCACAAAGGAATTTGTTGTTGGAAAGGGGGATTTATTGTTAATTAGAAGATAGGTTTTGTATATTAATAGGGATTTGTTAGGGATTAATCATGACCTGCTATTGAGGTGGAGGATTTGCAATTTATTATTGTGAATTAGTCTTATTCTATTGTAACAGAGGATTTTTGTCACCTTGTTATTGTGGATTGGAATAAGTAGGATGGTAACTAAGAGAAACTTGTTAGGGGTTGACAAGAACCTTTTATGAACTAGATGCAAGTTATTGAGAGTTAATAGGAAGTTGTTGAAAATTATCGGTAAATTACTATTACAAACTAGAGGAGTGGACTTGTTGGGAAATAACAAGAAGTTATTGGGAATTATCAGTAACATATTATTGAAAAATAGAGGAGTGGACTTATTAGGAAATAAGAGTAAGTTATTGGGAATTATTGGTAACTTGTTGTTGCAAGCTAGAGGAGAAGACTTATTGGGAAATAAGAAAAACTTGACATGGATTTGAAAACACTTACAGTGGAGTGTTAGCTTGTAGCAATGGATCCACAAGAGATGTATATTTGGGAACCATAAGGGAATCCAACTTTGATGGGAGATTAACGAAACTATCTCATTGTTATTGTTCAATGGAAGGGTTTCACTCCATAGATGGAGGATTGTTTAAACAAGAAGTAGGTAGGATAGCAGCTATAGAGGCTAAAAATTGGTTATTCAATTGTAGTTGTCTAACAATAAGTTGGATATTTGGGATGGGATCTACAAGTTATCCCTTTCCTTTGCTTGATGATTCTGGAACTTAACTAGAAGTTTGAATAAGGGTCTATCCATGAGTAGAAGTTGACCAGGGAAGTATTTCCTCTATTTGGACATGGCTACATACCTCTTCTATTCAGAGTGGTACCTCATTATATACAAGTTGATATACTTCCTCTTCTTGGATTTCATTATCTTGGAAGGACCCAAATGGATCGTAAAACCATTCTTCCTCTGAATTAGTGATATACAGCCCCACTTCTTGTGATCTTTGTGTTGAATTTGAATTGATTTGATATGAATGTATGCAATGTTTTGTCTTAACAATTCAAAGTGGCTTTGTAATATGGAAAATGTTTTGAAGAATATTTTGAAGTCAAGTGATATCTTAAGATGTTGTTGGAATAATTTTGATCCAAGTAGAAGATTCGATTAAACTTGTCAAAGTAGAATGTCGAAGTAAAACAAGGTTTGATTTTGAATTATTTTCCAAAAGTTGGAATGAAATGGGTGAAAGGTTAAGAATGATTTATTGAATGTCTCTTAACCAAACTTGATCTTGAAGTCTCAAAAATGTTTGATTTTGACTTAACTTTTGTATTTGATTAAATTTTGACTTTCAAAGTTGACTTGAGTTCAAAGTTGACTTTAATTGACTTTTGAAAGTCAAATTTAGTTAAATTTTGAAATCTAACTTTGGTTGACTTCTTGAAAGGTGACCTCAGTTGAATTTTAAAATTACCCTTATCTAAATTTTTTAAGTTGACTTTGGATTAGAATTAGACTTTTTGATTCAAACCTAACCTAATTGGGTTTTAAATAAGAAATGGATTTTGGTTCAAACAAACCTGATTTAGAATTATTTTGAAATGCACATCACAATGGTACAATGGCGAAAAAGTACTATACCAAATGGGTAGTGTAATGTTTATAAGGGTACAAAGATGACCTAACAATTAGGTAGAATAACACCTTACTGTGTGAGTCTAAAAATGACAATGTTTTGGATTTAAGACCTTTCTAACCTATTTGATGTGTAGGATGTGTCACACAAGATGAGGGAAAGAAGACAAACATTTAACAATACACATTTAGAATAAATCTTATCTTTTGTAGAAGAATGAATGCATAACACAATTGTAGTCCACAAAACTACCTCACTTGAATTGGTTGCATATTAGTTTCATCCAACCCTCACTTTGAGCATTACATCATGAAATCTTGGGTGATATTAGTTTCCCTTGCATTAAAATTTGTTTATGGCTAAAGGTCTTGTTACATCTTGATTCTTCACTAAGTAAACTTGATTATCCATAGATATTTATAGTTGACGATTTGATTTGGTTATTTTTAGCTAAGCTTTGAGATATATGATGTTATGGGATAGTTGGATATTGCTTAGGTTACATGATTACATTATTTTGAGTTAGTTGTAGTTTATGTTCTTATATTATGACCATAATGAGTTGTTATTTCAGTTGTATTTTATGATGTATGTATATCATAATGTTATGGTCTAATTACCTACTTGTTGTGAGTTTGACGCAGGAGAACTCATCCCTCAAAGTTTAATAGAGGGAGAGCATCATTAGAGAGGGTGATGTAGATGGAGATGTTGGAGGATGACAAAACAATAGCTATAACCCTACACACACCACATTATATATTACATGTTATATGCATAATGAAATGGCTAACATAGTATGTGTTGATATTGCTTGTATTTAGATAGTCATTTACACATGGTTTGCTAACTTAGTGTAATGGTTATATGGAGCTCATATTGCATGGTTATATTTATCACCATTAATGATTTTGGTGATGTAATTTGTGTAATTAGAGTAAATTTGAATTTATTTGATTAATGAGTTAATCATTAAGTTATATTTATTATTAATTAACAATAAATGTACAAATAGGAAAAGCAGAAAAAGGGCATTATCTAGGAAATACATATTTATATTTAAAAAAAGGGATAAGCTTTTAAATTATTCTAAAGATGGAGTATAAATAAATAAAATAAATATATTGATTTAAAAAAAAGGCAAAAGGAAAAATTTAAAGTTACACCTTTCTCATGATAGAAAAAGATTAAAAGAGGAGAAGTGAGGTGCAGCAGGGGAGAAGGAGAGTTCAAAAAGAGAAAAGGGAGGTGAAACATATATGATAAGAAGAAGGTACAGAGGAGAAGAAGGGGAAGATAACGTGGGATGGAAGGAAAGAAATTTGTTGAGCTGGAAGGAGGCTTTATTAGATGCCAAAGAGAAGTTATTATGAGGTAGGCACTAATCTGGAAGTCTGAAATTTTTATAAAATATATTATTTGTGTATCTCAAAAGCAAAGCAACCATCTATTTATCTATCATTATTGAACCATTTTTATATGATTTAAAACATCATAATACTCTCAAATTCATGGAAATTTTAACATTACAATATAAACATATTACAATAATCCTTTATTACAACTTGTAGGAATTCACTATTATAGCAAACCTATAAACTATACATAATAGGTTTGATGACAAGGAATAAGCCTATATAGTTATTTAAAAATAGTGAGTTAAGAAGTATAGGGTGATTTATGAGTATCCAGATAAAATAGAATATATATAATGCACCATAATACTAACAAATAGGTTTGATGGTAATTGCAACAAAGGAAATAAAATATGTATATTGCGCATTGAAAATAGATGTATCACAGTTACATTCCCAGTAATTAATAAGTTGTGAAACTTATTACACCTGCAGCGACTTCCTTAATCATAATTATGCATGCAATGACCTATAGCATAGCAATATAGAAACATTATGTAGCACCAACTAAAGGTAGAAATTGACTTAAGTGGTGAAACATTCCCATTCAACATAATAATAAGCAAATATGTTGCATCTTTAGGAGAAAATCCTAACTTCCTTTACATTATGGTTATGAGAATAAATAGAGGAATTTGGTTTTCCAATTCCATAATATCATTTAGTATAACCTTATTCATCTTATAAAATGATGTTTCTTTAAAAATATTAGGCTGAATAAATGTGTGATGGAGGCCATTATAATCACATAATCCTTGAGTCTTTTCAACATTTTATGAGCTACTCCAAACTTATGATCTTCCATGGCCAAGAAGTTTCGGATTGACTTTATGGTGGTAAGGACACAATGAGGAACACATTTTCCTTTTTACTTGAATGACCCACAATTCAACTAAAAGGCCATTGCCTTGTGTTTGGCCTTTCCCATTTTCTTCTAAAAATGTTTGCTTCAGCCATCTCTTATGTATTTATTTAGCTTTCTTCTCTAAATTTGGACTAAGGATGTACTTTTATTTACATTTGTAAGCCGATTTTAATAGTTAAAATAGCCTAAAATTTTATACAGGTTAAATTATGTATTATATTTTATATAAGTATGACCTGTGTACATAATTTTATGAGATATATCAGACCTGAGTATTATATCTTATAACTGGTAATCACTATATAATTGTGTTAAGTTCCTATGTTACTAGATAATTTTATAAGTTTATGTGGAATCACATTTTGCTAAGTGATACTGACCTAGTTATAATTTTATGGGATATAACTAGGTTGTATGCTTACTGGATATATATCTTATGTAGGTCATAATTTATATAGTTAAATTGTATACTGGTAATCACTATGCATAGGTCGTATGCAGTTAATTATTAGTCACATAAAATTAATTATCTAATATGTTATTAATGGAGGGAGATATATAAAAATGGGTTTGTAATCTTTGGATATCTATAATATTCAGTCAATAGACAACACAAATTCACTACACAATTTAGCAGAATCCTCCATATTTTGTTTATAGATAATAGGAGAAAATCCCCTGAGTTGGAGGATATGATGATTTGGTTTTGAGGGAAATTTTGAATCTGTTATAGTATAATATGATAGGTTACATAAATTATAAAGGAAAAATTTATAAATGTAATCTAGATTACATACCAAGTGATATCATATAAACTATAATAAGATAACTACTAATAGTGATTAGTATTATACATACCATTGTAAATGCTATGTCTATCTGAATGGTATAAAGTGTATTAAAATATGGTGGTATATGCCTGTAGCCTTATTAATTTTTATAAAACTAAGTCATAGACTCTGGAATAAAAGAACACTAATTATGTACATACACAACTCCCTAAAACAATAAGATGTCTAAATGAGAGAGCATGAAATTAAGATTTCAAGACAATTATCTCTTGAGGTTGTTCAACTAGTTGTTTATATTTGAGTAAATGTGGACTATAATATTATGGGATGTCATAAAGTATATTTTATTGGAAATTACTTATAGTAATTATAAAATTGTAGTTTAGACATATATAATACTCAAATGGTATAAGTTGTAGTTGTTATTATTGTTATTTATGTGTTAAATAATATTGTGGAGATTCATTCATATGTTTGACGGACTAAATGTATGCATTTTGATTATTTATGTACTTATCATGTATATGTTTTATAGTATGATATAATCTATATGAATCTATAGTTATATTTATGATAACCTAATCTTGCATTGTTGATTCTGTGTAAGTAGTGAGATGGACTTCACTAGCTTACTAGCATCACAATGGCAGATGAAGGTAATCTGATCAAGTGGTGTGTTTGAAATTGACTAATCTTAGAAATCAATAACTATTGAAAACTTTGGCTAAAGTGATGTTATTTAAACATTATCATTTTATATGTATGATTTACATATTTGTGAGATATCATGTTATAACGAATTTCTTTATGGTATACTATATGTTTTTAGAAATCATGCAGCACATGAGTATTAGCTTGTCTCTCTGGATTCTTGCACCATCACTATCTACTCATCCATGAAGGGAAGGCCATTACCTAATGGAAGATGATGCAAGGGATCATTGGTCTACTGTTGGTGTGGATAAGTGATTGTATCATGCTCTCCCTCTCCACAATAATACTGACTTGGAGATGACACTTGAGATTGCCATAGATACTAACTCATAATGTGTGGAGCCATGTATCTTGTGTTAAAGGTGCAATCACTGAGAGGGGGGGTTGATCAGTGATGTAATATAATCTAAATTAATTCCCAACTCGTAAACATTCAACATACATCATCTTGATCAAGCAACATAAACATGAAAGCACATACATCCAGGGCATACATCACATGAACACATCATATATGTGAAAAACCCTCTTGGAAGATAAAACCCACTGAAATCTATAAGATAGACTAAAATCCTATAAAACAAGATCCAATATTTTAGATGAGCACCTATTTATTAAAGAATACCCATCCCTTAGTTTAGTGAGACACCAATCCCTTAAATAGCTACTACCCCTGTCTAGCTGAGCACCCACAATAACTAGACCTTTAACAAGTTTTACCTTGCAAAGAGGAACTAACCCCCTAGGCAACCAAGCACCCAATAAAATACATAAATAAATAATATTAAACACCTGTTTCTACTCTTCAACTGATGATTACCACCTTTATCTACACTCCTTGCCTCCAATCTCTCTCAAGCTGCCTCTAGGGCTAACTTGCTCAAACCGCCTCTTCTAGACTCATTAGGTCCAATGACCTATGTATCCTCCTACATAGACTTGATTATATAAACATGTCTAATATATATCACATATTTGTGGTCCTAAATAACCTGTACCTTCTCTTTCAAAGTTTCTCTTCTTCACTTGAATCCACACACACACAATTAGTCTACTCTGCACACACAAGTTTAGAAACCATCAACTTTGCTTTCACTCTTTATAGAATCTTCATGAATATTATCTTCTTCATCAACCATAAGACTTTCCTTAACCCTTAATACTTATATCATGATAATACATAACTCAAATCCATTCTCACAGGTCAGTCATTACCTCATTATCCCTAAACCACCATTAGGTCTTGGTGAGACCTAAAACAATTAGGCCTTCATACTCACACATTACAGGTGAGACTACTTGGACCACCTTCATCATTTTCCAATGATTTAAAAACATCAAACATATCTCCAATATACCATTGATTACTCCTTCATGGGTGCATGCCACTTGGAATACCAAATCAACACTTGAACCTACAAAATAGGTCTCCTCACTCTTTAGGTCTCCATACACAGAAAACATAGTCTCATACTTCTGAAGCAATTTCTCGAGTATTTCACATAACAATATGATTATATCACATGGGTGAACCATTTATAACCTCTTATAAACTTCCATATTCTTTATACACTTCAACACAAGGTTTAAACACTTAAATCAAAACTCTCAAAATGACCACTCAAACTGGCGATATGCAGTCAAAATATAATCAAGCTATTTTGACTCTCCATATCTAATCAGGGGCATACTATGACATCCAATTACTTATTATAATCATTTGATACTTATACAACATCTATACACTCATTTTATTTTTCAATTCTACTCAAAACACCTTCAACTTACCTCTACAAGATGGTTACTCAAACTGTCAATGCATTCAATAAACACAGTCAACTTCTAAGTCTTTATTCACAATATATATGGATTGGCCAAACCTTTAATATACACAAAAATAGTATTCATGGAGTCTAAAACACTATCCAAAATACTATCAAGAATAACTCAATTATCCTTCTTGGGTTACTTGCAGAACATGGTTAAACACACAATCAATTTTGGAGCTCAATATCTTTGACTATATAGATAGTCAAACCTTGTAACTCACTTATCTACATGTGCCTTGAAGTCTTATTCAAATTTTATTTTTACATCACCTTCAAATTTATCTTGAATCAAAATATATTAGCAAAATATTGAGCACTGGTTATCCTTCACAAATTTGAATATTCAAATTCCAACAGTCATTGTTCAAACACTTGAGCATCAGACACTTTGTCATCATCTCGTACCCTCACATAACTTGATAAAACATGCTATATCTATCTCCTCAAGAGTATCATGGTAATTACTTTGAAACTCTCATCATTGATGTTAGATCCTCACTTCCACAATTAAGACACTTGGCACCCTCACATACCTTCTAAGCACATTGACTATTTGACTCCAATGAACTTACACCACTTGGTAGCCCCGCATGCCTTCTAGGTGTCCTTTGACATTTTGAATTAATATGCTCATTTGGGTCATTACTAATAAAATCACATGCTCCTTTGGATCTTCATCTGATAGGTTTCACATTCATTATAGATCTACTGCTCAAACTCCATGATTGTGACACATGTCACTAGCGCATACAGATTTGACTATTTGACTTTGAACCACACCATTGGATCCTACTAAAAAAATCATGTGATCCAATTTATCCTTAACTAATTAGAATTAATTCTCACTATTAGATCTATGATCTAATTAAAAGCTCACCGTAGATCTTTGATAATGCAAATTTGGCTAAGTATAGAAACTTAGTGAACCTTGTTTGAGAGGCCAACTTTGCACTATTATAAATTTTTCTACGTCCAGACCTAAAATTTTAATAACATGATCACATTTCATAGGAAAATACATCCATGGATCAAACTACTCTTGAAACCATCACACGTGTGAAATATGATATCATCAATTTGCTCACTCAGCTTTATTTATCAAGATGACTACTTAAGCTTAGACATTCATATGATTATTCTGATGAATTATGTTCACTTCCATAAGCACTCTAAGCAATCATAACATCCCATAGGGTCTATGCAACATTTTTATACCATCAATATCGTCCATCAATTACCTCACTAAGTCAAACACTTTCCAAACCATCAATCTGATCACTTTGTCATTAATGCACTAGTACCACATGCTCTCTTTAACATCAATGACCATGATCAACATCTTGTATTTGTCCATTATATTACATTTATTATTAAAAAATTATCTTGATGAGTTTTAATTATTTAATTATAGTATATTGATAGCAGTGGTTATATGATTGTACCAATCGTGGTTGGAAGATTGTAATTACTTTCTATATTCAATTATGATGTGTTTTACATAATAATAGTGATTGGTGATGGATAAATGTCATGTATTTATTTTTTAGTTATCATAGTTATAGTACTTCATATGGATCACTAATTATATTGTCGTGGTGTAATATAATTAAGGAAAATTTTGCTAAATTTAAAAAAAATATATATGTAGATCCCAGTGGGGATGTTACATGTGGTATCAGAGTTACAACTCAAACTCTAGGACTGAATGTGTCCACTAACATTTTTGTATCTTTCTATTTACCATAAAGGAGATGGTGAAAGCTAAAGTATCTAGAGAGGGTCTATCAAATATCAATGATAGTAACCCTCTTTGATCCTAATCAATATGTTGTTGACTAAGCAGTAAAGTTGGATCAGATTATCATAGCCATGAATGATACCAAGGATCGAATTATATCCCTAGAAAAGGAATTTCATGTCCATGGAGGGGAAGAATAACAGGAAGAACTTGAAAATCATCTCATTGAGTAGGAAAATCCTCATGATATGAGAGTTCAGGTAGCTATAGAGTTGTTTAGAGATATGAAAAAGGTGAGTCCACCTAATTTTATGGAACTATTCTAGGTGATGGAACTAAAACATGGCTGATAGAGATGGAGATGTACTTCAAGATTTGAAACTACTATGAGATCACTAAATTAGTATGAGGAGCATACTATTTGGTTAGTGAGGTAGCTACATGGTGGGCCATCAAGAAGGTAGAAATGAACCTTAACTCAACCACCACTACTTAGGAGCAATTAGTGACTTTGTTCAAATCATGATGGCTTCCATAGCTATATTTTGATTAGAAGCTTATAGATTTCTAGAATCTAAATTAGGGAGATTTATTGGTGAATGAGTATTGGGAGTATTTCACTAAAAATTTAAAGTACATACCTCAGTACTAGGTAGATGAGAGGTTCAGGATCAAAAAAGTTTATCATGGGATTGAAACCCTAAATCAATGGAGAGGCAGATGTTCATGAAATTTCTACCATGGACCAAATCTTTGAGGAAGCAATCAAATGGGAATAGAAGATGAAGTCTCTTGTATAGGTTAGGGACAAGTTCAAATAAAAGTTTGGAAACTCTAATTCAACTTTCAAAAAGAATAACTGGAGATAGAGGAGTGGAGACTCTAGGAAGAAATTTAAAATCTAGAATTCCAACTTCAACAATGGTTCAGGCAACAAAAAATTGGGTAATGGTTTCAAGGGAAATCAACCAACTGACAGGAAAGGACCACCTACAGGTTGTTTCATTTGTGGAGATGACCACTATGCTCGTGAGTGCCATCAAGAAAATTTAAAGAACAAAGGTCCTACCCTTTAGCAAGGATGTTTTTAATAATTTATTCATGCAATAGTTGATAATTGGCAAGCCAAATTTCAAGCATCACCTATAGATCTGTCAGGTACTTTGTTTAAACATCTAGTTTTCATTTTGATAGATATAAGGGCTACATAATGTTTTATAACTCCTCGAATGCTTAGTAAGTTATTTATAAGAGTTGGATTAATGGTAAATACATGGTTAGTACAATATGGGAATGACTCAAAAGTCATGGTTGATAAGTGTTTGGTTTAAGTAGAGATTAGTTACCCGAATTCACAATAACAATGGATCTATATGTATCACCACTAGGGTCATATGATGTGATATTAGGATTCAATTGGATTGTGAAACATAAGGCCAAGGTTGAATACTACTTTAAGAAGGTTGAGTGTCTGGATGATTTTGGAAATTAGACACAAATTCAAGGTGAGAAAAGAGAGTTGAGGCTCAGGAAAATTTATGGAATGTAACTCAAGAGGGCCCAAGGAAAATGATTAAAAGAAATTATCATCAAGATAAATGAAATGGAGGAACCTAAGGAACCATCTCTCAAATATTATCCATTCTTTAGTAATTTTCATGATGTGTTTTTAGAAGAGTTATCAAGATTAACTCCTAGACGTGAGTTTGATTTCTCTATCAACATTGTACCTAGTCAAAACCATAGTCTAAGGCACCATACAGGATGACAATCACTGAGTTGGTTGAATTGAAGGCTCGACTCTAAGAATTATTGTTAAAGGGGTTGATCAGACCAAATGTGTCACCATGGGGTACACCAATTGTCTTTGTCAAGAAGAAGAATGGTACTCTTCAACTTTGCATTGATTATAGAATGTTGAACAAGGCAACTATCAAAAACATGTATCCATTACCTCATACATATGATCTTTTTGATCAAATGCAAGGAGAAATGGTCTTTTCTAAGATTGATATTAGAGTATGATACCATCAATTGAGGATAAGGGATGAGAATATTCTGAAGATAACATTCAGAACTCATTATGGGCATTATGAGTTCACAGTGTTACCCTTTGGGTTGACTAATGCACCAACAACATTCATGAATATCATGAACATTATGTTTAGAGATTATCTAGATCACTTTGTTTTGGTATTTCTTGATGACATTTTTATGTACTCTAATAATGAAGAGGAACACCTTCATCATCTATAACTAGTTATGCAATAGTTACAGAAGCACAATTTGTATGGTAAATTGTCTAAGTACACACTTTTCTAGGAGAGAGTGCAATATCTAGGACATATTATCTCTGTAGATGGTATCTCAATAGATCTTAAAAAGATAAGAGTCATTATAAAATGGTCGGTGCCAAGAATATGCACGAGGTAAGAAGTTTCATGGGATTAGCAAGCTATTACAGGAAGTTCATTCTAAAATTTTCCAAGATAGCTAATATAATTACCTCTTTGCAATGGAATAACCAAAGATATGTTTGGTCACAAAAAAGTGTGAAGTAGCTTTTCAATAATTGAAAAGAAGACTCACTTCAGCATAAGTGTTAAGATTTCTTGACACCAATGGATAATTTTTTATGATCACATATGCATCTAGGGATGGACTAAGAGGATTCCTTATATAGGATGGTGCAATGATAGCTAATGAATCAAGGAAGCTAAATCCATATGAGGTGAATTATGCCCCTCATGACTTGGAACTTACAGCAATTGTGCATGCTTTGTAATTTTGGTGACCTTACTTATTGGGAAAACCATTTGAGCTCAATATGGATAACTTGGCGACTTAAGTACATCTTCACCCAATTGAATTTGAATGTTCATCAGAGATACTAGCTAGAGTTCTTATTTGATCATGATTTTGAGATCAAATATATCAAAGGCAAGGAAAATAGAGTAGATGATGCCCTTATTTGCAAAAGGTACATAACAACCATGGCTATTATCAAGAGTACTTTAAGGGATTGAGTGCTCAAATTCTCACAAAAAAGATGAATTCTCTAACTAGGTCAGAAAAGCATTGTCTAAGAATGCATAAAATCATTGGTATAAAGGATTTAGATTTGAGAATGATGGTATTTTGCATTATAATGTAAGGATGTATGTGTTATATCGAGAGAATCTGAGGAGCACAATGCTAAATGAACTACACAATGCCCAATATTCAGGACATCTAGGAGTAACCAAGCTCATGGCAGAGCTTAGACCATTATATTTCAAGAAGGGAATCAAGAAAGATGTAGTGGATTTTATGTCACGTTGTCTAGAGTGTCAGTGAGTGAAAGGTAAACATGTGTATTCAATTGGGTTGTTATATCTGCATGATATACTAGAACAAAAGTGGCAGGTGATCAATATGGACTTTATCCAAGGTTTACCAATGTCATGAAATAGGCATGACATGATCTTAATAATAGTTGACAGTGTAACCAAGGTGGCTTATTTTATACCAAGTAGTTTGATACATGATGCACCTACTCTTCTGAAAAGGTTCATAAAAGAATTATATAGGTTGCATGGATTTCTAGAGAAGATAATTTTGAATCATGATCTAAAGATGACTTCTAGGTTTTGGGTAACTCTGAATTCAACATTGGGAATGCAACTAAACTTTAGCACTACATATCACCTAGAAACGGATGATTAGATAAAGTGAGTTAATCAGGTGTTAGAGGCTCTTCTTTGTATATATTGCATGGATTAGCAATACAAGTGGAAAGAATATCTTTCATTGGTTGAGTTTGATTATAATAACTCATACCAGTCAACTTTGAAGATGATACCATTTGAGGTAATATATGGAATAAAGTGTAGGACACCAATCAGTTGGGATAGGTTAGAGGATAGGGTAGTCTTTAAACCTGAGATGCTTTCATAAATAGAAGAACAAGTTAGATTAATCAAGTAGAGATTAGCCAAGGCTAATGATAGGTAGAATATTTATGCTAATATGAAGAGGATAAATAGGTAGTGTTTTAAAGGTGATAAAGTGTTCTTGTGGGTTAAGCCATAAAAGAGCTTGATTAAATTTGAAAAGTAAACAAAACTATCATCAAGATATGTGGGACCCTTATAGGTGTTAGAAGTGGTCATTCCTATAGCGTATAGGTTTGCATTACCACCATCCCTAGATCTATTGCATAATTTCTTCCATGTTTTTTATCTTAAAAAGTATATAGTTGATACTACACATGTTGGATTAGAATTCCTTGCAAGTTTTGGATCTCGAGGTGGTCATGGTAGAACCAATCAGAGTAATTGACACTCACAAACTTTTTTTGTGTAATAGAGAGATGTCATAATACAAGGTCTTGTGGGACCAATACTCTAAGGATAGTACTACTTGGGAGGACTATGATGAATTCTATAGGCGATTCCCACATTTATTTTCTTGATTTGATACTTTATATTATGTTATTTCTCTGTTGAACAATGTTTTTAATTCATAACTTATATGTGAATAAGAGTCATCTGGGATGATGACTAGCTTTAGGGGGAAGGATGTTACATTTGAATTCCTGGCTAAGCAAACATACTTGATTATTCATGGATATTTATAGTTAAAAATTTGATTTGGCTATTTTTGGCTAAGCTTTGAGATATATGTTGTTGTGGGATAGTTATATATTGCTTAGGTTAGATGATTACATTGCTTTGAGTTAGTTGTAGGTTATGTTCTTATATTATGATCATAATGAATTGTTATTTCAGTTGTATTTTAAGATGTATGTATGTCATGATGTTATGGTCTATCTACATATTTGTTGTGAGTTTGATGCAAGAGAAATCATCTCTTAGAGCGTGACAGAGGGAGAGCATCATCGGAGAGGGTGTTGTAGATGGAGATGTTATAGGATAATAGAGAAAATTGCTAGAACCCTGCACACACCACATTAGCTAGTACATGTTAAATGCATAATGGAATGGTTAGTATAGTGTGTTTTGATGTTGTTTGAATTTAGATAGTCATTTGAACATGGTTTGCTAGCTTAGTTTAATGGTTATATGGAGCTCATATTGTGTGCTATGTTTATGACCATTAATGCTTTTGGTGATGTAATTTACATAATTAGATTAAATTTTAATTTATCTGATTAACGATTTAATCATTAAGTCATAATTAATATTAATTAGCAATAAATGTATAAATAGGAAAAGCAAAAAAGGGCATTATTTAGGACATACATTATATATATATTTTTTTAAATAATAAGATTTTAGATTAGTCTAAAGATGGAATATAAATAAATAAAATAAAGATATTGATAAAAAAAATAATAAAGAAAAAAATTAAAAAGGAAAAATCTAAAGCTACACCTTTATCGTGATAGAAAAAGATTAAAAAAGGAGAAGCGAGGCGCAACAAGGGAGAAGGAGAGTTCAAAAGAGAAAAGGGGGGAAAAACATATAGGATAAGAAGAAGGTACAGAGTAGAAGAAGGGGAAGATAGCATGGGATGGAAGGAAAGAAAGGAGTCGAGCTGGAAGGAGGCTTTATCAAATGCGAAGGATAAGTTTTTTTGAGGTAGGTGATAATTTGAAAGTCTAAATTGTTTCCAAAATATATTGTTTGTATTTCTCATAATCATAGCAACCTATCTGCTTATCTATCATTGTTGAACCATTTTTATATGCTTTAAAACACCATAATACTCTCAAATTCATGATAATTTTAACATTACAATATAAACATATTACAATTATCCTTTATTTAAACCTGTAGGACTTCATTATTATAACAAATATATAAACTATATAGAATAGGTTTGATGATAAGGAATAAGCCTATATAGCTATTTGAAAACATTGAGTTAAAAAGTATAGGGTGATCTATGAGTATGCAGATAAAATAAAATATATATATTGTGCCATAATAACAATAAATAGTTTTGATGGTAATTGCAATGAAGGAAATAGAATATATACTGCACATTGAAAATAGATGTATCACAGTTACATTCACAGTAATTAATAAGCTTGTGAAACTAATTACACATGCATCGACTTCCTTAATCATAATTATGCATGCAATGACCTATAACATAGCAATATAGAGGAATTAATATATATATCTGAGTTATATATTTGTAATAATATAAACATAGCGAATAGATATAACATTATGTAGTGCCAACTAAAGGGAGAAACTAATTTAAGTGGAAAAACATTCACATTCAACATTATTGCAAGCTTATACGTTGCGTCTTCTTGAGAAAATCCTGACTTCCATTATAGTATGTTTATGAGAATAAACAGAGGAATTTGGTTTTCCAATTTCATAATATCATTTAGTATAACCTTATTGATATTATAAAATGATGTGGCTTTAAAAATAATCGATTGAATAAATGTATGATGTAGGCCATTATAATCACAGAATCCTTGAATCTTTTCAATGTTCTATGAGCTGCTCCAAACTTATGCTCTTCCATGGTCGAGAATTTTAGGATTGACTTTATGGTGTTAAGGATGCATTGAGGAACACATCTACCTTTTTACTTGAATGACCCATGATTCAACTAAAATGCCATCACCTTGTGTTTGGTCTCTCCCATTTTCTTCTAAAAATGTCTACTTCAACCATCTCTTGTGTATTTATTTGGCTTCCTTTTTTGAATTTGGACTAAGGATGTAATCTTATTTACATTAGTAAGTTGATTTTAATAGTGAAAATAGCATGAAATATTATACAGGGTTAAATTATGTATTATATCTTATACAATTATGACTTGCGTACATAATTTTATGGGATATAATAAATCTAAGTATTATATCTTATAACTGGTAATCACTATATAACTAGGTTAAGTTGCTAAGTATTACTAGACAGTTTTATAAGTATATGTGGTATCACATTTTGCTAAGTGATGTTGACCTAATTATAATTCTATGGGATATAACTAGGTTGCATGCTTACTAGATATATATCTTATGCAAGTTGTAATTTATACGATTAAATCTTATACTGGTAATCACTATGCATAGGTCGTATGCAGTTAATTATTAACTATGTAAAATTAATTGTCTAATATGTTATTAATGGACAGATATATATAAAAAGGGGTTTGTAATCTTTGGATATCTGTAATATTCAATTAATATATAACACAAATTAACTACGTAATTGAGCGAAATCCTCCATATTTTGTTTATAGATAATAGGAGAAAATCTCCTAAGTATTGGAGGATATGATGGTTTGGTTTTGAGGGAAATTTTGAATCTATTATAGTATAATATGATAGGTTACATAAATTACAAAGGTAAAATATGTAACTATAACCTAGATTACATACCAAGTGATATCGTATAAACTATAATAATATAACTACTAATAGTGATTAGTATTATACATACCACCGTAAATGTTATGTTTATCACCAATGGTATAAAGTGTATTGAAATATGGTGGTATATGTCTATAGTCCTATTAACTGTTATAAACTAGGTCATGGACTCTGGAAGAGAAGGACACCAACTATATATTACATATCTCCCTAAAATAACAAGACGTCTAAATGAAAGAGCATGAAATTAAGACTTCAAGATAATTGTTGCTTTATATCGTTTGACTAGTTATTTGTATTTGAGTAATTGTGAACTATAATATTATGGGATGTCATAAAATATCTTTTATTGGAAATTACTTATAGTTGTTAAAAAATTGTAGTTTAGACATATATTATACCTGAATGGTATAAGTTATAGTTATTATTCTTGTTATTTATGTGTTAAATAATGTTGTGGAGATTCATTCATATGTTTGATCAACTAAATATATGCATTTTGATTATTTCTATACTTAGCATGTATATGTTTGCTAGTATGAGATAATATGCATGAATATGTGGTTATATTTATGATAACCCTATATCACATTGTTAATTATGTGTAAGTAATGAGATGGATTTCACTAGCTTACTAACATTACAATGTCAGATGAAGGTAATCTGATCAAGTTGTGTGTTTGAAATTAATTGATCGTAGAAATCAATAACTATTAAAAACATTGGCCAAATTAGTGTTAGTTAGGCATTTTCATTTCATATGTATTATTTAGATACTTGTGTGATATCATGTTAAAATGGATTTTTGTATGGTACACTACATGTTTTTAGAAATCATATAGCACACGGGTACTAACTTCTCTCTCTGGATTCTTACACCATCACTATCTACTCATCTATGAAGGGAGGGCCATTCCTTGATGGGAGATTATGTAGAGGATCATCGGTCCATGGTTGGTGTGAAAAAGTGCTCGAATGATGCTCTCCCTCCCCATAACAATACTTACTTGGAGACAACACTTGAAATTGCCATAGATACTAGAGTTTCAAGAAACTCATGCTCAATGGAGCCATGTATATTATATTAGTACATTATATTGTATTTATTATTAAAAAATTATCCTAATGAGATATAATTATTTACTTATAGTACATTGATAATAGTGGTTGATTGATTATACCAGCCATGGCTAAAATATTGTAATTACTTTCTATATTCAGTTATGATGTGTTTCACATAATAATAGTGATCAGTGATGGATAAATGTCACATGCTTATTTTTTAGTTATCATAGTTTAGTACTTTATATGGATCACTAATTAGATTCTCATGGTGTAATCTAATTAAAGAATGTGTTGTTGTTTTTTTTTTTAAAGGTAGATCCTAGTGGGAATGTTACAAGTCTTAATCTATAAAAATTATATGGCTTTTATAAATGGTCCCCAATATACCTTGCAGTATGTGGGGCTCAAAAATATGTTGAATAAGAACAAATAATAGATAATTCATAAGAGGACCCAGTCCCGCTATGAACACTTTAACCGTAAAGGTCTTAGTGAAGTGTTATTGGAAATTCAAACTCCAAGGGTGAGGTTTGATAACATAGCATTAGGGATAAACCCCTTGTTATCATGAAATTATTCAAAGGGAAATTTGATATGCTCTTAATGACAACTACCCTCAATTTCTATCTCCTGTCAGATGTATAGGTTTGGTACATATGCTTGGAGATGAAACCCCATGCACTATGCCCTAAGAACTCACAAGAAGGAGATGAAATTCACCCATGCAGTCACTAAAGAAGAAAATAGGACAACCATAATCCATGTGTTTTTGGTCACCCAAGCTCTGTAAAGGGAGAAATAAGAGAGCATACACACAATATATTATTTACAAAAAAATAAATAAAGCAAATAAACCAAGCAAACATGCAAACAAATGAAATAAATTAAACAATTTTTTTAGAACATCAAATAAAACATTAGTTCTTTTAGTTGCAATAAATAAAAAGCATTAAAAAGATGTTTGTTTATGTAGAAACCACATCTTTGTCAAGAGTACCTACAAGAAACAAGTTAAGATTTCATATTGTGATATTTATCAAGCATGAGAAGTTGAAAATCCTTATGTTTAGCTCACAGGGAAAATACACAATGTGATCCCATTGTTTAGTAGGGTGATCCTACTATTTAGCAGGGTGATCCCACTATTTAACATGGCAATCCCACCATTTAACATGTCAATCTCATCGTTCTACAGAAAGAATAATACTAAATAGGGATTTGATGATTATGTTGATTTGTAAGGTGATATCACCAATTTATAGGGGGCTATCATAGTTTTGTAGGACGTTACCACTGATACTAAATAATGACAAAGAGCATAAAACAAATAATGTCACCTTATCAATCTCATCATTCAGAAAGACAGTCTTGTCAATTTTCAGGGCATTCCTACTTTTAGGGTTTTTGATGTCACCATTTGATAGTTCAAATGTAGAAGCACATTCCCACTTATTTGTAGAGCATTATCATTTTTTTCCTTAAAAAACATAGAGATGAAAATAATATAGGAGTGATATCACTATTATTCAAGATGATACTACCAATTATGGAGAGTATTCTTGCCAAATGCAAAAGATGTAAACATGGAAAATTAGAAGAAAAGAAGTGAAAATAAGCTAAAAATGATCTTGTTTCAAATTTAGAAGGTGATGGAATGTTCTTAAGAAGATAGTGGGGTACATTGCATCCCACCGGGTGTGTCAAATGTATATCACTTGAATAAGAGATGTTAGTTATTCAAAACAAAAATAATTAAGAAACATGACATCCCAAACATGATACCTTTGATTGGATAAGGTCTAAGCAAATGTAAACAAATAAAAAGACATAAAGCAAAAGTTATACATCTATCATGGAATCATTCTCAAATCCAAATTATAAGTGTGTTTGTGCCTGGATTATAGAGCTATGAGTCTTTATCAATGTCACTTGTTCATTATGACATCATCTCCTCTTATCTACAAGTGATTTGTTTGATAGATGTGAAGAATGTTGAAGCTTTTTGCTTTATTTTTTCATTGTAAGTTTACACTCAAAATCTTGTCTATGGTATTAAATGAGCCTTGTGTTTATAGACTTGCTAGATTGACTACGATCATCAGATCAAGAACAAGATGTGTGGCCAAAATTCAGTCCAATTTGGAGAGTGAATGAAATAAATATTTGGAATTTGGGTTTGCATTTATTAGGCATGGGTTTAAATTTTTTGATATTTTTTGCATCTATGCTGATGCTTGATAACTTTCTATCTGATGTCATGATGTTATCATGATTTAGATATTTGTTGGATATTTGAATATTGTATATTAAAAATTTTGTTAATTTTTTTGGATTTTCTACTTAGCCATTTGATATGATTTGATAGGTTAATTAATCTAATTTATCTTTCATGTGATTTATGCAATATCAAATTTTGAATATCTATTCTAGTTAATTTCCCTAGAACGTTGCTCAAAAAATAATAATTTGACTCAAGGTGAATTAGATGAAGTTGATAGTTGGTTACAGTGCATTGCCCTAACCAGGGATGCTCTAATATGTTTCAGAATATACATGTCGAGTGTGCAGGCAAATTTGGGTCTTTCAACGATTTTTGACCTAATTTACATGTTATTGAAAATTATTTTGATTATAGATTCAACATGAGAATGATGAAATTAGAGCGCCTAGAATGACAAATGAACTTTTGATTGTAGTCAACATACCCTAAAAATGTGTGCACTTCCCATTGAGTGGTGGCCACCTCTAACTAAAAAATGAGGGCTACCTTAGCAAGGGAAACAAGGAGGTCATCCTTATAAATCACATGGTTGAGAAGTGTGTTAAAAGTTGTCTCAAACATACACTTGTTCAACTTGAGAGATATTTAAAGCTTGAAATAACACTCAAACATGAGTCGTAAATTACCATGGTGATCCTTTACCAACACATAGATTTTCCAGTCATCTAGATATATTTGAAAGAATCAATGAACAAAGTCTTTTAAAGACATTATGATGATGCACAACAAGACAATAGGTGTATTATTTAGGCCAAACAACATGACATTATAATCAAATGAAACTCATTCAATAGTGAAGGTGGTCATAGGCTTGTCTTCCTCCTCAATATGTACTTGGAAATATATCAATGAAGGTGTAAACCTTACAACATTCTACTCCCTCAAGAATTTCCTTTATGAAGGGGTTATGAAAAGGATTAGAGATACATGTTGCATTTAATAGCCGATAATAGATGCATATGCAGAATCACTCATTATTTTTTATACTAATGACCAATGGGATCACCCATTCATAATCCTCAATTGGATAGATCATGTTGATAGCCAACATGTCTATTTCTACCTTAACCATGGTGCTAAAGTTAGGGTTCATTCAGTATGATCACTTCTTCACTGTTCTAATGGAGTCTACTAGTGTGATATTCATTTTTCTCAAGGAGGAATGCACTCCCTTCACCTTCTTGTAGCCTTTTACGAAGAGGTCTTGGATTCCCATAATAGTTTTAATGATTCATGTTAATTCCACATTAGACCAATCATCTCCAATGGTGGATATTATATGTTCATTTTTTGAGTTTATATTTACCCTAGTTATCTTTAGGGTATCTTAGTATCACTTGTGTCAATCGGCTTGCATGTTACTACTTCTTACACTCCTTGAGAAGTTTTAACCCATAAATGGCTAGGGTCACTCTCTTGGGACTCTTCCTCCACCTAATGCATAGACTTATGTTTTATGGTCATGAATTACCAATTACATACCATCCATATTACTTCATCATCTTCACTAGAATCATTGTTTACCCCATAGTCATCAAATAACATAGGCAAGTTGAGTCCCTTTTCACTGCATATTTACCTAGCCCATTCTTCCATTGTAGATTTATCTTCCAAGACAATGTAATGAATGCATAGTAAGGGCTTGACTAGCCCTAAATCAGATGAGGAGAATGAAAAATTATGGGTGAATTTCTCTTTTAGATTTGTCCAATCGCCACTCTCTCGATGCATCTCCTTCACAACATACCATGTGCAGGCCCAAGGCTTTAGAGTTTGATAGAAAGTATGAACCCATAACCTTGTTAGGAAATAAGGTGTACACCTTATCCACTTTTTTTCACATTCATGAATATGTGCCCACATATCAAAGTCACCACTATAGGTGGGTAATCCTTTGTAGTCATTGTTATGCTCAAATCTAGAGAATATGAAATCTTTAACCTTGGTCCAGGTTGGAAGACTTGGTTTGTGAGTATCCTATCAAAGCTAAATAGTGCTCTTTAAGGTGTACACTAAGGTACCCATGGGATCATTCTATTTAGGGACACATGCCTCCAAGTCATGTATAAATGGGATAACACTTATGGATCCATCATACTAAGGCAATACAACAAGTTTTCCCTTGCTTATATGAAACACTCTTTTCACTTTGGTTATGGTGTGCAACATCTAGATCTTCTTGATACTTTGAGAGGGCTTGATGTTGGTGTTTGAGGCCTTTCATGCATGAAAAAACTAGGGTCTTGATTTAACCATGCCACATTTTTATCTAGTTACTTTGTAGGATTCCTGAACCCATCATTCGTAGGCAATGCTCATTGTATCAGAAGTAGGTTGTGCCTCATCCCAACATAGGATACCATCCCTAATTGGTTCTAAGTTCTCTACTCATTGCATTATGATATTGTAGATGTGGTTGATTTCATACTCCAAATCAAAACTCTTAACATGGGGGGATCTTGATTATTTGAAAATGGAATCACCATGTGTTCTTTCCCATTTTCAAAGCTTGTGTAACACTTCTTAAAACACATGTATGCATTGTTGGCATACCACCAAGGTCTATCGAGTAAATTTGGGTATTTTTTTGCTTAAACAAGCTCAATCACCTCAAAATCTTCCTAATACTTTGTGCCCATTGTCTTGATACCAGTATTGTGTAAATTCCCATGGGTTGAGCTCAGGTTTTGTAAGGTGGGACTACCCATCTTACACCAAACATGTCCTTTGAGGATATTAACTTCAATGCATATGTCTACTAGGATGTGGCATACTAATCATCCATTATTGTCTACATCTATGAGCAGTTCTTGGTTATAGCCTACATTATGTGCTATCCACACTTCATGCTCTTGCACTGGATCTAAGGCAAGTAATTTTATTGGTTGTTTCCCTGCATAGTTGGCCAAAAGATTATTCAACATTGGGATCACTCCTTCAGAGTGAATGAGGGATAATATTTCTATGATATCACTTCCATGTTCACATTCTTGGGGTTGGTAGTTCTGCCTTATCTTTTCCTTGAAGTCTCAAGTAAGTATAAGCTTGCTTTGTAGATCTTGTATGATATCCATGGATTTGCACAGTACCTATTTCTAGCATAATCCATCTATATATACTGCTATGGGGAGTTGAGGGTACATCACTATGTATTCCCACCTCTTTATTTCACATCCCATCCTAACCTTCTCATTAAGAGATTTTGATTGCATAGTTAGGCCACTATGAGTTGTTATATGTAGCTTGGGGTCAATATTCCTCTTAGCTTGTGCTTTTAGGACCAATTATTTTGAGTTACACTCAGTCTTAATCATGACATAACCCTTCTCAAGTGTTTCCATATGCATGATCATGACATATAAATCGGGTCACTTCTCAACATTGTGGTCACCTTGGAAATACCCACAAGTGGAATACTTGCGGCATATGAGAAAGTAGTGGTCTGACAATCCACACTTGTAACAAGTATGTGAGGGAAACCTTTCACCTCTATGTCCTACACCATGATCTCTATAGCCACATTAATACTCATATCACCATACACTTGGTTGGCTTGTCCTACAATAGCTTATCATACACTTCCATATCTTGCCTCATGTATCTCCCTAATCACCCTACAATCTTCAGTGTTATGGGTAGAAGCATCACAAATCTTATAGTAAAGAGAGACCTTAGCTTGGGTTACATGTTAAAGAAGAGGGTGATTGTGCACATCATGACCCTCATGGTAGATTTCCTAAGATATTAGTATGGCCTTCACATTTTATTTAGTGAAGATGTCATTATTATGCCCTTTGACATAATAATTTATGCACCATAACTCATTCCTAATGTCATGGGCACTTTAGTTGTTATCTTCTAAAGTTAGGAATCCATTGATGTGATATTCCACTTTCACAAATGGGCTAATTCCCATTTATGTGCCTCTAATGGCTTCAATTCCTAACACTACCTCAAGAGCCTCTTGAGGCTCGGTGAACATTTTCATCGATAGGGCATGTTGAAAGGGTGCAAGCAACCCTCCAACACACCATTATGTGTGTTGTACTAAGTGAATATCAAATAAGAGTTTGGACAATAGACTCTTGAACCTAACATCATACATGCTGACACTCTCTATCAGATCTTGATTGATCTATTTAAGTGTAATAATGTTCTATTATTTGAACTCAAGAATGTTAAATTCCTTAAAGAAAATTGCCTTTGAGATGTTGTAATCCACAATGTACTAGTTAAGAACAAACTTTTGATACCAGGTATATGAACGATCCAAAAAAGTTGTAATAAGTTAACTTACGTTTTGACAATGTAACTCTTGTCGCATGTCATATGAGCTTGTTCTTGTGAACATGTTCTACAACATTCTCCACTCTATGATAGTTAGGTAAACTCAAGGACATTTCATAAAATCCCTAGGGAGTAGACACATGTGTAGCTAGTGCTTGAGGCATATGTTGTACCAGTATGCAAGCTGAAGCTACACCTAAACTTTGGCATCCTAGGTGTACCCCTTACTTCTCCTACTGGTGATGTAACATGTTGTAACATGGCTCCTCATGTAGCTTGAATAGCCTACTGGCTTATACCAGTCCTCCATCTCCTACAACTATGGCATGCATTATACAACTTGTTTGAGGGGTTGAACTCCTTCTTTCTAGTGGCATACCATACATCATTACGCCTTAAATTTGTGTGGGTAGTGTGATCACTAATTTGATTGGTTGGTAAGGAAATATTTGTTGTAACACAATCATTTCTCCTTCTCATGTTAAAAACTCTATTATGCCTGAGAGATACTCAACATCTTGGTTGATTTCTTCTAACTATGAGAAAATCACACGAGTGTACACTTTAGATAGATGGGAAATGAGCATTTCCCTGATAATTTCTCCTCATATATTGTTGGGTCCCTAACCCCTTAGTAAAGGATTTTCACTAACATGAATTCCACCTAAGTGCGACAGGATCATTTTCATGAGTGGTTAGCCTTTGGGGTTTTTTTAGCTAGTTGGAGGTTGTAACACATATCTTGTGTCTATTGGAAGGCAGCTAAATATTTCCTATATTTTTAGGGCATCTTTTAGGATTTGAAAAGATGTGGTAGCTAGAGCATGGATTTTGTAGAGTCATGGATCCAATAGTTATGATGATCAAGTTCTAGCTCGACACTCAGCATGAAACTTCCACCTTGGTAAAGAAGCTCCTGAAGGCTTATTTAAAGAGCTTGAGCTAGAAGATAAAAGGAGATGAAGAACTAAAATTAAGCTCTAGAAAAATGATCTTGAATCTCTATATACATTGCTTCGATGGCCATTAAGGCTTAAGAATAGTATGTAGACGGCTTGGATCCACTTGTAAGTGCCCAAGCTCATCTGTGAGCCTCTAGGTTCTTGAGTATTATGATATGAATATACACTCTATTATGGACTTTGATGAATGATAAATACTATGCTTTGCATCTAGTTTCCATGTCTTATTATATTATTAATATGATGCAAAGCACTATAATATCACACTATTAACTGAATTATGTTGATTAATGCTTGTGTATGTTACTAGCTCACTATGATAATGGAGTCCTTATAATAAATCATGACATCATCATCATTTTTCATAGATAATGAGTATAAATTATGTGCTAATATCCCAATCATCATTAAGATCACATGTCTAATATGAGTATAATGAGTAAAATCAGTCCTATGACCCCTTAAGCTCCTATATGACACTAGGCTTAATTTTAAAAAGGTCAACACCCTTGGATATGCCTTAAGTTTTCATTGAAGTGCTAAAGTCCCCTAAATAAAGCCTCATGTTATGGCATAACTAGCTCAATATGGGCCCCGGTTCCTTCTTCATTGCACTTCAGGTGAGCGTATAAGGCCTGTGCCTTATGTGAATTGATTTCAGCACAATCGAGTGGTTAAATGTTGAGCGCAAAGGGAATATACCTTACTATGCTTGGTTATAGTAAACTAAGAACTAACTAGACTTTAATATAATAATTTGGTTCCTTTATTGAGAATCATGTTGAATTTTATTACTATGAAGGTACGAAAGAATGATATACTAGCTTTCTCTTGATAACATCGAGGGCTGATTACAACATGTGGTAGATAGCTTTGTGTTAAAGCATCCAACCTGTAAAGGACAAAAACTAAGAAGATGGGTTCAAGATAACCTATATGATGCATTTTATGAAGTCTTTTTCTATGAGTTGCCTAAGCATGTGTATAAGTGGTTGGTTTTATATTCAACCCACTAAAGATAAAGCTATAGATGACATTATGAGTGGATAGAGGATCGTCAAGAGAGGATTGAGACCTTGGATGTTACTTGGACTAGACTGATGGATAAATGGTGGCAAGGAGCCCTAAATAGCTACATACTTAAGTTTGTAGTCTCAACATATTCATGCCCTAAAGAAATAAAGTACCAATTTTTGTGTGACCCTAGAGGCATGTTTGTGAAGGAGTTTAGTGCATAGCTCAAAAATCTAATGGTGAATTATAGTTTTGAAACTTTGGGGATGGAAGGATAAAATCCTTTCACATATGAGTTACACAAAGGGGGAGAAGGGGATGTTTAGGTGAGGCATAATAGAAGGGAATGAGTAAATTGACACCCAAGAACTTAGAAGATAGACCTATAATAAGAGACAGTGTAGATTGATGGAGGATCTGGAACCTAGAAGTGCCAAGAAGACCCATAGAGAATGGGAAGGGCATGGGGAAGGATATCTTGAAATATAATAGTGCAAATATGAGAGGTATAATGAAGTGATGAATTGAGCTCAACACTTGACAGGTGTGGAATTCATTGGGTTCTTACAAAATTTGGTGACTATAGATACGCTTGATGTGCTTACCCCCTTTGAACCTACAATGCATGCTCATATGATAGATCCCCCACTTGAAGAAAGTATAGGTTTAATTATTGACTCTACTAATGACTATGATCTTAGATGTTTTACAGACTTGGATTGCAACTTTGTGATTAAATAAATTATTCCATATAAGGAGGTGAGTGTAACTACATCTAGACCATTGGGCACTAGCTCACCATAATAAAACCTAAATGTGAGCATACCAACTCAACTGATGTTAGCAACATAAGGTGGGAAACAACCTACAATAAGTGGTCTGACACCATAAATAAGTAGTATAACACCAATGACATTAACTGTGCTAGCAGTAATGATGGGACCAATACCTAACCCCGTGGCTATAGGCATTGGAGGACTGCCACCAAGATAGGCATTAGGGGGATAAGCACCTAAAGTACTAGTTACCGCCATAGTAGATCTATAATGAGATGGTTATGCACCTCCCAGAGTATCATGACATGAAAAATGTTGTAGAACATATACTTAAGAGTGAACTACAGTGGCAAGCACGAGGCATAACTTAGTCTAAGTGTAAGACTACTTAGTTTGTGACTACATTACTTGATCATGCCCACACTCGGTACATAAAATTTTATCCTAACCAAGACATGGTTAACTATGATACTCTAAAAGATACATTATTGAAGGAATTTGACATTCCAGAGTTTGAATAACAAAGCATCACCACACTGAAAGAGATTACCCAAGGACTCTTAGAGAGTTTGTATCTGTATAATTCAAGGTTCAAAACAATCCTATCGAAGATCCCATATGATATTTACCCTTCTTAGCATGCACAATAGTTCATTGTGGGGTTGATTGTACCATTTCAAAGAGTGCTTTCCATTAAGACTTTTACAAACCCTCAAGAAGTGCTTGAAGCCACACTTAGATTTGAGGTAGTCATAAGTGCAGATACCAAGATCAACCCATTTATGGAGGAATATATTATATTTATGACCTCCCATTTCTAAAAGCTCATCACTAGTGCTTTGCATGAGGCTCAAAGTAGACTATGGTACACTGATAGTGAAGTAGAGGGATATAATAAAACTAACTATCCACATAGGAATGTGCACACTTTGATTTTAAGTTGCAAAGTCTATCGAGAAGTGCATGACATCTAAATTTTCCCTTTATTACAATGCAACATCTAATTCAACACAACCATTTATTGTCAGTTATGAGATGCTTACACCCATACCAATATTGATTGCCAAGTGATTGATGAAATAAGTGAGAACATGGAAAGAGGAACGTGATAGGCTACTATCACCATCAGAGGGTAGGTAAACCAAGGTATTGATGGCTTTAACCAACATAATACAGGCTTTGGAATGTAACAAGGCACTAGAGGGTGAGGTGGAGGATGTGATGGTGGAAGGTTCCCATCACGCTCATATTATAAGTGTGACTTGAAAAATCATTATCAACACGACTACCCTACACATCCCACGTGTGGGTGTTATCAAGGGCCCCATAAGGTTGAAGAAAACCCTGACCTATACAAAAATTTGACCCAAAGTAGGCCTGATGTAGACAAGGGTAAAAGAATGATTAGGCACGAGCAAAAGGCAGAAAAATGAACCCCAAAGGCAGAAACTACATGCACAGAGGCAGTCAAGGTACAAGAAACTACATGAAGCAGATACACCACTCAATTTCTAGTTACGCTAGTACCTAAGTTATGCTTAGAGTATGGGGATAAGGGTTGTAATAAGTGCATAATATGGCATGAACCCAAAGTTGCAATGTACCTAGACCCAATGCACCAAAAAAATGTATCATAACAAGCTATGAGTGTAATACAAAACCTACCAGGGGAGCTCCAATTAGCATGAGACCTAAAATCATAGGTTGCTACCTCTCATAAGAAGCAGGATAGCTGAAAAGCTAAAATACAAGAATTAACTAAGATCTTGCACCTTTTGTAGACAGAAGGAATGTTGTTGCTATTGAAGAACTTGTTCCTAGAGTATGTAGAACAAAAACAAGTTAAGGTTATCACACCATGCATGGAGAAGGTGCGAGAAGTTTGACATATAAAAAATGATAAATATGACCAAGAAATCCTAGTCGATGCCATGATTGATGGATGGTCTATCTGTGAGCTTCTTGTAGACACATGCATCAAGGTCAACATCTTGACCAATAAAGCCTAGGATAAAATGGGTAAGTGAGCTTTGAGACCTTCCCCTCTTGTACTCTTCATGGCCAATAAGACCTAAGCATAGCCTATTATAATTCTTAAGAGTACAATTGTAGATATTATGGGCATCAAATTATATACTAACTTCAAATTCATAGAGTTGGCATAGCAGGACAACTACTTGACACTTCTAGGAAGGCCATGGTGTTATGCAAATAATACATATATGCACTTCAAAAGGCACTACATGATGTTTAAAAATGTAAATGAGAGGTTGGTTATAACTGTCTCAAATAACCAAGGACCCCCCTATGTCGAGAGCATGGACATCAAGGATGAAATCAACCATATCTATAACATCATGGTGCAAGGCATTGAGACTCTTGACCTGAATGATCAGGGTATCCTCTCTTGGGAAGATGAATAATCAACCTTAGACACCATTGATGTTACTTAGAACTGATGGGTCGGGGAAGCATATGAGACCACTAGTCAATGATGTTACTTAGTGTGTGTAAAGGTGCCAAAACTAGTAAAGACAGGCTACATATAGATCAATCACACTTCCAAAAAATGGGTCCCTTACAACAAAAAAAGGGAAAAAGGAGTGTTTTACCTCAATAATGGCAAACTTGTAGTGCTTTAAAGATATGAAGGGAGTAATCCAGTGAAATATTATGTCCATGACCTTGAGTCATGCATCTCAAAAGAGGTGGATAGAATGGGCACACTAGTATACACATTGAAGAGCATTGTCGCTCATTGTTGGGTAGCACAAAATCCTAACTTGCCAGCTTAGTAGGATGTAAAGGCATTTATTTTCACCAAGTTTAGAAAAATAAATGAGGACTTAAACATTTTAGCCTACTCTAGTGACTTTGACCCCATGGCATATGTATGTCTTTGCAAAGAAACATAGACTAGTTATGGTGAAATTGCCCCAAGAAATTTATGGGTGCATGCCTTCTACAAAACTTTAAAGACTTAGGTATGGGTATGACATGAAATCAATGAGATGTGTTGTGAAACAACCCACTAGGATGCCCTTAAGGAGCAGTTTGTTCATACCTTCTCCTTTTCTTCATAAAACCTTGAATTGAATGAACCATTATAGGTAGTTCGAAGGTTAGAGTTTGAAGACATTGCTATATTGGAAGAGCACCTAAAGGACATGTTTGGAGAAAAAGGTTAGTTCTCTCAACCTTCTTCAAAGAGCAAACTCTCAATAATGACTCTAGTGATGAAGATGATGATGCATAAAAGGCATGCAACTAGAAGAATTTGGTAGGGAAAAGGAAGTTAGTATGCCAAGTTGAGGATAGCACCCTAGAAATATAAGACCCTAACCATCTTCAGGTAGAAACAATCGAGGGTAGCAAATAATTCTAGGATTCACACCAAGAGAAGAATGAACCCTACCAAGCACCATTAAGGACTACCAAGGTAGATATTAGTTCGGAGAGGGAACCCAAAATTACCACTTTGGGTGCTTATTGGTCTAACATGGAGTTGATACATATTGTTGATCTCTTAAAGGAATTCTAAGACTTATTCCCATAAAACTACAAGGATATGAAAGGCACACACCCATCCCTCAGAAAGATGAGCATTAAACTAGTTGATGGCACAAGACCCATCAAGAAGTGACAGTACAAGATGACCCCAAATCTTCATGCTAAGGTTAAGATGAAGATTGATGGCATGCTCATTATAGGTGTCATCTACCCTATACATGAATCCAAATGGGTTAGCCCCATGGTCATCAGCATCAAAAAGGATGGGCACATCCAAATTTGTGTTAACCATAGGCTATTGAATGCTACCTACGTGACTGGCCCCTTTCCAACTCCGTTCATCAATAAAGTATTGGATAATGTCATGGGTTGAGAGATATACACATTTACTGATGAGTTCTTATGATAACATCAATTCCAGATCAAGGAGGAAGACAAGCCCAAACCACCTTTGTAACTGACTAGGGTTATTTCACATATAACATGATGCCCTTTGGAATGAAGAATACAATAGCCATTTTCTCTTGGGTGGTGATCACTACATTCAAAGACTTCATTCAAAAGTTCCTCCAAGTATACTTCGATAATTCAATAGTGTATGGGTTAGTGAAGGATCACTATGATAATTTGTTCTTAATGTTTGAAAGGTGCATGTAGTTGCAAATTTTGTTGAATCTCAAAAAGTGTGTTTTCGTAATGCCATTTGGCACTTTACTTGGGCACATCATCTACAAGGATCGTCTACTCATTGATCTGGATAAATTTGTAATCATCCTTTAACTTCAAACCCCATCAACATAAAAAGACATTCACACCTTTCTTAGCATTGTAGATACTATAGTAAGTTCATAATAAATTATTCCAAGATTGCAGTGCCACTAAAACTCTTGCGAAAGGATAGACCATTCTATTGGGGTGTAATGTAGAAAGATGCTTTTAAGACTCTGAAGCTCAAAATCATAAATATGTTGATATTGTAATTTCCCAAATGGGTAACTCCTCTCCATGTCCATGTCAATGCCTTTGGTACCACAATCAGTGCCATACTCGTGTAACCAAGCATAGGGAAAATGGATCATCCTATTTCTTTCACAAGCAGGAAACCAACCAAGGTAGAATAAAATTACATCACAACTAAGCACGAGGTGCTTGTCATGGTCTATGCCCTACAGAAGTTTTAACAATATTTGTTGGTGACCCCTTTCATCTTCTTCACTGATCATGAGGTGATTAAGTACCTGATGAACAAGCCTATTTTGCATGGGCACATTTATTGATGGATTGTTTTATTTCAAAAATTCCAATTTGATGTGGTGGTGAAACCTAGAAAATAGAACTCATGCCCAAACCATCTATCCCATATCAACTCTAGTGACATGACAATGAAAATCAAAGATGATATGCCTGACACACAACTTTATAGGGTTCAATGTATCCTAGAATACTTGGTAGAGATCACTACATTTCTAACATCTGAATCTGCACCTTATACCATGACCACTAAGGAGAAGAAGTAGTTCACATCATCCCTTTTCAACTCATTGGCAGGGAACTATACAAGTTGAGCCACAATGAAGTCATGCGTTGATGTGTCATAGAGCATGAATGGGACTCAATACTAAAAGAAGTGCATGAGGGGATTTTTGGAGGCTATTGTGTTGGAGACACTACGACACAAAAAGTACTATAATTAGGTTTATGGTAACCAACTCTATTTCATGATGTAAAAGAACATGCCAAAACATGTGATGTCTACTAGTGTATTAGAAAACCAAACCATAGGGATGAGATGCCCCTCATCCCCATCCTCACCCAAGCACCATTTGAAAATTAGGCCATTAATTTTTTTGGGCTTATTACTCTGACTACAAAGTGCACAGGTGCATGGTACATTCTGGTGGCCACAGATTACTTCACCAAATGTGCCAAAGCAATGGCAGCCAAAGAATATACAACTACAACAACAAGAAGATTCATCTAGGAGAATATTATTAGTAGATATGGGTGCCCGCTTAGCTTGACTAGTGACCATGGCACACATTTAATCAATGACACAATTCATATTTTATTATCTGAATATATGGTATCGCACCATAAAATGACATCTTACCACCCCCAAGCTAATGGCACCATAAAGGCATTCAATAAATATTAGGGATTTACCTCACAAAAAGGTGTGATGTTGGTCATAAGGATTGGGATGACCATGTGTTAGCGATGTTATGGGCCTATCACACAACATACAAGTGCCTAAACAAGGCTACATCATTCCAACTGGTGTTTGTTGTAGAGGGCATTTTACCTATGAAATTCCTAGTTCCCTCATTCTACATTATGCATATTGGTTAGTTAGATAATCAAGAGTCTTTAAGTGCATGCCTGGAAGATTTGGAATAGATGGATGAGACACGTGCCCATGCACAATAGAACTAATAGATAGAAAAGGCACACCAAAAGCTATGGCATGATAAGCACATCAAGTTCAAGGTGTTTATAAAAGGTGCACTGGTCTTGTTATATGACTCTAAGTACCTCAAGTACCTAGGCAAGTTACAAATTAGGTATATGGGACCTCATATCATCCACAACTTATTGGAGACTGGTGCTTAGAAACTGTGCATCTTGATGGGTGAAATGTTCCCTATAAATTGAAGCTATATAATCACTAAGATGGTGTTTTCACCATTTGACACCAATTTCTCGATCATAAGTTAGTTGTTTGGTTTTGACCATAATAAAATTGGCACAATTTAAATCATTTATTTATGTTTGTTTCTTTTATGTTGTGTGAATAAGCATGGTGCTTTCAGGTGCGTATGAGAACTTGTTTAGCGCTTATAATCACATAAATCTATTGGATGAGTTGAGCTCAGTCACTTTTTAAGAACCTAAGGCCAAACACCTAAGTATTTGTGCACGTGTGAAGTATGCCAAGTTTGGTAAACTTTTACGTATGAACTGATAAAGAAAGGCACATAAAGTATTCATGCACTAGAGATCAAGAGGAGATAATGAACTGTTGAAGGAATAACACAAGTATTTGTATGGGGTAGGGAAGGCCAAAGCAAGAGACATGAAATCATAGAGAAATCAACCAATAAAGAGAGGCACACTTGAAAAGAAGCACAACACTGAGAAGAAATGAAACTGAAGAGGCTGAATCATATGCATGTGAAGTGTTGTGCCCAAGTTGCCATAAGAAGGGCAAAGGTCATACCAAGTTGAACAAAGCTCAAGATAATGACCATTTTAATAGCTAACACCCACCCAATAATCGATGGGAAGTGACCATTTGAATTACATATCACTTCACTGAATAAATCATTAGTAAAGTTAATGCTACGATGGTGAAAGAACAAAGATCTATAATAAATAAGTAGTTGGTGGCAGATTTTAGTAGATTTTGTGGGTTTAGTAAATTTCAAGAATCTAAACACTACCAGCCATCAATATGGTAGCTAAAAATAGTGTATAAAAGGGCAGATAGTAGAGGAAAAAATGTTATTGACATTTGTAAGAATTCAAAATAGAGCTAGAAGCTGAAGTCATTAAAGCAAGAAAACACTACTAGAGAGAAAACCAATACCCACATCCTCCCCAAACAAGAATGAGAGAATAATGAGAAGAGTGCATACTACCCTATGGAGAAAAGGAGGCAAGTGAAGAGAAGTTGGTAGGGAAACATGGGATCAAGAATTTAGCATAATGACTAGGCTACCATTGATGGGGTAGGAAGCTCGATAACTGAATGCACAATTGTGATTCTCATGACTATAAAGTAGCACCAAGCATAATTTTGGGTTTCAATATAATCAACCAGCCATGTTTCAACAATAATAGGTTTAAGATGGGTAAGAAGTGGCTAAGCATAGGTCCACCACAAGTGTAGAAGGATGTGAAGAAAGTGTAGGTGGTAAAGGAAGCAACCACCATGAAACTGAAGGTGTGGATGGTGGAAGGCATGAGCATCATGGAAATAAATCCATAGCAAGTGCAAAACATGTTTATAGAGAAATGGAATACCCCCTAGAGGTCATGGTGGGGGAGAAGTGGGTGTCCTTTGTGCATATGTGCAAGCTTAAGGACTACAACCATAGGGCAGGAAATAACCTGCAATAATTGAATAAGGACTAGATGATAGACACTATGAAAAAGACCAATGTAAGAACTATGCTCTTTGATGTATCTATCAAAGATAAATTACAAACTACGGACACCACATAATTATTCAAGCTACCAAGCTTTGACAAACTAGAAGACTTGGTGCATTTCCTCCTCTTACACATACATGGCAATCAATTTTACTCTAATGGATGATGTATGAGGATCTCAATGAGCCTCATTAACAAAATCATGAGGATACCTAGTGCAAGAATAGACCTACATGAGATGATGGAGATTGAGGTAGAGGTAAAAAGGGTCACAAAGCTCATAGGTTACTACAAGTCAAGGTTTGCATTCCCCATCAAGGACATCCAAGACCATGACACAAGGGTCATAATATACATTATTAGTGTCAAACTTTGCCCTAGTGGTTGATGGTCTAATATCAGTAAGACCTTCCTATGCATTGCACACCACATGATATAAGGAGTGAGATTCAACATCTCCAAGTTTATTGTAGAGGAGATAGTCAAGAATGCACAAAATTGCGATCGAGTGCGTGAGACCTTTTGATAGGGGTACATGTTGATCTTTATAGTAATAGAGGAGATAAATGTGATGGAAGATAATGACGACCACCTATGGGTGTTCCCACCCAACCATGAGTCCCTTGTAATGAAGTACCAGGACTTCATTTACCCACCTAATTTATCATAGAAATACAAGACTAGGGTGGAAGGGTAGTTTTAGAGGTACATAGAAGCCTTTGGGAAGGAGTGGCACATCCCTCAAGAACTTCCTCAAAAATTGGTGGGAATGGAAACCTTTACATGATGTATCACTTCTTTGTGGTATGCCTAGCACCCACAAATGAGAATCTATCAGCATGGATTTGGTTTCCTTAAGTGTTCTCAACCAAATACTTCATGGTAATGCTAACGAGAATCCCCAACATGCAATTAATTAAGATCATGATCAAGGCCATGGATAGTGATTGAAACATGATGAGGTACTAATTTATACACCCTATAGCCAAAGCCACCAAAGACGAGGAAGATGACACTGACAAAATGAACATCCATCCCCTCAGTGTTAAGGAGAACCCTTAATGCACAATAGCTTGAGATCCAAATCAAGGTCGTGGATCATGACTAAAGCATGATGAGGCAACAATTTATACACCCTAGATCTAAGGACACTAAAGATGAGGAAGATGACACTGATAATATGGACATCCATCCCCTCTATAAGGTGATAGTAAATGGGAGGATCTTTAAACTCTACTATGAGATGAAGCCATGCAAGAAGGGTAGATATCCTAGAAAGGATGATGATCACCCCCTCTTAGTCGACGATGAAGGGAAGGTTACACCAAAACAATAGGTGAAAATGATTCAAAATAAATGAGATGAGAAGTTATAAGAGATCATAGAGCACATTCAGTTAAATAATACCTCCAAAGAACTAATTGCGCCCCCACTCCAAAGAAGCGTGTGACCTTCACGCAAGAGAGTGCTTCTTCCAGCAAGAAGCCAAAGAAAAAGACCAAGGAACTTATAACATTCCCTACTTTAAATCTTGCAAATATGGAGAGAGAGAGAGACAAACCTCACACCCATAATAGAGGAAAAAACTAAAGAAGATCGAATAGGGACCTATATCTTACAAATAGGGGAAGGAGAAGAGGAGCTCAGTAATGAAAATGTGTAGAAAGCCCTAAAAAGTGGTCACCGCATGTTAGGTAACAAAGGAAATGACAAGCCTCACATCCAATGCCACCTCATTAATGATCCCTCCAAGGAAACCAATTCCAACATTCAATAAGGAGCTCTTCCCTTCGGTTCCAAGGAGAAAAGAGTGGCTTGGAAGAAGATGGGATTGAGCGAGGAGGATATCAACAAGGCTTTGGCACTTAAAGAGAAGTAAAAGCTTAATTGGGGAAAAAAATGACAAGTTAGAGAAAAAAGCCTCAAAGGTTCATGTAGGAACATGAATAATAGTTGAAGTGGTTAGACAAGCACCAAGTGACCCCACCAAGAAAGTAGAAGAAACTGCACAAAAGGCATGCCCAAGTAGTGAATGGGTGTCTAAATAGAAAGAAGGTGATATTGCCACCTTAGAACAACAAATAAAGATGACAGAAGATTCCCAACAACAATAAAGTGATGCTAGCACTAAAGGAATTACCCTTGAGGTAAGTATTGAAAAAACTCAGAATGAGGAAATAAATGAGGGGGAAAAGTTCAAGGAAGAAAACCCAAAGGATCAAACAAGTCCTCATATGAGAGCACCAAAGAGAGTGGTGGTACCAATGAAGAGGAAGAAGTATAGATAGAAAATGCCATCATTGATAAGGATGATAAGGAGCTAAATATAAGGGAGATAACATAGAAGAATTGGGTAGATGAAGATCTCTACATGTATGAAACTATGCCCCTTCAAGTTTCCATGACCAAGATGCGTAAACAACTCTCATTTTCACTATACCACTATATGGATGAGCCCTAATTTGAGGCACCTAGAATGATTACTTTGAGCTTGGAAGATCCTGAAGAAGGGTAGGACTCCCTCCTTATTGACCCTTGCACCATGAACCCAGTCCAATCTAGGAATGCACTAATAAAGATGGCCATAGAAGTTACACACTAGAACATCATCAATGATGACAAGGTGAGGAAATGGAAAATTCTCCTCAAGGAAGACAAGGATGAGGCGCAGGCTAACAGATTCAAGTTGTAACAACTCTGTGAGTGCATGGAGGTGGCTAAACCATCTCTTTTGGTCAGGGTCAATACTTTAGGCCTTTCAAAGGTCGACAAAATTTATGTGTTGGTGGAGCAGATGCTCCCAAGGCTATAACCTAAGTTGATACAAGAAGAAAAGGAAGAGTAAGACCCCATCATCATGTTATAGAAGGAGTTATCTGACAAGCTCCAAGAGGTAGAAGACCTCTTCACAAAATTGAAGGAGGGCGTGGAGACAATAGATGTCATTTTATTAAGCTTTTCCAACCAAGTCTCAGTAATAGATGCATGCCTAAAGTAGGCAAAGGAAGAGAAGGAGAAGTTGATGGCTCAAGTATACTCAGCAAGTAGAGTAGAGTAGACACAAATCATGGGCAACATGAATGTACTCAGTAACCATATCAAGGACCAGGAGTAGACCTTGGAAGCACTCTTCCACGCTTTACAGACTAAGGCCTGTGAGCAAGGAGAGATCTTAGATGGAAGTGTGGAAAAGGTGAAAGCCAATATCGAGGCCTTCCGTAAAGAGCTAGAAAAAATGGATATACATACCCTCACTAATGTATCCTTCGATATAGATAACATTGTAGAAGAAATCCAGCTAGCCATTAAGGGCTTTGAAGACTTCAACACTGAACTCAAGGAAAATGCACCTGAGTTCTATGCTCCCAAGAGTTTAACAACTTAGTTCAAGGGTAGACTAATGTTTTTGTATGGGTAATGTTGGGACCCTAACCCCTTAGTGGAGGATTCGCTCCAACATTATATACACCTAGGTTTAAGAAGATCATTTTAATGAGTGGTTAGCCTTTGGGCTTTTTATAGCTAGTTGGAGATTGCAACACATATCTTGTGCTTGCTAGCACGCGGCTAACTATCTCCCAAATTTTTAGGGCATCTTCGAGGATTTAAAGAGACATGACAGCTATAATGTGGATTTTATGGAGTCATAGAGTCGATGGTTATGATGATCAAATTCCATCTTGACACTCAGTGTGCAACTTCCACCTTGGCGAAGATGTTCTTGAAGGCTTAATTAAGGAACTCAAGCTAGAAGAGAAAGGGAGACGAAGAACTATAGCAAAGATCTAGTGAAATGATCTTGAAGCTCTGTAGACATTACTTTAGTGACCATTAAGGCTTAGGAATAATATGGAAGTCACTTGGCTCCACTTGTAAGTGCCCAAGCC
Organism: Torreya grandis; assembly: GCA_037957365.1. Classification (NCBI taxonomy): domain Eukaryota; kingdom Viridiplantae; phylum Streptophyta; class Pinopsida; order Cupressales; family Taxaceae; genus Torreya; species Torreya grandis. Next base: position 1,527,158 of record JARHVA010000996.1, on the reverse strand, counting down.
TGTCTATGAGCCTCTATGTTGTTAAGTATTATGATATGAATATACACTCTATTATAGACTTTGATTAATGATGGATATTATTGTATTAAAATGTGCTCTGTATCTAGTTTCCATGTCTTGTTATATTATTAATATGACACAAAGATTTGTGATATCGTATTATTGACTGAATTATGTTGATTAATGCTCATGTATGTTATTGGTTTGCTACAATAATGGAGTCCCTATAATGAATCGTGTTGTCATCATCATTTTTCATAGAAAATGAGTATAACTTCTACTTCAGTATCCCAATCCTTATTAAGATCGCATGTCTAGTATGAGTAGAATGAGTAAAAGTAGTCTTATAACCCTTAAGCGCTTATATGACATTAGGCTTAGTTTATAAAAGGTCAATGCCCTTGGATCTGCCTTAAGTTTTCATTGAAGTGCTAAAGTCCCCTAATTGAAACCTCATGTTATGGCTCAAATAGCCCAATGTAGGCCCTGCTTCCTTCTTAGTTTTGCTTCAGGTGAGTGCATAAGGCATGTGCCTTATGTGAATTAATGCTAACACAATTGAGTGGTTAAATATTGAGTGTAAAGGGAACATACCTTGCTATGACTAGTTATAGTAAACCGAGAACTACCTAGACTTTAATACAACATATGTCTCCTTCCTCGATTACTTTAGCTTCTCTCTTTATAATTCACTTTAATTCCCTTACACACATTTATTCATCCACAAAACACACATCTTCTATGTGAGAGTTTTCCTCATGTCATCCTTATCATGTGTAGGTCCTCACAACATCTCTTGATTTGGACTCTCCCTTCTAATTAGGGTCCTTTTCAACCATCACATTTCACTGAATCTCATCATACCTACACCTTCAGAGCTCATGCTTATTTGGTACCTCCATGATAAATACTTTCTTCCTTGATACCTTACACAAACCATGCCATTTTCAACTTCTACCTTTCGCATCACTCACATGCATAATAACTTAGCCACCCATTGGTGAGTTATCTATTCTACTTTCTATCATTAACTTCTTGATATCCAATGATAACTACTTCAAATATGAACCTCTAGGTTCACAAAAAAATGGTATTTAGCCTCCTAGGATACAAAAAACTCCATCATATAACTATTTAATGCCCCATGCCACCAAATGTCAACAACTCTTATCTAAAACTCGTCCAAGCTCCTTAGTTGCTCCATGTCGTGTTCTATCATATAGTTTTTTAATCCATAGTTTCCACTCTTATTTGTCACATATGTTGCAAGCCATGCATGCAAATGTATTTCTACCGCGCAAAAGAATACCTCGTAAAGTGCATAGTGTAGGTTGTCTTCTACCCATTCCCTTAGCTCTTGATTTCCATGGCTAAGATGGTTTGTTTCAAAATTTTCCTCCAACTGATCCAACCAAAACACATTATTTTCCAATGAGATCCAATAAATCATCTCGCCTTACTATTGTATTAACAAAATTTGATTTGTTTGGAAATAAAACCAAAAATGTTGGATGTCTTTCAATGACCCACATGCTAGTCTTGTGCACATCTCGATTCTAATCTTCATGCACTGACATATCATGTAAGTTACCCTTGTGTGCTCACTTGAGGATCAAAGAGGGGTAATTGATTTAGGTTTGGGTTAGTTGATAATAGTGAATTTAAGTATTATCTCATGCACATTTTTACATGCATGAACATGGTAAAAAGTAGACATACATATGAACAATAATATATAAACATTATTCTACCCAAGTATTCATCATTTCAATAGACAAAACATTGTTATATATAATAATAACATTAGTCCAAGCATATTAACAATATTTTATAGTCATAAACAAAGATAACAATAACAACAACAATAATCTTGTCCATTACTTAGCAAATCATAATTACAAGGTGCTCAATGGCACTAGTAATGTCATGTACTATATTTTAATATCTCTCTCTCTCCACTCATGCAACATTTCTCTTATGGTTGACATCTCCTAAAAAATTGGTAGTGTTTTGCTATTGGTTCATTAATTCTCTTCTCTTTCTTAGGTATATGCTTTTTATAGGCTTTTAAAAGGCTCTATGTCATTCAATATTTCAACTACCACCAATCATCAATTAATGTGATTTATGTTGACTTGAAAGTTAATGTGATGTTCCCTTTGAGGTCAACTACCTCGCTATTTATTGTTATTCCTCATCTGCCTATCATAAGTTAACTGTAAGTCATTACTTCCAGCATTTAGCCACAAATTACATTGACTATGATAGGTCTAACATTGACACATGATCATTTTTATCATTTCTATCAACGTGTGTAATTATCTACTTATTTGGCACTAGTCTCTGGCTACATTTGCCACGTGTGCATATATGGACTGGTCCTAGTTGGTACACATCATGCTTTGAGACTTTAAGGTATTGGCACCACACTAGACTTGGTCATAAATAGAAAAGGTAGTCAGTCTTAGGGGTCAACAACATGTTTCATATGCAATTCAATGTTATATTCAATACTATGATGCAATACAATTCAAATATTCATATATGCTTCACAATTTATTCGCCTATTCTGGCTTACTAATTATGTCATTAATTTCAATTAATAATTTGCTAATTAATCCCTTTCATCATTATTTCATTTAACATTGCCTTTTCCCCTGGTCAATAATTCAGTCCCTTTTATTTATCTGTACTAACATTCATATTTCACATCCAATATTAATTCCCTTGTCGTTCTTATTAACATCCCATTTATCATCTAAATCCCGCTTATGCCCACTTATGAATTTTAAATTCAAAAAATCACATCTATCCCTAGGTTTTCCTACAAGCCTACCCCCTGCTTCTCACCCAAGCATTCTTCTAATCTTCCACTAATCAACATTAGATTCTCTAATAAAATCTTTTCTAAAGAGTCATCTCTCTAGAGAATTCTAAGGAATTTTAAATTCCTTAGAATTCCCTCTTTCCTCTCTAGAGTTTTCTTCTTTAAAGGCTTCTAATGAATTTTTAATTCACTGGAAAATCTCTCTTCTTTGCCTATTTAAATCCATGTTTCCCTCTATTCCAAACAATGAGAAAAATCCATGAAAAATCAGTCCATGTTATCATATTGGTATATAATCAAGCCAATCACACGCTGTCCCAATAATCTGAGTATTCCAAACAAATACATTCAATCAAGAACAAGTAATCAAACATAATCATTTTGAAGCAAGATTGGGTTTACGAGGTCATGATGCTGGAATAATTCTGATTTGAATTCATTTTAATTTGCATTATGATCTTGCTTGTTTCAAATTTTGAAGATCAATGTTCTGAGTAATTTTTTATATAATTTTCATATATAAATCTTATTGCTCAAAATTTTCATCTTATAATTCATATGCAATTACATAATTATATCTTTCACATATTTTACAAGTTCTCTTTTGAGACAAGTGACTTGTAGGCTACATATCTCATCTTAAAATGGGGGCATCACAATGGGCTTGTCTTGAGACTTCGAGTTCTCATGATCAATAAATTTCAAATTTATGACATTATAAAGTTTTCAAAATTATAATATGGTTATTTTTTTCAAATTATGAGGGTATATGACATGCATGTTTATTCATTCTTACAATTACGAGTTACAGGTTTCAAATAACTACAGGTTCAATTGACATTTTCAATACAGATACAAGGAACATGATATTCATCCATGTTTATGTTTCTACATAGCAAATTTCAAATTTCACCTTTTCAAAGTTCAAAAGTTTCAAATGGAATCTAGATCCATCTATAGCTATGTGATTCATCTCATTTTTCATGTGGGCCACGTTAGAGTCTAGTGACACTTAATGACTATGGTTTCACTTTAACGAGCCAGATTTGGTGGTTTCATCCTATTTTCCTACCATATTTGAGTTTAGTGACACTCAACATTTATGGTTCCATTGTAGCGAGCCATATTTGGTGGTTCCAACCCTTTAATTATTTTTATAAATTGCTCTACACATTTAGATGAGAGTTGAAGCATACAATTTATAACTCAACTGTTTTCACTAGTTTTTAAATTAAGACTTTATCACTCTCAATTTACCACAGGTTCAACATTTCTCCATATACCTCAACCAGGGTACACACTTTTCTACTTTCAAATTACAGAGTAATTAAATTACATTTTTTTATAGGTGTATTCTTTCTTTGTTCTTTTTTAAAATTTAAGATTTAAAGTTTTAGATTTCTAATTTCTAAATATGGACAACAACTACTTTTAGTGGTATTGTTGCAAGTTTTGCATTGAGACACCTCACACAATCAAGCTTCACATCAAAAGACAAAGTGTGTATACACATTTAGATTTGCATCTCCTTTACTCTAATAATTTTACTTCATTCCATCACTATAATAAAGTGGGGCGAGGGGGGGAGCGCAGGGCCAGGGCGCACAGGGTGGATCGAGGGGCATGGTAAGGAGATGTAGATACTCAAATTTAACTATTAAGTGTTTGACAATACTTAATCTTGACATCCTTACCTTGCTTGATCTATTTGCCATTTCGTTAGCTTATAATCTCTATGAGAGACTTCACTATTCCACTTACTATCTTGCAATCACTAAAAACATCATTTAGACATCCTTATTTTTATTATAGATTTATGTCAGCTAATTTCCAATAGTTTTTGGGATTTTGGGACAAGACCACACTAGGTTGGACAAGGTTATGACCAGACATTATCCACTAGTGTGGCCTCATATCCCATGCCCTAATAATTAATTTTTAAATTTGAGATGCTCCGTGTCAACCCTCCCACATTTTTAGCAAAGTATGTTAACAAAAATATTTGAAATCTACTGTTATATAGGCACATCAAGGTCATTTAATACATATTTGGCAAACACTTGGCAATTCTATTGCATATTGAATAAAAATACACTAATATGATTTATTATAACAGTCATAGTCCAAGTATGAATCTATTTTATTATAGGTCAAAGGCATTTGCTATCAAGCATTCAAGTCAATTTACTAGTTGCATCCATGTATTAAATATCAATATTCACACACTCAATCTAAGATGGAGAACTACATTAGCCTTAAGGCCTTTTGGGATATGTAGTCAACACTCATATTACACATGGTTTTTTAAAGATAGCTTAGTTATTCCCCTTGTCTGATTTCCCACTTTTAGCATTCGATCTCCATTAATTTTATGTGCAAGAACTAAGGTTTTGCTATTATAGGTCTTTCATGCATCAAATTAGCTCCTGCTATCAATTAGTCAACCATTTATGATAGCCACATGTGCACATACATGAAAATAATCCACATAGTCAATAGATAAGTCCGTAGTGTGCCCTTGTCCACCCTAGTGCGACCCTGTTCTAACATATTGTATAATTATGTTTTCAACTGTGACATAATTCAAAGACCTTCCCAGTTAGTTATATATCAACAATCTACTTGCACAATCAACATAAATAAAATCCAAGCTAGGTGTGTGCATTTTATTGTTTATTATTATTTATAGCTAGGTTTCAATTTTTGTAAATTATTGCATTTTACATTTAGGTAATGTATATTCTGTAATATATATCAGTGTTTCAATCATTTAGTTTTTATTACGTTGATAGGCCTTCCTACAATGAAATTCAGCTGGAGGCCTATACTAGAGTATGTTCACTTTTAATGGTTGACATCACTAAAAAAAGTAAAAATAAAAAATAAATAAAATGAAACATATGTATAAAAAAACAAATAAAAACATTCTCCACATATTCTAACTTGAGCATGACAAGTTTTTGCCCATCGGTGACATAATCCACATTATGAAAAGTGCCCTTCCGACCATTGGAAAAATACCTAAGGATATTAAAGAGAATGCGTTACAGAGTTTATGACCTTTATTACCAATGATTATTATTTTTATATATTTTTAAAATTTCGCATGCTTTTTAGAAAATTATTCTCATATTAAATGATTTAATTAAATTTTTGTTTCTTTTCGTACATTGGTAATTTTAACTAAGCTAGGCATCCCCTCTCAAATATCCAGGTTTTTGCTTAGGCAAAATGCAAGGTTATGATTTTATAATAACCGTGAGCCTATACACAAATCTTTTCAAGATTAATGCATTATATATAATCTCCAAGAGTTAGCTCATATTGAAACAAGCACTCATATTCATTAAATGCCCAAAAATTATTAGCAACCGTTATTGCATGTACTCCTATATGGTAACTTATATGCATAAGCTATTGTCATTGTTCTATCATTTGTGTAACACCCAAAGCAAGAAATAATAAGCTTTAACCCTTCCTAAAAATTAATAAGTTATGCAAGAAATACAATATTTATTCAAAGCATATATCTTTTTGTTCCTAAGAAATCATTATCATGTTTGTATTTAAATAATTTAGAATTTCCATATTACATAGATAATAATTTTCATGCGGATATGTTAAATATTATTAGGTTTAATTTTTTATTATTTATTTTCAATTATATCATAACCAGTTTTAACATTCGATCTAAATTCAAGATTACAAAGATTTATGTCGTAATTGTATTGTTCAAATTTTTATTATGTCGAGAGGCATTGTACAATGACATCTGTGGCTTGATGGTGGACGTTAATGTACTGAAGTGCAGAATATTAATATAGATAAATAATGTAAATTTGAAAATAGGGCTGAAAATAAATCATACAAGTATTAAGTAGACGTATAAATGTAGTGACATAATGATAACATTATTGACATGATAAGATGAAAATGCAATGTGATGTAATAATATTTTTAAAATTTAAAATATATAATTTTTGTTTCCATATATTTCCCTACATTTTTAATAAATATTTAATTACTCTTTATTGTCATGTATTTACACGTTACATGATATTTAATTAAAGTAATTTATCTATAACATTTCATATGATTAATTTGTATTTTATTGTTGAAGTCAAATTTTAATCAAAAAATTATTTTATTTGTTGAAACAATTAGTGGCATTTTTTCCACATGATAAACATTGAAATTTTGAAAGTTTCTTTGGAAGGCTATAAATAAAGATAAACATTTATTAAATTTGCGATGGACAGGGAAGTCTACCCGTCAAATCTCAACTTCCAATGGCCACTAATTTTCTGCAAAGTTTAGCACATTCTTTGTATTATAGTGATAATGTACATCTATCTTCGACTAGCAGATCCATTATTCGTCACAACGCTTGACTCACCAAAGACCACATATTCGACCACAAAGGCAAATCGGATCTTGCGCTGATCATGCTAAGACGTCAAAAGCATCATAATTATGATTTTTCTCTGAACGCTCAAAACACTGTTTGAAAATAGTATTTAAACAAGCTTCCATTGCCTTGTGTCGTTTCAAATTTAAAGAGTATTGAGAAAAGTTCACACGTGGAGTGAAAAACGCTTATGGACCATGGACAGGGGAAATTAAATGCTCAGATATCCAAATGTGTACACATCACAATGTAAGTCAGAAAAAAACTCTGTACAAAATCAGATTACATGTTTAACTTGGGCTTAAAACCTAAAACTATAACGTCTCAATTATTTTGATATTAACTTGTGACAGAAATAACACAAATCCGTGTTCAATCAATATTTATAACTCATTTATGATATCACTAAAAAAATAGTCTTAAATAACATATCGAAAATATTTTATTATTTATATTTTAAATTTAACTAAATTTTATAATTATTTCATTAATATATATTAAAAAAAAATTCATTAATTAAAAAAATTAAAATAATAATTACAAATGATTTTATTAATCCTACTATGATAAGGATTAATAATGTTTAACAGCCAACCCAATATTATTAGCTAAAAAGATATTGAAAACAAAAATAAAATACATTTTCTTTAATAGAAGTGCGCATTTAAAAAAAAAAAAAACCAAAAAAGGGCCCCGATTTTTATTCCATTGGCCGATCATCTGCGAGGAATTCTGGTTCTCTTCTTCCCTAAGCTACAGATGACTGGATTTTAAAATTCATTGCTACTTATTCTAAGCAACAATAACATACAGAATTCATTCGTCCTGTATAGCAATGGCTCAGACTCGGCCTAACCTCCAAGAAGCGGAGAAGATGATGAAGAAAGCAGATAAATTGTAAGTCTCCAATCTCACCCATATTAACTGTTCCATAAGTTACTCAGATGTGCTTCGATTTGCCCGTGAAGTTTTCAATTATTTAACACAGATCGTGATTCGAAGGGAAACTTAAACTATCTGATTTGTATCTATTGTCCATCAACACCCCATTGCCATATTGCATTTGACAATTTCACTGTATGATCTGTGATCTTTGATAATAAATTCTCTAGTTCAATGGAATCCTTTATTTAGAAGGGTTCCAGTTCGGGTCGTTGTAAGCTGGACATTGCAAGAATGTGGGAATAGATGGACAACTTCTTATTGCTCTATTGGAATTACAGTAGTTGTCATCGCCATAAAAACCTAACCTAAACTTGAGTTGCTTGGTTGAAAGATTTTGCTTGTACTCAGTTTTTTATTTAAAATGATATAAGCAAGTCCTCCTTCCCAAAAATAAATAAAATAAAGGTTGTTGCTTTAGGTCACGGCCAAGCCAGACACCAATTTAGCGTATGTGACCTCCCTCATGTAAGCCCACATAGGGTTCCCTTACATTTACCGTATATATTGTTCAAATTTTGCACCCCAACGTTTTAACCAAGCTCAAGCGTAAACGGGGCCTTGTCAATCCACCTACAAGTGTATTACGTTGTCTAAAGTGTAGTATGTATTTGAAGTTTGCCTTTTATTTTGGAATCTAATTGGATTCTGGGATCATTCTTGGTTTTTCTTAGATATTGGATTTTTTATGTTTTTGCCTGCTGAGAGGCCTTCAGAGAGGTGTTGATATACACTGATCTTTTGCTGTGGCACTCAAATGTTGAATGTTGTTAACTCATTTATCTGAGGATTGTCTTGTGTGGGTCTTCCTTTTGGTTTGCTATTTCAATGCTTGGTTGTAAAGTAGCTTATGTTCGTATTTTGATACCCTGTCTGTCCTTGGTCTGTATAGTTAAATTTGGTTATGACTTTATTGTTGTCTGTGTAATTTTTTTGATTGATGAATGAACACATAAGCTTTCGTTTGAAGTTTTTGACTCCTATTTTAAACTTTTTGTGACCAATGCTGGAAATACAGGCATCACTGTCACCTTGAAACTTGAGCTCAGGGATGGGGACCCGATCCCTGCCCTTGTACCCGTATCCGTATTTCCTGGGGAATATATTTAAATATAATAAAGTTGTATCTTTAATCATATACTCATGTACCCTATTTCAAAATGACTTCCTCATACCCATTTTCATGCCTATATCCCACTTCTCTTGGTGACTATGATAATTCGAAAAGTTTTCAAAACAATTCCCCATGCATACACTCCATGCGTTCCAATGGGACAGCAAACTCTTAAAGTGTAAAAATGGAGAATTGTATAACTATAAATGGTGCCCCTGGAGGTAGGCCTTATGAAATGGGAAGGAAGCATGAGAGAGCATTGCCGATGGTGAAGATTCTCTGTGGGAGATATTTTGTTTCAGAGCAAGGGAACAGGCTTAAAAATGCTGGATGTTTCGGGCATCCATTCCCTTTTCTTGTTTATTTCTTTTTGTGCAGCAAACAAAGAAGATCAAGATATTAGAAGTACGGCAATTTATGTTCTTCCTCAACACAAAGCTTGTTTATGAATTAGAAGGGCGTAAAAATCTCCAACTACAGCTATTAGTGAGTACAATTATTGCAAGACATGAGTTGGGCTGTTTCTAGCTAGGATTATTACTCAATTATGTCTAGGGCATTCCTCACTTAGAGCCGGGGTTATATTTTGAACAGCTTGGACCAAAATTAATTTTTTTCTCAAGTTCTATGTTCTAGTGTAAATTCTGAGCTAAATATGTAGCTTGTGCGGACAATGCTCGGTGGCAAGTTTGATTTGTAACAACATTGAGAAAAGTTAGTTACGCCAAGAGGCATAACTACAGAGATAGATGTAATCTGCAATATTGTGAAATGTCAATAAAAATGGCCGACCTTAAAATTTGACACATATCTTGAATATAATAGGGCAGTTTTTCTTCTTGCTTGGAGAAATCGATCAAAAATTTGTGATATCTTGGGCATATGATGGAGTTTCGAGTCCTTTTTTCCTATAAAAATATTTTTAAGCCCAACATAGTGGTGCAGCTAGATTGAGGCCACCTGTCACCAGTCAGCAGAAATTTGCGGAGAAGGTGACGGAGTCGTTAATCAATGCAGAACCCTTCAATTGGTGAAACTATCTGACAAATCCAAGTTAGGTTCCTCAAGATTGATATCTCTCGGTGTTTTTAAGATATGTGTATTTAAGATATCTAAGCTAGTTATTGATCGGATAAGAGTCATTTTATGGCAACAGACAATGCCTACTAGAGATTGGCACAAGTTTGGATGTCTCCCTCTGTCCTATTACAGTCATAATCTCTAGATTCTTGTGTATTGTTTTTTAGAATTGCAATGCAAACCTTGCAAAGCATATTGCATACCTAAATACAGCTTAATTTATAAGTTAAAATAGTTCTTCTCCCCTCTCATTTTACCAGGATTTGGATTGTTCGCCATTTTTCTCTCCATCGTCAGTTTCTTTTTACAGTGAGCAACTTGTTCTCTGGCATGCCCATCCTATTTACATTCCTGGGATGGGCAGGCAGCCCTCCATTTCTTAGTAGATTTAAAGTTTGAGTCATGGATTTTCCTGAATTTATGTCTTCCACGATCACATTTCATCTCAGCTTTGTCTATTTGGTTGCCAATGCCTTTTCTAAATATAAGCACTGTAACCTGCCTCTTTAAAAAATAAAAACACAAAAACTCAAATCAGTTTACGCAGTTTGCATCCCCAGCCTCCAAACTCCTGCAATAGAAAATAGTTGGAGATACATCGTATGAGAGCCTGTGTATCATATGATAAGGTGGGGCAAAATGGCAACTGGTATCCATAATTATTGATGATTGCCTGTTTATCTGCTGCTACATGTTGCATTGACTGCTGTCATCCTGAATCAAGCTTTCCACTTTCCCTGTTCAATCCATTATGTAGATTTCACAGGAACCTGGAATCGGCACCTCTCTGAGGGAGGTATGGCAGATGATTTGTGGCTCTATGCATATGTTTAAACATGATCGAATATAAAAGTTCAGCTGAATGGTGAGCTTCCTTGGTTCTTGAATTTAACAACTGCTTTTCTAGTTCTACCTTACTGTTATTTGTTCAAAGAGTCACATATGATTTTGGAATCACCTTCAAAATAAGGTTGAGGTAGTCCACTTTCAACGCAGATTTGGTTTTTTTTTAAAGCCTATATTTGGTTAAAACGCAAGCTTTAAAGCTTACCTCCCCCTCAGTATCTCTTATGATCCCACCACAGTCTATTGTACTTGAATTATTCCTGAAGGCCCAAGCAGAATTTAGTTTCACATCTGGAGGACTTTTTGATTCCCAATTGATTTAGATTTGGTTACCATTTGTCGACACTTTCCTATTATCAGGATTTGTCATTATTGTATTAGTTAGAAGCTCTTGGCCCCAGAAGAATAGTCATCTGGAAACACCAGTTGAGGGACAAGGACCCAGTTCACCTCCTCCCCCACCCCTACACACATATCCTGGTGAGTATATGTATATATTATATAGCTGTGTCCTTATTCATTTACTCCTGTACCCTAATTTGAAAGGGATTTCACGTCCCTATACCTGTGTCCCACCTTTCCAAGTGACTTTGGTTTTAATTCGGTTTGTTTTGAAGTGTTAATATTGAAGTATTGAACTAATAGAACCAATGCTGAGAATGATCTCCAACATTTCGTTGCTTTTGTTGTCGATGCATATTAATCTTAAGCTATGAAACTGTGAAACATGCAGGACAAAATTAAGTTTTACAAGGTGGAGTGTTGACTGGGACAGTGCTGCTCCTTTGTACGAGCAGGCAGGTAGGCATATCCTATTGAGAAAGGATTCAAACCATGTCTGCCTGTTGATAACATTTAATTGTTTTGACCATGCTATAGTGGTTTTTCTGGTCCTGACTCCTAATTGATTGTAATTGGATCTTGTGTATGAAGCTCTTGCATTCAGATTTGCCAACGAAAATGCAAAAGCAAAAGAAGCATTTGAAAAGGCTGCAACGGGTCAGGAGAGGCTCTCATCGTATCCTTATGTGTTTTTCAGAGGTCACAACTGGAAGGATTAAACAATAAAGGCATTGTTGGTCCTGTATTGCATTCTGTAATAATATTGTTTTGTTTGAAATTGATATCCTTCACGGAATTCTCACAGACCATGGCAGGCTGCCAAGCATTTGGAGTCAGCTGGAGCTTTAGCCAAGGAACTTGAAAACTGGAATGAAGTTGCAGATTATTATAGGAGGGCTTGTGAGTTGTATACAGAAAGTGGGAAACCACAACCTGCTTCAGATGCCCTTGCAAGGGGGGCACGGTAATAGAATATTTAAAACACCAGAGTACTGTTTGCTTTTAAAGAGGTTGTAATAAGCTTTCCCTTCTAGGGTTGCTCATATGGATTTTAGGGCTTATTTGAGAAATGACTTTCATGCTTCAGTGCATTGGAGGATGCTGTACCAGATGAAGCAGCGCGAATGTATATTGATTCTTGTGGTATACTTGAAGACGAAGGCAAGGAGAATATGGCCTTTGACATCTATCGTGATGTTACTAACCTATATCTGAAGTTGGAAAGGTACAAGTCATTTTTGTTCTCATTAACATAATTACTTACCATGTATAGGTGATTCGATCACAGGATCTCATGGTAAAGGAAAAGGTAGTTAAAAACTGTCAAAGAGTATTCTGTGTTAGCTTTTAGAGGGGTCTGTTTCGTGATCTTGGAATATTCTTACCTGATTTTGGATTCGTATTTTATTGTTCTAAGAGGGCTCTGATAGATATTAGAGTGTGTATTTTTCAAATGCCTTCTCACTCCTTACTTTTTCACTAGTTGTTCCTGTTAAACTCCATATGATTTTTTCTGTTTAAGCATTTTGACTACCCAAAGATCTTTTCCTTAGGCTTGTATGGAGCATTTCATGTGCGTAAACCTGATATTGGATTTCATATTTTGCATTTTAGCAATGAAGTTCATGTGTGCTGGAAAGTTGCTGCAAGGACAGTGCAGACATTTGTTTTTCTTTAAAAAAAAAAACTGCATCTCATATCATGCCAAAAGGCATGAGAATTGGAACAGCTGAGAATCAGAAATATTAGAGAATAATAAAACATGTAATCTACATCCATTAGTGGGTAGCTAGGTGTCTATAGGGAATTCCATCTGGTATTCCTGTAATGAATGGAGGACCAGATCTGCCTGTTTATTATACTTGTCTGAACCTAAGAGCGACAAATCAATAAATGAACATTTAATAAACTAGAACAGAACCATCTTAACACGGATCTGATATCTGATGAGAGGTATGCAAAAGACTTGAGGTGGCAATCAACGAAAATTTCAAGGGATAGATTTATTTTTACAAGTATCGAATGGTAAGTGAATATTTGCTGTTCAGAAAATAAGAAATATACATTGTAGGTGACTTTTGAGGAAAATATGCAATTTAATACCAATACATATATATTTTGGCAAATCTAACAACTTTGTGGACAGTTTAGAGGAAAATGTGGCAAATAGGTTTTCTAAAATTTACTAATTAGCAAATCTATTTTTTGGGAATTTTGTGAAAAATTAGCCAATTGGTAAAAAATAGCCCACAAAAAATGCCCTGGACTACCAATCCTTTTGTTTCTACACTTATCTTGTGGAGGGATTACCACCGCAAGTATTTTGGATGCCTTTGGATGCATATCAGATCCATGTTAAGATGGATCTATGCTAGTCATAAACTTTTCCTTGCTCCTTCATTGTGCAGTCACTAGAGACAATTGACTTACACCTACAGAATTTATTTGAGTCTTCAAAGTACTGCTTTCTTAAGAATAAGAATTATAATGTCGGGTGCATGTGCTATATTTTTCTCCTTTTTAATATTATTATTAATATATGAAAAGTTATATCTCTAACAAAAGGTTGGCCATCAATTTGCCCCACCCACACACCTACAAACCCACACACACACCAAAAATCCAAGTGGATGCGGGCTGTAAAATGTGACTATTGATGCAAAATATATACCCTATTTTTAAGTGGTAGAAAAGCAATCAAAGGTTGCATGCCTGCCTGTACCTCTGTAGACTGTGGAAGAGATATTCATGAAGCACAGACAACATACAGAAAAAATACACCAGAGCTTATGCTGGCAAGTGCAGATGGCAGACTCTGCCTCTGTCATCAAAGGATATTTTGAAAATAAATGTCCCATTGAAAGACTTCTAATATCAAACGTTCAGACTCATTTCATTTTTTATCTGAAACTAATTTCAGTGGGATGAGCGCTCCATCTGCAGTGAAATTGTAATGTCTCCTTTTTTGAGATTAAAATAATATTATTATTAAAATAAAAAGTATTTTTAAATACTTGTAAAATAATAAAATATCTTAGTTGCCAAAAAGTAACTTATGTCGCCAACTTGATTCTAATTTGTTTTGACTTAAAGAGGGGACCCTTTGAGGTCATGGGCAAGTTAGCCCTTAAGTAGGTTATAAGCAAGTTGCTTTTTGAAAATTTAGCTTTCCCTCCAAGTGGAATGCTTACCTTTTTGAAAAGTCTTTTGAGGGAAAGGATATAAAAAGAGGAGGAGAATCATTACGTGCATGTCCATTTTTATCAATTGAAATCATAAGTTCGAGCGCGTTTTACTTTACTGGCATCCATTGGAGGCGAAACCCTTCAGTGGAAGACTGAAGCAAAGACAAAAACCCTTAATATTTAGTGGGGTAACTCTATGTCAAGGGTTACGTTGAGCAGAAATTTGCAGTTTCAAACTTCTAGGGCAGCTTTTGTGGGAAGCACATCAATTGAAAGGGTTTGTGAGTGGGATGTAGCTGTTGGAGGCCCTTTTCTAGGGCAGCAAACCACCTAGCAGACCTTTGTGAGGATAGCGAACCCCTTGGAGACCTTCCCTAGGGCAGCGGACCTCTTGGAAGAATAAAATTTGCTGTTGGGACAGATTTGATGAGGGTTTGTGGAATTTGATCATTCTTAATTTCAGCTGGTATTTTATTGTAATTTTCAGTCATATTTAATTCAGAAAAATGAGATTTGAAGGTACTATATTCAACTGTTATGTTTATAATTTTTGGCAATTATTTTGGTGAATGAAATATTGTATTTGTGCCCTAAAATTGGCATATATAGAATTCTGAATGTTATTTGTTTACAGTTTGAATTAAAAAATAAAAAATAATGTGTTTATGTCAGGGTTTACTGGAAAATCCAAATTGTTCTAATTTTGCTTTAAAAGGGACATTACAATGGTATCAAAGCCATTTTCTGGCCAGCTGTGGGTAGTGAGTTGTTTGCAGACTTTTCATCATTCAGGGCAGTGACATAAAGATGAAATCAACACAAGAAGCCATGGAAGATATATTGTAAGCTATGCAAGAATCTCGAAAGGAACTAAGGGGAGTGGGTCCCAAGGCATGGATGAAGTTTGTAGGGTTAAGCCTTAGACCTCAAGTGTCTCTCTTAGAAGGAAGGAAAACGGAAAAGTCAAGGTCTAATTTCCAAAACACTACAAAGGAGCAAAGGAATGAGGAAGCCAAGGAAGAAATCCTGAAAAAGGAAACGCCATTGGCTGATTTCCCTAAGAGTGTAGCGGAAAAAAAAGGCATAAATTACATATATGAGGCAGAGTTTAATGATCCACCATCAACAACAAAAGTGGATCCTAGGGTTGAAAGGAAACCAACTACCTTGCAAGCAAGCACGACAGACGTGATAAGGACCCAAAGGAGGTGTGATGATTGGCTAAGAAGAGCGAAAGAGGCGAAGTTGATAGCCATTCAAGCAAGATAACATCTAGAGGAATTTAAAGAGAAGGGTAAACACTTTGATTATCTTCATAACAAGGATTTATTGTATCGCCATCATACTATGTCCTTACAATATTTTGATCATCACGAGAATCATTCTAAAAACGAGGATAAGATGAAGGGTACCAAATGGAAAGAGGATCTTTTCTAAGAAGCTCCTTTCCATTTTCCGAGCATTCTAATGATTGAGCCATTGCCATATGAGATGGATGCTCAGGACAATTTTGGGAAGGTACTTGACAAGATTAATAGTGTGGTGGCAAATCTATCAAAGGCTCCTATGTTAGGCAAAGGAGACGAGTATTCTAAATACGAGCACAACAAAGAAGGAAAGTGAGAATTGCAAGATTGGGGAGAGAATTTTGTGGTTAAAGCTTGATTGCTGGATGATAATGTTGATGTTCAGCTTGCTGGAATTTCGAAAACAACAATCAATAAGAAGCTAGTTGATAATGTTCATGACCTTGGCAAGAACCAGGAAAATATTCCATGCATGTGTCAACAAAATATAGATGAAACCAAGGCGGATCAGGGTTCACTTGTTGAATACGAAGACTTCAAAGTGGAAGAACATGCACCATCCTTCAAACTTTCTAAGGATGAGCCATTGACTGATTTTCAGAACAACATTGTGGAGAGACGTGTTTGAAGAAAATATTGGGAATCACAAGGATAGAAGGGTTGGAGGTATCTCCACAAACCCCGCTTCACCAAAGGGGGATGCCCTTTTTGTTGACAGCCCAAGGTATGATAATGTTGATCATATTTCATATTTTTTGCTCCCTCCTATGTCACTGCAATATTTTTGTCATTATGAACAACATGCTAAAAATGATGATAAGGTAAAGGAGACAACTTGTAATGTAGAGCACATGGATCCGCTCGATCAAATTCAAAATTGCTTGTGCATAATAGTGTGGGATCCTGGTGTTGTCCGGAGACCCATTAAGGTTGGAATTTCCGATTTCAAAATCAATATTGCTGATAATGTCACTATTACATGTTCTGGGATCGAAAGAAGACACACTTCACCTTGGAGGAACATAAGAAATGTGGTAAACACTAGCCGGATCATGAAAATTTGGTGGTTGTAGCTCATGGGACAAATGCAAAGTCCAAAGACATGTCATGTCACATCCAAAGGTGCTCTCAAAGGAGCAGCATTGAGACAACTCAAAATTGGGGCCAACAAATTCAGAATAATCTTGATGATTTCAGATTTGATGTCCAAGCTATGATTGCTTACTTGTTGATGATTGGAGATGACTACCCTCTAGTCAAAATCCATAGAAAATTGAGGCCTTATTTGACGGTAGAGCATGAAGAAGAAGAGAGGTCAACATCAAAAATTTCTAAAGCTGTTAAAGAACCTGAAATTGAGAAAGAACACTTAGAACATTCCGAAGAAGCAGAAATTTTTCAGAATGGCTCTATGCAAAGGTATGTTTTAGAAGAGAATGCTGATTTTTGCATTGATTCTAACAATAGTTCATTATCATTGCACGACTTTGGATTTCATGAGGGAGATTGGAAGAAACAATTGTTGTTGACAGATGAGAAGGAAGTGCAAGTCCTAACAAAGTTGGATGAACAGGGAGATTGGTTTGAATAAAATGATAGAAATAACTTTCAATATTTTGATAATCCACTTTTTGAAATGTATGCAAAATCAACTTTTGACAATTAATTTTTTGAGATGGATGCTGAGATGTTTTGTGGTTCAAATTTTATAGTTGGTGATAATAATAGAGGGGTGTGGTAGAAGCCATCAATATCGCCAAAAGGCTCAAGGATTGGGAATTGCAAATTTCCAATATTGACGTGGGATCCAAGTAAAAATTTCAGAATTAGTGCTGCTGTCATCATACAAATCAACTATCACATGATTTAATTTGCATCCATACAAGTGGGTTGGCAAGTATTTTCAGTCACAGGATGGAACATTTTCCAGTTGGTGATTGTTGGGAAAGAATTTTCAGCCATTACAAAAGTATTTTCAGTTATTACAATGCTCACTTCCTATTCTTGCAAGGAGGTTTCCATTTTGCAGCTGCTGTTCTACTTTCAAGTTGCTAACTTTGGTAAAATCGGATTATAAGTTGTTATTTCCAGACTTGAACAGTTGCAAGATTGATCTTTTTGAGGCCATTAAATTATTGGGAAATGTTGGTGAATGGGTTCAGCTGAAGAGAATACTTCAGCCAACACAACTTTGATTTGGGTGGAAAATCAGATAATTCATGACTGTCATAATTTGTTTTCAGTTTGCATACAAGCTGATTTATGTCCTTCCTAGGAAGGAACAATGTACAATATCATTAAAGAAGATCATCTCAAGAAGGTATGTGTTGTGGATTATGCGCACTTGATCGAATTATTTTTTGAGCTGCCAAGAGATATCGTTGTTAATGGGGTTGAGAGCTACACTTGTTGGTCCAAATGATTTCACCTTTCAAGTAAGAGAATTGAACTTGAAGGTTGCATGGAAATTTTCAGACCTTGGGAAGAAGACATCATTGGATTTCAAGTCAAGAAGGAATATCTGAAATGTTTGCTCATATTTTCGGTTCTCAGATGAGAAGCTTGTACTTGTGGTATGGTGAGATATGTACATCTTTTTGCTTTCAACCCATATGAGAATAAATTGTCTTTCAGAAAGGTGAACAAAGTCCAAGGACAATTAGATGGATTTGGATGTCATTATAGCTTCATAAGTGCTGGACCTTTGGAAGTCCATCACATGAATGGAAATTATGCAGAAGATGCAAGTCTTAGAGGAGAGTTGAACAACATGCCAATGAGGCATGATGAAGCAGTTGAAGGAGTGGTATTGGGAGCTCTTGATTCATTGACATGTTTGTTCTATGTGCAGGATTAAAAATAATAACCACCCATATGAGTGTTGATAAAGAGACTCTTATGAGTCAAAGAGTGAATAGTGTGCACATGTCCAAGGAAAGTAGAATGATCATGGGACGTGACAAGCATGAGCGGGAGCAGCCGGATTTGTTTTCAGCTCAAGCAAAGGATGAAGAGTATGTTGTTGCAACAAAGGTGGAAGAGGTTGATGAAGTTTGTCCACACTCTGAAGAATCCCTGAGGTTGATTTGGAATCCTGGTATTTGCAGAAGAGTACAAGGATTGAAGAATGGAGCTTGCATTTGCTTGAGGGCAAGCAAATTTGGGAAGGGTGGACTGTAATGTCCCCTTTTTTGAGATTAGAATAATAGTATTATTAAAATAAAAAGTATTTTTAAATACTTAAAGTAAAACAATAAAATGTCTTAGTTGCCAAAAAGTAACTTGTGTCTGCAACTTGATTCTAATTTGTTTTGACTTAAAGAGGGGACCCTTTTTGGTCATGGGCAAGTTAGCTTTTAAGTAAGTTATAAGAAAGTTGTTTTTTGAAAAATTTTAGCTTTCCCTCCAAGTGGAACGCTTACCTTTTCGAAAAGTCTTTTGAGGGAAAGGATATAAAAAGAGAAGAAGGAGAATCATTAAGGGCATGTCATTTTTATCAATTGAAATCATAAGTTTGAGCACGTTTTGCTTGACTTGCATCCATTGGAGATGAAACCCTTCATTGGAAGACTGAAGTAAAAATGAAAACCCTTAATCTTCAGCAGGGTAACTCTATTTCAAGGGTTGCATTGAGTAATAAATTGACAGTTTCAGATTTCTAGGGCAGATTTTGTGGGAAGCACAACAATTAGAAGGGTTGGTGAGTGGGACGCAGCTGTTGGAGGCCCTTTTCTAGGGCAGTGAACCACCTAGCAGACCTTTGTGAAGGCAGTGAACCACTTGGAGACCTTCCCCAGGGCAGTGAACTTCTTGGAAGAATAAAATTTGCTGTTGGGACATATTTTATGAGGGTTTGTGGAATTTGATCATTCATAATTTCAGCTGGTATTTTACTGTAATTTTCAGTCATATATTTAATTCAGAAAAATGAGATTTGAAGGTACTATATTCAGCTGTGATGTTTATAATTTTTGGCAATTATTTTGATGAATGAAATATTGTATTTGTGCCCTAAAATTGGCATCTACAGAATTGTGAATTTTATTTGCTTAGGTTTTGAATAAAAAAATTAGAAATAGTATGTGTTTATGTTAGGGCTTGTTGGAAAACCCAAATCATTTTAATTCTGCCCTAAAAGGGACATTACAGAAACTAATGACTCCAATGAACAATGAATTGCCCCCTTGCAATATATGAGGTTTTTGAGTGGGTTTATGTATTGATAATTCATTATTCGGATGATAATTTTCTTCTTTGCTTTGAAGAAGCTACAATAATGCGTGCAAATGATTCCAAATCATTCAGATATGAATCACATTGCTTGTTCTTCTGTGTTTTGCGCAACAAAGATGCCATAAGAAAACCGATAGATACTTCAACACGAATAGGTATGAAGATGGATCACTAGATAATGGAAGGATATTTTGAAAATAGGTGTCCCATTGACTTACAATGCCAAAGATTCATATTCATCTGGTTGTTTGCTGAAACCAACGTAGGTGGGATGAGTGGTAAATTTGCAGTGAAACAAAGGACTCCCAGTGAATAATGAATCACTACCTTGCAATTTATGAGGTTCTTCAGTGGGTGTATGCATTGATAATTCACTATTTAGATGATAATTTTCTTCTTTGCTTCAAAGATACCACAATAAAATGTGGAAATGATGCATCAAAATTGTTCAGATATGAATCATGCTGCTTGTCCTACAGGTCTGTTGTTGTCAAACATGATCTGATTGGCAGTCTCACTAGCGTTGTCTGTATTTTTGGACATCCTTCATGCTAGTTTCCCTATTTTTTATTTTAATTATTGATTTCCGTCTGCCTGTATTCATGGTGTGAAACCTTGAAATTGATGTAGGGGCTAGGTTTGAACCAATGTCCTTTGTTTTGGTACTATCTACAGATGCATCTGTCTCCATGGTATCTTAAAACGTCAGAGATGTAGACACCACGACCAAACTTATCGATAGAAAACAAACACTTTTGGTGTCTCTGCTCCATTTCATTATGGAGCACTGCATGTTCCTTCCAGTGGTGTTGCTAATGTCTGCATCACGTTGAGTAACTCCATGATTTAGCTTGCCTTCTGTTCGATTTTATGTCACTCAAAATTACAACCAAACAATGGTTCTTAAGAGAGGCATTGTCTTCAATCACGCTAAAAATTCAGCCTGACACACATGCATATGCGTACATGTATACACTTGCACGCACTCCACCCTGGCTTGATATGTTATTGTTGATGTGAAAGAGTGGTTAACATCAAGATGATAAGCAGCTATATTTCCTTCATGTGAATTGGAAAGTACAAATGTACATCATCTTCATATATGAACATAGGATTTCAGGTTCACATTCATGCTATCTTGCATGAGCACCTCTAAAAAATGCAATGAATCTGTAGTCAGTCTTAGCCTTTGAATGGAAATCTATTTCCATGCATTTCATTAGTGGTCTGCCCAAAACTTATTGTGAGCATGACTGCATTTTTGTTGTGGCATGTCGTCTCTCTGAAATGGCAATCTTTATGCCATGGATCAAGACAATTGACTCTTGACAGGTTGCCAACATGTTTTTCAAATATATTTGGAGCAATTTTGGGTTACAACTCTATCAGTTCATATCGTGACTGACACTTCCTAAACCACTTTTGGCAATCATTGTGGAAACTTTGGGGTTGTTAGTTGCGCATCTCCACCTTATTTCATCTGCAAATTGATGGCCAGATTGAGATTGAAGGTTCACATTTCTTATCAGAAGAGTAGACAGCAGGACCTTTTTCCCTATCTGCCTGTCATTCAAAATGGCTACAACTGGGCTACCCTTGTTTCTATAGGGGATTCTCCTTTCGGAGTTTTTTATGACTTGCAACCTTTGGCATCTTATGAGATTCCAGTTGCGTTTCCGGATCCATATATGTCTTACTAGCAAAAGGGACAAGACAAAACTTCTTCCTTTGTGCAGAATATGACCAAGCTTCACACCAAATTTTAGGCCATTCTGCAATAGAATTGAGACAAAGTCAAGACGCTTCATGACCAACATTGAGTACCTTTTCTCATTTTGTGGTCATGTTTGGATTCACTTAGAGATTTCATATTAAACATTTTAAATCAAAGGCATCAAATACAAGTGTTACTATATTTTCCAAGCAGTCAGGTGCAATGCCTTTTGCCTAGTTCTTCCAGCTCATCTTTGTATCCATGATGTTGTCACTGTGAGCCAACTCAAGTTGTGCAAGTTTTCCATCAATCAATCAAGGCTACCATTCCATATTTCAACAACCGTTGGTCAAGGATACTTTGCTTGATGTTTGGACTCACACCAATTGCAAGGGGAAAACTACTACTTATCTTGTTGGATGCAAAGGCACTCTATTGACATAAGCCATGTTCTTCTCCAATTCAACTTTTGCCGAGAATTTCCCCCATCTCATGTGGAAGTTTGGGGGCATCTTTCTCTCAGCATGATCGAGGACACCCATTACGGTTAGTATGCTAATTAGTCATTTAGTTACAAATCATACTTAGGTGAGTCAAATCCATGTACTGGTGGGTTAGTGGGAGCTATTAAGTCAAGGGCATATAGAAAAAAATTAAAAGGAGGTGGATGGTTGGAAGTTGAAATTTGGGAGTTGGAAACATAAAATGTCTTTGTAATATTTTAGCCTATAAATATGGGCGTCTCTTATGTCAATAAGCATTTAGAAATAGAATAGAAGCAAACAATTATAGGGGCCATTCCTGTTTTTTGACCTCTGAGTTTATAACATTGAGACCTCACTGAAGAGATTTCTTTTCTGAAAAACTGAGGTCCGCCAATACCCCTTGATGTTGCCTATGCCCAATGTCTAAAGGCTTTGGATAGGTTCATGTTTTCTTCTGATTCAAGCAAGCCCTATCATAGGTAGCCAGAGAGCCACCAATACTTTCTTTGCCTTATCCTCCTTTTCCTCTAACCTTTCCCAAAAGACTAATCATTGTTTGAACTAATAATTTTCATAAATAATTTTTTTAATGACCTAAAACACATCTAATAATTCTCATAAACATAAAACTTGTAATGACCTTAAACACAGCTAATAATTTTCATGAACAAAAAACTTGTAAACCTTACAACACAACTAAAAAATAAAATACCGTCTGAAGCAAACCAATTCACAATCTACAGTAGAAGCTAATTTGGAAACTTGTAGGCCTTACAATCTGATCCTAGTAGGTATCAGTAATTGGCTAAGAAGCAGCAAAGTTTTAAATAAGTTTTTCAATATTATTCGAATGTGCTTTCTTGTATTCAAATAGATTTTATCATGGTCGAAGCGATTTCAGTAACTGATATTTGTGTTACTATCGAAGAATATCATTGATCATTTATTTGCTTAGTCTGAAAATAACATCAAATGAAAGCAAGATTAATGATTATGTAGAAATACATTTTAGACACTGATATACTGAAACACACACAATAAGCAGCAAATAGAATTAAATATATGATGTTTTGCATACATCTACATTATTGAAGTATTCTTTTTGCAGTTTATTGTAAGGGTATTTGTCAATGTTGCTCCTCCATGTATTCTTTAAGTCGTAAACATGAATTCTAAACCTCTTTGATTAGTTGTATATATTTGCTTTGAACAATTGCACATTTTATCCACAAGTTCAATTGAAAAGCGTCTTTCTTGTATGGACGATTACAGATTTAGTGATGCGGCAACAATTCTTTTGAGATGGGGCTTGGCAGCAGACAAATCTAAAGCCATTCATAGTCAATGCAAGGTACTTCATTCAATTCTGCAATAAATTTGATCTTCAATTTTCCTTGGACACTTTATGAAATCTTTAGGTGAAACTCTTTATGATGTTCTAGTGAGCCATTTTGTATTTGCTAGGTTTTAAAATTTGTAATTAATAAATGTACATGGCATGCCTCCAATAGAGACACCCCTACTTAAATTAAGTTAATAATATTATAAGTCGGATGATTGGGTGGTTAGATAGCTATGTTAGTTTGTATTGTTACTTGACATATTACGGGAGATGGTATGGAGTGTGCCATTGTGCTACAATGATGTAAACTATTTTTTATGTCAATAAAATTATACGGCTTGGGCCATTTTGGTCAATAATTGTTTCCATCAATTATCCATCAGTGGTATCAAAGCCACTCCATCCATTCGAGGTGTGTAAAAAAAATTCTGTCCATCTGAGGGTGAAGATTCAAATTGTTATTTTATCAAATCCTCCTGTAAGTTTTATGATTTATCGCTAAAGATTTTTTTGTTGAAGCCAAAGCTTTTTTGTTGAAGCCAAAGTTTGCTGAAACAACCGTATGAAGGAGAAGAGAAGCATGTTTAAAAGCCTTACCACGATGTGTACAAATTTTTTAAACAAAAAAATTATTTGTTGAATATTTTCCATTCTCGTATTATTAGATCCATACTCCGTACAGACATGAACAACAAAGATGTTCTGGCATTTGTTTATTTTTCAGAAGGGAAAATTGAAGAAAAGAGTGTTTGAATGTTTGCTGTCAGAGTATGGATCCGTACTACTTGTATGACACAACAATTAATCTTTTCAGAGGGTGTTTGATGTAGAAGTGACGTGTGACGCATTTTTTCAAAGAGGTGCCTGATTTCTTTTGCTTTTTTTATTTTTACGGCAATAGTTTTGTACAATATGGACTGAAAAAGACAGAATGGTGATGTTTAAACAAAAGATGTGTCAGAAATAGTTTTATTGCTGAAAAGGCATTTCATGTGCAAATGGTGTTTGAACAAAAGAACAGCATTTGAAGCGTGCTGCTGCATAGTGTGGGCCCAGTATATTAATGCCCATTATTTTATTCTTACTTTACCTTTTCATTACCAGGCATACAAATTTAAAAATCTTTTATTTTTGTTGAGTTGGGCTGCTTTGAAAAGGGTTTATAAATATTTTTGGCTTTATATTTCAAAGATGAGTTGGCAGCAACATTATGTTTCATTGTAAACACAAAGGTCATCAGTTCAACTCCCACCTCTCTTATTTTGCATGAGACTTTTTTATTCAAAAGACAAGCATGCTAATGTAAGCCATATGCAAGTTTTAGACAGTGTACATCAAGTGATGGCATAGCAGAAGTGGTAGTGATATTTTGCTAAAGCATTTCGAACATAGAGGTCCTAGGCATCAATCCCATCTCTCTCTTCTTTTGATCAAAAATACAATTTCTTATCTTTAAAAGGGAATATGTATTTTAGGGTGGAATTTGCATTATTTTTAGAGTGATAAGGATACTTTGGACTGATAAATTTTGTAAAATCAATGTTCTACTTGAGGGTAAAGGCAAAACGCCGATAGAATACCTCTTCTTTGTGTGGTTTATTTCTCCTCCTTTCCATTGTCAATATTGTCAAAGTAGTTAGCCTTATCTCAAAAGTAGGTAAACTGAAAGCCAAAAAACTATATGGACAACACTTTTGTTTTCAATGACCAACCTTCACCATCCATTGATGCTGCTAAGTTGCATGAGCTCCAAGAACAAGATAAGAAAGCTATAGCACTATTAAGATCTTCTTGCTCTCTACAAGTTATTGTTCACATAAAGGCCATTAGGTCAAAAACTTGGAAAACTTGTAAGACACTTATGGACTTATATGATAAGCAACCTACATATAGGAAAATTGATCTTTTGGTGCAATTGCTTAACATTAAGCTCAATGATAATGAGGATGTTTTAGAATACATCTCCAGGTTGAAGAATTTAAAACAAGAATACAATACTATAGGAGGCAAAATTGATGACAACATGACGATCTCTATAGTTTTGAATGGGCTTAATTCCAACTACAGAAACTTCTTGGAAATATTTCAACTTAGTGACAAATTTAACAAGACAACATTTGATTCAATTTGTGAATTACTCACTCAACATGACCATCAATTTGCAAAAAAGAAAAATTCTAAGCCTATAGAAGAATTATATTAACAAAAGCAAACAAACACAAAGTAGAGAAGAAACAAGTGAAAAAGAAGCATTTCCCACACACATCTAAATATAAGCATTCTTCTTGGCATCCTTATTGGACGAGTGTCACTTCTTTGTACGAAAATACTAGTAGCACCAAATCATTTGCAAAACCATGAAAAAGGTGAGATGTTACAATGTGGTCGTTGGGGACACTATGCGATTGATTGCCCTTCTAGGAAGAAGTCACCCAAACATGAAAGGAAGTCTAATGCACATTATGTTGCTGAGTCTAGTCGAGATTCTTTTGATCAAGAAGCATCATGTTTTACCGAAGATTTTGGTCTAGAGGACCATGACACTATCTTATGAGAGCCTTGCAGAGATCCATCTTGAGTGAGCTACTAGCTTGAAAATAGGGATGATGGTTTAGTGACATTTTGGTTTTGGTATTATTTTAATTTTGCTAGATGATGGTTCTTAGTTGCTTTTGTTAGAGATTTTTAAGATGAGTAGGTTGATGATATGGAGTTGCGTAGGCTTCTCATCTCTCATCTGTTGGGCGGGAAGGTGTTGAGATTAGTTTATGAGATGGTGGTATTGATAATCCTTCAGGTAGTGGGATTAATTAGGTACTTTTTGTACATGGTTGGCAGTGGTCGGGATAGTTGAAGCATGCCATAGATGCTTCATACTTCATGTATTGATTCAGAGGAGGCAATATTGATCGCAGTGGTTGGAGCATTCCATAGATGTTCCATACTATGGGTATAGGTTCACAAATTAGAGAATGATGGTATGTGTTGCACACTCATCATGATGTTCGTGTCAGGTAGCATGAGGAGGTTGGAGGTTGCTTAGAGTATAGGGTACAATTTGCGAGATGTAGTGACTTCGATTAGAGGCAATGATGTTTGCTCCAACATACATCATTTGTCCCCTTTGGATCAAGGGGGGTTTGTTAGGTTTGATCTAAAGCTTGTATTAGATTGTAATTAATAAATGTACGGGGCATGCTTCTCATAAAGATACCTCCTTAAATTAAGTTAATAATAAGTTAGTATGTTGGGCGGTTAGATAGATATGTTCGTTGGATCCCGTAAAAACTTGTAATGTTTTTTTTTCCTAGGTGATGTAGCCTTTTCAGAGCCCGGAGCTATGAATTGGGTCTAGGACACAACCAGGGGCCTAGTCCTCGAGAACTATATCAACTCAACTGGGGGCCCAGTCCCCAAGAACTAAATCAACTCAAATGGCCACCACCGACTACCGAAATTACCAAGTCAACTCAAATAGCCACAACTGGCCTACTTTACCACTCAAATGGCCACATTCGGTCTACAAACGCCATGTGAGATTCAAACTTGGGTGGGGTTGGGCACAACCAACCCACTTAATTAACCCTTCTACATCTCATTGGCTGTAAACTTGTATTGTTATTTAAACATCTTACATGAAATTGCATGGAGTGTGTTAGTGTGCCACAATGATGTAAACCAATTTTATGTCAATTAAAATTATATGACATTGGGCCATTTTGGTCAGTAAATTTTGCCATCAATTTTCTATTAGTATTTTCGTTGGGCTCTTCTATATATTTTTGGGTCAAAATTCTCCCAATATCTTCCTGTTACACTACATCCTTATTAGTTTGTCTTGGACACAAATTAGGAACATAAGGATGATGTTACAAATGAGGAACACACACAAAGTTGTTGCAATAAGCGGCATTTTTTAAAATCCAAGTTGAGGTGATAGAGTATAAAGTTAGGGAAGTCATGCATGCCGAAAGAACACTAGAAATCTGGAGATATGAGCAAGGTCATATTCTCTAAATAATTTTTACATATAAGACGGAAAATCTGCTCACAAATGAAATAGCTTAGAACTTGGTAAATAAGTAATTTAGTTTGTTGTATGCAAATGGTTTGTGCAAGGGCACATGCATGCTGAAGTATATAGAGACATGTAAGGTCCTGAAATCATCCTAAGATATGGCATGGTAAAGGCCTTTATAGCTGCCTTCATGTATTTGCACTTCCTTCGAAAAGTGGACCAAGACAATATTTGAATGGATAAATAGGTTGTTAGTAGGTTATCTTGTAGGCTTGTTTCCTACTTGTGGGGAATATGTGATTTACCTCCATGGTGGTACAATATTTGATGAATGGCTAGATGTGAAGATGGATGTTTTTGCTTCTTTAGATTAAAATTATGAAGATCTTGGAAGATTATAAGTTGACAAATTTAGGGTGCTATGTATTTTAGATGGTCATAGTTGGAGCTCAAATTTCATCGATTAGAATATGATTCAAATGTTACTTTTTGGCGGCTTCATAAGTATTACATCTACTTATGTGGTTTGCAAAGAGTTTCTGAAGGAGTTTGTAGGGGTTTTGCATGTAAGAGATCTGTGATTTGGTATTGGTAGTGTCTTCCTTATAGAGAGTGTTGTATTAAGTTTTTTTTTTGAGGAGGTTAATTATGTTTTAGCATTCTTGATTATTTGCTTTTTCCCCAGCAATTTCTCTTATATATTTCCTTTCACTATTGAGATTGAGTATACTCAAAATAATATGTTAGCTACCACATCTATTTTCATATTTTATAGATGAATTTTGGCTTGAATGTGTTAAATATCAAGGGTCATATATATACTAAGTGACAAAAGTCGCTAAATTTCATTGAATAAATTCAAAATTTGGTGAATTTCATCACAACCCAAAAACATCGTTGAAATTCAAGTGTAAAATTCATACAACCACTTTTTCCCGATTTTTAGCCCAAAAGAACCTTCAAAATGGCTGAAATTCGTGCATAAATTGCCGTTTACTTACAAAAAAAAATGTATTTCAAGACTTTACATTCATGGGTTATACTTTCTGTCTTTCCCTCTTTCATGGGCTTGCAGAATCTAGGTATTTCAGAAGGGAGTTTTGACTAGTAGAATCTAGGGTTTGCAGAGATCTATGGTTTGTAGAATCAATTGGGTTTTTTGAAAGTTTATCATTTTTAAATCTTCACTCACCTTTGAAATTTCATGGCACAATAAGTCTGAAGAGTTTGTTGTTCAAATTTGTTTGAGGGCACAAGGACGTTTGACTTCACAATTTCCATTTGATGTTGTTTTAGATCCTCCACTTGCCGTTAGAAGGCACGAAGACAAGGGGCTTCCATTTATTTCCTCATGCGAGGCTTAGGGTTAACTTCCATGATTAGAGACATAGTTTTGTAAGTTAATTTGTTTTACTTTACTTTTTTTAATTTTTAATTTTAATTTTAATATTTAATTACTAATATATTATTACACAGAATATAAATCTTTATAAATATTGAGTATTTTTTTTGGATTGGTAATCGCTTTGACCAGAGCTACGAACTTGTCCGGGACACAACAAGGGCCTAGATCCCCAAGTGATTAACCCCTAAAATGCCACCAACCACCACAACCGGCCTTGAGAATAGTACCAATGGCCACACCTGGCTTCGAAAATACCACCAATGGCCACAACTAGTCTCACATGCCTAGCAAGATTTGAACGTAGGTGGGGCTTGAAACAACCAAGCCACTTTACCAACTCACCCACATCTCATTGGCCAATAAATATTGAGCATTTACTATTAATATATAATAAATTAATAAGTGTGTTTTAATGTTATAATAATTTTGTAATTAAATATAAATTCAAATTTATAAATATTAATATTTGTAATTTAAAAAAATTAACTGGAGAAAGTAATTTTAATTCTAATTTTTTTTAAATTCAGGTCATTTATTGTTAATTTAATATGATTTTTTAAATTGTTAAATAAGCTATTATTTATTTTTTTGTTTTGAAAATAGTTATAATAAAAAAAGTAGTGTTATATATTTCAAACTTAATCACGATTTTTTTTTCCCGATTTTTATCGGCTTCCGAACTTGTGTCCAATTTTATACTTGCCGATCACAAACACGAACATGAACCTTGTGACTTTGTGTGTGTGTGTGTGTGGGTGGGTGGTTTGTTCCTAGTTAACTCTTGGTTGGATGGGAAGTGCAAGTAGGGCTTGTACCTAGTGACTTAAATGTATTTCTTCTTAAGTTAATGTTTCCAAGTTCTGTTTGTGTGGACCATGGTAGTAACCCTTGGTTGAAAACTATTTGTATTAAATACTCTATATAATTCTTAAAGAAGTAGCATTTAGATGGTTTAGTACATGGTTTATATTCCCTTTGGAGTTTTGATTGATGATATTTCTAGGTGGTCTTGCGTTCTTATCTCATTTATGCTAAAATTTACTATGTGAGAAATATGATGACAAATTTCCCTATGCAAGGCTGAGACAATGTGTGATGTCCCCTACTAATAGGGAATATCAAAACTCATAAAGCTCTGATACCACTGTGATGTCCCCTACTAATAGGGAATATCAAAACTCATAAAGTTCTGATACCACTGTGATGTCCCTTACTTAGGGGCTCTTTTTTTCTCCTACAAAAGCTCTGAACAACTGTAATATCCCCTTCAATCAGGTAATATAGAAACATATAAAGCTCTGAACAAGATACAATTTTCAGAATAGATTCAAACATGCATAAACAAATCACAGATCTTATCATTCATCCAGCTGATTACAATAGATGTCCTTTCTTATGCAAATCAAAGAATATTACAGATATGGTCTTAAAACCCTGAAATTATGCAAACTGGGAATAAACTTGCAATTCCGGAAGTCTCGGCCTGCTGTGTCGACACACACAGTCGCCGGCGTCGGTCGATATACTGCCGACGTCGGTCTCTGTAGGTCCTTATCTGCCGACGTCGGTCACTGGGGATCTCTGTCTGCCGATGTCGGTATCCGCGAGAATCTGTACGGACCTGTACGGACTTAGTACGGCCGCCAACCAGTCTGTTCTTAACCCCTGATTGTTGAACCACTTGATCTGAAGATATACTATTCTAATACAGAATACCTCTATCTGTATAATTTATTGGATCAAAAACTAAATAAAGATAAATACCTGAAATATCTGTAATAACTTCTGTGTGAAGTTATCTCTCAACCCTGAAATTCTGTGATAACTTCTGGATGAAGCTATCTCTCAAATCTGTACCTCTGTGATAACTTCTGGATGAAGCTATCTCTCAATTTGGCAATAGATCGGCTGATCTTTCACAACCTCTGAATCGCACACAATGAAAAGTTGACGTTCTCCACTGCAAATGGAATCCTGGAACCCTTGGCTCAGTCTTCACAGAAGAATTTCTCCAATTTCAATAATCAATTCATACATAATTCCAACTCTCTCCCATGAGAAACTCTTATACCCTTCCAAAGGTGTGCTTGCTAAAATTAGATTTCCTCAACTTAGAACTTGGGCTTCTTAAATTAGAACTTGGGTCTTAAAATTAGACCAATTAATTAATAATTAATAATCAATTAATATCTAATTTAAAATTAGACCAAATAATTAATTAATTAATAATTAATTAATATCTAATTTAAAATTAGACCAAATAATTAATATTTGATTAAATCAATCAAATATTAATATCTCCCTCAACATACGTCGGATCCTCGAACCGATCAAAGCTGGTGAATCAGGGAGTGATTCCGCACATGACCATACCAAAATAAAGGCACTCCGCTGCATATCAAATATCCCTAAAAAGTAAGAGCTCAGGCCAAATGTGTCTGAAAGAGCCTGAATGAAAACCAAATGTAGAAAATCCTGTGAATCAAAGTCAAGCCAAGCTCCATTATGACCCCCTATCCATCCTATTAGCCTACGAAGGTCGCATAATAGGCTAATCATGAAGTTTGTCAATGTCCTCTAAAAAGGGGACATGACACAATGTTGTTCATCATTCATGTGAAGGTTGCCATAGCATTTGTGGGGTTTAAAGGCATAATAAATCTCTTATAATGGCCACTAATTTTTGTAAAAGTTGTTTATGGAACATCGATTTCTATAATCAAACCTTGAAATAAATGCTTCTCAACTCTATCTTGAGTAATGCTGTGGCTTCTTTTAGGGTGTCTAAAAGGTTGTTTATTTGAGTTAGAGATACTTATCTCTTATTGTAACCTTATTTTTCGATCTATACATGATACATATCCTTATGATTTTGTTTTTCTTTGTGACTGAAAGGACGATTGTGCAAAAGGGTGATTTGGATGGTTTTATGTATCTT
Organism: Torreya grandis; assembly: GCA_037957365.1. NCBI lineage: Eukaryota > Viridiplantae > Streptophyta > Pinopsida > Cupressales > Taxaceae > Torreya > Torreya grandis. Next base: position 1,494,972 of record JARHVA010000996.1, on the reverse strand, counting down.
TTCTCTATTAACTCTTGAACTTGATTTTCTGCCTCTTGTTGTTTAGTGTAACTTAGCCTCTATGACAGTATAGAATTTGGTTTGGTAAAAGATTCAAGTTTGATGTGATGGTCCACATTTTTTTTGGGCAAGTCCTAGCTATAGTAATAGGTGTAACCTACAATGGTAGTTGGGAGTGGTGGTAGAGTGTAATAGTGTGAGATGTTAATAAACATGGATGATCTTAAATTTGACATCCATTTAAGCGTCAAAGTGTAGTTTTGACTTTAAATTTGATTGTTGTGTGAGAGTTTTTCTTCTTGCCTAGAGAAGGCATTTGAAAAATCGTGATATTTTGGGCATATGGTGGAGTTTGGAGCTCCTTTTTTTTCCTTGAAAGAGCTTGACGTACTGGTGTAGCTAGATTGAGGCCATTTATCACCAGTTAAGTGGGAAATTTTTGGAGAAGGTAATGGAGTCATTAATCAGTATGGTATGTAACAAATCCAAGATAGGCACCTCAAAATTGATATCACTTGGTGTTTTTTAGATAAATATATTTAAGATATCTGTATTAGTGGTAAGCCATCTAGGAAGATGTCCTTGCATTGGACAAATAAGTTTCTAATTTGACTTCCACTTATGTTTTAGGGTCTTACTCTGTGCTCCTTGATGAACTCTAGATAGCAATAGTCGTTTTTAAGTTTCTTGTTAACCTTTTCAGTTGAATGAGGGGTAATTGTTAGAGATATTAATGTGAACATGTTATCTTTCTAGATGGTATGTCATGTGATGTCTCTAGATAGTTCTTGTATTGTTAATCGTGTGATGTGTTGTCATAACTAATACCCTTGAATTAGGGATAGTGTGATAACTAATTCCATGTTTTTAGGGGCTATCATGCCTATGTATGTAATTGTTTTCCTTGATGAATAATATAATAAGCATTTGTGTCTTCATTTGGTATTAGAGCATTTTATGCCTTAGGCCTATGATGAAGCAATAGATTGAGAAGAGGCAACGTCATAACTTGAATTGTTGCCTCGAATCCATGAGTTCAAAATTTTCTGATAAAAATGCTTGTAGAATAGTTTTTTTGGTATTTTCAAAGTTATCTAGTTTTAGCATTTTTTTGGTTTATTATATCAGAGTCTTCGTAGCCCTTTTGCCTTGAGATTCTGTGATCATCCTGCTTCTATATACTTGCAATCTCTCGCAGTATTGTGCAGTTCTGCGCAGAGACTTTGGAGGATCCACAACAATTCTGCCGCTCATCTTTTAAGTTCAGTCCAGTTGTTTGAGATCCTCGAGAATATCAGGGTGCCTGTTCTTATATTTTTGAGCAGGCCTTGCAGACATAATCGAATACTTTATGCGGCCGAAACTCCACAGAAATTTCAAGAATATTCAGGTGGTCTAATGTCATGATCTTTGATGTCAATGGCAATCTCATTGAGTTTAAAGGCAAGACGATTCATGTAGTGAACAAGAATGAACATACACTTGAAAGGGTTGCACCAGTTCTTGAGAAATTGGGCAACAATAATGGGCTTGGAAGTGATGAAAACAGTGTTTCTGTTGTCAAGGATAAAACAGATGTCTTACTGCTTGGGGACCACATTGGAGATTTTGGCATTTCTAATGGTTTGAACTACCAAAATCGTATCTCAGTCACATTCTTACCCATTAACAATTCTGCAGATCATTGTTTAGCATGCATATTCTGTTCATTCCAGTCCATTGCCGTGCTCCTCATGAATCCATCAACTCCGGGCAAAGTGATCCACTGTCCACCTGATCTCCAACCTTGCATTGCTGTTCCTTCAAACCATGGGCAGTCCTGTTTGCTGTCCCATCCATCTACTTTAGCGAAGTCTATTCTGATTGATCTAAACAGGTACTAATGGTCTCCATTTGGTGTTTTCATTTATTATATCATGTGTCAATCACAGCCTATATTCGTCTTCAATGTCCATGTTTGTTATATAATTAAAAAGATTTTGCGTCTTTATAACTTTTTCTTTTTTCTTCAGATAGGTTTTAGCATTATTATTTTTATATAGATTGTTAGATACCATTTTGATGAACTAGAGTTTAAAAGTTTAGTGTCATAAAGTAATTAAATATTACTCTTTATTGTTGATAGGTTAGCTTTTATAGTTTAGATTAGTGTTTCTACAATAAATTGTTTGTGTTATTAGTCAAATCCATTATTAGTTTAGTGTGACGTTTTTTTTTTTCGGTTTTAGCTTATTTATTGTCCTTTATCGGTATGTTTACCAATAATTTTATTAATTAGTTTCTAGGGTTTATCTTGTTCTTTTGTGTATAGCATTGGTGTCTATGGTCAAGAGTTAAGAGTTGTTTATCAAAGTCCAAAAGTGTCAAAATATAATTTTTTTTGCCTCACGGACACATTTTTCGGTGGAACCCGTCATTTGATGAGTGTGTCAAGCTTGTGGGAGGGGATTTCTCCTCAAAAACTTCATGCACATGAGCTTCAAGTCCTATTCTATTGAGTGAGCAACGTAATATTGGAGGACAAAGGCAATGGAGGTTGGGGGACATATAACGTCCTCTCGTCAGCCACTGCGATGGGGCCACATTGTGGAGTAGTGGTATCTTTGTTTTGTGTAGTGTGCTGAATAATCTCTTACAATGTTGACATGTTTGAAAAACTCACATTATAAAAGAAGCTCACTTTTTTGAGGGCAAGATAAAACCTCGAGGTAAATTCAACATGGATTGTTGTGTAGATGGTTTGGAAGATTGTAACTTCAGGAGTTTAGGGAGAGGGTTACGGAAATTCAGGAATTCAACTCGGGAGCTACACCTTTATGAAGGTTACAAGACAACTTGATGGAGTTATCCCTGGTCCAAGAAATGTTTTCAGAGAGATGTGTTTCTTTTCTCCCATGTCCACACTAAGGGAGGGGGGCATGTTAAAGATATTAATGTGAACATGTTATCTTTCTAGATAGTATGCCATATGATGTTTCTAAACAGTTGTTGTATTGGTAATCATGTGATTTGTTGTCATAACTAATCTTCTCGAATTAGGGATAGTGTGATAATTAATTCCATGTTTTTAGGGGTTCTCATGCCTATATATGTAATTGTTTTTCTTGCTGAATAATACAATTAGCATTTGTGTTTTCTAATAAGGGTATGGATAGATAATTTGTAGAGTTTGAAATCAAGTAAAGAAAGAAACATCCAATGTACATACATATGCTTAAACAAATGAAAAAACACAATACAAGATATATGGTGGGTACTAATGTACTCTAATATTCAATATACTCAGAGAAGAATACCCTTGAGGTAGAGTCACACCATACAACATTCGCCAAAGAATATCTCCAAAAGATATTCCGTTATGAGAGACGAACCAATTAACCAACTACAACACTCCCTATCTCAATACCCAATTGGTGCAAGCACGAGGAGGGGGAGACTAATTAAAGTCTGCCTCTAATTCCTGTGTTGCATGGGGTTACACAATTCATGGACACATATAGGCGTTTTGTTAAACAATTGATCGTCTTACTACAAGATCAATTCTTTGCATCAATACACAACGGAAGTACAATCATAATTCATGCCACTATTGGGCTTATTTGTATACAATAACACATGGAGGAAACAAACACTACACCTCTAGTCCCATACAAAAGTTCTGCCTTCAAATTGGTAGTCACACATTACTTAGACCAAGCAAAATATAGAACATTACAATTCTGGTCCTATTATCTGTTTTTCCAGCCCAAAGAGCTCAAAATTGAATGTCATCCTCTTTAAATGGACAAAGATGGATGACCTTAGGCATTCTCCAACGTCCCCTTTGCCTTCCCCAAGTGTTTCATGTTCCATCCCAGACATTTTCATCCACAAACGACACAAAGAAAGCCAAAACAGTTTTATGTGCATAGGTGGATGTAATCGGGCTTTGGACTGTCAAAATAAAAGAAAAACACGTTTTTAGTCTTAATGCAGACCCTAACGGGCTCTCAAGATACAATAGTTAAATACATAATTGGGCTTTCTATATGCACCCTATACACATTGAAGACCTTGTTGAGCTTCACTAAATACCAAAACCATTGTTTAAATATCAAAGGACCCAATCGGGACTCTGTCACTGCAACAACTGTTGAAAAGAATTTGCCAAGCACAAGACTTGATCGGAGTTTAACTGAAATGATCCACTGAGCTCAACATAGACCCATGCGGGCTTCACCACTCTGCTTAACACTGCATAACCACCTTGACTCGTGCATTCGGACTTTGCATATCCGATTACCACTGTGAGCTATATCGTGAGACTTCATCACTTCGACATGTATGGAAGTTCGCAGACCAAAGGTGATTCTGTTTGAATGTCTCCACATACATTATCGTGCATCACTAGCAAACCATTCGCCATGTTGACAATATCTGAAGACATACATACCCTAGATACATTGCAACTCGATGTAGAACCTGCCGTAGACAAAGGAAAGCTAATGAAAGGGTTTCACCGTTCTATTGGGAAATAGAACCCAATTACCATTGCAGCCACCAATAAGCATTTGCTGAGACCAACTCGGTTAAGAAGTCCGGTTACTAAGGCAATGATTCATTCGATTGTCTGAGACCCATTTGGGGATTGAAAACCCGAATACAACTACAAGCACTTAACGACTTCAACAAGACCTAATCGGGCCTAGGAAAGGTCGAATAACATTGCCACTTAGAAAATTGAAAGATGAAGTATTTGCATTCCAAGCCCCAGGCAACAAACCACTACAAGATTTCAAAAGAGGCACATGAGGATGTCATCGAACCCAACCTGCCAAGTACAAGGACAATCGGTTACGGAAACCTTCCTCCAAACACACAAACACACCAAAATTGAGACGAAGCAAAGCAAACAACGGAAAAATGAATGCTCTCTGTTTTTGGCCCATGACATCAAGAATCACTTCAAGGACAATATTTACCTTCTCATCCTTCCCTATCTGCATTGCTATAGCAAGCAATCTCTCCATTTCAACTGCAAATTCAGCTTCTTCTCCGCATGCTTGGGCTGCCATACATATTAGCAACTCCATCCATTTGGTGAGCTCAAGAGACTCACTCTCCATACCTGCAACATCACATACTTGAGCTCATCCTAAACTCAACTGCTCCAATTCATCCATCTCCATGTTATAAGCTTGCTCCACATCAAGCTTTGGCTTCTCAAAGCCTTCACCATCATTCTGCCCACTCCCTGGGACAATATTCAGCTGTTCTAGGGACAATTCTCCTTCCACATACCTCTGCAAATGAACATTCACCTGCATAATTTCTCAAGAACACACATGTTTCCATGCTATATCATCCTCTCTTGTCTTCGAATCAGCTTGAAGACACTCTTCTATGGTTGGAATATCATCACCAACCAACTCTTCATCCACCGCTGCCATATCCGTTTCTTGGTCAGCTTCTTGACTCCGCCTCTCATTCAAATGAACATTCTGGACTGCATCACACTTAGTCCTCTTCTTCGCTACTATCTCTATGGTTGGACCTGCATATTGCACAAACACATTAGGGAAAATAAGAGCTCCATCAAATAACTCATTCATCACTCCATCATGCCCCACGGACATGTTATCCAACTCCTCTACGCTTCTAGCATGCTGCTCATGATTTTTTCTCTCACTATGGGCTGCCAATGGCCCATTCTCCACAACACTCATGGCTATTTTCTACTCCTTATCATCTCTAATTTCAGCTCTCTCACATGGCTGATCCTTCACAATCATCTTCTTGTGTGCACTTGCATGCACAACCTCTACATCCAATGCCTCCACCATGAAAACTTGCAAGTCTACTTGGTTGCTCTCTTTACTCACCTGCAACCTTACATCGCTGCAATCTTATTTCAACTCAAATGGTTCATTCATAGGAACTTGCATCATACTTTGGTTGTCCTCAACCCTACTACCATCCAAAAAGGGATTGACAAGCTCATTGCCATCACGAACCAAGGAAAAATCAGAATTTGCCCACTCATGGGTCTTCACAAACTCTTGCCCATCTTCACACAATGGGTCTCCGACTTGCGGCGAACAATATATCACCTCTAATTCATCTGTCACAAGGATTCCGTCACCTATGGGCTGCTCACAGCTCTCATACACCCTGTTGTGTTGAAAATCAGACTTAGGCTCTACTTATAGAAGCCTCTCTTTGTTGCCTTCCAAGGCAACCTGCTCATCTGTGCACCTATGCACGTTCATGCTACTTCTCAAAGTAGTCTTTGGCTGCCCATATGACAGCTTCCCATCCGTATTGCCTCTCTCAGCAGTATGCTTCTCACCAACACTCCCAAGCCTCGAAGCTTCCTCAACCATCTTGGCTGCAATTTTGGGTCCAGTCTATTTTTAAATTGAACCTCATATATATGGCCACTCATCTAATAATGGCAGAGGGTAAACCCTTTACCCACACATTACACATTTGACTGATACATATAACTTAATCCTTGAGCAAACCTAATCATTAGATCCAATATTGCTAATGAAGGGTTATGTGTGGAAGTTAGCTGCTTCATAACATCATATACATCATAATAGCTTGGACATATATGCAAATAATCTACCCCCTTTGCATGCTTTGTCCACTAAGCATACAAAGAAAACAAGTAGTAGGATTTATGCTCCATCCATCCAGATGTGATCTTAATAGGTGATGGTCCTTGATTGTGCCCTGTTCCAGAGGTGTTTCCATATCACATTGCACCAATATGATTCCACATTTCCATATTTGATGCTGCTACATATTTCCATAGCTATTGCTTCTTTGATTCCAGCTATACCCAAAGTTGTTTCCAATAAAACAATAAACAAAAACAAGGGTGCAAGGAGGTTTAATAAATCCAAGAAAACAATGGTAAAAGTATTAAGCTCAAACCACACACTAATTCCCCTTTCCGTTTCCACTAGTTGCTAAGACAAACTAAGAAAAATAAATTTACAGCAATAAAAAGATCATACAAGCAGTGATCCAAGCATGTTTGAAAACATTTTACCAATAACACAAAACCAGAGAATATAGGCCTATCTTAACTTCAAAGTCCTTCCCTTGAAACTCTTTCCCAAAAGCTCCTTCTCCTAAGCACAATTCTCTAAAAAATCCAAATGCATAACCCCAACAAAGACCAAAAGCTGAAATATAAAAAGAAAAGCACACCAAATCCTCAACCAGTGAGGAATGACCACCTGTCCTTACCCATCCGAAAAAAACCCAACAAACACTCATACAAAACAAACCACGTTCTTACACAATTACATGGGTTTATTTGGATAAGTAATCCCCACCTACACAACATTTAAAAAAAGGTATGAACTTCCTTGAAAATGATGTTTTGAAGGCCATCAATAGGGGTCCTTGATGGCCCAAAAGTCAACAAATATTTTGCAGAAGTCCACCAACCCATAGGTATAGGTCCTAGGCCTTAAATAAGCATGCAAGGAGTGATTTTGCTTGCATTACACTCAAGTTTATAGTGGTTGGAGGTACAATTTCGAATTTTGGGTTCATGGGTTGGGTTTGGGCTTGGCCCAACTGAAGTTTAAGGTCCAAAATGTTTAGGGGGAGGTCTAGAAGGTTGGAATAAATTACAAATAAATAAATGAATAAGGGGTAAGGCGAAAATAGTTAAAAAACACAATAACTAGCTAGTTGAAAACACTAGAAGCTAGTTAAGCAGAAACTGAAATTTATGAAGGTTATACAAAAGTTGGAATGGGTTTATTTGTGCATATACGGTGAATAGCATGAGTGATCCCCTTGTAAACCTGCTTTGGCTCCCTACCACCTACACACTTGAAACAACATCAAATATATCCTTAGAAAAATGCTTAGTAGCTAGCAATCAATGTGACATGCTAAAATCATATAATCAAATGAAGCAACTATCAATAAAGTCTTAACACATTAGTCATCCATATGCATCCACAATGATAAAATGTCCATATATCAATTGACAACAATACAAGCTACATAATCATATAATCCTGCATATGAAATAAGCATGTGAAGTAGCGGCTCACTGTCTAAAATCTAAAGAATATGCAAAATTGGCACTGCGTGCCTCAAAACATACTGTTGTAATGTCTTTGATATGCAGCAAAATATAAAGCATGAAGTAGCCAGTGAAAAATATACAGAACTGGCACCTCATGCCTCAAATATACAATCATAGTGTCTTAGATACGCGAGTAAAATATGGAGGAGTATGAATTGGGCCTCACACCTGGCAGCCTATGGGGGGTCCTAGGTTCGATTCCTAGTTGATCCATGGAAATTTAACATGTTATCAGAGCCAGACTAGGAGCCCGAAGCACAGAAATATAGCTTGAGGGAGGGGTGTTGGAAACTTTCTGAACCACACAAAGGGCCAATAGCTCAGTGGTAGAGCAGTCCGGCAGCCTTTGGGATGACCTGGGTTTGAGCTGGAGATGGTCAATGGAAATTCAACATCAAGTTTGGTTTAGACTTACTAGTTACTAAGACAATGCGTTTCTGAAAAAACCTCGAGTATTGGTGAGTTGGAAAGTTCATCTATGAATTTGGACAGTATTAAAGAGACGCGATGAATTCATGCATGAATTTTCTGGTTAATTGAGATTTTTGCTGAGTAGGTAATCGACTCTTGCACTTTGGCTTGTTGATCATCCTAAACTTTGTTCATGCTTTGATTTGGGAACGCTAGAAATGCCCAAGCATTCTCATGAAATTCACACCATGCTGGGGTCAATTTGGGAAATGGATTTTAGCTAATCTCAAGGCAAATCTAAGAATTGTAGTCTAGGGGAGCCTTTGATACGGACACAGAAAATCAGGTCGGATTTTGAAGATTCTTGTAACTTTCTAAATGCACATTTTCATGTTCAAGAGTAATTTGTACTCGCTTTAAAATATGAGGCGATGAACTATTTGAGACAGAAATAACCACCCAAAAGTGAAAGACATATTGGACGACATATTATTTTGGCCACCCATGTGAATGGATTCAAATTATGAAAGTTTATTTTTGTGAGGAAGGTGTCAGCGATGAATGAAGTTCAAGCCCACAAAGTGTGATTAGAAAAAGTTGTTCTACTAAATTATGATATATTTAGGATGATACAGATGAGGAGTTACTGGCTTTACCATTCTTTTTTAGATATAAATCTTGAATAATTTTTTTTTAAAAGATGTTATGTTGTAGGGGATCACATATTGTTGGAATGTTTCATGCAGGCATATTTGAGTGCAATCATCGTGTATCTTTATGCTCATGACTTCAAGCAAGCTGAACAGTGCTATTACGATTGTTCCCAGTGAGTGCTTCATAATCTGTACTTTCATAATGCTATGCACAAGGAGTCTGTAATATAAATAAGAGCAATGCATTGACATTTAAACAGAAAGATCCAAACCAGTGTTTTTGAATTAGCATGCTAATTAGTTTCTGTAGGTTTGGCAAATATATTACTCTCCATAAAGGTAGCCGAGACAAATTCTAGAGTAAAATGCTATGCATTTAGCATATACTAGTTTCTTCTGTCCTGCGCTGCATGATTTTTAACCTTAAATCCATTTTAGTGGATAAAATCTGATTGTGGAGGGTTATATTTGAACAATGATTAGGATGAAGTTTGATTGTGATTATTGTTTCCTAGGATCGATGTCTTTTCCAATAGCGAACAAAATTACTGTGCCGAGAAATTGCTTCAGGCATACAGAGAAGCTGATGTTGAAGATATCAAGCATATAGCTCAATCAAGCAGTGCCATCTCTCATCTTGACCACATGGTATTTCCTTTGCCTTCCCTCTAAATCTGTAAATATTTATCAATGCTAAAGCTAAATCTCCAAAGCACAGATTATTTGCCATAAATTCTATGCAATGCTTAACATGTTTGATCTTCTGCTTTGGATTTATATTCTTGTTTGTGGTGTGACATTGTGCGACGACATCAAGACTGCATATTCCTGGCAACGCTATGATTGTACATCAAATGCTCATATTTTTCTCAGATAATTTACGGCAGTGGGCCGACATCCATTTATTTGAAAGTGTAACCAGCTTCAAATGATAGAGATGCAAGTCAAATTAAAAGTTGCTCTTAAAACTCTTTTTGGTTGTCTCAACAAAAAGGCTCCATAAAGAGTAACTTGACCCCTGCTTAGAGGCCATTTCGACCCATGCTCCATGATTCAGTTAAGTAGACTCCTGTAGGGTCATAACATATTTAGTGTACAGCTTATTTTTGTGTTGTTTTCTGAAATACTTAGATGGTTGTACCCCAGATGCCAACTATAGTCTCTATAAGGTCGTTTTTATCCTTTTTGAGAAAGTTTTCCAACCAATGCTATTTCTCAGAATAATTCTATAGGAAGGTAGTTTATGATCATCTTCAGCTCTTTCCAGCTGTTTTGGGTTTGCAATCTGTTTTACTTAAAATTCATTGCAATCAATGTCTTCTTGTTTTATAGGGAGTGCTAGCTAGTTAAGAACAATTGAAGAAAAAATGTGGTTGGTTACGTGACGACTAGCACCAGGAGTTGTATTTAGGAGCCTAATTCTGATTTTTCATACTTCTGGCCTAGTTTTAACTTTTGTAATTTATGCAAACTGACTCATTCTAATAATTACTCAATCCCCTTCGGCCATTTAAACAATTGCCTCCCCTCGGTTCTCCGATTTGTTTTGATATGTCAACCAAAGGTGACTAGAATTCTGCCATTTCTCCTTGATTTTCCTCACATCAGGAATTCCCTCCCAACAGTTGGCAGTCTTATCATTACGCTTTTCTTTCTGCCATTGCTGAAATTATAGTGAAAAAACTGAAGAAATTCCATCCATGATACACTCATGGATAGGTCTCCTTTGCTTGAAATGTGGAGTGGCAATTTATAAAACTGGATTTGTAATATGAAAATTTCCTGCTGGAGGAGTTATTGAATTCACAAAAACAAAATACCATACTTGTAGTGTGAAATGCAATGTGTCAATCGTGTTTACTGGTAGCAGTTTGGAACTTTCAACGTAATGTTGAAATTAATGATACAGTCAGACGGAGATACTTAATTTTTCTTGCTTTAACCTTTTGTAGCATGTAAGGTTAATGAAATTATCATAAAATTTAATTTCAACCTAGAGATGGAAAACTAGAACATTTGTCAATGACAAAGGTCAGGAGTAGTAGGGTGTGTTTTTGAAAATGTGCATGCATATTTTCCTTGGTTGCAAAAATCATATGCCGTATACACATGCTGTGAGAAAGAGACGTAGTTTTAAGTGCTTTAACCTATTGGGGCTTTGTACGGATCATGAAATTGCTTTCAAAATTAGTTTTCAACCTTTAGATGGAAATCTAGAACATTGGTCACTAACAGGGGTGCATTAGTATGGTGTTCTTTTTAACACTTGCATGCATCCTTTCCTTGGTTGAAAAAATTACATCTTCTAGATACATGTGGCCTTGTAATGTCCCCATTTTTCCCTCTTAAATAAACAGGGATGAAGACCTTTAGTCTATCTTCCCATGGACTAAATGAGCCCTTTTTTGGGGAATGCTATTTTATTGGTTATTTATTAATTATCGAAATAGTGTTTTTTTATCATAAAGCAATTATTAATTAATTAATAAAATATTTTAAAAATGGTTTTCACCACTAAAATGCTTAAGTGAATTAAATATTAATATATTTGCCTTAAAGTAATTTTAATTACTATTTTAATTAAGACCAATATTTAATATATGATTTAAAAAGGAGATTTTGGCATGGGAGTTAAAGTGAAGATAAGGAAATGTGTTTTATCTTCCTAAAGGGGTTCAAACCTTTTGGAAAGTTATAAATACATGGCGAAGGCTACAACGGGGGATATGCTGAAATTGTTATATTGTTCTTTTTGCATGAAGAGGCTATTGAAATGCATGCCCAATAGAAGTTTGTTGCTTGGTGATTGATCAATCTTACAAATGTGTCTATTGACACCACCTTTTGCAAAGGAAAGCTTGTTTTGTGCCCTAGAGGTGGAGTGAACTACCTGGGAGGGTTGTGGTGCTTGCTTTTGAAGGTTTGGTCATATGTTTCTTGCAGTTTTGGCTTGCTAAATTATTCTATTAATTTTACAAGTGGAGCGACCACTTGGAGAGGTGGGCACTAGGGTTTGAAGGCTTTCCTCGATCAAAATATTCACAAATAATTATCTGCAATTATTTTTTATTTTTTTTATCATTATCGTGGTCATTTTGGACGATTTGCAAATGATATTGAAGACAAAAAATTAATAAATAATTTTCATAATTATTATTAATTTTTCTAACAAGTTTTCGGATATTTTCTTGATTGTGGAACGCTGGAATAGTCCTATTTTTTTGCTATTTTTTCAGTGTTCCGAAGAGGGGTGATTGACCTAGGAGGGTCAAATTGGCGATTTTTATGCCAAAATAAAACGTTGGTATTTTTCCTATATTTTTCTGAGGTTGACAGCGATTTTGGCAAGGGTTTTGAAGATCTTTTATTCTCCAAACAACAGAAGAAAATTGGTGATCAAATTTGATTTTCTTTCATTTCGTGGTAAAAAAGGGAGAGAAAAAGGTATTTATTTAAGAGGATTTAAATCTGGAATTTATTATTTATTTTCAGATTATTTCAAGGTCTTTAATGGGTAGAAATTCCTTACAAAACCCTCACTTTTGGTGTCTAGGGTTTCTTGCATTAAATAAGGGTTTTGAGAATTTAATTCGCAATCTAGGGTTTACTAATTTTCAAATCAGATCTAGAGGAATTTGAGAAAATCTCCTTTGTTTTCCAATTTGTCTCATTTGGGGGCATTTCATGGCTTTCCTCTCATGGGTACCATTTTGTTGTTACATCTACATCTTGGTTTGTTAGTCAACATCTCACAATACAAATTGTTAAATTTGTGAACATACATGGACTTTTGTTGTAATTATATCTTGTCTTGGAGATACTCAAATTTTCTGCACACCTTGTAAATTCTGTTTAGGGATTTTGGTTCTTATAAGGTAGGGTTATGAACCATGATTGATGATCTCTTGGATTGTGTGAGAAATTCTAGTGACTTTGTATCCATGGTTGTTTTTTTTGCTTCTTTAGGTTTGAGAAGTTTACTTTTGTTATTGATAGTTTTATTTTTGATCCAGTGGATTATTCCATTGGATGCATGCCCTTAAGCACCATAGTAAACATTCATCTCATAACGGACTTTCCTTGAACTGAGCATTCCTTTCTAGACTACACTCTTCTCGATTACTGAAAACTTTGTTGATTGCTTACAATGCTAAAACTTAAAGATATTCAATCATTCATCCCTACACTCTGGTGCACGTGTTCACATGATTGATCAAAAAGTCAAGTGAAAAAAACACCCAAGACAAAATTTCTTAATCTAAACATTATCCATAGTTCAGGGTGTTCTCAAGCACACTAAGCCTAAATTCACTCCAATGTCTTGTATAGGAGATGAAATCATGCAATCACGCCCTCTCTTGCTCTCAATTGAATTTCTTTTATCATCCCACCCACTGACTTTTTAAATGATTATACTTTCCTACTCAAATCAAATTATGCAAGGAGCAATGCAATGGACATTGTTAACTCATTTAAAGATTTTAAGTCCCCTACCAAAGGGAAATTCTCTATCAAATGGTTTGTTCAAATGACAAATTTCAACCAATAAAGGGGATCTATCGACCTAGTGGGCTGTCTATGTAATGAATAAAAACCATTAGAGGGAATTTCTCATCCCAGTGGTCCATCTTAATAGATAATTAGAAGGTCCGATCCTCTTCTTGTCTTGTACAAATGAAAACTAAAACCATCAAGGAGGTTTGATCCTCTCCTTGCCCTGTTCGAATATGTAACAAGTCACACAATGGCCATAGCAACAACATACTTACCTTTTGCCGTGGCCCACTAGCTCATTAACAGTAAAATATTCGCTCTCCCACCTTCTCTATCAAGCCGGTTTATCAAAATCGAAAAGCCACATCGACATTAAAGAAATGGTCAATAACGCAGATCACGTAGAGCCAAAATTAACATTCCCAAAAGTGACATTAGAGGAGACAAGACAACTTAGTAACTATTGGAGAGAACACCCATTATCAATCTTGGAAGGAAATTCAAGGCTTCCTCATGGGGAAAACAAAAAGGACTTAGGAATAACTTTATTTCATAGTTACTAGGAGATGGGTAAGGGTACTGGTACGAAGATGGGGATGGGTACACTATTTTTTAGAAAAAATAGGAGAGGGGCACTAGTCAACTATATATATATATACATATATGTATATATATATATATGTATATGTATATGTATATATATATATATATATGTATATATATATACATATATGTATATATATACATATATATATATATATATATATATAGTTTAGAAAAAATAATATTATAATACAACGTAATATGGCCTAAGAAAAACATTCATGACTTTTTAAAGTCAAGAAATAAGATGTCGACAAAAGATAAATAATTATATTGGTATTTTTTTAATCCTCCCCCTGACCTGTGCAAATATGTAACAAGTCACACAATGGCCAAAGCAACAACATACTTACCTCTTGCCGTGGTCCACTAGCTCATTAACAATAAAATATTCACTCTCCCACCTTGTCTATCAAGCCAGTTTATCAAAATCGGAAAGCCACAACGGCATTAAAGAAATGGTCAATAAGGCAGATCACGCAAAGCCAAAATTAACATTCCCAAAAGTGACATCAAAGGAGACAAGACAACTTAGTAACTATTGGAGAGAACACCCATTATCAATCTTGGAAGGAAATTCAAGGCTTCCTCATGGGAAAAACAAAAAGGACTTAGGAGTAAATTTATTTCATAGTTACTAGGAGATGGGTAAGGGTACCGGTAAGAAGATGGGGATGGATGCACCATTTTTTAGAAAAAATAGGAGAGGGGCGGTAGGCGACAATAAATATATATATAAAATTTAGAAAAAATAATATTATACAGCGTAATATGGCCGAAGAAAAACATTAATAAATTTTCGAAGTCAAGAAATTAGATGTCAACAAAAGATAAGTAATTATATTGGCATTTTTTTGACCCTGTCCTTGCCCTGTCCAAATATGTAACAAGTCACACAATGGCCAAAGCAACAACATACTTACCTCTTGCCGTGGCCCCCTAGCTCATTAACAGTAAAATTTTCACTCTCCCACCTTCTCTATCAACCCTGGTTATCAAAATCAGAAACCCATAGCCACATTAAAGAAATGGTCAATGAGGCAAATCACACAACCAAAATTAACTTTCTCAAAAGTGACAAATCAGAGGAGACAAAACAACTCGGTAACCATTGGAGAGAACACCCCTTCTCAATCTTGGAAGGAATTACAATGCTTCCTCACGGGGAAAACAAAAAAAGAACTTGGGAATAACTTTATTTCATAGTTATGAGGAGAGGGGTAAAGGTACCAATACGAAGATGGGATGGGTACACCATTTTTTTAGAAACATAGGAGAGGGGCACTAGGCGACAGTAAATATATATATATATATATATATATATATATATATATATATATATATATATATATATATAATTTAGAAAAAATAATATTATATAGCCTAATATGGCCTAAGAAAAACATTAATAATAAGTCAAGAAATAAGATTTCGACAAAAGATAAATAATTATATTGGTATTTTTTTGATCCTCTCCTTGCCCTGTCCAAATATGTAACAAGTCACACAATGGCCAAAGCAACAACATACTTACCTCTTGCCGTGGCCCACTAGCTCATTAACAGTAAACTATTCACTCTCCCACCTTCTCTATCAAGCTTGTTTATCAAAATCATAAACCCACAACCACAGTAAAGAAATGGTCAATAAGGCAGATCGCACAGAGCCAAAATTAACATTCACAAAAGTGACAAATCAGAGGAGACAAAACAACTCAGTAACTATTGGAGAGAACACCCGTTATCAATCTTGGAAGGAAATTCAAGGCTGCCTCATGGGGAAAACAAAAAAGAACTTGGGAATTTTTTTATTTCATAGTTATTAGGAGATGGGTAAGGGTACAACTATGAAGATGGGTATGGGCACACCATTCTTTAGAAAAACCGGAGAGGGGCACTAGGCGACATATATAATTACTGTCGCCTAGTGGCCCTCTCCTATTTTTCTAAAAAATGGTGTGCCCATCCCGATCTTCATAATATATATAATTTAGAAAAAATAATATTATGCAACCTAATATGGCCTAAGAAAAACATTAATAACTTTTTAAAGTTTGACAAAAGATAAGTAATTATATTGGTATTTTTATTTGGTTTTTCATCATATCTAGGGTCAAGAGTACAAAATATATCTAAAAATAAATAAAATCTGAAATGCAAGCCTCTGAGACGAGTTTCTTAATGTATCAAGTCATCAAATTTACCTTCATGGTAGCTTCCCAATAAGGTTTTTTATTGGCCTCTTCATATGTGATAGGTTCATATAACTGCAAAATAAAAAAGTTTACTCGCTAAAAGCCTTTAATAGTTTGTTTCCCAGATCATGTAGATTGATCTTCCATTTCATATGGCAATTCATCCTCTTGAACATCCTTCAAAGTGGAATAATACCATTTCGGTTGTAGTCATTGGCTTCCCTAACTTGTTTTTGGAGTCTAATTACCACTTTGTTCTTCATCAAAACCGCCTGGAGGTCGACTCTTTTAATGTCCCTCACTTGGAGCCTTCTTTCACTTCAACATCACAACATGTTTCGTAATTATCAATAGTTTTATTCAGCCATACTAGATGGTCAGTAGATGTACCATCACTTGAGAAAGGTGTCTTCTCATCCACTTCAACAACTCTACTACTAACAATTTTGTTAGTAAAGACATCTAGTAATATATATGCTTTAAACTGCTCACTATAGCCAACAAACATATTTGTTTTGATTTGTGCATTTAATTTACTTCTCTGTTTTTACAAAATCAATGTAAAATGCACATGATTGAAAACATGAATGCCACTTCTCGATGGTCTCCTCGACCATGTGGAAATTACTCCATATTGAAGAATTTATTCATTGTGGAAGAGTTGACGCTCGGATGTGTAGAGCACAAACTGGGGTCAATGACAATTCAACATTAGTCAATGGAGAAGGTTATATTTAAATAGGTTGAACATATTCTATAATTTTAGGAGAATGTCCAACCACAAATCACTCCTATAACCACTCTCCTCAATATTGACGAGTTGTTCTAAAAATTCACTCACTCACACAATCCTAAAATCTCTCTTAAGATATCTCACTCCTATTCTAGTTTGATTGTTACTCATGTAACAATCATTTATATTATTTGCTCCACTTATTATTTTCTCACACACACTAATTAACAAATATTCTAATGTGGAACACCTAAGCACCCATGTGAAGACTAATTTTTAACATCACCCCTAGTCTGAACATGGGGAGAGGAATGGCATTCCGGAGTAACCCAATTCTTGTTGCATCTGTCTTCGAAGTTGTTGTTGGGATTTGAGATTTACCTATTTTGTATGCGCACCTTTCGTCTTCGCCCCCCCTGACCCCAACACAATCTTAAGCAATTCGGGATATCGATTTCCACCAAAAATACATTCGATTAGAAATAATAGTGACCCTTTATACAAATTTTCAAAAAAAAAAATATTATGCCCTTCACAAAAATTTTCCTTATAGGAAAAATATATACCTTCCCCTCTTTTTCGAAAAATACATCCCTTTATAATCACCATTATTAACAATCATCCCCCTTATACTAATTTTTCTTATTAAAAACTTTCCTTAAAAGAAATTTTATCCAAAAAAAAAAAAAAAGCTTAGCGGTGCTTATAGTGGGGTTGAACCCACGATTTTCCTTAATCTTAATGCCTTTACAAAAGTTCGGCACGAATCCTCCCATCGAGACTTTCAAATATATAAATAGAAAAATAGAATTTATATTTTAAAGGACCCAGTTTTAAAAAAATAAGATGATAGGGCTTTGCCGAGTTTGGTGAGGTAACCCTAATATTACCTCAAAGACTTTACTCACTGAGCGAGTTCTTTGTGCCTTCGCAATGTCGATTGGAACTCACTGCAAGGGAGTCGAAGATTGTTTGTCGAGTCGAGTCGAGTCGAATTGTGATCTAGGCAAAAGGGAATTGGATTGGAGGAGATAGAATCGAGGTTAGGATTGAGCTTGAACTTGATGTAATGTCAAGTTGTGGAGTTTTCGAGCTCACAGAGTTTGGGGAGGCCAGGTTGAACATTGATGCCGAGCACAGAGATGGCGGAGCCCGAGTTGGTTGAAGCAGAATTGGCAATGTTTGAACGTAGTCAGTTAATCGAGGGCTCGCAGGGAAGAGATTGATCTCGTTGCAGAGAACGAATGCAAGCGGTGAGTCCAAAATGCAATATCAAACGGCAGATCAATACCATATTCAATGTTCAAAGTCGTTCGTGTTCACTCAAGCAGGATCTGTTAACTGTATACAGAGCATGCAACAGGGTTGGCTCAATGATGGGTGATTGGAAGCCCAACATTGGTAGGACTCGAGATGAGGTGTCACCCGACTGTCCATGACAGTGGTGAATTCGAACCCAAATGCATAGATCTGCACCACAAAACCTTCGAACCACAAATACAAATCTCTTAAATGAGGAGATGAGCCCAGGTAGAGCCTGTGGTTATGCTCCAGAGACTTTTTTTTTCAATGTTCTTCTTCCTCAAATCCTCATGGAGATCTAACCAGAAAACTTGCAAAAACCCTAGAAAGACCATATTTGATTGTAACAGAAGTATTGAGTATTTACAATCAATCCTAGCATTTTTGGACGTTCCAGATTCCAATTTGAGGTCTGATCTGCTCCAAAATGCTGTAGAAGAATGTTGTCCTGAACAAGTGCTCACACAAACAAACTGAACTAAGCTAAATAAACTATTTTATTTAAAAAAAAAAAAATTGGGGGATGAAAACTGTGAACAAAATGGAATGAAAAAACTGCAGATAGAGTGAATAGGATGGAAAGAGGTTGGTGATGCAGGTGAATGACGAATGCCATTGGGTTCACACGTCGTCTGCACTGTTAGACCATTGACAAAGTGTAAGAATGGTGGATGAACAAAGCAATGGTGTTTGCAAGAGGTCTACACCGCTTAGTCATTGTGTCGTGTTGACAAAAACAAGGAGTGGAGGATAAACAATGCCCAGAGAGGCCATGGGAAACCTCTTTTGATATCAAATGTAGAGATTGCTCCATGTCGGAGAATTTCTCCATTGTGGAAGAGCCAAAGCTCAGATGTGCAAAGCACAAATTGGGGTCAATCACAATTTAAAATTAATCACTAGAGAAGGTTACATTTAAATCGGTTGAAGAGTTCCTATAATTTAAGAGATTGTTCAACCACAAATCTCTCTATAACCACTCTCCTCAATATAGGTGAGTGGCTCTAACAACTCACTAACTCACACAATCCTAGAATCCCTCCAAAGATGTCTTACTCCTATTCTAATGTGATTGTTACTCATGTAACAATCACATACATTATTTGCTCCTCTTATTATTTTGTCACACACACTAATTAACAAATATTCTAAGGTGGAACACCTAAGCACCCATGTGAGGACTAATTCCTAACAGAGCATGCGTCCCTAGGAGTGATATTCTGTAATGCTTTAGGATACCCATTAAGAATGTAAATCTTTGTTTTCATAACTTTTTCCCAGTACTTATACGACACATTCCAATTGTGTACCATGCATCTTACCGTTTCCATAACCGTCCTATTCTTTCTTTCCACATCTCCATTTTATTGTGTGGTGCATGGGGTAGTATATTGCCTATGTATACCCTCTTTCTTGCAAAATTCCTGTAACCGTTTCGAGAAAACTTGCCTCCATTATCAGATTTAAGAGCCTTGATTCCACCAAACTTTTGAATGCCACAAATCGAGAAAAACAATTTGACTTGTATTTCAGGAAATAAACCCACATTTTCCTGGAATAATCAGCAACTGTCGATAAAAAATACTTTGCACCAAACAAAGTAGGTGTCTTCATTAGACCACACAGATCAACATGTACTAGATTCGGAACTCCTTTGGCACGCAGCTTTACCAGTATCAAGCTGGTGTCGACTCTGTTTTCCCAATTGACATCCTGTACATGCAACCGGATGTTCCTAAACGGACAACAGTACACGAACCATATTCTTCTTACTAAGTATGGGCAAAAACTGATAATTGAGGTGTCCTTACCTCTTGTGCCAAAGTACACTATTAACCTCCGCCACAAGTTTGTATAATCCTTTCTCACCAACACCAACTACAATCACCATAAATTATGAAGATATTTTACCATGAAAATTTATTGAAAGATTCTTCTTTGTTATTTCACTAATTGACAAGATTTTTTGTTCATGTCAGGAACATATTGAACATTTTGGAAAATATAATTCACAGTATTGTTCAATGTGGCAAGAACATCTCCATGTCCTTCAACATAGCAAGTCCATCCATGACCTAATGTAACAAATTCACTCCTCTTATCTTCAACAAAAGTAACATAATGCTCTATGTGGCATTTATATGTCTAGATGCTCCCGAGTCAAAATACCACGTCGTGTACTCAGCTGAACGTCCCTAGGTGGCAATAAATGCAAAATCATCTGCCACCTCTTGGTTACTATCATCTACCTCTTGGTTATCAATCTCAACGATATTTACCTGTTTTGAACCCTTGTTACGTGAAAAGTAACTTCTCATTTTCAAGGAAAATATTTTCACACGTCTAGGCCTATTACAGTAGAAACATATCTTTATTCGATTTGTGAGATGTGTTAACTTTTTCGAAAGAGTCATTGGTTTGTTTGCTTGTGTATTTCTTGCCTTTGCCTCTGATCTTTGTCTAGAATGCACTCTCTGTTCCGCCTGAGATGCCTGGGCTAGATTCTTCCATTTGCACGTATCTCCTCTCTTTGTGCGAGAGTAATCTTGACGAATGCTCAAAGTTGAGTGTTCGAGTTTCTGCAATCAGATGAAGTGACTTAACAAAGGATTCATAGGATGATGACAAACTTCGTTATAACAAATTTCAGGTTTTTATACTCTAAACTTCCTAGAAAGAAATGAGCACATCTAAACTAGTATTTATGATTTAGTGGACTTGGTTGTTCTAGAGATTAACTGTACATGATCCCGATCCTATGGATAAATGTATAATTTTTTTTTTCGATGTTTAGTAAATAGTTATGTTGTTCTCAATGGGACAGAAATTTTAATACAAGAAGATTTTAAGAGTAGCTAAAACCAATTCTTATTTTGAAGAGTGCAGTTTTTTGTTTGAAGGATAAACATATGGATTCTAGTGCATGAATAATCAAACCTTATTCAGCTTGTTATTAAAAACTGAGGGATATCTATTCTACTAAATTCGTTTGGGACTCGAACCCAACTTCATTACTTTTTATTTGGTTATCTATGAGCGTTTGTACCTTGGTGGATGGCATGATAACCCTTACTTTACTATTATCTGCATCAATTGGACAACCCTTTCGATAGGAGCATGTAGTTTTTTAGTTTAAAAGCTATGTTTTTCCTATGGAGTGTTTATATCTTCTACACATCATTTTTCTTAAAATATTTGTTACCAGTCCTGTTAGTCTTTGCTCATTTTGTATCATTAAAGACCTTATGGATAAACTATTTCTTGAATGTTTAATCTAAAATATTTCTCAAAGTTTTAATCAGAAAATATTTATTTCTTTTGAACATGATTTTTTTATTATAAAGTAACACTTTTAATCATAATGTGGATTGTGCTAAGTATCGCCCATTTGCGTGTAGATTATTAGGCTTGCAAGAAAGTTACCCACAGGTGATGTGAATGTAGTTTCTTCATCTGCTGGTATAGACGGAGAGCCTTTGGATGAGAATGATCTTACATAAGACTGCTGGTACTTTCCTGCACCAGTTTATTTTAAAACAAATATTTAATTATTATGAAGTTACAAACAAAAATTCAATAATCCTGACTATTTTCATAAAAAATAAAACTAGTTAATATGCCTCTGGGTAAAATGTTTTACATTATCTTGCTCTTCATCTGATGTACTTTTTACATTAGTTAATTTAAATTTCCATCATGCAGGCAAGTTTCAAAGGGAAAGAACAAATACATTTTAGTGGTGGGTGAGATTGGAAGCTTGTATAGTAAATTAATAGATTGCGTGATCAAGGGTTTTCAGAGTGTAGGAAATGGATTTTTAATTTAAAATTGGCGTTTATTTTTATATTAGTATATATTTATATTTATGTAACATTTTATTTAATAGAAAACATTTATTTTGGATTTTATATTTTATTTTTGTAAATTCAAAATAAATAAATGCTGAAATTATTTGACATTTTTGTTTATATTTTGTTCTAGATGTTTGACATTTTTTCTAATTTATTTAGTTTTGCCACTAATAATTGATGTTATATAAGTTTGATTCTATCATGCATGCATATTTTTTTCTCTTCTTTTCTCTCCCTGGTACATGAGCTCCTTACCAATGATATAAATGATCGTTAATGAGTATACATAGTAGAGAATAATTTTCTAAAGAGCAATCAACAATCACAATTTTTATGGTGAACAATTGATGAATAAGTTTTTTTGTTTTTAAAATTAATTCTTCAACAATAATTACAATGGATAATGAGAAATGAGCACAAAGTAGTACGAACCAACATCACACATGTTTGCTCAACTCACTCCTCAACCAAATATATGAAGAGGACAATTTCTCACAAGGAATGATGCAACTTGTATGTAAATGAATAAATATGAAAACTTGACATGTTTTCTATATATAATAAAAAAGAATAGATCAATATTATTATAATTGATCTTGGAAAAGGAGACTTGAAAACTTAAAAAAGATATTATCTTACATCATAGATATTAAAACAATTTACAGTGATTAGCTTTTTAGTTATTTAGATTAGTGAATGAACATATCTCATATAATACAAATCAATTAGTTGTCCAAAAAATATTAACAAGTTCACAAGTTTCATATACTTGATGAAAAAATTAAAGAGCTATGAATATGTTTGTTTAGGTGTTACACTTAAGTTTGTATTTTATGAGTTTATTAGTTCTTTTTTAATAAGTAATAAAATAAAAAAATATTGCAGTGAAATATTTAAAGACTTTATTATGATATACATACCATGGGAGATAAAAAAATATTGATAGAAGGTTAGCAAATGAAACTGACTACTTTGTTTTTATAATTTTTGATTTTCAGGTTATGATAGCCTATGGAAAGCAACTCTCGTGAAGGGTAAATGGCATCGTTTCAAACTATCAGTGGGGGATTATCAACTTGATTTAGAATGTTTGCTATATCTCTTGGAGGAACAAACATAGTTTTGTGGGTACAATGGTTAAGACTGTTAGGGACAATGTATGCCAACTTTCAAGATTCATTCATGGCTTTCAATGCAAATGGAAAAAGATACAAACTCGTGGGAATGTAGTTGCCCTCGAGAAAATAAATCAACTTTGCGAAAGTTGCTAGAAGAGGGATTGGGATCATATGGTATGATTGTACACATTCATTCCACTAAAATCAAAAGAGAGAACTCACAAAAAACACAACTCACCAAGAGCATCAAAAGATCATTCAACATCATCAATAGGTTTTTTTAGGAACCCAAGGACCTACCCCTAGTCAAAGACCATTTTCATGGCCATTGAATTAATTCTAGGAAGTATTCCTCAAAGGACATGGTTGTTTAGTGGTAGTGGGAAGGCAATTTTATTATTGGTTTTATGGATGAATATCCATTCATGGATAATCAAATAAAGGAGGGGAGGATGAATAACAATTGTTTGTACAATAAAAGAATGAGGAGGAGTACAAGAGGGAAGACACAAAATTATTGGAGATAGAGAAGGGCCGTGGGAGGGAAGGAATATTGAGCTAAGCATAGGGCGAAACAATTAGTCAAGGAGGTTTATCAGTGTTTTTTTGATAAGCCCCTGACATCTTGATAGGAAAGTAAGAACTTTGTGTTATTCTATTGAGCAATGGAAGTTGTTAGCAGATTTGCACGAGTTGACTTATGATATTATTAATATGATATTTTTATGTTTAATAAGTTTTAGGATTTACAAACCTACCTATATATTTGTTTGAATAGGTTGGGCCTAGTATGAAGGGCAAACTAGAAAGGCAAACCATGTTTTGGTTGTATGTGGTTATGATATTTTATGACCCTTGAAAGCCTTAGTTTGTATGATTTTTCTACATGGCATTACAATGATGAATGTATTTCTAAGTAATTGTTTTGAGTTGGAGTGGATTGGTATGAACTAGTTTGTTCCTAGACTTGTATTTAGGTTGATTTTGATATTTGGATTCTCAACCACTATTGAATTTGAGAAGCGTTGTGTTTTCAAATGTTGGCTTGATTGCTCTCAACAAATAGAGTTTGAGATAGCTTGCTATACGGATTTTGTGTCATGTATGCACTTAACTACTTTTGAGGTCGAATTAATATTTGGATTTATGGATTATGAACACACTACTTTTGAGTTGAGAATGTTTAAGCATGTTGGCACTAAATGGGCCCTTGGGACACATTGAGTGTTGAGCCATTCTTTGGTGTGTATTGAATCTGGGAAGGGGACTTTCTTGTGATTATTTTGTTTTAGTGTTTCTTTTAGCATGTAGAAAAATGCTGTAATACCTTACCCTTTTGCATATAATTTTTTTCTTCCTTTGTCTTGCAACGTATCTAGTACCATGTAATAAGCTTTTATCCATGGTTTTTCCATTTCAACATTCTTCTTAATGGACACATGTTCTAATTAGGTGTCAACACTCAAAATTTATCTCCTTTGCATGTAATCCTACTTGTTCGTTCAGAGTTTAATTGTTCTGGTGATTAATTGGCACTTTGATAAATGCAATTACAAAATGGCGATAGCAAAGCAAAGGTCACAATTGCCATTGGCGAGGGTTTATAGAACTTGAAGGAAGTGATAAAGGAAGATTTAGGTATTGTGGGGATGTGAGGAGGAATGCAAACATGTGAGTCTGCGGGTCGTCTTGTGGGTTTCATGGGAGGTACTTATGCTTGTTGTTGTGAAAATGTAAGGGGATATATCCCATAGTCAAGAAACATGAGCCCCTTTTGTCATTTATATGCAAGGAAATGTTTTGTCAAGTAAGGGGGTTGAGAATGTGGGGCTCATGGGGAGAGTAATTTTACACAAAGATTCAATATGGGTTGTTCATTGGCATTTAAGAGGTAAAATGCAAAATAAAGCAAATCAACCTTGAAATGGCGATAGCTGCTGATATGGCCTTGAGCAATCTTAGTTCATCGACGTTTTGAGTTTGGGAGTGTGTTGAAAAAGATAAACCATGAAATAATACTAACCATTGACCTTGTTATGATTGATCTAGTTCTCCATTGGTAAATCAGATTCAAAAAGTGTAAGAGAAAAATTAAGCTCCAAAACAACGTAGGTCATTGATATGATGTGATTTAATTTGGGTCATTCATCGGCAGTTTGAAGGGCTAACACTAAACTTTGAAATACAACCACCAAAACACCATTGACTATTGGTCTTGTCTTGATCAATCTTAGCCATTCATGTGCATTTCATAGATCCAACCAGATTGTGCCCAATGCAAGATTGGAACAATGATAACTATTTATTTGATGAGATTTAATCTTAATTGTTTAATAGAGTTTTGGAGGTAAAGTTTACAATGAGGAAATGCAATCCCAAAACACTTGCTAATTGTTGATCTTACAAGTATCATTTTCAATTGTCAATCGGTGATTCAAAGATCCAACAACATAAAGAGATATGAAACTTAGAAACAACCCAAGCCGTTGACTTCATGGGATTTAATATGCGTTGTCTATTGGAGTTGTGGAGATCCCAAGGCATGATGAAAAATTAAGCTCTAAAACAACACCAACCTTTGATCTTATGAGATTCAATCCCAATTGTTCATCAAATTTTTAGAGGTCAAGGCAATATATGTTAAACACAACAACAAAATATCACCAATTGTTGATCTTGCAAAGATCAAACTTTGGTGTTCATCAGTGATTTAGAGGAAAAACATAGAATAAGGAAACTCAACCCCAAAATAGTGATAGTTGTTGATCTTGATGGAATTAATCTCAATCGTCCATTGTTTTTTTGTTGATCAAAGTATAGATTGAGGGTTTATGCTCTGAAAAGATGCTAATTGTGGATTAAATCAACATAGAATATCAACTGTTGATTATCATTTTCATTACTTCAACATTAGTAATCTGTTTCAAGAATTCATTCAACAAAACACCAACATCAAAGAGAAGAATCTTAGACCACCATTGAAGAGCTAGGGTAGAGAAGCTAGAAGCCTAAGAAACAAATTTTTTAAATAAAGGATATTTGTGCATTGATCAATCGATAAGCATAGCCAATTGAAGGAACAACCACCGATGAATACTAAAATTCCCCTCTTTTGTATCTTCTGAGCAATTCTAATAGATGGTTCCCAAGAAAATTGATAGATTTCCTAACGATGATAAACCCATAAGAAAGTCTACACCTAGTAAACAAACAATGTCTATGAGCGATTCCGTAGCTCCAAAGGTAGACCTACCAATTGTCCTTGTTTTGAGAAGATATGAAGATAGCTTCTGTCATGTCACATATTTTGGAAACCCCAAAAAGGCCACTACTGATGAAAATAATTCCCTGCAATACATGATTAAAAAATTGATGGACATTCATGACCCTAAATTATCTCAATGAGGGCATGAATTATTCAAACATGCATGGTCACACTCCACAACCAATGAAACTATCTACAATATATGAATGACTAAGGAAGATTAGCAATGCGTAATTTCTATTTAGACATTGACTAAGTCATATGGAAAACCCATTGGTATGACTCCTCAAAGAGGGTAGTTGCTAATTTAAGGATCACAACTGAAATTGACTTGAATCTAGAGTATATACACTCAGTTTTTTGGCTTGCATTTAAAGGTCTTTGTGTCATTCAATACACAAACAAAAACCATGGAATTTAAGAGAACGAGTGATCAAATAACCCCTTGCCTGATTCATGATCTAACCTTCACATACTCTCGATTCTCACAAGTTCTTAATTGGAATGTTGTTGAGCCTTTTGATGTTATTGTATTTGCCCTCTACTTTAGGGTTTTCAATTCAATTTTATATCAGATGATGAGGGAACAAATTGACAATTGAGCCAATGCCCTGTAGAGCATAATTTTGACCAAAATATCAATACAATATGATGTATTATTTGATTAGGCAATTTTATTATTAGAATAAATGATTGATGCTTAGATAATATTAAAGTGGGAAGGCTCTAGAATTTTAGCACTACTCCCAATTATGCCACATACACCTCAAAGAATATTTAAAGAAGTCCAAGAATCTTAGAGTCAATCCATATTTCTCACATCCCAGCTCTGGTGTAACAACTATAAAACCAATCCAGTATTGGTCCCCTATGCTTGACAAAAACAATAGGTTTACTGATTTTGTTGCTTTGCAAGGCCATTTCATTACACCAATATATAATATATTATTTGAGAAGCCTAGATAAAGGATTACTATTGTTTCCATGGAACTCTTGAGGCCATTTTATATATCATTGATGGGAATCTAGGGCATAGTTGGGAAGATTGATACTTACAGTTTGACCACACATATATCAGGGTTTATGGTTTGAATTGTGCTCCCTATAGACTCCCCAGACATGTGTCAAACAAACTATTGGTGTTAGAGTTCATGAGAGAGTGACGCTTTATTGTTTTGGAGGAATATCAGAAGAGGCATTCATTAAGGTTAGTGGCTTGGTAGGTGATTTCACTTTTGAGAACATTTTGGAATTGAGGGTGCCATATTTATTGATGAGTGCATTTGGATTCATGACCATGGACCACACACCTTATGATCCAAAAAAGGTCATTGATAACAAGAAAAAGAGTTTTGAAGGCCTCGAGGGTATGCTCATGTATGTGTTATGCACAAGGAAATCATTATGAATTGTTGTAAAGATGATATAGGAATGATCAAGTAAGATTACATGAATTTTGAATTGCAGGAGGCAGTAATAACGAAAACTGCACTACTTATCTTGGATCCTACTAAAGGAATTTAGATTATATTGAAGGAGTTTGAAAATTAAAAAACAATCCACTAAGGTCCAACAAAGGTTTGAGAGGACATATGGAGGTTTTGAGGAGTCTTTTCAATCTAGGAGTTAATGTTCCACCACCTAGATCTGTAGAGGTGCAACCCCAAGGAATACAAGAGGAGGATGTTAATAATATTTTTGTGTAGCCAACAAAAAGGGATGTTCATATGGATGAGAGTGCTCCACAAGATGAAGAGTACACATAACAAGAATAAGGCCATGAAATAAATGAAATTATGATGATGGTGGATTGGATGATCAAAGGATCCAAGAGCAAAATCAATTCTTAAAATATCCCAATTTTATGAACCCCCTGGAGTTTAGATAAACATTGGTAGTCATTGAGAAAAAAAGGGAGAAACAAGGTAAATGATTAGCGAGTTACTCTATTACAAAGAATGAACAAGATGACAGTGCAGAGTCCAATTATACTCATGTATCCAAGAGACAAAGGACGTTCCTTTACAGTTCTACTCATAAGAACACCAAGAAAGTAATCAAGTAGAGTGAGTTGATGGTGCTGCCAATATAGAATCCAAAGAGGGCTCTTGTGATGCATCAAATCATGAAGAAAGTAGACCCTAGAAAAATATTTGGTGCACATGATTATTCCTAAAAAATTTCAAAAATAAAATTATGGGATCACTTTCAATGTGGATCTTCGTGTATTAGGGCTGGAGTGAGAACATTATCCTACAAGAGGGGCTGGACTCCAAAACTAGATTGTGTGACATGCTTGAGAAGAAAATCAAGAGTATGCAATAGAAGGGACATAATAGTACACCTGATCCATATAGTGAAGCCATGGATCTTCCTCCTACACAAGTTGACACAAATATAGTGGGTGACCTTTCAAGAAAAATTAACCAAGGAATAAGACATTATCATGGATTTAGACAAGGAAAGAACATCTTTGGATACTCACTATAAAAGCACTATGATGGAATTCCTTGGCCAAAGGTTATTGAAATTCATGATCTATCTGAGTCTATGTGGGAGTCCGTCAAGATGATTATAAAAATACCCATACAAGTTTATAACTCATTAAACAAGATGACTCGAATCTCCAACATGTTGGCTAACAAACATTTTAATGTTGTAGATTTTAACATGAATCTGTAACTGCAGGATGATGGGGATATTGAGGGCTTTGGATGGGATCATGTCCCTTGAGTTGAGGAAAAATGTTGCAACTATTTTTGAGATCCTTTCACAAATAAGAAGATTGAACATACAACTACAACAAGCAAGGGACAAAGCTATGGAAGCCTAGGAGGCCATGAAGGAATGACATGGGATTGCCTTCTCCATTCAATCCAAAAAATGGAATAAAAACAAGGGAGAATGGAAGAAACCCGTCAAGGTCCTCCTTGACAAATTTGGGGAAAAAATGAAGGAAAGACACACCACAATAAAAATGACCCGATTGAAGCTTATGAGGGACTGCTAGGTTTGAAGATCATAGTAGAATGATTAGTAAAGGAGCATGGACTAGATGAAGAGAGTGCTTTGACACAAATAGTATAATAGTTTAACAATGTTGTCAAGGTTTCCTTCCTATATAAAAGAATGTAGGGAAAATATGCTAAAGGATTTTTTTCAAGAGTTGTAAATAATAGTGTGCAAAAGAGTTTTGGAAATTTATTTGATAATATGCATGTTAAAATTATATGTTGTTTATGAAATTGTAATATAGTATCATTGCATCACTAGACTCTTTAGGAAGATATGTTGTATACATTTGGGTACTTAGGCCCATATAGGGGAATATTTTGGTATTATCATTTACCTCAAGTAGCTAAAACAAAACAATGTTTATGTAAGAGGGAATTATTTTTATTTTGAAAAAGAATAAAAATTCCAATGAGAAGAGGATAGGAACAAAAAGTAACCAAGTGGACAGTGGTTATGAACATCAATATCATTTTTCGGTTGTTGTGGGTTATAAAGAAGGGATCCTCTCCTCACAAATCATCTTTTTTCAAGTTGGGTATGTTTAGTTCTAGTTTTTTGCATTTAGTTCTTGTTTAGAATAAGTCTCGAGAGTCATGTTAAGATTATATTATTTCATGTTGTTTCAAGTCAGAGAATGAATTGTTAGAAGATGAAAAAGCATATAGGGAGTGTAGATCTGTGAAGATCAATGTTTTGGGTCTTTTTTTAGGTTATGTAATGTAGGGATCTGGTCATGGGGTGGAGAGCTATACTCCCACTAAATTGTAAAACCCATTATTTTTTCATTATGCTATAGGCTTTGGATATTAATTAGTAATATTGTCAGTATGCTATATTCATATGTGTATGAAATTGCTTATGATTTTGAAATCATTTTAATGAGAAACAAAATATTTAGTGAATGTCAGATTCATTTTATAGATTAAGTCTTAGGTTTCATGAGAGTTTTGTACGTGATTGTGAGTCATTATTATCAATATTTATTTGATATTGTTCATGAATTAAGAGTCATTTTCTTGCCTAATGGATTTAACACTAGTCTTAGCATATTAAGTCACCAAATTAATATATTTTGTCTCCATTTGTTTCAAAATAATTTTGATCTTTCATGAGTTGTGCTATTATGGATTCTTTGTTGAGCTATCTAGAGTTTAGAAGATCTAAAGTTGATGTCATTTTATAGAAATTTGAACTATTAAAAATCGTTAGTGAAGGGCATTGGTAGTCATCATTAGTGTATGTCATATTCATTTTATATATTCAGTCTTATGTTTATGAGACCTGTGTAAGCAATTGTGAGTCATTATTATCAGGTTTTATTTGATATTGTAAGTGATTCAAGGATTATCTGCTTTCCCAATGGATTCAACATAAGTTGTAGTATATTAGGTCACCACATTAATACATATTCTTTCCATTTGTTTCAAAAGAGTCGTTATCTTTCACGAGTTGTGTTGTTATGAATTCTTCGTTGATCCATCTAGAGTTTAGAAGATCTAAAATTGATATCGTTTTATATATCTTCGATCTATCTCAAGATCATTAGAGTAGGGTATTGGTAGCATCATTATTTGGAGATCTATCTCAAGCAATGAGAAAGTGTGACCCATGTCAAATATTTCTAGGGAGGAGGAAAGTTCCTCTAAAGCCAATGGTTATCGGGGCCCCATTTCAACATTGGGGAATGTATTTCATTTTTGAATTCATTAAAAGATTAAATACATTTTTGAATTCATTAAAAGATCTAATTAATCTTGGTTGTAAATGAATCTTGGTAGCCAATGATTATTTTATTAAGTTGGTTGAATCCATCCAAACAAGAAATGATACATAAGGTTGTGATGGACTTCATTAAAAAATAATATCATTACAATATTGGAGTGCCCCAAAATATTGTTGCTAACAATGCAATGAGTTTTAAGGACATTGATCTAATTGAAATGTGCTCTATGTTTAGTATAAATCTATCCCACTCTTCCAACCACTACCCACAAGATAATGGGAAATTACAAGCCAAAAATAAAAATATAATGAACACAATTAGGAGAATCTGGAGATAAACAAGTAAAATTTTGATTAAATCCATTTAAATAACTCAAGACATGCTACAAAGTAGGAAGATAAACTTAGCAGATTAACTAAGTAACAACTAAGTAGTTTAATAAAGCTTTATGTCAAATCTACAAGATTACTACAACGAAAAAACAAGCTTAATACAATTCGTTTGATTATTGAATAAACTAATCCAATAGCCTCCCTTAATGACTAAATCAAAAACAATTCCAAGTTTATCTCTAGACTATAAAAAATTGTCTTTACTTAGAGGTTTAGTCATTATATCAATAGGTTGCTTTGTGGTAGGATAATAATAAAGAAATATGTCTTCATTATTAACCAACTACTGGATGAAGTGGCGATAAACTTCAACATGTTTTGTTATAGCATGAAAAAATGGATTCTTCACCAACTTTATAACACTCTATTTGAAGCCGAAGATAGTTTTGGGTGTAGATGAATCAAGTTGAAGCTCCACTAATATTTTTTGAATCCACATTAATTCATGACCTACACTAGCAAATGCTTTGTATTTAACTTCAATATAGGACAAGACAACTGTATTCTGAATCTTACTCTGCTATGAAAATACCCCTGAACCAAGAGTGAAAACATAACATGTTGTAGACCTTCTTGAATTAATTGATCCCACCCAGTCTAAATCAATATACCTTGTTAGCTCAAAATCAACAAATTTCCATTATAATATCCCAAAGTCAAGAGTTCCTTTGACATATCTAAGAAGTCATTTTGTATCTTGCCAATGTTCTTCATGTGGTTTAGACATAAGTGTGACATATAACTTACTATAAAACATAAATCCAGTGTACTAGTAGTAAGATAAATCAAACTACCTACTAATTGCCAATACATTGTTTCATTAACAAATGGTGAATTCATGTTAGTTAAGAATCTTGTTCCAACTTCCATAGGTGTAGATACTAGATTACAATCATGCATTCTAAATTTGTCTAACAAATATTTGACATATTTTGTTTGAAATACAAAAATAGTATAACCATTTATTTAAAATTATACACCTAGTCAATATTGAAGTAGGGCTAGATATGCCATTTCAAACATAGAATAGATGTTGAATTTCACCTATTGAATCAAGATAACAATGCTTCCGTTGATTTCAAGATCATCAACATAAACAAAAAGAACAACTATGTCATCACCAACCATTTTAACATAGAGAGTAGATTCTGAGTCATTTCTTTTAAAACTAGACTCTTTAAGATATTTATCAAATTTGAAATACCATGCTTGAGGAGCTTGATTAAGTCCATATAAGGACTTCATTAACATGCAAATCAGATGATATTTTATTGGATTTTGGAATCCCTGTGGCTAAACCATGTACACTTATTTCTCTAAGTCTTTGTTTAGGAAAACACTTTACACATCCATCTGATATACCTACCAATCAAATTGTGCAACAATAACAATAACTATTCGGAATGTTACCATTTTCAATGTAGGATCAAAATTTACTTCATAATCTAATTTTCTTTTTTGTACATATCCCTTAGAAACAAGATGAGATTTGTAGTTATCTAAAGTACTATTTTATTTAATCACTTACTACATTCAATGGATTTCTTACCTTAGGATATATATAAAAAAACCCTTTGGGTAGATTTGATAAAACCTAAGTTCTATTTTTCATTAAAGCATCATACTCCACCTTCATGGTAGGTTCCCATTCATGTTTTCCTTTAGCCTTTACAAAAGTATTTGGCTCAAATATTTATGAAATAACTAAATATAAAGCAAAATTTACCTACTCACTATCTTAGTATTTTTTAACAAATTCAAATACTAGTAACTAAGGTGACCATATCTTTCATGCCAAAGAATACTAGTATGCTCAATTGATACTAATGCATGTTATCTTGCTGTCTTAGGATCTATAAGCTTGTATAAACCTCTTTCCCTAAAGCCAATAGAAATTACATTATCATTGAGAGTAGGTACTATACACTTGTTTCTTTCAAACTTCACTACCAAAATTTTATTTTTTAGTGATCTCACTTATGGATATTAGGTTCTTGTTAAGCTTTGTTTAATGTAACTTGAACATCCCCACACCCTTTAATAAAATGTGTCCACCCATCACCTAAGGAAACAAATTCTTTACTATTATTATCCTCAATGAAATTCACATACCAATCTTTGTGACACGTATAGTCTCCTAATGCAACTGAGTTGAAGTACCAACTGCGTGACTGGATGGATTGGTCCTATGATGCTACAAAGGCAAAGTCATTTAGTGTTCCCTCTTCAGCTTCTTCTGCACTATGAGCATACTGAGACTTCTTTTATGCATTTTCCACATCTTCTTGTCGCTTACAACAATATTTTTTGAAATAACCAAGTTCCTTACAATAAATGCATTTCCATTTAGATTTATTTGAAGTACTTACATTGATTTTGGAGGTATATTTTGTAGAATTGCTTGCATTCCAATATTGTACTTTGCCCTTTGACCGTGTTGTGAATGCACTTTTTGTAGCAACTGACATTGAGGCAATTGATTGATTTTGCCTCCTTTCTTTTTTCATGAGAAGTGTTAACTTTTCAAAATCAAGAGCCTATGTCTTTACAATCATATGAAGTGACTTAAAAAATGAGTCATATGATGGAAATTATGTAGTACGAAATCAATCAAGTCTTTCTGATCTTTAAGGTTTTTTTTAATCACAAGTATCCTTTAACTAAAATTTAGAAACGGAACCACCTTCCTACATCTATTGGAAACCAACATATTTTTTAAATACAATACCCTTCCATCATCTGAAGCTTGGTATTTAGTAGTTAAACTTTTCCACAAATCTAAAGCTATAGTTTTATTTCTAAAATATGGAATGAAATTGCTAGCGACAATTTTTTTTAACATCAAAGCTTCTTTATGACATATATCATAGTCATTGGGTTTGTCATATGGGATTGTTTCTTTGGCAAGTACTATTTGATCAATATTTCAATACTCATATATAGTAAGTATCTTGTGACTCCATAAATTATTTTTTCCCACCAATTTTTGATAATCAGGGAATAAGAGGTTTTTCTAAACTAGCTATTTTTTCAAGATTTGTAGTGAAACAATTAAATTGGAAAAAATAGAAAGACTTTCATAGAAAAATATTTTGTACGTGGATTATACACTAAAATTAGACAACGCTAGTAGTTTTCAACTTTAAAATCTTTACAATTTATGAGATGATAAATTAACAATGTTCCTCTCAATTGCCTAAAAATTGATGAAAAAATAAATTTTAAGTTCTATAAACACTCTGGGAAAAATTCCTTTTGCATGAGCTTTTAGATTTCCAAGTGGAGAGTGTGGCAATGTTTTGGGATTCTACTACTTGTTGTTTTATGGAATCAAAATTAATCAACCTCCCAGGGATTTTTTAAGGTAAATAAACCAAAAAATACATTATTCCTTAAAGTTCGAATTAGTAAACTTTATATTTTTATGAGAAATTTGCTGCCCTATATTTTAGTAAAGTTTAAAAACTTAGCTTAAAATAACTTAAGGTTTCATCAACCAATGAGCATATCATAGTCTTAGGCTATGACACCCTCCTTCACTAGGCTGGTATATTTGGGTTGTTTATGCAACCATTTAGCCGTTCATTCCTCCTACATATCAACAACAAAAAACAATAGTGATGCAAACAAAGATGATCAATAATGAATTAAGAATTGGTATATACAAAACACCACACTCAACAAGAACGCTCCTCCTTTAGTGAACACAAATTAGAACAAAGGATGAAAATAATTCAAAATAGTAGATCCAACAAGGAATGACATCCTCCTCTCGGTAAAAAATGCAAATTAGAACAAAAACAACAAATAACTCAAGTAAATTTACCTTGGGTGGTGCCTTTCTCACCCTGGACAATGCCTTTATCATATCAGAAACAACAAATAACTTCCTTTGGAACAACAAATGACTTGTTTTAACTCAACAAATGCCATGGACAACAAATAACACACCCAAATGGTTATGCCTTAGGCACATCCTCCTCATTCTGAACACAACATAAAAAAGCCTACTTGGTACATTGTGTCATGGTCATAAACAAATCAAAATTCCTCCTTAGCACATCCTCCTCAACATTCCCTCAGAATGCTTCACAATGTCCTCTTTAAATGATGCCTTCTTGCCACACATCCTCCTCTAGTTACCACATCCTCTTCTATTTGTCAACTATTCTTGTTTGGATGAGTCTACTATTCTTTCTTTCACCATATACTTGTTTTCCAAGAAAGACTAACTCATTTACCTTGAGGCAAAGTTTGGATTTCTCTCAGGGTTAGAATTTGAATGCTTTAATATCATAAAATTTTAATTGCGAAGCCACAAACATTGAATTACATTACATAGAATGAACCATTTAAATAGCTCTAGACATGCTACAAACTAGGAATGTAAACTTAGTAGAATAAGTAGGTAACAACTAAATAACTTAATAAAGCTTTATGTCAAATATAGAAGATTATTATAGCTAACAAACAAACTTAATACGATAAGTTTGATTATTGAATACATTGATCTGATAACAAGAAGATATGGAATGATAAGTTCAAGTTTACAATGTGGGATGTGTTAGTGCCCAAAATTGCATTGAGCAATTATGCCCTTGTTGGAATATTAATCCTTGAATTGTCTAGTTATTGCTTCCTGTCTGCAAGTGTTCACCCGACGTCAAGAGACCTTGTTTTCACCTCAAGTCATAAAAATCTGCTCTCATAGTCATAAAATCCCTTGTTCTTGCCCTTGCCTTGTGTAAACCTTGTGAGGTTTATATTTAAATAAATTTTAATATTTTCATGTTTTAAAAGGCTTGCAGGGTGTTTGATAAAACAAAATCTTGACGGGAGCCTTCAACAATCTCACGCCATTGATTCACAAGCCTAACAATGTTTAATAAACAAAGTGGCTTGCCCACATGGAGATCCTTAAGCCTACATGGCACCAAAGAGAGCCAACATAACAAATGTGCACAACAGGGTTTTAAAGCATGCCGTTGGGCAATGTCGACATGGAGCAATGCTACGTTGGAAGTAGAAGATTGAATGACACTCATCCATGCCAATAAAGACCTGCCCATGTGGAAGATAGAAATAAATCAAAATTTTATAAAAAGGGAGGCGTGGTAGTTGGCAAAAACATGGACATTGACTATAGATTCATCGAGGGCAAAATTGCAAATGGTACCATAAAGTTCTATCAGGGTTGGAAAACTAAGAAAACTCTTTTTGGATTGGTAGTCACCCCGGTTGCCCTGTATGGTTGTGAGGTCTGGGGAAGTAGCATGTCAAATCAAGGATGGAGACAACTAGAAAGAATCCAGGAACATCTAATCACAAGCACTCTTAAAGTCAAATCGACAGTGCCTTATGATATTTTGTTGGCTGAAGCAAGTACTTTTTCAATGGAGGCATTGGCAATAACTCGGATGCTAAGCTATCTAAAAAAGGTTGAAAGCATGAATAATCATTGCAGGCCCAAAATGGTTGTGGAAGAAAAATTGGAACGTAGAAAGAAAACTTGGATGAAGCAGAACAACAAATGGATGAACAAATGGGACATCAACTTTCAAGAGTGTCCTAATAACAACATGGAAATAAATTACTATGTGATAAAAAAATTTAGGACAACCATGTAGACAAAACAGATTGGTCGAAAGAAAGCATATTACATCAAAAAATTTAACCCCACTTGAGATCATGATGAAAAAGCTTATCTAGGGGCACCTATCAAGGGTAAAGCAAGGATGTTAGTAGCTCAGAGAAGGACATGATCACATCACCTTAGATGTGAAACCGACAGATGGATTATACCCAAGGAGGAGTGGGAAATGAGAACTTGTCTTTTCTGCAATCAAGGGGTGGTAGAGACGGAATGGCACTTCATCTTGGAGTGCTCAACGTACGATGATATTCATATTCAATACGAACATAACTTAAAGGTGGATAACTTAAATGAGTTATTCAAAGAAATAAGACTTAAGAAGATTGCAGGTTTTGTACTCAAGATTTACAATAGGAAATTTGATATTGAAAAGAGTTTGAAATCAGTTTAGAACCTTAGCTTTTGGTCCCAGTCATTATAATCTTTCATTTCATTTCATTTCATTTCAAAGGGCCAAATACAAATTGTGTTTGAGAGGAAAAGGCTCCACATGGAGCATCATAGGAGAAAAAAATTGCGAAAAAGCAAATATCAAAAAAGGACAATGTGCAAATTGCAATTTGTTTCTCCACTTCCGAATCCCACGGAAGGAAGGAGAAACTGCTTGAGTTGTCTCCAAGAAAATTCTTGGCATTTCAAAAGATGATGTTGAGAGGTTATGTGCATTCTTGCAAGTTGATCAGCTAGGAAATCTTTGTGACCAGAAGGAAGAACATGAGCGGGCCCGACTATTGAGGGTGGCATTGCCAAATGATGCTGATAGAAATAGGTCAGATGATAAGAGTGTGCAATAAAATGGTTCTGTACAGGATAAGCCCATTGGTCAAAAGGTAGAAGGGCGAGGCATCCCTGCTTGAAATTTTAGTTCCTGGTCGAAAGCTACAAAATAGAGCGTTGCATGGAAACCTAGTTGCTGTTCATGTTATCTTGTCTGGAAATACAGAGAAAAATAAATGTGTGGGGCTAGACTGCAGGTTTGCTGTTGGCGATATAGAATACCAGGATAAGAATGACTATACTGGTTATGGTGTTCACGAAAGTCTTACTATAATTGATGATGAGGAGGAAGGATATGAAGATCATTTGTCCACCACGAGGCATGGTGTAACAACAGGTGAAATTGTTGGAATTATACAGAGGGCCCAACGAGGCTATGTGGCATGCTTGGATGAAACTGAAGAATCAGCTGCTTTACAATTGAACTCCAAACGGTAGGAGCGGTTACAATGTGTTCCAATGGATCAAAGAATTCCACTTTGTGCGAGTTGCATCAAGGCAAAGGTCTCATCTTTTGGGTCAAAGGTTTGTTACAATAATAGATGGATGGGACAAAAAATTCCAAGTGGTCATGTAGTACGAATTTTGGGTCTTATTGGTGGCATAAATGCAGAAACATGGCTTGCAGAAGTGTACTTCCTGTAGATGACTGTGAATGCAAAATTTGTTTTTAGAAGAATGAATTCTGCATTGCATGCACGTGTCTCATTTGTTTGAAGATTGATTTTGCCAGTAATACATGCAGCTTGGTTGGCTGTGATGTGTGATTGCTCTGGTGTCATACCGATTGTGGCAATCACTTGTCACATATTAGAAATGGTCCTAGTGTTAAAGGTGCACCAGGGATCACAGAGATGCAATTCCATTACATTGCTCACGAGCATGCTTCTGAAGATGTTTTGTTTTGTTAAGGAGGTATTCAGAATAGCCGGTACTTTGGTTGGGGATCATCCTATCACCTTTGAAAAGACGAAGAAGATAGATTCAGTTAATAGGGCAGATCTTAGAGGTGATAAGAATGAGAAATGAAAGCGACAACCAATTGATAAACTCAAGCATGCAATCTCAGTGATTTTGCATTTCCCTGATTCTTTCATGGTGTCGAGTGGAAAATCATCATCTATGAGTTCAAGTTTAATCCAAGGGAAGCTTGAAAGACCAATGGGTCCACAATGAAGCAGGGCAATATGGATCCATGTCTTCAGATTCATATACTTTGTGCATAAAGTATAGATTCTTGAGTTGAGGCATCTAACAGAGGAGAGCTCGGCTTCTGCAATTGCTTTCCAAACTAGGTTGGGATGGAGTTAGGGAGAAAAGTCAAAATATGGTAAGTTTCAAAAAATTGCAGATGAGGCTCCCAAAGTCCTTGGGAGATTTGCGTGGGAGAAGCAATTTGAAAAATGCAAGTCTCCAAAATGCAGTTGCAAATAGTGGTCAACTCTCCCAATCCCGTCAGTCAAAGTTAATGGAGGAAAAATTGAACTCAAGAGGAGCTCCAAGGAGATTTGGCAGAGGAATGCAATTTTGCACTTGTGTAAATTGCAAATTGCACTTAGATCTCCCAAACCTGCTAGTTAACATGAGGCCCTAGTGCAAAAGGGAACTTTCAAAGTCAATTGCAATTTTGCAAAATTGCATACTGCAATTGGAGTTCCCATTTCCCTAAGGGTCCTAGTGCAAACGAGAACTTTCAACATCATTTGCAATTTTTCAAAATTGTAAATTGTAGTTGGAGTTCCCATTTCCCTAAGGGTACTAGTGCAAATGGGAACTTTCAAGGCCATTTGCAAATTTGTAAATTGCAGTTGAAGTTTCCATTTCTCTAAGGGAACTTTTGAGAGGAATTGCAACTACGAATTACAATTTTGTAATTTGCAAATTGTAAAACTGCTGCTGAGTTTTGAATTTTCCCAATACAAAGAGAATTGCAAAATTACAAATGGGACCTAGATTTTCCCAAAACAAAAAAAAACTGCAAATTTGCAAAAGGGCCTAGAATTTCTCTAAAAGGCCAAAAAGTGAAAAGTAATGCATTTATGCATTAAAAAATGTGAAGTTAACCTTAAAAGTAAAATGTGAAAAACATAAGTTGGAGCCAAAAATCGAAAAGGTAAAAATAATCTAAGTTTTGAATTTTCCATTGTTTTGCTTGTTCAAACACTCCATGGGAGAAATATTGTAGGTTTGCAAGTTCGAGGTGGGCCATTCTAAAGAATATTTTTTAAATGGCTATGCATTTGGGGTGTTCAAAAGCCATCATTACAAGGCAAAGTTATTCTTTGGCGTGCATAGAAGAAAGGGCAACTGTCCAAGAAGATTCTAGATTTGAAAATGAGTGGTCAAAGGCATCTCCAAGAAGTTGCACAAGAAGATAAAGGGTTTTTTTGGCTCCAAAGGTGAATATTCTCTTTCTAGCTCGTGTGAAATACATTTCTAGCTAAGAAATCAAAGGATTTGCTCCAAATATTCATCATTTCATGTAGAGACAGTTATGACAATGATTATCCTTACAAAGGGATGAGGATTCCAGGCATAATGAAGAGCATATTCTAGCTGGGAGCATCTAGGCAAAAATTTAAGGGTTGTTTGCAATTTTACAATATTGCAAATTGCTACCCACATTCCCAGATTGCAAAGTGGTAAAAAATGTATAAATAGAGGGCTTGTCCTCTATTCTAAAGGGGTTGTTGGTCTTTTTTTCTCTCTCTAAGTTTAGGTTCTTTAAAATTTTGGGATCTATTACTGTGTGTATATATTGTTGTTGAGCATGGTCATTTGATGTCTTAGGTTGTCGTTGATGTCAAAGAGAGTATGAGATACTAGTGCATTAATGACAAAGAAGTTGTGTTTTATAGTTTGATGATGTGGTCATGTTTCAGAGACCCTATGGGGTGTTATGATTGCTTAGAGTGCTTATGCTGAAAGGAATTCAGTAGAACAGTCATATGAGTGTTTAGGTTTAAGTAGTCATGTTGATAGATAAGGCTGAGTGAGCAGATTTATGACATCAATATTTGCACATGTGGTAATGTTAGAAGGAAATGATCACATGGTGATGTTCAAGTTTGAGCCTAGTTGATATGGTCCAAGTTTTAGGTCATGATATTATGTATAAAAAAATATATCGTGGTGTAAAGGTGGCCTTCTAGGCAGATTGCACTAGTTCCCATACTTAGCCAAATTTGTGATATCGAAGATCTATGGTAAGTGTTTAATCGGGCGATCAAGATTTAAGATGAGTGATTAATTTGAATAGATAAGGATCTAACAATGAGTGTTCTACTTGTCAGAAAGAGATCAACGATGAGCATAAAGTCAATTATTCAAAGATCTTAAGAATGAATGTGATGAAGACGTGTCACATTCACATAGTTTGAGTAATAGATCAAAGATTGACGAAGCACGTTTAACCATGCATAATAAGATCAATAGTGTGCATTAGTAAATAAGTCAAATAGAATGCTCAGAAAGCACATGGGGATGCCAAGTGGCGGAAGTTCACTAGAGACTGACTGTAAGGTATGTAAAGGGCATGTAAGAATGCCAAGTGGCTTGATCTCGAAAGCAAAGATATAAGATCAATGGTGAGCGATGCAGGTTAAAGTCAGGAGGCTAGTAAGGAGATCATTGTAGTGTAATTGATCTAGATTTTATGGAGCATGAGATGAAGACATGTGTCTACAGTATTTGCATTTACCAGTGACCGTTGGTATTTGAAATTAACAAAGAAAAAACTAGCGATGAGTATTTTGCTTATATCTTTTGATCTAGGATGAATTTGAAGTTGGTGTGAAAAAAATTGAAAAGGACTTCAAGGCACATCCAAAGAATCTAGTTATAAGGTTTGGCTATATGTGCAGTCAAAGTTATTGAACTTCAAAGTTGACTAAAGGTTTGACCATGTTCTGCAAGTGACCTGAGAAGGGTAATTGAAGATTTCTTGATGGTATTTTATTGTTTCAAGTGAAATAAATATTGAAGAGTGTTGTATATTCTACAAGGACCATCTGTTTAAATTTTGGAGGTTTGACTAATCTATACTCAATATGAACAAATGGTTAGAAGTTGACTATGTTAGTTGAATGCACTGACAGATTGAGTGACCATGTTGCAGAAGTGAGTTGGAAGAGTTCTGAGTAGAATTGAAGAAGAAAATGAGTATGGAGATGTATAAGTCTCAAAGGTTTATAATAAGGCATTGGTTGTCTTGATATGCCCTTGATCAGATATGGAGAGTCAAAATAACTTGACTATATTTTGACTGTATATGACTAGTTTGATTGGTCATTTTGAGAGAGTTGTTTTGAATGCTTAGAGCATGTGTTAAAGTATATAAAGCACATGAAGGCATTGCAGAGGTCCTATAGTGTTCACCCATGTGATATAATCATATGGATATGTGAAATACTTGAGTGTTTTCTTTAGAAGTTTGAGATTGTGTTTTTTTTTATGAAGACCTAAAGAGTGAGGAGACCTAATTGGTAGGTTCAAGTGTTACGCTGGTGTTCCAGGTGGCATGGACCCACGAGAGAGTGATCAAGGGTTTATTGGAGACAAGTTTGATGTGTTTGAAGCTTTTTTAGAAGTTGAAAGTAGCCCAGGGAGTTGAAGTTGTAATGTATGAGTATGAAGGCCTAATTGTTTTAGGTCTCACCAAGACCTATTGGTGGTTTGGGGCTAATGAGGTATTGGCTGACCTAAGGAGTGTGTGGTTCTTACATGTAATGTGTGTATGGACCTATGTTAAGTATGGTTCAAATATGTAAAGCATATTGGTCGACCAAGATGGGTTAAAGGAAGAGAGTGGTATAAGTATAAGGTTTAATTGGACTAATTGTGCTAGTTGTGGAAGTGTGGATTCAAGCGAATGAGAACCTTTTAAAGAGAAGGTATAGGTCATTCAAGAACAACAGAGAGTGAAGAGGATTGATCATGCTTTTTTGATCAACTTGATACAAGAGAAAACACATGTCATTAGACCTAATGAGCCTAGAAGAGGCAGTTTGAGTGAGTTAGTCTTAGAGGTAGCTTGAGAGAGATTGGAGGTGAAGAGTGTAGACAAAGGTGGTCATCATTAGTTGAAGAGAAGAAACATGTGTTTAATATGATTTGTTCAAGGTAGTTGAGTGGGTGATTATTTGCTTAGGGGGTTGGTTCCTCTTTGTAAGATAAAGCTTGTTAAATGTATAGTTGTTATGGGTGCTCAGCTAGACAAGGGCAATGGTTCCTTGTGAGATTGGTGTCTCACTAAACTAAGGGATGGGTGTTCTTTGATCAGTTGATTTTGGTCTAAATGTTGGATCTTGTTTTATAGGATTGTATTCCATCTTGCAAAGTTTAGTGGGTTTTATCCCCTAAGAAGGTTTCTCACATATATTATGCGTTATGTGTTTGATCTTGCTATATCTTTCTTGTTTATTACAAAGGTTAATTTTTATGCATCATGATTGTATGTGCTGAATGTTTAAGAGTTAGGAATTAAATTGGATTTTTAGTGATTTTACCTCTAACAATTGGTATTAGAGCAGGTCCTTCTTTGCAAGTTTAACCATTTGAAGGTGATCTGAGGTACAATATGGATAAACAATTGAAGAAAGAGAATCAAGAGTTGAAGTCTCAAGTAGAGGTTACCTATGCATGTCTAAAATCAAGTGAAAAAAATTGCAATCAGTATAAGGCACTTTTTAAAAATTATAGAGGTAAGATCAACAAGTATGATCAAGAAGAAGCTTAGAATAAGATCATGACCTCAATCTCTAAGGATATTAAGGATGAGTGCATCAAGCTCAATAAGGAGCTAGAATCCTTGAAAGCATGCTCAAGATCAAAATATAATAAAGAGAAGTTCAACATTCTTGAGGATCAATTAAGGGTTACAATGACAAATTTGAGATCAAAAGAGGAAGAATGCAAACATCTCAAGACTTAGTTAGAAGAAACAAATGCCAAGTTGAGTTCAAAGAAAGGTGAACATGATGAGTTGAAGTCCAATCTTGATTCTATAAATATTATTGAAGAGCAAACATGTAGATTGAAGGATGACTTGAATACATAAGCTAAGAGGGATAATGAGTCTATCCAAATTTTTAGAATTTAGTTAGAAGCTGCAATTTCATGTATGAGAGCTAAAAAGGATGAGAGCGTTCAATAAAAAACCAAGCTAGATTCATTGAAGGATGAGCATGATCAATTTGTTGTCAAGGTAAACAAGGTTGAGAAAGAGCAAGAGAGGTCAACTCAATATAAGAAGGATGCAAGCATCAAGTGAAACATAAGAAGACTTATTAGGCAACCAAACACTATAAGGTATGAAAGTTCATTTCATGGTCACTCTTTTGCATGTAAACTTTTTGGTCTAAGGCATGAAAATATAGAAGGAAGAGTAGTTGGTTAGCTAGAGGTATGGATAATGTAGTCTACTAAAATTGTCATGACATGGGACATATTTCTAGATTATGTCCCATAATGCATGGGAAAAGACTAACCCAGGTATGGAGACCTAAGACAATCAAGCTTGAATATAATGAGCTTAAA
The DNA here is from genome assembly GCA_037957365.1 of Torreya grandis. NCBI lineage: Eukaryota > Viridiplantae > Streptophyta > Pinopsida > Cupressales > Taxaceae > Torreya > Torreya grandis. Next base: position 1,450,153 of record JARHVA010000996.1, on the reverse strand, counting down.
AGAGAAGATGTTATTTATTTCAGTTGTCATCAAGTTGGTCATATTTCAAGATTTTGTATAAGCAATCTCTCAAGTCATAAGAAGGTGCATGGACATCCTAGTTTGCTCAAGAAAGGTCAATCCTTGGTATGGAGCCCTAAGGAAGTGAAAACCAAGAAAAGTAATTCAGTTGATTTAAAATATCAAGGTGGACTACCTGCTAAAGTAAAAGAGGAATCAGATATGAATAAGGTTCAGGAATGCCAAGAGAATGTGTCATTTGTCCAGATAGAAAAAGAAAATCAAAATTAAGTTCAAGTTGAGCTTAAAGAAAACACCAAGGTGCTAGTTGAGGCTAGTTTTGAGGTGTGTATGGATACAAGTAAACACCCTGCTATTGTTGAACAAGTTTAATGTGAAGAACATCAGTTATCAATGTCTAGTGATGAGATATGTCATGAATATTTTTTGTCTCTATGCATTGTCAATTCATTCTTAAAAAAAAGAGAATATTGTAGTGGATGAGCAAGTTGATTCTCTTAAGTCTAAGAAAAATAAGAACTATTAGTTTCAAATGACCAAGGAGGAGAAGGAATATGAGGAGTTGTGGGCAACTCCTAGTTTCACATTGGTCTAGGACATTGTGGGTTAGGGTGTCTCTATCTAGGCTTTAAGGAGACACTTGACAAGTAAGAGGAAGCATGCCGATTGAGCTTTGTTTGATGTTACAGAAAAAGAATACCATTTGAAGATGTGTTTGGCTAAGGGGGAGTTAACTCAGTTAGCTTGAGTGACTTGAAGAAGATGTGCACGATGTGAGGAGGAGCATATGTGAAGATGCTTAGTCATGAGAGAAGTGTGAATGTGTCTGCTATAGTTGTGAATTCAAGAAGATTGATATGATGACTTGATTAAAACAAGTCATATGTTTTGACAAGGTATTGAATCTTCATGCATGAGCAAGGAGAGCTTATGAATTCTGTACGTAGATAGGTCCAAGGATTATAAAAGCCCAAGTTCATATTGGTGTATGTCAAAGAATAAATGACATGAGATGGAGCTTGATGTTAGGGGGAGATTTTTAAGCTCTATGAGCAGTTTGTTAGGTCAATGATCAAGTTGGCATATTGAGGAAGAGACCCTTTGTCATTAATGTCAAAGGTGGAGAAATATCAGAATGAATAAGTTCAAATGATTAAGAAATCATTATGAGGGTGATTTTCCATAAATGACAAAAGGAGAGATTTTTTAGCATAATCATTGATGTCTTAGGTTGTCATTAATGTCAAAGAGAGCATGAGATACTAGTGCATTAATGACATAGAAGTTGTGTTTTATAGCTTAATGATGTGGTCATGTTTCATAGACCCTATGGGGTGTTATGAGTGATTAGAGTGCTTATGTAAGTGAAAGGACTTCATTAGAGTAGTCATATGAGTGTCTAGGTTCAAGTATTCATCTTGAGAGATAAGGCTAAGTGAGCATATTTATGATATCAATATTTGCACGTGTGGCAATGTCAAAAGGAAATGATCACATGGTGATGTTAAATTTTGAGCCTAGTTTCTATGGTCCAAGGTTTAGGTCATGATATTATGTATAGCAAAAGATATTGTGGTAAAAAGGTGGCCTTCTAGATAGATTGCAGTGGTTCCCATACTTAACCAAATTTGTGATATCGAAGATCAATGGTGAGCGTTTAATCAGGTGATGAATATCTACGACGAGTGATTAATTTGACCAGATAAGGATCTCATGACAAGTGTTATACTCATCAAATAGATATCAATGGTGAGCATGAATTCAGTTAGTCAAAGATCCTAAGAATAAATGGGATGAAGACATGTGTCACATTCATGAAGTTTGGGCGGTAGATCAAAGATCGACGTAGTACGTTCAACCATGCAGAGCAAGATCAATGATGCACATTAGTGAATAAGTCAAATAGAATTCTCAGAAGGCATGTGGGGATGCCAAGTGGAAGAAGTTCATCGGAGACTGACTGCAAGGTATGCAAAGGGCACGCAGGGCTGTAAGTGGCTTGATCTCAGAAATGAGGATCTAAGATCAACTATGAGTGATGCAAGTTAAAGTCTGGAGGATAGTAAGGAGATCAAAATTGATCTAGCTTTTAGGGACTACAAGATGAAGACACGTGTCTGCAATATTTGTATTTGCCAGTGATTGTTGGTATTTGAAATTAACAAAGGAAAAACTAGTGCTGAGTATTTTGCTTATATATTTTAATCTAGGATGAATTTGAAGTTGGTGTAAAAAAAATTAAAAATAACTTCAAGGTTCATCCATAAAATCCATTTATAATTTTTGACTATTTATATAGTCAAAGTTATTGAGTTCCAAAGTTGACTAAATATTTGACCATGTTTTGCAAGTGACCCGAGAAGGGTAATTAAAGATTTCTTGATAGTATTTTGTTGTTTCAAGATAAAATAACTATTGAAAAGTGTTTTAGAATCCATGAAGACCATTTGTGTTGATTTTGGAGGTTTTACCAATCCATATTGAATATGATAAAATGGTTATAAGTTGTCTATGTTTGTTGAATGCACTGGCAAATTGAGTGACCATGTTGCAAAAGTGAGTTGGAAGAGTTCTAAGAAGAATTAAAGAAGAAAATAAATATGGAGATGTTGTATAAGTATCAAAGGCTTATAATAAGTCATTTATTATCTTTATATTCCCTTGATCAAATATGGAGAGTTAAAATAGCTTGAATTTATTTTGACTATATATGACTAGTCTGAGTGGTCATTTTGAGAGAGTTGTTTTGAGTGCTTAGAACCTATGTTGAAGTATATAAAGCACATGAAATAGGTACTTAAGGGTTCACCAATGTGATCTAATCATATAGATATGTGAAAGACTTGAGTGTTCGCTTCATAAGTTTGAGACTGTGTTTTTTATGTGTGAAGACTTAAAGAGCGAGGAGACCTAATTGGTAGGTTCAAGTGTTGAGCTAGTGTTCCAGGTGACATGGAGCCATGAGGGAGTGATAAAGAGTATATTGGAGATAGTTTTGATGTGTTTAAATCTTTGGTAGAAGCTGAAAGTAGGCCAAAGAGTTGAAGTTGTAACATATTAGAATGAAGGCCTAATTATTTTAGGTCTCACCAAGACCTAATGGTGGTTTGGAGCTAATGAGGTATTGATCGACCTAAGAAGTGTGTGGTTCTTACATGTAACATGTGTATGAACATATGTTAAGTGTGGTTAAAAAATGTAAATAATCTTGGCCAACCAAGATGGGTTAAAGGAAGAGAGTGGTATAAGTACAAGGTCTAATTGAACTAATTGTGCTAATTGTGGAAGTGTGGATTCAAGTAAAGGAGAGAACCTTTGAAAGAGAAGGTACATGTCATTGAAGACAAACATAGAGTGAAGAGGATCAATTACGCTTGTTTGATCAAGTTGATGTAGGAGGATAAACAATTTATTGGATCTTATGAGCTTAAAAAAGGCAGTTTGAGCGAGTTAGTCCTAGAAGTAGCTTGAGAGAGATTGGAGGTGAAGAGTGCAGACAAAGGTGGTCATTATCAGTTGAGTAGCAACAATAGGTATTTAATATGATTTTTTCAAGGTATTTAAGTGGGTGCTTATTTGCCTAGGGGGTTGGTTCCTCCTTGAAAGATAAAGCTTACTAAAGGTTTAGTTGTTGTGGGTGCTTAGCTAGACAGGGGTAGTAGCTCCTTGTAGGATTGGTGTCTCACTAAACTAAGGGATGTGTGTTACTTGATCAATTGGTTCTGATCAAAATGTTGGATCTTGTTTTATATGACTATAGTTTATCTTGCAGGGTTTAGTGAGTTTTATCCTCCAATAGGGTTTTCCACATATATCATGTGTTATGTGCTTGATCTTGCTATATCTTCCTTGTTCATTGCAATGGTTAATTTGTATACATCATGATTTATTGTGTTTAATATTTAAGAGTTGGAAATTAAATTGGATTATCTTGCATCATTGATTCACCCTCCTCTCAGTGATTGTACCTCTAACAATTATTTTCCTTGATAAGGTGGTTGTAGCTATACAACCATTAACAAGCTTTGAGAACATGTTTATGTCTCCTTTGTCAAAAGAACAAACTCACCATGCTTGTTCCCACTGCAACATTCTAGAAAAATGATGTATGTAAGGTTTATTTTCAAAGTTAATGAGAATACTTGTGGTTTTTACTCTTTCCTTTTGATGAAGTGTGATAATATGTTTTGAAAATATTGTTGATTGAATATTTGGTTCAATGCTTACTACTGGTTATCATGTTGAACATAGATATGGATTATAAACCCTTTCTGAATTATGTTATTGAACAACTCTTTAGGGCACCCTGGGTTTATGAATTTAATAGGAAAAAGTATATGAGATTCTAGTTGCAGTGTATGTTCTAGTTTCCCAAGAATCATTTGGGTATTTGTATTTCATTGGCACCAATAAATGTAAACCACTCATGTTATTTCCCTAAGCTTGCATATAAGTTTTTTGCATTTTTTAAAAGGAATAATGTCATGAATGTTGGAAGAATCCCTGTTGTTTGAAAACCACTAGCACACCACTCTTTTTACAAATATATAATTGTCCTACCTTAGTTTACCCTACAAATAATACAACTGTTACATATTTTGTGTTATTTGCCTTGCAGATGCACAAATATTTGCATATACAAAATGCGTCTGCCCTCTGTGCTTTAAAGATCAACATTGCAATCTCCCATTCAACCCACTATTGTTGAATTTTTTTTTAGAAATGAAGGTTGCAAACACATTTCCATCTGTCTTTAGTAGCTTGTATGTGACTTAGTGCATTTGTTCATTCCGTGTGACAACCCTTCCCAAGTGGAGTGAATAAGTCTGGTTATACCTTGGTCATATTCATGTTTTCTTGTGTCAAAAATCCCCATGGAGATTGAATTGTATAATCATTCCATGTGAGCAAGATACCCCTTAGGTCACCTCACCTTAGTTTAGGTAGAGCCAGAAGTTACAAGGAGATGACTGTACCCTCTATCAGTGCCTCTCAGTCATTGTCTGCATCTAATCAATCAATGGATTTATCATTCACCTTTTCCATTTTCCTCAAATGTGCAAGGTCCAGCAAAAGAATTGTACAACTGGGAATCGATAGGATGAAAAGATAACCTCTAAGAATTTAACAAGGAAATGTTAAGCACAAAATATATTGAAAGGGGGGTGAATCAGTATATTATACTTAATCTGATTTATTTTCTTTAACCACTTAATCACACATTCAAGATATGCAATAAAATTGAAACAATAATATGCACCACACGAGAGAGAGAGAGAGAGAGAGAGAGAGAGAGAGAGAGAGAGAGAGAGAGTAGATTTTTATGTGGAAACCTAAAGTGAGAAAAAATATGAAGAACAATCTCAAGTATATGAATGAGCACCAACTCAAATTACAAAGTTAGCAAGCACCAACTTGCAAGAGCACCAACCCACAGAAGCACCAACCCCTTGCAAATATTTGTGAGCACCAACCCATAAGAGAACCAACTCCTCTTGTCTATAAAACACAACTATCTCTCAATATTTTTTACTCAACAAATGATATAACTCTACAATATCTCTTGATTTTCTCTCTTCAAAAATAAATACAAACCATGCACTCTATTGCATATTACAAATGGCTTCTCAAACCTTTATTTATAGCTTTCCAAATGACCTTTGGCATTTACCCTTTGTGACCCTTCAATATTCATGAAAAATAGTGCCAAACATGCATGACCCTTTGTATCCTTGCATTTGAAAAGTCATATGGTGACCCTTCATAAGCAAATGCATCCTTTCCTATTTTGTCTTTATCTTGGTGACCTTTTCGTATTTTTCAAAGTGTCCCTTCATAAAAAAATGCACCATACCTTTTTTTATCTTTACATGGTGACTCTTAGAATTCCTCAAGATGACTCTTCATGAGAAAATTCATCCCATTCCTCTTTTGTCTTTACCCCATAACTCTTTGACTTCTCCATGGGCTCTTTTTTGACTTATATGCAACCAAAATATATTCATTAATATTAAATAAATATTAACATACATTAGCCAAGATATGAATATCAAAAACATCATTAAATACAATGGGACCTTTATCACCACTGCTAGACCTTTGACATCAATGACAATATTTCCAACAATCTCTTCATTTGTCATTGATGGCAACCTCAAACTAAAACTACCACATCCTAAAACCTGCACATACTACCAACTAAAAAATATATAGTAACTCCCCTTAATTGTAGCAACCTGTACCTGTTCCCTGTACATGTTCTACACTTATTTTTGCACCTATACATGTACCTATTCTTCTCCCCCTTTGACATCAATGGCAAAGGGCCTATCTTGGAGCTAATACTTAGCTCCCCCTCAATTGATGCTGATTTTCAATGACATAAAGTAAAATAAATTATTGCTAACTTCTCTTGTAGATACTCAAATGTGCCTTTGTGAAAATATCTACAATCTACTCTATAGTACTAATATATTCCATCTTAACCTGTTGATCTACAATCTGCTCTCTCAAGAAGTGATATCCGATGGAAATATGCTTTGTTCTTGAATGCATCACTAAATTATTTGAAATATTAATAACACTTGTGTTGTCACAAAAAATAAAAATAGGTTCATCATATTTTACCTTGGTATCTTTCAAAGTTTGCTTCATCTGAAGCACTTGAGTACAACACAATAATGATGCAATATATTCTACTTCAGCTGTAAAAAGTGATACTGAATTCTATTTTTGCTTAGCCATGATACTAAGCTATCACCAAAGAAGAAAACTCCTCCACTTGTACTCTTTCTATCATTCAAGCAATTTATCTAATATGAATCTGTATAAGCAACCAAAGTGAAATCTCTGCCTGTGGGATACCAAAATTTATAATCCAATGTCTTTTTGATATATCTGAATATTATTTTTACCAATTGAACATGACTATCTTTCGGAGCTGACTGATATCTTGCAACCATACCTATTGCATGCATGATGTCTAGCCTTGATGCTGTCAAATATAAAAGATTACCAATCATAGATCTATACAAATATTGATCTGTAACAGGTGAATCTTTATCCTTGCTCACTTTATTTCCTGTACACATTGGTGTGTCAACTGGTGCACAATCCTCAAAACCAAATTTCTTCAACATTTTCTTGACATAATTTACTTTGAGATATAATTTTTTTATCTAACTGAAATATTTGAAATCTTAAGAAAAATGATAATTCTCCAAGCATAAACATCTCAAATTTTTTTTGCATATTATCAGAAAATTCTTTTGTCATATTTTTAATATTATTCTAAAAATGATGTCGTCGAAATATATCATAACAATTAATTGATGCTCACCTTCTATTTTGATGTAGTGATTACTATCAACAAATTTTCTCTTGAAATTTTGATCCTGTAGGTACTTATCAAGTCTTACATACCAAGCTTTGGGAGCTTGTTTCAATTTATATAGTGCTTTCTTCAATTTGCATACATGGCTACTAATATTTGAGAGAATAAATCCCTCAAGTTGCTCAATGTAGACCTCTTCTTCTATATTCATATTTAGAAAGTCAAATTTGACATCCATCTGAAACACTTTAATAAATTTAAACACTGCATATGCAAGAAACATTCTAATAGCCTCTAGCCTTGCTGCTGGTGCAAAAGTTTTTTCAAAATCTATTCTCTCAATATGAGCATATCCTTTACATACTAATCTTGCTTTATTTATGGTCACTTTTTATTCAACTTATTTTTGTAAACCCATTTTGTTTCTATCACATTATGATCTTTTGGTCTAGGAACTAATTCCCTTGTATAATTCTTTTCTATCTAATTTAATTCTTCGTCTATTGGCTTAACTCAATGCTTATCATGTCTAGCTTCTGAAAAAGTTTTAGGTTTAATTTTGGACAATAAAAAAAATTTAACTTTCTCAAATTCACTTACCATCATTCTTCTGATGTGAATTCCTTCATTTATCTTTGATGATGTCACTTTTATTATGATTTTTCTAAACATATTTGGATGGAGTTTTGATGTCCTTTTTCTCCTCATCTTCATCTGATTCTTCAAAAAAAATCTCTTCAATTATTTCAGGAATGTCTACTGGATCACTTATTCTTTGTGTTTCATCTTCTTCTACACTGACACTTGCACTTTCAAATTTTTTTTTGGGTTCTTTTATTATAACATTTATAAGCTTTACTTTTGCAAGAATAATCAAGAAATATACCTTCATCTACTCTGGATTCAAACTTACCAAGTTTTTTATCGATTTTTTTTATGAAGCATCTGCTGTCAAAAACTCTAAAATAATCAACTGTTGCTAGTTTGTCTTTCCATAAATCATAAGGAGTCTTATCACTATTGAATCTAAATAATGCTCTGTTCTAAATATGCACTGATATAACAACTATCTCTCTCTAATATTTATTTGGTATCTCATATTTATTTAGCATTATCCTCACCATCCTCAACACTGTACTATTTCTCTGTTCAACTACTCTATTTTGTTGTGAAATTTTGGCTATTGAATAATGTCTTTTTATTTCATGGTTTTCACAAAACTCAATAAACTAATATAACATGAATTTTCTTATTTGATATGATCTTAGACACTTAATCTTCAAAATTGTTTCATTTTCAACTAATGCTTTGAAATGTCTGAAAGCTTTTGATTTTTTTTAAAATATTACCTAAGTTAAAAGTGAAAAATCATCAATAAACAACATAAAATATTTCTCATCTTGAGTACTCTGAGTTTTCATAGGTCCACACAAATCAGTGTGAAAAAGCTCTAACATCTGAGTGGTCGAGTACTCTTTTGTTTTGAACCACCTTCTGGCTTGCTTCCCATGCTGACAAGGTTCACAAAGCGTGTCAAATGACTTAGTAATATTTGAAAGTTTTTTGACTGCTTGCTTCTTGCTGATGTTGATAAGATTGTCAAAATTTATGTGTTCCATTCTTTTGTGTCATAGCCAACTTTTTTCAATCTGACTCAAACAACATCTTTGACTTTTGATATTTGATAACATATACAAATTATTTCTTGTTCTCTGAGCATCTGTAACCAACACATCTAAATATTTTTTTCTAATTTCACAACCTTTTGTATAAAACTTTATTGTGTGCCCCTAATCACACATTTGACTTACACTCAAAAGATTATGCTTAAGACCTTTTACATATGAAATATTTTCAATTTTAGTTATACCATTATCCAAACTTAATGTACCTTTTTTAACAATTTTGACATTAGTATTATCTCTAAATTTTACTGTGCTACCATTGATCTTCAAGGTTATGAACTTACTTTTGTCTCCTGTCATGTGCCTCGAACATCCACTAGCAATGAACCATGTATTTTTTTCATTTATTGCATGTAAAACTGTCTGTATCAACATAGATTTTTCATATTGTTTCTTCTACCATGAACCTGTTTGAATTTTTTTCTTGATGAATGCAGCCTTGAAACTCTAGTCCTTCTTGATTGATTCGAACACACTTTTACAGTACCGAGTTATGTGTCCAAATTTGTTGCACTTGTAACATATTATGTCCTCTTTATTAAAGTTTGGTAGAGGAGAAAAAGAGTTGTGGCTTCTGCTTGACTCTGCATGACTTTCCTTCTTATTTCTAAAATTGGTAGCCCTTTTTTGACATTCTATTTTCTTATGACCATATCCATTACACTAAAAATAGTAATTATAAAAATAGGACCTATTTGTGTATCTCTGACCTGATTGTCTTTCGTAACTCTATTTTTTTCAACTTTTTTTGTTTGAGATGTCCTCTGTATTCTTAATTTCTTCCTTTTTTATTTCCTCTTTTCTAAGAGTTTTAGCATAGCTCTTTTTTTCTTTGTCTATGAAAGTAGTGGCCTCTCCTTTCTCTTTTTCAAATCTGATACTTGTCTTATCTGACATTAATCTTTGGCTTTCTAATATCTTATTCAACATATTAGTGTTATTTTTAAAATTTGAATCATTGGTTGCTCTATCATTGATTACTTTATTTATTTTCTCAAGATCTACTTTTAAAGAAGCAATTTCAATAACATACCTTTTACATTCTTTACTTATTTTTTACAACTATGATGTTAGATATTCTTTATTCTTTTTGGTTTCTTCAAAGTGTGCTTGTAGATATTCAATTGTTTCTTTTGACTCATTTTAATTTATTTGATTTAGAGCTTTAATCTTCGATTCTTCTTCTCAAGAGCTTTTAACTCTTCTAAGTAATAAATGAGTTCTTCCAAATTCACTTCGGCTTCATCATGTTCTTCTTCTTGATTATCTATACTTTTGCTAGAGAAAGCACCTTCATGTATGGCCATGAATAAAATCTCTTCTTCTTCTGAATCACTAACTCCACTATCTTTGGCTGAGCTAGGATCTTTAGAATACAAACTCTTCTCAAATTTCTTCTTGAATTTTTCTTTGAAATTATTCTTGTATGTAGACTTTCCTTCTTCATTATCACCATTACCCTTATTTGGGCACTTAGCTACAAAATATCCAATCTTTTTACAATTAAAATATTTAAAAGATAATTTTTTATGATATTTATCTATGTTTTTTCAACTTGTGAATGAATAGAGCTCCGTTGTCATCTTCATCATCGCTAAAATTGTCACTTGATTCTTTAATATTAGCCTTCTCTTTCTTTGATGTCTTGAAAGTAACTTCTCTTTTTAAAAGTTTCTCTTGTTCGATCCACATCTCATATGTCGTAAGAATACCATGTAGCTCATCCATCGTTAGCTTGGCTAAATTCTTCATCTCTTCAATTGACAAAACTTTTGCATCATATCTCAATGGTAAAAATCTAAAAATTTTTTGAACCACAATTGATTCTTGTAACTTTTCTCCAAGACCTTGAATCTGATTAACTATTTGATCAACCTACAAAACACAACTTGCTATATTTTTTTTTCCATCTTTAAACTCTCAAACTATCTTCTAAAAGTTTGAATCTTAGCTTGCTAAACCTTTCCATCACTTTTGTAAATATTCTCAAGTTTTACCCAAGTTTCATGAGCAAATTTACATTACATAACTTTAACAAATTTTGATTCACATAAACCACATAAAATAGTATTTAAAACTTTAGTATTATTTTTACTTGCCTTCTTTTTCTGTTAGAGTAGTTACAAGTGTATGTGGCTCTTCATATTCTTCCACCATTGTTTGCCATATGTCAAATCCAAGGGCCATCAAATAAGTCTTCATCTTTATGCTCCAAAAAACATAATTTGTCCCATCAAACAAAGGTGCTTTATTTGTAGAAAAACTTTCATGTGATCCAGCCATCATGCTTTCCCGATCTACCTTCAAGCTGTAAAACTTTTTTCTAAAAGAATATGCTCTGATACCAATTATTAAGCACAAAATATATTGAGAAGGGGGGTGAATCGATATATTATATATATTTAACTTAAAATATAATTTATTTTATTTAACCATTTAATCACACATTCAAGATATGCAATAAAATTGAAATAATAATATGCACGACACAAGAGAGAGAGAGACACCGAATTTTTACGTGGAAACCCAAAGTGAGAAAAACTATGAAAAAAATCTCAAGTATATGAATGAACACCAACTCAAATTACAAAGTTTTCAAGCACCAACTTGCAGGAGCACCAACCCCTTTGTCGAGCACCAACACAACAACTATTTGTGATCACCAACCCACATGAGCACCAACCCCTTGTAAATATTTGTGAGCACCAACCCATAGGAGCACCAACCCCTCTTGTCTATAAAACACAACTATCTCTCAATGTTGCTTACTCAAAAAATGATAGAACGCTACAATATCCCTTGCTTTTTTCTCTTTAAATACAAACCATGCACTCTCTTACATATTAAAAATGGCTTCTCAAGCCTTAATTTATATATTTCCAAATGACCTTTGGCATTCACTCTTTGTGACCCTTCAATCCTCATGGAAATGGTGTGAAACTTGTATGACCCTTCGTATCCTTGCATTTGAAAAGTCATATGGTGACCCTTCATAAGCAAATACATCATTTCTTCTTTTGTGTTTATCTTGGTGACTTTTCATATTCCTCAAAGTGTCCCTTCATAGAAAAATGTGCCATACCTTCTTTTGTCTTCACATGGTGACTCTTGGAATTCCTCAAGATGACTCTTCATGAGAAAATGCATCCCATACCTCTTTTGTCTTTACTTTGTGACTCTTTGACTTCTCCATGGGCCCTTTTTTGACTTATATGCAACCAAAAATATATTCGTTAATATTAAATAAATATTAACACACATGAGCCAAGATATGTATATTAACAATATCATTAAATACAATGGGGCCTTTATCACCAATGCTAGATCTTTGACATCAATGACAATATTTCCAACAGAAAAATCTTTTTAACTTGGTGTATGGATTGGGGCAAGCTTAACCAACATGTACAAACTTAGGTGTGTTGGTATCAATTATTTTTGTCAACAAATATGTTGACTCCCTTGAAAAATAAAAATTAACATCATCTCACTTAATGGAACAACCCTTGACTTTGTTCTTTGTTCAATATCCCTTTTCTCGGGGCCACTACCACCTTTGAACATGCCATGCCACCCCTGAATGTGTGGCATACACGTTGGCAACCGATTAATCATCAATGCTTAAATAGAATAGGATTATAAAAGTGCATGATATCCATTATAGTTCCCATGTTTTGTGTGACTAGGCTTGATATGGTCAAAATTAAACCCTAAAATGAAGGACAACCCTCCTTTGTGCTAGTTAAATTCACCATTAAATTAAGGAAACCCTCCTCTATGCTAGTTAATCTCACCACATTCATGATCATTAATAATTCTACTTGTATGTTATGTAATCGTGCATTACATATCCTTCCATCGTTCATCCTATGAGATATATTGTCAAGCAATTGATATGTCTGTTGTATGCTTCCTCATTTTGCTATTGCATACATGTCTATCAAGGAATTTAAAACTAATTTAAAATGAAATGATTCCATTCCATGAAATATTTGTAATGTTATATTGGAAACAAGCTTTGTTTTCCTTTCTTACTCAATTATTTTGATTCTCCTTTGGGTAGGAATGAATGTGTTTGTTCTTTCTTTTGAGGATATGTAATAAGCTCATGATAATAAATTCGTGTAGAGACATTTTGACAAATAATTTTTGCATAGTTTGGTATTTTATTGTGGTTATATTGACTGGATTAGCCAAATTCCTTATTTTTTATTTTGCATACATGTCTATTAGGCCATTTAAAACCAATTTCAAATCAAATGATTTCATCAAAAAGAAATTCTCTTCTCCCAATTACAAAGTGTCTAATGTATCTACAATATTCATTCCCATTTGTGACTTCATGTTCACACATAATATTATCTAATATATTTATAAAATACCTAAATACATGGAATAACCTAATATAGGTGGTGCCCTTGCCTTATTCAATTTCACCAACTATATATTTCTAATATGTTTTTACAACCATTTTTAGAGCCATTTTTACATTCACGTATTTACATCCATAATTCACTACAATGACATGGTAACATGAAAACAAAAAACAATCTAAGATTGATCTAGGTTGGTTCTAAAGTGCTTCACTAGTTCAAAGAATTTAGAAGCATCTTTTCTATAGTTTTGCATTACATATCCTCCCTTCATTGCATTCTATGAGACTATGCTTAGGTGACATATATTGTCAAACATTTCACATGTCTATTGTACGCTTCCTTATTTTGCATGCATGTCTATCAGGGCATTGAAAACCAATTTCAAATCAAATGATTACATTAAAAAAAAAAAAATCTCTTCTTAAAATTACAAAGTGTCTAATGTATCTACAATATTCATTCCCACTTGTGACTTCATGTTCTGACCTAATTTATCTAATATAATTATAAAATACCTTAATATCTATAATAACCTAACATAGGTGGTGTCATTGCCTTATTAATTGTCATCAGCTATATATTCTTCACCATGACACCTTCTTACCACATGTCCTCCTCTGGTCACCACGTCCTCTTCTAGTTGTTGATTGTTCTTGCTTGGATGAATCTACTATTCTTTCTTTCACCATATACTAGTTTTCCAAGAAAGACTAACTATTTACCTCAAGGCAAAGTTTGGATTTTTCTTAGGCTTAGGATTTGAATGCTTTTATATCATAAAAGTTTAATTGTGAGGCCATAAGTATTGAATTACATTACATATAATGAACCATTTAAATATCACTAGACATGCTACAAACTAGGAACGTAAACTTAGCAGAATAACTAAGTAACAACTAAATATCTTAATAAAGCTTTATGTCAAATCTAGAAGATTTCTATAGCTAACAAAAAAACTTAATATGATAAGTTTGATTATTGAATAAATTGATCTGATAACAAGATCAGATCTACAATGTGGGATGAAAAGATAATCTCTAAGAATTCAACAAGGAAAATCCTTTTTGAATTGGTGTATGGATTGGGGCGAGCTTAACCAACACGCACAAACTTAGTCTGTGCCGATTTCTTCTATTTTTGTCAAAACATACATTGACTCTCTTGACAAAACAAACATTAATGTCACCTCACTTAATGGAATAACCCCTAAATCTATTCTTCGTTCGATGTCCGTTTTTGCCATGTCACCCCCAAATGCATGACATCCATGCTGGAAACCAATTAAACATTAACATTTAAATATAATACGATTCTAAAAAGTTCATGATATCTCCTATAGTTCCATTGTTTCATGCGATTGGGCTCGTTATGGTTAGAAGTAAACCCTCATATGAAGGATAACCCTCTTCTGCATTGGTTAAGTTTTCCCTTAGATGAAGGAAACCCTCCTTTATGTTGGTTAAGATCACCCCATTCATGATCATTGATAATTCTAATTGTATATTGTGTAATCGTGCATTACATAACCTGCCATCATTGTATTCTATGAGATATATTGTCAAGCAATTGATATGTCTTTTTATGCTTTCTCATTTTTCATATTGCATATATCTCTATCATGCCATTTAAAAATGATTTCAAATGAAATGACTCAGTTCCATGGAATATTTGTAATGTTATGTTGGCAACAAGCTCTGTTTTCCTTTCTTACTCAATTATTTTGATTCTCTTTTGGGTAGGAATGAATGTATTTGTTCTTCCTTTTGAGGAAATGTAATAAGATCATGATAATAGAGACGCGTAGAGACATTTTGTCAAATAGTTTTTGCCCAATTTTGTATTTTATTGTGGATATATGGATTGGACTACTGAACTTCCTCATTTTTTATTTTGCATACATGTCTATCAGGGCATTTAAAGCCAATTTCGAATCAAATGATTCCATAAAAAAAATCTCTTCTCCTAATTATAAAGTGCCTAATGTATCTACAATATTCATTCCCACTTGTGACTGCATGTTCACACCTAATATATCTAATATAATTACAAAATGCTTTAACATCTGGAATAACCTCATATAGGTGGTGTCCTTGCCTTATTCATTGTCACCAACTATATATTTCTAATGTGTATTTACAACGATTTTTTGAGCCATTTTTACATTCACATATTTACAACCATCATTTACTATAATGACATGGTTACATGAAAACAAAACACAAACTAATAATATACGAGTTGGTTCCAAAGTGTTTCACTGGTTCAAAGAATTTATAAACATATTTTCTATAGGTTTGCATTACATATCCTGGCATCATTGCATTCTATGAGACTATGCTTAGGTGACATATATTGTCAAGCATTTCACATATCTGATGTATGCTTCCTCATTTTGCATGCATGTCTATTAGGCCAATGAAAACTAATTTCAAATCAAATGATCCCATAAAAAAATTACTCTCTTCTTCAAATTATAAAGTATTTAATATATCTATAATATTCATTCTCCCTTGTGACTTCATTTCAAACCTAATTTATTTAATATAATTATTATGTACCTTAATATCTATAATAACCTAATATAGGTGGTTCCCTTGCCTTAAATTCATTGTCACCATCTATATATTTCTAATGTGTCTTTAGAACCTGTTGTCTCCAAATCTTGCACCCTAGAAGAGGGTGTTTCATGCCTCCTCTAGATTTGGGCAATGTTGGGACATTTCCAAGCCTGTGGGTGTGCCTATAAGTGGAAATACACCTCTAGGCTGAAAGAGCTACCTCCTTGTATTAGCTTTTATGCAATAAGACTGTTGAACTTATTTTTATAAGTGAAAAGAGTCAAAAGTTTGCATAAATGAAAAGCCTAATCTAAGATGGTGATACACCAAGAATTACTATCCGCATGTATGACTTAATTATGCACAATACAACAAAATATAGTCTATAACTCAAACTCTAGAAGATTCCAACATAATTATTTCAATGTAGAGATAAAATGAATGAGATCACACAAGATAAATAACTAAAAAAGACAACCTGTATAGTCCAAAAAAAAGGTCACACATGTGCAAAATCTCATACAACTAAAATGCACTCTCCATGACCTGTTGGATCAACTCTTTGCTAAAAAATATGAAGGATAGAGAACATAAGGATAAAGCATCACTTGCTGTCACTCTGTGTCTCTTGCATGCCCAGGAAAATATCTAGAACTTAGAAAGAAAATAGACTTATGCTTATTTGCTCAAAGGCAAGAAAATGGCAAAACATTCTAGTAGGGCTTCACCATACTATCTGTGGATGATAAAACAAGAGCCCAAGGGTCCTAAGAAGAGAGAAATCTTGGGAACCAAAATAGAAGCCTCCAAAATGGTTTGCAGTCACCATCTTGGTAAAACTGATTCCAGCTATTCTCCTATTCAGTTGGAGTTTGTCCTTCTCTTTGATTCACCCTTTTGAAATGACCAAGATCATTGCAAAATCAATGGTGAGATGACACTCCACAACACATGGCTCAAATCATTAGAAAATCAATGGATTCTTCCTGAGAGCTCCCATGTTTTGTACTGCAAACCCATTCGGGTTTTCTAAGTGATTTTACTTCTACTTGCTTCTTCAAGTTCTTTGATGGCTTCTACTTGTAAAAGTCATAAGAAAAGCTATTTTGAAAACTTGCAAAGCATTGTCTATTTTTTTTTGGACTTCTTGATTGCTTTTACTTGTAAAAGTTATAAGCTAAGCTCTTTGAGAAACCTGATTTGCATTATCTTTACTTAAGACCCTATTGGGTTCTCTGAATGGATTTACTTCCTACTTGAAAACTTTAGGCATGAATTTGACGTCTTATGGCACACCATCTTTGAATCATAATGGCTAGTTGTCCACCCTGAATTTGACATTCTGTAGCATGTCATGCCTTTGAATTCCAACAACTAGTTGGCCACCCTGAATTTGACGTCCTACAACACATCAGTTTTGAACTCCAATGGCTAGTTGGTTGCATTAATATTGATTTCCTATGGCACGTCATGGGGATCTATCAGGTTTATGTTTCGAGTAATTTCCCTAAAGTAATTCCTTCAGACAATTTGTTCAAAGAAATTCTTTCAGGGATTTTGCCTGAAAGGCAATGGTTAATTTCTTCGAGAACTTTTCCTGATGGACACTTGGGAAAGTGTCCTTAAAAAAAATTCCAAAGGATGTTAGGGAAGCCATAGGGTCCCTTCAAAAAATTTCGAAGGGCATTTCCAAAGGAAACGGCCCTTCATAACTTTTTTGAAGGGCATTTCCAAAGACAAAGCACCCTTCAAAAAAGTCTGAAGGGTCACTTGGGAAGAAAAATGCCCTTCAATTTTTTTTTGAAGGGTCACTTGGAAAGAAAATTACCCTTTAGAACTTTTTCGAAGGGTCACTTGGACAACAAAGTGTCCTTTATAAAAGTCCAAAGGGACATTTGGGCTAAAAAGTGCCCTTCAAAACTTTTTCAAAGGGTCACTTGGAAAGAAAAGTGCCTTTCGAAAAAGTCTAAAGGGACACTTGGGATAAAAAGTGCCCTTCAGAACTTTTTTGAAGGATCACTTGGAAGAAAACTGCCCTTCAAAAAAGTTTGAAGGATCACTTGGGCAAACAAAGTGCCTTTCAAAACTTTTTTGAAGGGTCACTTGGAGGAAAACACTATCAAGATGATTTTAGGTATTTTGATTGATTTTGCTTATAAAATTCATAAGATTTTCTCCTTGAAAAACCCTAAGTCATGCATTGTTGAAAAACCATAAAGCATTGGAAGGAGTAATTCGGGTTTGTAAACCTGGATTACTTCTACTCATGAAACTTTTATAAGTCGAGTCGTTCAAAGAACCTGATTTGGTATTGATAATGTAATTCAAGTTTACGAAGGATCAAGACTTGACTTATGGAGAACTCGACATACACTACAATGGAGCCAAAACACCTTAGCCTCCTTGACTTACAATTTTGGACCTTTGAAATGACCTATTCTTTCAACTGTTGTTTGGCTCTCCATGAAAATAGTTGAACAAATTGTATTGAGATGAAATTTGGTCAACATTCTTAGTGATTCTAAGGGGAGGCATGCCTGCTATGTCAAAGACCAGTCACCTAAATCCTTTCATTGGGTATGGAGTCATGCATATAGGCACTTCTAAGAGAACTGAACAAGCTTTGGTTTAAAAATACACTAGTTGGGTTGATTACACACACAAGGCAGAGACACACACCAAACAAAAGGAAGGAAAACAAACACAACAAAGGAAACACACCAAAACAAAGTATATACAAGACATGGCCAGTGAGGGTCAAAATCAAGGATTCAAGTGGATTCTATTCACTAGAATAGGCAGCTCTTCTCCATCCATTTTAAATAGTTGAAAGGAGTTTATTTGCTTGCCCTTGCTAATGATATAAAGACCACTCAACAATATATCAAACTTTATATGTTTGCCTGGTTTTGCTCTATCTTCATCCCATTTCAAGACCAAGTTGCCTTCTTTGAACACTCTTGCCCTTGCCCTTTTGTCAAAGGATTTTTTCATGAGGACTTGATGGTGTTCCAAAGCTTTGTGTGCATCATATCTTGCCTCTTAAAACTCCATTAATTTTATCAATCTGACCTCCATGGGAGTGTTTTCAAGCAATTATAGTTGTTGTGCAAGTTCCAAGGTAGGGAGCTCTTGTGATATGGATAACCTAGCATCTCTCCCATAGACAAGTACAAAGGGAGAATTACCAATTGACTTCTTGGGAGTGATTATGTTTGCCCATAAGGTTGTCTTTAGCTTCATATGCCATGCTCTTTGATTGGTTTCCAACGTCCTCTTGATGATCTTGATGAGGTTCTTGTTGGTAGACTCAGCCAATCCATTACCTTGAGGGTAGTAGTTAGATGAGATACTCAAATGAAATCCACTCTTTGTTGCCCAATAAAAAGTCTTAACACTTATAAAAGCAAGTGCATTATCTAAGATGATGATATGAGGAGCTCTAAAACTTATTATAATGCTGTCATAAAAATCCAAGATGGAATTTTCATTTGCTTCCTTCAAAGCAACAACCTGTATACATCTTGTGAAGTAGTCTGTATAAGTCAATATCCATTTGTGTCCAACACTTTATGGAGGGTTGATCATGCCAATGAAGTCAAGGCCCCATTTCATGAAAGGTTGGTCCACTGGGATAGGATTCAATGGAAGGGCAACAAGATTTTATGTGCCAACAAAGAAAGAACATTGAGGACAAACCTTAGCCCAATGATAAAAATCTTCAAAAAGACTAGGCCAATAGTAACCATCTCTCATTATTTTTGTATTTATTGTTTTAGGAGAGAAGTGACCACCATCTACACCATTATGAAATCTTTCGAGCAACATATCAAATTGGTCATTGCTAATGTATCTTAGCAACACATTGCTCACATCCCTATTAAAGAGAATGCCATCCACAAGATAATAAGGAATAACTTGCAGCCTAAAATACCTTCTTTGAGATTTGTTCAAGCCATTGGGACACTCACCATTTTGAAGAAAACCAATGATGTCTTGTGTCCAATTTTGATCAGTTGGTTGGTCTTGAACTTGATTTACCAAGGCTTGCTCTTTTGGCTCTTGAAAGTCAAATGCTAAGTGCTCACATAAACCTCTTCCTCTTACTAGACTGGTTACCTTGATGTCAATGTCATATTCCATCACCTTCATGATCCATCCAGCTCTCTTCTCATTGAGATCCCTACTTAGGAGAAACTCCTTGGTGCTAGGATGGGAGACCATGACATGGATCCTATTGTTGGAAACTATGTGCCTAAACTTTTTTAAGCCTCTAATGATGGTTAAATATTGATTCTCAACAAAAGAATATCTCACTTCAAAGTCTTCTAAGCCTTGGCTGAAGAAAACAATTGGTTGCTCAACATCCTCATCATTCTTTTGTATAAGCATGGCTGATATTATGTACAGGTTAGCAAAAGTATAAAGAATGAAATCCTTAGCAAAATTTGAATTTAAGTGAGTGGGAGAGGCTACAATTTCTTGGTTGATTACCTCAAAGCTACCTTTACCTTCCTTTGTCCAAGTAAAAACTTAGTTCTTTTTTAGCATGGATGTGATAGGCTTTACCACAGTTGCAAAGTTTGGGATAAACCTCCTTACAAAGTTTATTTTTTTCAAAAAAACTTTGCAGCCCTTTCTTGTGTTGAGGCAAAGACAAGCCTAGAATAAATTTAATCCTTTCGAGGTCAATATATAAGCTTTCTTTTGAAACAACATGACCCAAAAGCTTACCTTCATGGACAACAAAGATGCATTTCTTTGGATTGAGGGATATGTTGTACTCTCTACACTTATCAAAAACTTGCCTTAGATGTCCCATATGATCATAAACATCTTTTGAAAAAATGGTTATATCATCAAGGTAAACAAGGAAAAATTTATTAATCAAACCTTTGAAAGCCATGTCCATTGCCCTTTGAAATGTAGCTCTAGCATTGGATAAAGCAAATGGCATCTTCTTATAGGCAAAGGTCCCCCACTTGGTGGCGAAGGCTGTCTTGAATTGATCATCTTCATTTACCAATATTTTATTATAACCTGAAACAACTTGCAAAATTTATTCCATGGAAGGGAGTGGGTAATGATCCTTGAGAGACACTTTATTTAGATCACAAAAATATAGACAACGTCTGATTTATCCATTCTTTTTTCGAACTGGCACAAGGTTGGCTACCCAAGTTGAATGCTTGATAAAAAAGATAATCCTATACTCAATCAATTTAGTCAGTGCTTTCTTCATGAGTTCTTCTACCTTGGGGTTGATAAGCCTTTGCTTTTGCCTTATCGATTTAGCTCCATGCTCTAACTCAATGGTTTGATGAGATAGACTTGGTTCAAACCTTTTTAAGTCCTTGTATTCCTAGGTAAAGATGTCATGAAACTCTTTGCATAATGCAATAAAAACTTTCATTTCTAATTAGGAACAAGCCTTGCCAATCTTCAAAAGTTTGTCCTTGAAAATTAGAACACTCTCATAGTTCTCTTCTTTTGTTGACATGCTCATTCTTTGTTTTTTATTTTGATCATCCCCATTGAAGACACTTTCCAAGGTAATCATCCCCTTTGGTATTTTGTTTGTCTTCAAATGTATAATCTACTCTTCATAATGATCATGTAACTTATTTTGATTTCTTGAAGAGAAGCCTGCCTCATTTTTCAAGAAGTGTGTAATGTGTTCATCACTTTCAAACACTTGTCAAGACACTTCATTATCTGAAATGGAAGGTCTCACAATGATCTTGATATGAGATTGATCCTTCTCTTGTTCAACATCAGTAGCTAAGTAAAAACATGCTCCAATTACAACCAATCTATCAGCATGCTTGTTTAAGTCTCTTGGTATGGGCGAGATGTTGAAGGCATCAAAATCCTCAAGTAGATCCCATACCCTATGCTTTTAGGACTTGAGCAAGGGGTTCTTGGCTGTAGCTTGACTTCTCACTTGATGAATGACTAGCTCACTATCTCCATAGACTTTCAAAAGCTTGATTCCTTTCTTCTTTGCCCGTTGGAGACCATGAACTAAGCCTTCATATTTTGCCATGTTGCAAGTGTAGTTGAAGTGAAACCTATAAGAAGAGTAATAACGATTATTTGATGGGAAAACCAATATGACACCAGCTCCTGCACCTACTTTTCTCCTTGAACTGTCAAAGAACATTTCCCACATGCCATCAAGCTCATGATCTTCATCGGTGAGTAAAATAATTGGGACATTTCCCTCATGCATGCAGTAAACTCCCAGATCAATTTTCTCAATGAAAGTGTAAGGATCAAGGCCATGTGTTTCAATGTTGTACTTGTCAAGATAGAGGTCAGAAACACCTTCAAGAGGAGAAGCTATTTCACTATTCAAGACTGCCTCTTCCTCTGTGTTGATTAGATAGTTTTGATTTGTCATTATCTCCAAGTATGTCTCAATGTGGAACCTTGCTAAGGGTCGAGTCCTTATGGTTACCTTGGTTCCATACCTTGTCTTGAAAGCTATAAAGGACCAATCAACAAAAAGGTATCCTCCTATCTTGGCTGTAAAGTCCCTAGACAAGCATACAACAAAGGTTGTTGGAATGTAGACCACCACAATATCTTGTATGATAGGGAAGCTTGGGTAGCCATGTAAAAACAATTTCATACCTTTGACCAATCCTACCATCTTGGTTAGATTTCCATCCAGCTACAACATGCCTTTACTATGTGGTTCATAATTCAAACCCAATTTATCAGCCACTACTTTAGGCATAATAGTAGTGCTTGCTCCACTATCCACAATACAATTGTGGACCAACTTATCTCCAAAAATGAGTGTGAGGTAGAAGGGTGGAGGCTTTTCAGATTTATTCAAAGCATCCAAAAGATGATTTAGAGAATTTATGAGAGCCACACTATGATGCCTTGAAGATTGAGGAGCCACCTGCATGCTTGCTAATTACTTTTGTAAAAGCTCTTTTTGACCAAGTATATGTATAACCTCCCAAAAGGATATGCTTGTCTTAGTGATCTTTAATGAGTCCACAATATTTAGAGATGAAGTATTCACTTTCTCCTATATTTTTGATGGCAAGAAAGGAGCTATTGCCTACTGTGTTGCAATCTTGGAAGCTGGATTTACATTTTGATTTTGTTGAGGAACATGGCTTGTAGAAGGTGTAACACTTTGATTGGTGTTTTGTGGCCTTGAAGAGGCATCACTTGGAACTATTCATGGATCCTGGACTTCTCCCAAGTCTCTCTTCTTGGACCTTGTATTAGCTCTAATTGACATGCCTTGAGTTAACACAAAATAATCCTTCTCTTGAAAGTTCATCATCCCCACACTTGGGCTGATGCCTTCTCCATGATTATCCCTTTGGTTGGGACATACTTCTTCTAATGTCATGTAAAGAGTAGCTTCTTCTTGTGTATTTAAAGCGTAGCTGGTTCCTCCATCATCATGTATGAACTGACCTTGAGGCTGCCCCCAGTGGTCCACATGATCTTCTCCTTACATTAGATTTGCATGAACTAGAACAACAACCTTTATGATAGGATTATAACTTGGATTATATGCATTGGGCTACCTAATATAACCTTGTTAATTTTGTCCTCTCCCTTGATAATTGTATTGGAATAGATCTCTATATCCTTGTTGATGATAGTATTGTGCATTAAGTGGAGCACTTGCCTGATATTGAGCTTGCTTGAGTTGAGCTCTCAACGATCTAATTTTTTTCATCCTTGTCCATAATGTTATCCACATTCTTAGGAAAGGCTCTTGGCTTCACATTGGCATTGGGAACATGTGACATGCTTGGAGCTTCAACCAAACTATGGGACAACAAAGACATGAAAACTCTTGAAGGGAGTCTTTCAAATTGAATCAGGGTATTCTCAACCTCAATTACTAGCTCATATGTACTTGGAAGAGTGAATCCTCCTATTGACTGCAACATAACAACATTAGTACCAATCCCTTTAAGATATGTTGGGAACACAAATCTAAGAGGGGGTCTGAAATCTCTCATTGAAATCTCCTATGGATTCATTTGGACTTCTTCTTATTACATTCAACTACTGTATTAGGGAAGCATGATCACTCTTATTTTTGAATCTTGTCACCAATAGGTCTCCAAAACCATCCCAACTTGTAATGCAACCCCCCTCCAACATTTTATACTAATCAAGTGATTTGCCTTTTAAAGGTATAACAAGCAGTCTAATGGCTATGTTGGCCCTAGTAACATTATGAAAATTATAGAAATTAGAGATGTCTCTAATATGTTTAGATGGGGTAATAGGACCCTCTCCATTGAAATTAGGAATATTTTTTGTATTATTTGGAAGGATGGGGTCATATGCAGGAAGCTCTATTGGGTTTTAATTATTAAAAGCAAGGAAACGTTGACATCTATCTATCTCTCCCCTTTCCCCCATTTCTCTTCTTCCTCTATGATCCTTTATTTCTTCTTCTTCTTGAACTTCCTCCTCTCCTTGAAATTATTCAACCTCTTCTGCTTCTTCCCCAAAACCTCCTTACCAAGGATTTAATAGGGCTAGGAGTGGTTCAGGGCATTGTTCTTTAGGAAAAGCTTCAGCTAAAGGGGCTTGGTCAAAAAATCTTAAGGACCTTGTGAGGACCATGTAGGATAATGTATAAAACTTGGTCTAGAACCAGGGATTCACACCCTTTTGGAGTTGCCAAATGCTGGGTTAGGGGTATTTCTACTACCTAGGCTTGTCAAGACCAACATTCGCCTTGACTTAGCAATGATTCGGGTCCAATTGGGCGTGATAGCTATAATTCATTGTCACCAGCTATATATTTCTAATGTGTCTTTAGAACCATTTTTTCATTCATGTTTATACAACCATCATTCACTATAATGACAAGATTACATGAAAACAAAACACAAACTAATAATGATTTGGGTTGGTTCCAAAGTGTTTCACTAGTTCAATGAGTTTGGATACATCTTTTCTATAGTTGAGCATTACATATGCTACCATCATTGCATTCTATGAGACTATACTTAGGTGACATATATTGTCAAACAATTCACATACCATTCTTAGTATGTGTTTTATTTTCAACTATATATTTGTAACATGTAAATTTTGGTAAAGTTTTCTAATCCACTTAGTTTTATCCATATCCAATTAAACTTTGCTACATATTTCAAGCCATTTTTACATTAATATATTTACAGTCATCATTTAATATAATGGCATGGCTACATGAAAATAAAACATAAACTAAGAATGATCTGTGTTGGTTCCAAAGTGCTTCACTAGTTCAATGAGTTTAGAAACATATTTTATATAGTCATGCAATACAAATTCTACCATCATTGCAATCTGAGACTATGCTTAGGTGACATATATTGTCAAGTAATTCACATGTCTGTTGTATGCTTCCTCATTTTTCATACATGTCTATCACGCCATTAAAAACCAATTTAAAACTAAATGATTCCATTAAAAAATTTACTTTATTATCCAAATTACAAAGTGCCTAATGTATCTACAATATTCATTCCCACTTGTGACTTCATGTTGGCACCTGAGTTATCTAATATAATTATAAAATACCTTAATAGCTAGAATAACCTAATATAGGTAGTGCCCTTGCCTTATAGATCCAAAACCTAATTAGATATCCATGCAACTCATAAATAACCAACATTTAGATAACTATGGTTGAAGCATGGATTGTACATATAAATGTATAACTTGATAACAAAATCATAACAAATTACATGACATACATTGTTTGATATTAAATCAAAGCATAATGTGATAATTCATGTTTATGACATTGAATGTCAAATGATACCCATAATAATTCAATAAAACCGACATTTGAACCAACTTTAATTTTATTTTTCAACATCTTTTGTGAACTCCATGGGAAATATTCCTCCATCAAGCTTACATAATATCAAAATATGAAAAATCATACCATGTATATCATGCTCTATCTTTTGCATTGGGTGTCTCACTCGAGATGAAGCTACATAAATGAATCATAGTAGAACTATTATGCTCAATGTCCAGATTAAGATCCAAAAAGTTTCATCTCTAGCAATAATTTCCTCACAACATAAACATCTCATATGTCTTATTTATAAGATCTCCCTATAATTTAGATACATTTTATAGTTTTTTGAGACATAAAAGTGTTTAGCAACATGAGCTAATTCAATTTTTTGTCTTCTTTGCTTATCTAAGCATATAGGTTTGTGATGTTGATTGCACATTATATAGCTTATTTTTAGTAATGCAATTTCCATTGGTGCTTGGCTTTCTTACTCTAACACCATAGATCACACTACATGTAGTATGTAAAAGGGGTGAAAGGGAATACTAGATTCAAAAAATATAATTGAATGATAGATATGAAAAATTAAGCAAATGGGAGATTGTGACGTTTCACATTTTTTATGTTGATTATTAACAAATGCATGTGTAAAATGTAATTGAAATTATAACCTTTTGATCTTTTGCAGTGCATTTCTAACAAGTGCAATACGTGCAATAAAAAAATGCACCTTTTGGTTAGCGCCTATTGGAAAGGATGAACTATTCAGATCAATAACATGTTATTAAGTGAAAATAATACTATCATAATGCAATATGGCAATTTGTTAGTTGATGAAGGTTGTGTACATTGTGCCCATTACAATGCATTGATAGACGAGTTTGGTTTATGTTTCTACTTGTGTGATAAAATAAGTATTTATGTGGAGGTGGATTCCAAAGTAGTAGTTGTTGAAGGGAAGAGGGACGTTCCACAAGGACTATTGAGTGAACTACATGAGGATGAATTTTTTTTTGTATGGTTATTTCCATGATATTGAGATCCATTTTATAAATGAAAAACCCAAATAAGGAGCAACACATAAGGAACCAAAGGAAATAATCCAAATAAGTATAGATGAGTTTGACATGCCTAATTTAAAATACACACTTGCAAATTTTTATGAAGAAGAACAATATTTTGATAATGTGCAAGATTTGTAAGTGCATAACAATGTCACTATTGTGTAATAATTCTATTTTTTACATAGTATAATGTTTATGTTTCTTATTGTAGTCATACTCTCCATTATTTTTGGCAGGGTGATATAATGTTGAGTCAATGCCATAAATACTTTGTGGGATACATGTTATATTGTTTTGAATTTTTTTTTCTAACTAAGCAATGATGAGTATATGTTGTAATGATATTTTGATGAGTATGTAATTATGCAACGATAAGTATATGTTGTAATATTATTTTTGTAACTATCATGGGATATATCTTAATTATACAGTAATGAGTATATGTTGTAATGATCTTCACCTCCTCCCGAAACTTATACATGATTCCATTGTCATTATGAATCTTAATCACAGCTAATTATCAAGTATTTGATATGTATATGTTATTCATAGATGTCAAATTTATTTGTTTACATTGAATTGATGTTCATAAATGTTGTAGGTGTTATTATTTCATTATTGTTCATAGATTGTAATTTTTCATCATTCACAATGTTTAAAATGTATTGGTTAAATGAAACATTTTTCTTATACATTGGATCAAATGGAAAAAAGGTGGGATCAAATTCTACACCTTCCACTTCAAAACCCAAGCAAGGGTCCATTTGACTACAACAATATCAAGTGGAATTTTTTTCCTAACAATAATAGGGAAGACATTTGGGTTGTTTGGGTTGAAGGTGATAGAGTTGAAGTTTTCATGGAAGAAGAATCAAATAATAAGTCATTCCCTACACATTTTCATGTGTCATATTGTACAAAAAACCAATGCATGTTCCTGGAAATCAAACAAGAATCAATGCTATGTTGGAATATGTCATGTAAGTGGCCTCCCATTTTAGATAGTAAGTGTGCATGTATTTGTATGTTGGTATGTCATGTTCATATGTCATTTACGTAGCAGACTTTAAATTTACATACACTTGATAAGTTTAATATATCCTTACAAATATTGATGTTCATATGGGCTTGAGGACTTTTGGGAAATTCAATTTCACTACTTATATATTTATTTTATAAGAGAACACTATTAATATTGTTCACATCTCTAGCATGAGTGTATTCAAATCTATTTTAATAGTAAGTCAAACAATATATTTTCTTCTTTAATCTATCAACATTTATTGACAATAAGAAGGCAAGAAGAAAATCACCAATGGAATCAATCCGTATACACTACTAAAATGTGATAGGAAGAGTTTTATTTTACTTAGAGGCATATTGACATACTTCCTAGAGAATCCAAAAACTCTTGGGTCACTTTATTAGCATGATGAATAACTATTGGCTAAAACGACCATGTCAACACTTCACAATTCACATGATAGTTATGACTATAGTTTACACAATATGACACCTCAAGGACTGTCCTACATAGGCATGGAATTAGAATTAAAACTACATGGGGACAACATGAAAGACTATAACACCATGATTAAACAAGATATTTGACAACATGAGATGAAGTGTGTACATTTTACATGATACTAACTAGTAATGGAACTAACAATGTGGAACCTTGAATGAAGGGTTGATTGAGTTAAGATAGCTCTATTTTGGAAGATCAAAGATGAGAAAACAACAAACTTTTGAGGGGACAAATATTATCAAAGGAATGACCCAAAAATTTATAAGAGTTAAGACTCAAACCAAGGCCTATCTCTAAAAAATATTGTCAATAAAGTTTATAACTCTCTAGATTCTTTGTTTAGATCTCATGCTGAGGTTCATGAATAAAGGTTTAAGAGTGATGTCCTACAACACAAGTTTTAGACTTACTTAGCATAGATTACTCAGATGGATAACACATTAAATAATATTTCTATTGTGGTTAATAAAGGTATGCTCCCAAATATCAAGATTATGAATATGTTTCATGTGAATTTGTGTCGACATTTTACACTCATACGAGAGCCTCTTAGAATAATAGTCTTAGAATATGAGAGTTGTGGTGACTTATATTGATTATTTGAAATAAATGATCTTAGTATTCTTCAAAGGTATTCATATTTCCTCAATGTTATTACTAGACAATAATCTTGTAGCTACCCAAATGTTTACAGGTTATCTCAATAATTTCATGAACAGTTTAGGGAAAGGGTGGAAACTAAGAAGTAATTGACTTAATTATGTATGCCAAGGAGAACATTGAGAGGGATTTTACAATATAACTGTACTTGGGAACTCCACTAACTAATCATACAATATTTTAAACTCAAGAAAAGTTGTTATTTATAGTTCCTATCATCAATTTTGTTTGACAAAGCGTAAACCTTTGCTTGACAAAGACTACAATAAATCACATGAATGTAAGTTCTTTACTTTAAAAAAAATCTCAACTTAAATGAGTATACAATAAATTTAAGGAAAGTAACTACATTATTTAGCAAAGACCTTTGTTTCTTGTTTTTTATTCTTGGTTTGAGGGAGGCTACAACAAATTAAATGAATGCAACTACATTAACAAAGACATGCTTCAACAAATTAAATAAAAACATGTTAAGCAAGACCATTGTTATTACTTTACATTAGTTAGCTAAGACATTTGTTTCTTGTTCTTTATTCTTAGCTTGAGGGAGGGTACAAAAAATCAAATGAATGTAACTACATTAGCAAAAACATGCTGCAATAAATTAAATAAAAGCATGTTAAGTAAGACCATTGTTCTTGTTCAAGATGGGTTGGGCCTAACCATAGTATCCCCCTTGGCCTCTCCCCAGGTATTACAATAAATTAAATGAAAGCACTCAAAAAAAGGTCATTGTTATTTATTCCTAATTTGAGGAACACTACAACAAATCAAATGAATATAGATCCATTAGCAAAGACATGCTACAATAAATAAATGAAAGCATGCCAAATAAGACCATTGTTCTTGTTATATATTTGGGAGACTAAAAAAATCAAATGAATATAACTATATTACTTAAAACCTTTTTTCTTTGCTCAAGATAAGCTAGGCTTATCTATAGTATCCTTCTTGGCCTCCCAAGCATAAGTATAGATATCCCCTTCGATCCAAGGGCCTATCTATAATAACTCTCAGCCTCATGCTAGTTGTAGCCAATCAAAATGTTGAGAAAAAATAACAAAACATAAAAGACTATGGCTCAAAGTTCATGGAATAAAGTTAAGTTAATTGAGAAGAGAAGGAATAAGGGTTTATGAAGAAGCTATTGATGCCTTGACCAAGGGTGAAAGAAAGTGATTAAAGGCATGAAGCATAAATCTCAGGGTATCAAATCTCAAGTTCTACAGCCTAAACCTAATAAATATGGCATAAAATTACTACAACTTAACCATGAAAAAAATTAACAGAGTACACCATAAATTTGTTCCTCTAATGGGTTCGATAGTATTTGTTGAAGTGTTGTAGTCCTCACCCACTGTATTCCTCTTCCTCAAACCAGGATCTATAGACATTCACTAAAGTGTTATGTGAGTTATATGAATAAATAAATACATGAAATGAAACGAGTGGAGGGAAAATAGACAAGTCACATGAGACACCCTTCCCCATAATCATGCAAAAATCCTATGGAGCACTCAATCCCTCCATGACTACTTGTCAACTACATAGTGACATTTGAACATGTGCACATGATCACTAGCATTTGTAATATTAATTAGAAAATAATGTAAACATGTGAACATAGTAACCTATCAACATCATTACATCATTTAACCATGCAAAGTCTTATAATACATCATTAATTGCAATATTGACTACCACATTATTACTTATAACATATATCAATGAAACACTTCTATTAAAATATCTTGTCCAAATAATATGTATCATTTCACATCATATATATATATATATATATATATATATATATATATATATATATATATATATATATATATATGAAACCCCTTGTCGATGACAAGAAAGTGGAAGAGGATGAGCAATGAATGTAAGTATTTGTCACCCTACCATGAAGACACCTAAATTTCAAATTTTCAAGGTTAGAAAGGTTGAAAAAAATAAAGAATAATACACCTACATGAAGAAAAAATATATTAGTTTTCTAAATAAAAAGTGAATATCATACCAACATCAAATGTCTCATAATTCTTTTGAAGACATCGCCTCATCTTCATCCAAATCCTAAATGAAAATACAAGATTAGGAAAAAAATAAAAATAAAATATGTTAGGGTTTAACAAATCCAAAGGGAGCTAACAATTATGTCCATAGTGAAAATCTTTGATGTTTTTTTTACATTGTTGCTATTGGATGAGTCAATGTTGATATCACTATTATGCCAAATTGCATTTAACTGGATATTATTTTGTAGTGTGTCTTCCTTTGTCCTAGAAAAGAGCAGTAGCTCTAGATCCTCATACAAAACCCTCTGAATGGTGACAATACAACATTTTTTTGGAATTGGCACAGCATGGCAAGTTTGGCACCACTCAACAAAGAATATGCTGCATTTCACAACCATACAACCTACGGTGTATAATCACATGTCACCGGGATGTAAATTAAAATTTTGTGTGGAGAAAGAATGATACTCTATGTCAGGGATGCCAATAGTCACATTATCCTCATCATGTTTAACTTTTACACTCGACACTAAAACAACTTCAGGGTCTTGCACTTCCTCTATGGCATTCCTCTACAAAGGACCAATACAAAATATTAGAATAACACATGTGTTAAATATGACTGTAATAACAATATGGTTGGACATATTCATTGAGTTTAATTATGTGAGACATCTCATCATCACCATTTTTTTCTACCCTCCTTCCCCCCTCACAAACCTTTTTCCATTCTCATAAAAGGTACTCCCTCAAAGTAATGCCATCATCCTCGCTAGAACCGGTCTGAGGGTCATTTCTTTCACTCTCTGATGATGGTCACTACAAAAATAGAAAATTTATTATTCATAAACATAAAATTACCTTAACTTTTCATGCATGAAAACCATGTAACACATTGCATCTAACTTGATGTTCACAATTGCCTACACCATGCCCTTACTCCACCCTGATTATTTCTTGCTCTATTTGTCAAAAATAATTTCTCCACCATACTGACACTTGCATTCTTTGTTCAATGTTTTGAATTGATTTATATGTATTATATGTTCAATGTTTTGAATTCAATCATATGCAATCATATCCTTTAAGACTATCTCACTGAGATTACATACTTGATTATTATTCTCTCTAGCCATCCATGATCTTTCAAGCCTATTCCTCTTGTTAAGGCTATGTTTTTTTAGTAGTCGATATATTGACCTACATTTAATTTGTCTTAGAGTATATTCCCTTCCCATTGACTTCCTTTTTTCACTACTGGGACACCCTGGAGGCCTCATTTGAACAGACTACCTACCATGAATCTTATGGAGCTGAGTGTTCAGTTTATCCAGTGACCAAAATGGACGACCACCCTCATCCAAAATATGTTGCATGGGTGTAGCAAGTAATAGGTCAAATATTACTTCGAAATACCCATGTATACAATCTTGTATTCACCTAAAAATTATCATTCAACAAATAATCACAATGTTAGAAACATTAAAAAATAATTAAATCAATAAAAGTAATAAATCATCCTAAAATAAGAAAATGTACTTATAGGTTTTGATTCCTCCTCCTCTGGATCAGATTGTGAGGTGTATGGAATCCAATCACTATCATCTTCATCATCCACATCTCTATTAACATCCTCCTCAACCTTGACCCACTCTACCTCCTCCTGCCACAATGGTTAATATATACATGTCAATCCAAAAATATATTAAAAAAAAGTGTATATGAGCATGACGATGGAACATGAAAAAAGTAAAACTAATGCTTATATTTTTTGGGATAAAATCATCATAGGGGTCGTTATCACCCTCATCAACTTGGCTCCACTCTGCCTCCTCTCATTAAAATATTAACAACATAAAAAATCACAAAGTGGATGCGAAGTGGTCTAATATTGACTATTATAGAAATATAAAAATAATATTAAATTTGGCATGACTAATAGATGAAACATCATTAATAATACTTGTGTTGACCCCTCACATACATCCTTATTTATAAAATAATGAAACACCCTTGAAATTCCATTTGGGAATAGTGGCCACGAAATGTTTGTCTTAATCCATTAGGAATCCCACCGCACACTGGTGGATACATTGTTTAAACACTCTTAGGAACTTCAAAAACTTCACATGAATGTCTAAACCTAGGGCATGCATGCAATGATGATTGGCTATTATTTTTTCTCTTAAAAAAATCATATAAAAATCGATTACTAGCAATAAACTTAAATCGAACTAAAAAATTATACTTCATCAATAATAGATAAAATTGCATACAATTTGCTATGACTCAACAAATGATGAATGTTGATGTTTACAATGACCAAAACCCACAAATAGGACTAGGATATTGTAATCATGTTATATATTGACTACAATCAAGAGAGAGCCGTAGGCATCTCCATAAGAAGTAGAAAAATGTAAATATACAAATATTCTATCTTGATTCTAAATAATTGCATTCATATACATTATTAAAAAAATCATTGAACTTGTTAAAAATAAAAGGTATAATGCAATTCTTATAGTACCTACACAAGAATATATGAAGATGAAGATACAATCTAATGCAATTCCTATAGTTATATATTTTTGCATGTTATTATGAGTTTTTTGTACCACTTTCAATGACAAACACATCTGAGGAATCTAAATTTGTTAATTATAGAATACAATGTTGTAATTGCTTAATAGTTAATATGGCATGATCATTTATGATATCAACGGCAAGAAGGGAAACAACACTACCCATAACATCCACAGGGTGGTTATTTTTTATAAGAATGTTATCAATCTCAAACTCATCAAAGTGGGTGATCAAATAAAAAATTAAATTATTATATGGTATCAATTTATCTTTTTTCATTTGATATGCACTTTTTACCTAGTTTATGACAAGTTAAGAATCACATACACCTTGATAAATTTAATCTTTAATAAAAGTCCTAAAATAAAATCCTCATATTTTTCTACATTATTAGTACATGAAAATCTCAACTGCTTTGTTAAATAAATAGTTTATTCCTAGGAAGTAATAAATATAAATACATTAAATAAGATAAAAGGTCTTAATAATAATAATAAAGTACAGGTGTTGATATATGGGGAAGCGCTGAGCACACAGATGATGATGAATGCAGCAATGTCGAGAGGAGGGCAAGCATAGGCATTACAATCTGAGAGAGGGAAGATGATGGAAGTGGAGGGGGTTTCTCACCCAGAACAAGTTATCAATGGTAGGAAAATGACAGAGGTGGAGGACATTGTAAGGGAGCCAGAGTTGGAGAAGAACGATGATCAGAAAGGATCAATTCAAGTAGAAGGAGGGGATCTGGGTGCAGGATTAGGAGCGACAGATTTAAAGGCAAGGAATGGTTTGGGCAAGGGCCACAATAAATTTAAATTTGATCAAGTTTGACATTATTTTTCTCTCCTCAGTGTTTTTTGGATGAAAATAAAGGTCAAAATAGTGGAAATATTTCTCTAAGTCAATAGATGTCTGAATCTTTAAAAGGTTTGGCTAAGGTTTCTAACAAAGCTTTGGTGTATTCCATATGCAAGAATATTCCTAACCCTTTCCATTTATGTGGAATATTTTGTAAATAAAATATTCTCAAGGATCACCCTAATTCAAACCCTTCTCTGATGCCTATAAATTAGATTCATCCAGAAGTGATAGAGGTTGAAGAAAAAAAGAGGTGAATGGATTGGAGAGAAATGGAGAAGCTATTCTACCACAAAAAAATCCAGGAAACGGCCTGTCTTGGGGATATTCCTTTAATATTTTTTTGAAAATCCTCATATTATGGAAATTTTAGATTCAGAGCTCTCGAGGATTGGATTGGAAAGGGGGAGAATCTCTTTAATTGACAGATGTATTGGAAAATGTCCCTCTTGGGAAGTGTTGTTAAAATGGTCGAAAGGTACTTGGTTGTCTTTAAAACCCCCTACTCTTTCAATTTTGGTAAATGGTTTTTTCTTGTTTTTATTTTAATTTATGGAAGATAGAGATTTTGTGTGGTCGAATGGGCCTTGGTTTATTAGCAAGCAAGGAGTATTCTTGTGTCCCTGGGCCCTTTTTTTGATGTAACTTTAGTGCTTATATCTAGAGGTCCATTTTGGGTAAGATTTTATAATCTTCTTTTAGCCATGTGGGATCCTGGTCTTTTTCAACAACCGGTTAGTAAATTGGGTGATTTCATTAAAATTGATGAATCCATTGAGGTTGATCTAAATTTTGTCAAGGTGTGTGTAATGATTGATCTATCCAAACCTTTACAACATTCTATTCATATTTCATCCTCTTTTGGAATTTGGTCTCAATATATTAATTTTGAAAGTCTTCCCTTTAGATGTTTCAAATCCAATCAAAAAGATCACAATATTGATTCTTTCTATGAGAGAGATTGGAAAGGATCCCATGCAACTATTCTAAAGAAATGGGTCAAAAAGATTGGTTGTCATAATAAAGATATGGCTCAAAGTTTGTTGGTCCTGATTAAAACCAAGTCAGTTGAGCATTCTTCTTCTTCAACTCAGATAGGTGAAAATTTTCAAAAAAATAAGGCACAATAGGAAGCAAGATCTCTCCCTAATGTGGAGGCAAGGGTTGAACATTCTTCTTCAATTTAGGTAGGTCAAAAAAATTTAGAAAAGTAAGGCACAACAGGAAGCAAAATCTCTCCTTGATAAGGAGGTAGGGCAACCCTCCATACCCAATTTGGAAGAGGTTAATAACTTATAGAATTCCAGTTTAGAGTTGAAAGTTAAATCTTCTCCTTCACCAAAAATTTCCCAACATAATGATTTTTTTAAAGAGGATGAGGAAGGCTGGGAGGAAGAAGGTGAAAATCTGGCTAGTAGGGCGATTCGGTCAATTGCTTAGCACTCGACTACACTGAAAACTCCTAACTATTGTAAGAAAGGAAAAAGAGGTAGGAAAATGGAAGAAAAAAGATCACAATTGGATGTAATAAATTTCATTAATGGAGGCACTCAATGGATGATGGAAACCCTACTATCCTATAGGGGCAAGCTGTTGTATCAAAAGGTTGAGAAATAAGATGGATCTGCACAGTTTAGAGTTTTTGTTGTTTGGTGTCGATTTGAATATTGTTATAGTTTAAGTTTGTTAACTTTAGGTTGAGTTTCTCTCTACTTTCTTAGTCTTGGTTTTCATCCAAGTTGATAGGGTTCTTTGATTTTTAAATTTTTTGAAGTAAACTTTGGTTTTACTTTCTTAGGAGACTAGACATCCTGTTGTGCTCTAGAAGTAGTTTTAGCTCCGATCAAAATCTAACATCAAGCAAAAAAAATACAAAGCCAACACCAACACCTAAAGCACATTTAGAGCAATTAAATTGCATTGTAAAAAAATATTTTTAGTGATACACATAATAAACTGATTTCAAAAAGCATCATCTATACGAGCATGGTCTATGAGGGAATCCTGAGCTAATTGGTTAGTT
Organism: Torreya grandis; assembly: GCA_037957365.1. Classification (NCBI taxonomy): domain Eukaryota; kingdom Viridiplantae; phylum Streptophyta; class Pinopsida; order Cupressales; family Taxaceae; genus Torreya; species Torreya grandis. Next base: position 1,413,638 of record JARHVA010000996.1, on the reverse strand, counting down.
ATGTAATCTCAAACTCCATAAGTAGCATGATTTTATGAGTGATTTATCCAGAGAGGTATGGTTTAGACATAATATATTCGAAAGGATCCACCTTGGTGATGACATGTGTTTCATTATTAAACATGTAGTGTCTAAGTTTTTATGTCGCAAACACAATATCTAAGCATCAATTGTCTCAAGGCATTACACAATATATCTTTGAAAATAATTGATAGTTTGAGTAAATCTAGATGGAAATCTCAACTTGATTATTCTAAAGTTGGTACAAAATGTTGTAAGGCTTAAGTATTGGTGCACTATTCAGATGCACTGATGTTAAGTCTACTTAGTGAGTTAGTCTTTCCACTAAATGTAGTTAGTGTGTACACGTCTAGGGTGTGAGATGATAAATTTGAGAAATAATATTCAGATATGCAAATTATATTCAAAACATCCAAATCTATAATCTACCATTAGATCAATATGCAATAAAATGAACATTTAAAACAACATTCTAATCTAAAGCCAAATGTTCTCAATTTAGATTCAATAAAGACTAAAGATTATGGATGTTGGATTGATATAATAGACTCATTCTTTATGATTATCTGATATTGGCTTGACAAATTGACTCATGGACAATGGAGTGTTGGAAGATTATGGACTTGAGTAGATTATAAGATGGATTTAGCTTAATAGATTTCATGCACTTTCCACTCATTATCCCAAATGGAAGGAGATGGTGGATTTAAATAGGCCATGGAGGGAGATTTTTAAATGATTTAAAAATTCATTGGAAGCCTCTAGAGAAGAAAACTCTAGAGAGAAAAGGGGGAATTCTAAGAAATTTAAAATTCTTTATATTTCTCTAGAGATATAACTCTCTAGAGAAGGAGAAGTGTGGTGGAGAGTTCTAGATTCCGTTAGGGAATCTAATGATGATTAGAGGAGGATTAGAATAGGTTAATAAAATGATCATGTCATGGATAGTGGGTAGGATTGTAGAGAAGCCTACGAATAGGTGTAATTTTGTGAATTTAAAATTCGCAAGTGGGCATAGGAAGGATTTACTTGATAAATAGGATGTTAATAAGAAATAATAAGGGGATTAATAGTGGATAAGAAATATGAATATTAATATAGATAAATAAAGGGAATTAAATTATTGACTAGGGGGAATAAGTAATGTTAGATAAAATAATGATGAAAGGGATTAATTAACGAATCATTAAGTGAAATTAGTGACACAATTAACAAGCCATAATAGGTGAGCAAATTTAGATGCATACATTTTACTCCACTTTGAAAGGGCATTGTGAGTGGATGAATGCCATGATATTATGTGACATTGTCTTCTCGCACCAAGATGGTTCCACACCATGGTCTTCCCATGCCATGTTGGTTCCATGCCATGCTAGTTCCATGCCATGGTCTTCCTGTGCCATGGTAGTTCTACACCAAAAGCCAAAATACTTATTCAAAATATGGTGTCTAACATCACCCTACATAACGTTCTTAGTCCATCCTAGACTAACCACTGGTTTCCACCTCAAACAGAAATTTAGGGCCAACTTATTCAATCTACTTTTTGACACCTTCCCAATGTGACAAGGTGTCAAATAACTTTGTTGTTATTTCCTTGATCATTGATTTCAACTTTTTCGTCTCCCTGGGTTGATCAAAAAACTCGCTTGACTTATTGACCAACTAGTCTAGGGAGGTGGAAGCATCCTTTTGGACCTCTTCAAGTGCAGTGACCTCATTTACAACCTATCCTTAAAAAGTTTCAAAGTTGGAATTTATTTGTTGTTGATGCACATTTATTATTTCTTCCATTTTTTTGACATCTTTAAATGCCTTAGTGCACTCAATGCAGTCCTTTATAAATATGGTAGCATTTGTGAATTGTTGTCATTGAGATTCCTCTGCCCAGAGTTGAGCCTCCAAAATTTTACTAGGCCATGCCAATTTCTCAAAAATCACATCCAGATAGGGGTCACTTTGCCAACCCTTTGTAGGGTGCATCTGCAGACTTATATTACTTCAGTGAACTATTCAACCACCCATAATGCTTCATTTCTAAGTGCAGGTTTCTCCTTACATTGCTTTAACAGGATATTTGCAAGGGTCTCTAATTTATCAAAAGCTTCTCCCTCTAAAGGGACCCCATCTACCAAAGTTGGTTCTTGGCCCAAAATAACTTTACATAAATTTAAAGTTTTGACTTTGGCTATTGTGGCTTCTTATCATTGATTTAGCGTGACCACTTCCTCTTCAAGTGCCTTTCGAGCAACAACTTCTTTAACGCACATCTCCACCACCTGGCCATGTTTTTGCTCTATAGTGCGTGCATCAAAATCTAAAAGCACATCTATTGTATGAATTCAAAGGCCATTTTCAAAAATGCAGTGTTATTTTGTAGAGAAGAGAGCTATTGGAGATAAACCCAAATAAGAGTGGGCAATGTTGTTGCTTTAAAACTAAAACTAGGTTATTAAGGGGTATTTCAAAATGGCATTCTTCATTATACATGTCTAATAAAATTGACATATGATGCCTAGTGTCAATAGTTGCATCCTCTAGATGAAAATAGGAATATAAATATAGCAACCTATTAGGAAAACTTGTCTGGTATTGTGCGTGCAAGTTGGTGGTTGGATCAACCAAAGGTGGTTGAACTTCGGAGTCAGCCAACAACTTCCCTTTGAGTGGATCCTACTTATGGATCTCAACATCCATAGTCGATGCTAATGAAGTGTTGTCGATGTCCATGCCACTCATTTATTCTATGTTAAAACCATCCATATCTTCGCAAAGTGGATTTTCCATATCCAACTATGCCTTTGCAAGGGTGGTCTCCTCCTCTTGCATCGAGAGGGTGTTTTTTTTAGTCTAACTCCTCCAGTTCTTCCCTATGAACCTCAAGCTCTTCCTATTCCAACAGATTAGTTGGTGGTGATGGCACTGAAACCTTCGATTATCTTTATGATGTATCTTGTTTGGGTGAATCTCTTGGTGGTGATGCCTTTGGAAAGGATGCCCTTGGTGGTGGTGCTTGGGTAGTGCTTTTCCTTTTTGGTGGTTCAATGGTAAACTTGTGTTGGCATCATTTATGGTATGCTTCTTCTTATCAGGTGGTGGTATTGGAGGAAGCTTCTCCCTTACATGCTCTGCACCTCTTAAATATTTCCTCTTATGTTGTAACATATCGAAAAGATTATGAATGGTTTGGCTGACCACGGTTTGGTGAACCTTGATGTCGGTTCTTTCAGTCTCATGCTTTTCTATGTATGGCTTCTTGCTCTGATAGCCATATATTTTGTGGAGAGTGTGAATCTTCAAGTCAATTTGTTCTGCTTCAAGAGTGAGGGGTTGTATGCCATATATGTGGTTCACTGAGTTGACAAAGTATTGCATTGTGAAAGCATAGGGCAACTTCAACCAAGTAGACAGCTCTCTAGAGGGGGACACCCTGATACATGCTAGAGAAAAATGTTGTTTGATGCTAATTTTTTCTTTTTCGCTAACTTAGATGGGTAAGTCCTTTGGAATGCACCATTCATTTCCAAAGGCTTCCTTCATGCCATCATACCATGACTTCATCTTGATTTTTAAAGTTGAAGTGATATAACTAGGGCATGTGAAGGCCTTATAACACTCTGTAGGGGATTTGTGCTCTGGTGGGTATAACCATTTCAATTCTCTAGAGTTGAATAGGTGCACCAATTTCATCAAACACCATAAATAAAATAAATACACCACATGAAAGCCTATGGCTAGGAATCCAGTGGGTCCTCTCCGCATCTAGTATAATTTTATTAGCAAAATACATTGCCTAATTGTACTTTAGCCCCTTAATTACCTGGTGGGTGACAAACAGGTGAGACATGTCCATGTACTTCCATTGAATAGTGCCACCAACCTTGGTCATAATGATGCACATTGATACTCAAAGGGTTGAGTCTTGTTAGTTTTTAATGTGCATGGCATGACCCTGCTTTCAGTATTCCAACATTATGGTGGTTCTCTCTATTTCCTCCAAGTGTTCTAAATCAGCTTTAAGGTACAAGCTGGAGCACTAAAACCTTGACACCTTGTTGATTCTTTTAGGTGTAATCTTTATGCAATTCCAAAAAAAATAGATATAGTCCTCATGGACGCGTGAAAGCAAAAAATTTATTGCCTCTACCAGTTTTCCAAAATATGAGAGGTTAAAAAGATGGAAGAGCATTGCAGAGTACAAGGCATTAAATATTTTTAAATTATACACCAACTTACTCTTGGTGTTTTGGCGCTCGACCTGGTAATTATTCTGAATTTAAACCTCATTTCCTAGTTGGCAGTGGTTATAGTTGAAAATGGTACAGGTGGGTACATGTGAAACCCAATTCTCCATGTACAACACCATTTTTGGGTAATGCATCTTCTCTAACATCAAAGGTGGAGGTGGAGCTACTTGGGCTTTCTTCTTAGTCTATCGTGCCATTCTTGATCCTTTGCCTTCTGTGCACTCACTCTATTCCTCAAGTATTTCCTCTATGATTAATACTGCTTCCCCACCCAACAATGGGTTCCTCTTCTTCTAGAATGGTTGGTAGTGGCTCACTTCTTTGGGCCTTTTTATTAGGACACATCACCCTTCATGGAGGCAAAATGTTGAGGCGCAACCATCCAATGTTTCTAAAAGAATATGTGTTTGCTATGTAAGTGTCTCGGCTCACCTACTTCGATGCCATTAATGGTAGATGCTAAACTCTATAACCTGTAATTAACAAATTTCCCTTATGTGATTTTAGGTTATCTAACTTTTGCTTGATTACATACACAATATCCTTCTTAATAATCAATAAATGATAGATTGATACTCTGCACTTGTCCTAAAATCACTTGAACTCTATTATTCGCTCTTTGGCTCTGTACAATAAAAATCAAAGCAAAAGTAAAGTTTAGAATGAGCCCCTAATATATTTTTATAGACTCCAGGGGGTAACCTGAATTTACTACCCCCCTCTTTTTGACCATCACTTCTCACAATCAATGCATTTTAACGGTCTTCTTTCTTTAACTATCACTTCTCATCATAAATGTGATTAATGGTATTGTCATGACATAATGTTGACATGCTTATTAACCACTATCTCTTTATATTAATGGCACGCCTTGTCCTGCATCTTTTTTAGAGTGTAGGAAAATTGTAAAACCCTTTGGATATTCATACCATTGGCAGGAATCTCTATCCTTAGACCTCTTTGCTTACACATGCATCCCTATAGACCATTTCTTAACATATTTAACACCCCTTACCCCACACTAAAAGTGTGTTGTGTCCTCCATGAAAACATAAGTACTAAGTTACAAAAAGAAAGGAAAGAAAATAAAAGGGGCATGCAACTAAGCTAATGCTCTATCATAAATAAGAAATCCTAAACTAATGGCATACACCGTATTGATATAATTGAAACCAAAACTTTAAGTGAAGAAATACAGTCATAGCCATCTACCATTGTAATGCATAGGATGAAATTGGCCATCCAATCTTTGTAACCAACATGCATCAGTAAGACAAATACTATGAATAATAAAATGACCATCCTAATGAACATGGAGCTTCCCAGATTGGCACGCAAACTTGGAGTCATAGATTAAAACTTTCATTCTAGGGGTAAATGTCTTGTGCTTAAGGTGGCGATCATGGCATGCCTTTTGTTTGTGTTTATCCACTTCTTGAATCCAATGAGAAAGGAAATGTGTTTCATCCAACCATAACAAAACATACAAATATGATTTCAATGATGATTCATAATCTAATTGTCCAACGCATGAAATGCAAAGAGAAATTACTAAGAATTCAACTAGAAGAACTGATTCAGTTCCAAACACTAGATTGAAGGATGTACTTTTGTAGAGGCACTTGTACATTGTCTGGTAAGCCCAAAGTATTGCAGACGCCCAATCATCCTAATCAGTGCATCCAATAATAAAAATCTTTGTAGGTATTTTGCTCAATATTTTGTTGAATGTTTCAATAGTGCCATTGTCCTGGGGATGATATGGTGTTATCCTGTGATGGGCAATCATGAACTTAACAAGTATTATGCAAATAATCTCATTGAGGAAGTGTGTACCGTGATCACTAGTATAACTTAAAGGACAACTAAATAAGTTTATAATATGTTCCCATATGAAGCACATGGTAGTGGATGTAGTACAATCCTTTGTTGGTATGACCTCAGCCCAACACATGAGATAATCAATTGATGCTATGATATAGCAATACCCTGTACGTCATCCAAATGGGTTGATGGGATCGAAAAAATCAATGGCCCATTTCTCAAATGATTCTTGTGAAAAAATAGGATGTAATGGCATGGCATCCCAACAATTTGATTTCCCTACGTGCTGACAAATATCACTTTGTTTAACATCCTACTTAGCATTTTGAAAAAGCATAGGCCACCATAGTCCAACTAACAATACTTTATGTGCAATAGCCTCACAAGCATAATGTCCACCAATAATTTCTTCATGAAATTCATCGAGCACTTCAAGACACTCGTGTTTCATGATACAATGTCGAAGTATTTCATCTCATCCAAATTTTTAGAGGTCCCCTCCAATGAGATGGAATGGTGTTACACAGATGATTAGTTGCTTCTTAGCCTATGGACTCAAATAATCTGGCACTGTGCCAGTAGTTAACAAAGCTACTATATCTTCTAACTCCTCAAGAACATGTAAAACATAAAAATGTACATTAGGTAGGTCATCCTCAATGGCTAGCATTGGCTCATCAGAATCAATTATGAAAAGATGGTCAGGACCACAATTGGTCTTACCTGGTATGACCATGACAAAGATTGGAATTATTGGAATAACACAATCTAGCGACAAATGCATCTATGTAACATAGGTTTATTAACTAAATATTTCAAAGCGTTCATGGTTTATATAGAACATAAAAGGAGTCACCAACAGGTACCATCAAAACTTTTGTAAAGCATAAACCATGGAAAGCGCTTCGCACTCTGTTGTGGTATAATTTCTCTCAGTCAAAGTAAGCTTTCTACTTGAAAAATAGATGGGGTGATCAAGGTGACCTTCTCCAAGCTACACAAGCATTGCACCGATGTCCATACCAGAAGGATCAACATGGATATGGAATAGTTTAGTCTAATCAGGGAACTGGAGAATCAATGCAGTGATGAGCTTGTTTTTCAAATCTTCAAAGGCTTCTTGGCAAGAGCAAGTCCAAATAAAGTGTTCATTGTGTTACAAGAGTTCCTCTAATAGCATGACAATCCTGGCATAACCTGAGATGAATTTTTGTTAATACCTTGTATGACCTAGAAAAGCACGAAGCATGCACTGGGATGTTAGTACTGATAGACGAAGGATGATAAACACCTTAACGGGGTCTACTAGAAGTCCATATTGGCATATAATATGACCAAGAAGAATGTTAAATGGTGTAGCAAAAAGACATTTCTTTAAATTAAGTGAAATTTAAGGCACTCGGTAATGCTCAAGCATAAGCCTTAGATTAGAACAGTGGTCTTTCACCATGCCATAAACTATCTAGTCATCCAAATAAACTTGAAGGAATTTATGGATGAAGTGTTTAAAGGCCTCAATTACTATACAAGAGAATACAATAGGTACATTTTTCAACCCAAATGGCATGACATTATATACAAAAGACCCCTATTTAGTAGCAATATAGTCTTAGGTCGATCTTCCTCTATGATTTGGACCTTATGGTACTAGAAAATCCATATGTGAAAGTGTAAATTTCACACCCTACGATACCTTCAAGGATTTCTTCTGTGAATGGCATCGAAAAATGATCAATAATGCAAGATGCATTAATTATTCGGTAGTCAACACAAATTCTAATATGTCCATCTTTATTTATACTTATTACCATGGAGCTGACCCATTCAGACTCATCAATTGGAATTATAAATCCAACATGCAACATATTATCAATTTACTCTTTCACCCATGCACATAAATTTGGATTCATCTTATACGTCCATTTACTGACTAGGTGAGCACCTTCAACTAGTTTGATATGCATTTTGCCTAAGGACAGACGAACACCCTTCATTTCACTATAATTTCTTGGAAAAACATCTTGGTACTCTTTTAGCAAATTAAATACTTTTAAAATCTCAGTATCAAACCAGTAGTTACCCACAATAGCTATCTTTGGGGATTTTTCCATGCCAATGTTGTGATGAATGGTTTGAAGAGGTTTTGAGTATATGTGCTCTGCATCATGACCAATATCACAAATAATTCGAGTTCTATAGTCTTTGGGGACATCCAAATGATTTGTCAATGGGTCAGGTGGTTCAGACCCTTCACATTCATCAACATGAAATACTAGTTTTCCTTTCCTTTGCAAAATTTTTCACAACATGAATGATTGAGGACAGGTTATGCTATGGTTAAGGACTATGCAAATGGATCATTAAAAATAACCAAGCCTTCTTCTTGTACACCATGTATATGTTGTAGTTGATCCTCAATAAGATTGGGGTCACCAACAACTGCTTGACCCATGACTTGGAGTGTGAGGTGCAAGTCCATCCTTGGGGATGAGTAAGACAACACCAAGACCATGTTATTTTTCAACAAATGCTAAAAATGGGTACTTAAATGTCATTCTTCATGAACATACCATGACGTAGCCCAAGTGCATAAAGTGCCATAAAAATCATATAACCATAGGTACTCTAGAAAGAAGGATTCTTTAGCCAACCACATGGTTTCATAAGATTCTATGTGTGGTTCTGGTGCTTGGACTCCACTACCGCTGATTGTACCCTAGACGCATCATCGTCATGATGAAACCAATGATGTAAATCAGTGTGTACTTGATCCTAATGAATAATATGTTTGTTATGATTTCACCACCACCTTATAGTCATGCCATAAAAAAGGTGAACTAGTGAGCACATATGATCAATATCAGAGTCATAGAAGTCTTTGATTTGCTAGATAAAGTCACAAACTTCCATTTGCCCATGAAACCATGGAGCTTTATCAATCCTTTCTAGTGGTATATCCATAATTAGTCCTTGCATGACTTGTCCGATAATAAGATGAACAAATCTATGAAACTTTTCATACTGCCACAAAATGCCTTCACATTTGCCAATAGCATCGCACACTCTTCTAGTAAGGTCATAGTCATTGTGGGCCCAATAATTACAAGCATTACTTGTAGTATCAAAAAGGGACTGTGTGTTCATCCATAAGAGGATGCCATCAGGAGTAGGATCGTGATGCTCACCATCTCTTGTTGTAATGTTGTAGATATGATTAATATCCTCATTCATGCTAATAGGTTCTACTTATGGGGGCCATGTGCTTGGTCCAATAGGATGATAACTCATTGATCAATATTTTCAAAAGTGATATATCACTTTTTGAAGCTTAAATAAACGTTGTTTTCATAGCACCAAAGATGACCCAATAGGACTAAAAAATCAACTTCAGCCAATTTGAGAACTTCAAAGTCAACCTTGAAAGGTACCCCAAGGATATTGATAGTTGCATTTTTAAGAATGTCAATTGGTAGAGCACGAGTTTTATTGGCCATAAACAACACATGAGTCAATGTTTGTAACGTTGGGCTAGCCATTTTTTGCCATGCATCCTTTGTGAGGACATTTACCTCAGTATCTGTGTTGACTAAAATGTCACGGATCACCCAACCATCGATGGTAGCATTCACCAATATTTTATTGTCCTCTTGAGGGCTAGGAGGAACATGAGTATCTTGTCACCGAGCATGATTTAATAAATGATATTCAATTGCCCTTGGTGCCTGATGTTTAAGCCAATTACTCAACTATGGGATAATATTTTCTTATAACAGACACTTACAAAGTTATTATAAATCATATTGTACCATGTTTTGAGGTTTTGTGGCCTTTTGTAAATCAACACATTAGGTAGCTTCTTTGTCATTAAGAAACTAAATTCCCCTTGTAGCTCCCATACCAAGGTCATAGTATCTTAGATCACGTCTTTCTATTACTAGGCATCAAAATACTTCATTGCATAAGGATCTTCACATTGTATCTTCTTAATAGGTGTAATAAATGTAGATTGGGACTGTCCTCCACTGTGTGTGGTGATATTAACCTGTTGGGCCATCACAGTGATAGAACATGGTTGCTAGTGAGGTTTCTCAATGCAAATCATACTAGCACCCTTTTCATTTATTTCCTTTGTGATGGTTGTGTACAATTCAACACATTCTTCCACCCGATGCTCATTTTTATAAAAAGCACATGTTGGATAGATTGGATAATCTCATTGATAATGATCCAAAGATCTACACTTATAGCATGGTTGTGGTGGAAAATGGCCACCTCCTCATCCCTGTCCTCAGCCTCATCCATGACATCCAACATTATCTTGATTATTTGAGATAGAGGTTTGATGTGTACCATGCACACGTGCCTCATGCATATCACTGATTGATCGGTAATCATTTGTGTCATGGGTATAAGCATTGCATATCTTTCATTAATCAAACACTTTAGAATGTGTAACCCATTATAATAGAGGAAAAGAGTGGACATTGTGATCACGAAAAATTCACAAGACTAATTTAGTACAGTGAAAATGTTATTTTGAGGGCAATTACTTCTATTATGACCTTTAGACTCACAATCGATACACCAAAGTCTGTTACGAGTGTTGTAAGCATTGTTTGTAGTCAACTTTTCTAATTGTGATACCATTGAACCTATTTGAGCTTCCATAAAAGGATTAATTTCAGTGTCAATACTACCAACAACTTCAGTGTGGAGGGCAGCTTCTAGGGCCTTGCACGGGTTGGTAAAGGTCCTTTGAGATAGCGTTCATCTAAAGGGAAGTAAGAAGCCTCCCATGAACCATTGGGCATGTTGAACAGCATTAATCTCAAATGAGAGTTTAGACAAGAGTGTTTTGAATCATGCATCATACTCACATACACTTTCAATGAGATATTGTTGTATATCCTTTAATGCAGCAATACTTTGTTGTTCAAATTCTGGAATATCAAAGTCCTAGAGAAATGTTGTCTCAAGCTGGTCATAGTCAATTAATGCTTGTTGAGGGTCATACTTTCAATACCACTTGTGTGTTATTTATATAAGTGTGGTTGCAAATTGTGTTGATTTTCACTTAGAAGAAGTTATACCATGTGCCCTCTTGACGAGTTCACAAGTATGAACATGCTCTGTGGCATTCTCCATACCCTGATATTCAGGTAAATGAAGCATCATTTTATAATACATAGTAAGTACTTGAGGTACCTATAACAATGACTGTTGAAAACTCCCAAGACCTATTCCTAGGGGTGGAAGTCCACTTTCTCCTATTCTACCTCCTAGTCCACCTCCTTCACCTCCAACAACAATACCTAATACATTGGGCATGGTAGCAAGTTGATTTATAATACTTAGACAAGTGCTCTAACCACTACTGATTATGGGTCCACCAAGCATACCAAGTTGGGCCATGAAATTACCTTGACAAGAAAGAGAAAGTGTAAATTCACTATGAGTTAAAATTTACTCAGTAATAGGTTCTCTTATGGGGTCAGTCTCTAACTCTAAAATATTTGTATCCCATTTATGTATAATTAAATCATCTGGCTCAAAATCACAAGCGTGTATTATGGTTGGGGAACTGGGTTGGTTTAAATATGGTTTTTTAGTCTCCACTGTCTAGATAGTTTCTCCTACATATGATAAAATTGACATTGGTCATACTCCAAATATTGGTGAGTCCTTATACTCTTCTACTTCCCTGTGAATCCTAACAACACTTACTGAGTCCTCTTGTCCCCTTTCTACTCTGCTTCCACCTATAATCTTTTATCGATATTCATCATATTTACGCTTTCACAACTCCCACCGACTAGCTACCATTTCGAACCAAAAATCCCTCACCAACACCCCTACATTCCCCTCCCAACTATGCCACTCATGCAAGGATGGGTTTATCCCTCCATAGGTATATTTTCAAATTTAGAATCAATAAACAACTTATTTATTTCTAGTGGGAAGTGTCTAACATACTGACCTTGTGGTTCTCATAGAAACTGGAACTTTACTTCTTCAAAAAAAAAAGTAAGTGGTTACAACATATTCCAAGATGTAGCTATTCAACACCCCTCTCCACCATATATTAACAACTTGTGTCCAAAGTTTTCCCAAATGTGTTAAATCCCTTTGACGCTCTATCGTCTAAGCTTGCCTCCTTCCAAAATTTTGTGACCGATCTTGAGCATAGGCTAAGATCTAAGCATGCAAATTAACATGGACTTCGATAAAGAAAGTTGAATATAATGAGATGTAGATATGTTCAACCCATGCACATGCAAGAACTCCTGGTTCAAGATAGGGAATTGTAAAACTATCCACGACCATGGTAAGCCATTGTTCAATATTATCAAGGGATAATCATTTGAGCATTTTCCATTACTATGTAATAAGTGTTATGGGTCCCGACAAGGGAACCAAAATGTTGGATTTTTCTATCAACTTTTCCTTAGGGTACTGAAGTGTCTAGTTCCCAACAAGCCAATGTCCTGGTATTTCATGCAAGATCAAACTCTAGCGTGCTCACCTGAAGCACACAACAAAAAACTAGTTCCCATGGGTTATATTGTGTATTAACACACCTATCATATAATAGTGTTTATTCATATATCTAATTGTTGATTACACAAAAAATAAAATGCACGACTGTGGTCCTTGTTTCAACTATGTATACAACCATGATTATTAAGATAACTTCCATGAGATTCAAAGTGTTTATCAGCAAGTTCATATAGTGCAAATTTTATTCATTATAGTCAAATACAAATCACATTTTTACATAACAAACATATTGTTAACTCAATGTTTCAACCTAACTGTTAGGTTGTGGAGCTAAAAGCTTCAACTGTTACAGACATGGAGGAGGTTGCTGAGTTTCAGGGAGACCGACGTATAGTGCAGAAGGCAACCGACAGACAGGTGTGAGCTGAAGACAACCGGCATCGACAGGAGGTCGGCCGACGTCGGTCACCTGTGGCGGTTCCAGAACTGTTCTTTGCATGAACAGTTACTTCATTGAACCGAGTGTTTGCATGTTAAGGGCTAATTATAGTCTCAAGCTGTGTGTCTAATTATTGTAATTAGAGGTCTATTTTTGTATGCATGGGATCCTATGTAAAGACCCATGAGGCATGTATTGTAATCAAGAAGGCAAGTAAAAGCATTGAAGCAAGAAAGCAAAGTCAAAGAGATCTACAAGGTGTATATTTTCTTCTAAGAGTATTTAATACAAGATTGTGTATTGTCTCTCAAATTCTTTGTTGTTTCAAGTTTCTAGTTACTTAATCATTCTGGTATGATTCCGTGTTTAATTGCTTATAAGAAAGGTAATCAATTGTGCTTCCTTGGAGGGGTTCCTAACACTAACAACTTGTAGCATAACACCAAAACTAATAGTAACTTCCATGATTTATCTATTACCACAATCAATTGTTACATAATAATAATGCTCATCCAGCCTTACACATCTCTACACAAGGGTATTTATACTTGTTTTCTCCGACCAAGTAGTTACATTATTTATGACACTTTAGTGACTAGCCAACAATCTCCAGTATACTGAGAGTCATGGTAGTCATTTACTTGTTTTCCCATAAGGACCCAGGTCTTAGCGCCCCTATATTTTCATTCAATGTTGTATCACTGTTTCCAAATGTCCTCCTTCATGTGGGTTGGTGTGAAACTCGTGTATGATTAAAGTCTATGCTATCCTTAAGAATCGTTCCTCAATTGTCTATTGATTCCTTTGTGCTTCCCAAGTTTTTCACTGATATATTGAGTCTTTCACTTTTGGGTCCTCTATGTGTTATGTTTTTTTTTGACTAGGTCTTTTTGCACCATGATATTCTATGCCATTTTCTTTCCACGCCAAGCTGGTTTCGTACCATGGTGGTTCAATGCCATGCTCTTCTCATGCCATGTTGGTTCTGCACCATGGTCTTCTCATGCCTTGTTGGTTCCGTGCCATGGTCTTCCCATGCCAAAATCCAAAATATTTAGTCAAAATTTGGGGTCCAATAGATTCCCTTCACTAGTGTATAAATGGGTAGATGACTCGCTATGACTAGTGGATGGAGGAGTTAAATGAGACTAGGTGGTACTAAGAATTGATGGATAGGAATGGGTATGGATTGGAGGCAATATTAGGTGGGTGAGGTCAAAGTATGTAGGATATGGAGTGTTTATCTTAAGAAGGTGGGAAAGGAGTACATACCTATTGGCCATGATGCATTGCTCAATTAGGGTGTCCAACTTTGATTTGGAATCCATGGACCAATATGGGAGAAAGTACATATGACATGGTTTTTCTGACCCTAGTCAGCAAGTATGGGGGATTAAATGGAAAGATTAAGGGATGAAGAAGGGATTTGTGGAATAAATTTGGAAAAAGATTTGATTTAGTCTAATCTCAAGTTTGATTAGATATATTGATGTGTTGTGATGTTAGATGGGGTAAGAAAAAATCAGTAGACCAAATTAGGCCGTGAGCTATAATTTTAACGATTTAGACTAGATTCGATTGAGTGAGCTACAACAAGATATAAGACTTGATGAGGGGCTAGACTGGACCAAGAGATTGATTTTGATTATGGGTTGATTGGATTAAGACTAGATCAAGACTAATATGGTTGACTCAAGTTGATTTTATTAATAGGTTGATAGGCTTGTGATTATCACACAAACTTGATTAGACATAAACAAGCTTATAATCAAGACCTTGATGTGGAAAGAGTTGTTTGACAATGTAGATGAAGACTAGCATATGACTACAGACTTGACGTGATGACTAGTATTGACAAGGAGATGACAAGTTAAGGACAAATTAGACTATCACTAGGTTAGGTTGCAAGAGATGTGATTAGGCTAGACAAGGTCAAGACAAGTGACAAGGTGTTGATGAAGATGAGGTGGGTTTTCGTGATGGGTAATATGGTTTAGACTAAAACTCTCAGAAGGAGTAAGAAAAGACAAGATGATGTGAGGATATGGTGAAAAAAAGACTCAATCTCTTACTTATTTAACATTATGATAGTGCTTCATCTTCTTCTATACTTCATCTTCTTCATTTCTTTTAGGCATGTTAGCATTATGACAATTTTAGATTTTTTGTATTTAGAATAGAAGTTGCATCTCTAAGTTGTAGTGGGATGCTCTCTTGGTCATTGCCTTGCCTTCCTAGGATTTATCTTAGTTATTTTTGGGACCTTGAGTTTTCTACTTACTTTGTTTGAGGCCATTTAGCCCTATTTTTCCTTTTCATGCTTTCATGTTTCACCCTTTTGTGGATCATACAGTTTAGTTTTTACGTTTTTTTATCTTTGTTTGAACTTACTATCCATTTATATTAAACTAATATTTTTACTATCATTCGACAGTTTTTTGTGTCCTTTGTTTGATTTGATTTTTCACTTATCTTAACTTGGAAATATTTTTCAGGTTTTTTGGTCCTGTTATGGCCCTAACATGATGGCTCACCAAATTTCCCTTGTTTTTTTTCATTTTGTTGAATTTTTTGGTTCTAATTTAACCTTATCGACCTCACCTTGCCAAATTCTTGAGGTTTTTAATCAATTCTGAGATTTTTTCATTGTGCATTCATTTATTGACTATTTTGCATGTGCATTTCTTTTGTCCATTTTATCCTTGTATCTTTAGGGTTTATCGAATATAGTTATTGTGCTCTTCACCATCAAGACTATGGTATTTTCAATGCATCATTTATGTGGAAAGGTAATTCAAAATATGCATGTGCTAATTTCATTTATTCATCTATCAAAAGTTCTTTCAACATTTCTTTTTAGTTGTGCTCTTTTTGGCACTTTGTATCTATCCAAAAGCACCATCCTATGTTACACTAGTGTGACACATGATGAGCTTTCAGTAGGGAATATGTATACACTTGATTTTTTTCACTTTATATCTTTACTAATAATTTGCCTTTCAAGTATTGTTGGTGCATAAATAATCTTGAGTGCATGCCTTAAAGGGTGCATTGAGAATGGGTTGGGATTAGCTTGTGGTACTTTGCAAGAGATGTTTACATAGTATTATGTCATACCCTCATTACTATCAACTTGACCTCTTCTAAGTCTATTTATGTCTTACTTATTCATCTACTTTCAGTTCAATCTTGATAGCCTCTCTATATTCCTACTATATCAGTCAAGATGATATAGTCTATTTCATACTTGTCTTTCTCTATATTGTATCAACGTGGTTGATATAATTTTAGGTTATCAAACATCATTATGAATGTGTAGGCCTGATTGATTCCTTTAGATTAAGAGTTTAGGTTTGGTTTTGTGTATTGGAGTTGTATATATAGGGGTAATACTATCATTTCCAAATATGTAACACACTCATTTGTTTTACACTCGCATTTATGTTCTTAAGTAATAAAAGGAGTTATAGGTTTAGATTCTAGTCTTGGAGGTATAATTTTGCATAAAGGTTTTTTAAGTTCAATAAGAGTCATGTCGATGAGGTGTCCCACTCTTTGGATTCCCCAACTAAAGATATATAGGTATTCTTCTTGCTATTTGAGGTCTTCAACCTAGAACATCTCTTACAAAGTTCCATTTGAGCCAAAAGAGGTGGGATTGATGTGCCAACAATTCCACCTAAAGGTAAGTATCTCTATACTTACTCTCTTTCCTTTATTTACCTAGTAGATTAAATTTTTCTTTGCTCATTGCTATTGTAGATGTGTTTTTTATCTTTGTTTATGATTTTCCTTATACCGAATAATTTGGTATAGCTTGTCGGGTGAATATTTTGTCACCAACGTACTGATGAGCAAAATAGGTCTGATCATCCACAACAAGGGAGATTGGTCATCCAAAGTTTTAGGTTTACCACATCCAAAGGGGATAAATCTCTCCTCTCATCAAGGGGAGGTTCCCTACAGGTATAAAAGTGCTATATATATATATATATATATATATATATATAAGCAAAAAATAACACTCAGGGGTAAGATATACCATCCATCTCTCTTCTTTTAGAGATGATGTTAACAAATAGAGGAGAAAATCTTAGTGAAAACACTAAAGGCACTTCTCTTTTTTCAGAAGTGTTCTTACAGGGAACAACAGAAATTCTTTTAGATAGGATAAGTAACTAGTAACAGAGTACAAAGTAACCAGCAATCTAAGATGTAACACAAAGTCTCCACCTTAATTGCCCAAGAGTGAGATAAGAAGAACCATGGGGGCACAAAGTTGTCCCAAGATCTTTTACACATAAACATAAAATAAACACACACTGAAGACAACTATGACAGCACAAAGTCTGAAAGTAGCTAGCTTCAGGACACCTTCCTTATCACTTCCACTAGCTCTGCTTATTAGATTGCATAAACAAGAATACATTTAGGAAATAGACATAAGAACAATCAACTAAAATGATACAAGCTATAATAGCACAAAGTCTGAAAGTAACTTGCTTTCTGATTCAAACAAAGAAATATGATAAACAATCTGAGCTCAAAGTCTCAGTGAGGCCTTTCAATTTGGGCAAAGTTTTGCTTCTGATAATAAAAAAGTCCCCCCCATCAATGGTATAAGAGATTACATTATATAGAGGCCAAGGAAGGCTTGGCACTTTGTCTTATGGAGCGTCCCATGCTGTGCATTAATGCCTTGGATGCATTTTTGGTTCTGTTAGGGAGGGCCATGTTGGAACAGGGAAGCTACCTTAACTGTGACATGTTGATTCATCTCTAATGTCTCCTCTTGAACCTGAGTCACTTATTCATCCACGCAACTGTCCACTTTTCCTTTACTCTAAAGGGGACAAACAGGCTGCGCTTTCAATGTTTGCAAGCCCAAATACCTACCTGATAGACTGCCCCACCTACTGGAAATAACTCTTATAGACTTTTTTTTTGTCTCTTTTTCCTTTTGGCCCTGGCCTTAAGGTCTTTGAATGCATTCGGGTCCACATGTTAAGCCTACAAAGATCAACAGACACTTTGATGCCACAAATTTGACGTCCATGGGCTTGTCATCTTCCTTCGTGTCTTTCCCGCTTGTTATGGTCAATTTCTGCGGTGACATAGGCGAGGACACGTGGCAGTATCTGCAGCTTTAAAATAAGCTTATCAAAATAAGCTTTGAAACTTGCTAGAAACCTGAAGCGTGGATGCAGACACTTGTCACACTCCACTTGTTTACAATGGACATGTGGCGCGTTTCGCTGCTTTGAAACTTGTTAGAGACTGTGTCTCGACATACGACACTTGGCAGCTTTCACTGTGCTTTGAAGCTTGATCTTTCCTAAAGGGAACTTGCCCTTCGGGGTCTTTGAAAGAAGGTTCATTTTCTAAGTGTTGGCCATCCTTCGCGAGGGTACCTACCCTTCGGGATCATCTGGGTGGCCTTCAAGCTTTAATTTTTTTGGAAGACTATTGTCTCTTTATTTCCTTCGGACAAAATGTCTAAAGGAATTCCTTTTGAAAATTTGTTCGAAGGAAATATTTCCTTGGCTATGTGTCTCTGTATTGAGAGTGTTCCATCTTTGACACATGGTATGTTTTGCTGCTTTTAACAAGTGGCACATGGCATCTTCTGTTGGAACAGTCGAGGACACTTGGAAGCATCTGCCTAACTTATAGGAGCTTTTAGAAACCTTCGAGATTCTTGCGGGAGATGACACATGGTGGCTTCTGCTGAGCTCTAGAAATACTTACAAAAACATTCGAGACTCATATTGGATTCATGTAGATGTTGACACTTGTCACGCTCTGCTTAATCTTAGTAACTCGCCCAGGGCCCACCACAGTTCTTATGAACCAAAGGAAGAAATTGTGGATGATGACACTTGTCGGCTTTCGCTGAGTTTTAATGGAACACGTGGCAACTTCCGTTCAGTTTTAGCAATCACACAGAGGATGACACTTGGGGCACTCCGCTTATTCTTTTAGCAACTTGCCCGGGGCCTGCCACAGTCTTTATTTAATGATGAAACCAAAGAGAGATGCAATGACCATTGACACTTGGCAGCCTCTACCGAGCTTTGCAAATGACATGTGGCACATTCTGCTGCTTTCAGAAAAAGACATCGAAACCTTTCGCAGCTGCCATTTGTCACTTTCTGCAGAACTCTACAAGGGACATGTGGTAGGTTTCATTCTTTGGTCCTTTTCTTTTGCACGCCCTTTTGAACTGTTTGATTGAACCAACCCTGAAAATGTATAAGTGCCAGAAACTTGCCCTTTCGAAGGATTTTACCTGTTGAAGCCATCAGACCCTTTGAATCTGATAATTTCAAGCAGGTTGAGTCCATAGATTTCTTCTTGCAAAGTTCATAGAAACTGAGAAGCTTGAAAAATGAGGAATTTGAAGCTTAAGACAAATTTTGAAAAGGGAAGAGGCAATTTTGGGTTTGTGCAGGGCCAAAATAGTTCATTAGTTGCCCCAAAAAAGAGTGACATTTTTTGGGGACAACAACTGGCTCCAGTTGGGAAACTTCCTTCAATTAAAAACTTGGAACACATCTGAGGGGAGTAGAAACTAGAATCTTCAGTGCCTTGAAGTATGCCATTGGGCTATGGAGTCATGCTATCTAAAAAAAAAGGATCTAAAAAATAAAAATGAAAAGCATAAAATAGAAACAAAAGACTATACAAATATACATATGTACAAGTGAACTCATCTGATACTTCAAGAGTTGAAGTGCTTCAAATGTTGCCCATTGTAGGGCAGGAAAAAGAGAGTGTAATCTTGATATCTCAACAGAAAACTGTTTTCACCATTGAGCTAATGAATAGTAAAAAGACCCCTCCACAGGGAGTCAAACTTTCCATGCATTCCCTTTGGCTCTCTCCTCTTATCCCACAACAAGACTTGATCTCCAATCTAAAAATCACGGTTCTTTACTTCTGGTTGAAGAGCTTCTTCACCAGACTTTGATGGGCAATAATTTGGTCCACCACTGCAATTCTCTGCTCATTCAGCTCAGTTAGACACATGATCCTCTTATCAAGGGAACTTTCATATGTTTGATCTTCAATTACCTTCGCTAATTTCAATGCTGGCAATTCCAAGGTGATTGTTATCTCAGCATTGATACCATAAAGAAGCTAGAAATGAGACATACCAATTGCTCTTTTTAATGTAATTATGTTTGTCCATAGAGCATCAACCAATGCTTTATGCCATGTCCTTTGGTTGTCATCTACCAGCTTCTTGATAATAGTCACTAGGTTATTATTGCTTGATTCAACCTGTCCATTCCCTTGTGAAAAGTAATCAGAAGAGTGGGAGAGTGTAATCTCATAGTAGAAATAGAATTGAGTAATCTCCTGAGAAGTGAAACAAGCTGCATTGTTAGTGACAATCTTGGTTGCGACCTCAAACCTAAAAATGATGTTCTCTTTGAAGAAATTGCACACTACTTCTGAAGTAGCATGTTTAGTTGGAACAACTTCCACCCACTTGGTGAAGTAATCTGTTGCTGTGAGGACATAATCATGTCCAACACTTGAAAATAGGTTACAGCTCCAATAAAATCGATTCTCTATTACTGAAATGGCTCCTCTATGACCACTGGCTTGAGAGGCAAGGCAGCTAACTTGGGTCTTCTGACAAACTGCTGGCATAGTTCACATTCCTTGACCCACTTGTATGCATCTTGAAAGAGAGTTGGCTAGTAGTACCTGGCTCGTAGGATCTTATAGGCAGTCACAGGAGCAGAAAAATGTCCTCCATAGTCTAGATTGTGAAAGAATTTTAAAAGTTAGCTTTGTTGTTCTTTGTCCACACAGCGAAGGAACACTCCATCAAGGCTCCTCTTATAATGGCCGTTATTCTAAAAGATGAAATTGGTAGCTTTCAACTTGATAGTCCTCCTTTCTTTATAAGATAGGTGAGCAAGACACTCGCCATAAGTAAGGAAATGAGCAATACCTGAATACCACTCATTCGTGGTGGAGACAAAAAGGACTATTGGTGCATCTTCTTCTACTGATTTTTCATGCTCTGTTCCTCCTGGCTTGTTATCAGTAATTAATTGGCATAGCCCCTTTCCATGCACCAACTTTGTTGGCTTGATGACCAGATCAAACTCCTAGATCTTTGCCACATAATTGCCTTTTTTCATCTCAAACTCCAGCTGAGTTAGTATGGATTTGACCGTGGTTTCAAGAACTAAGGCAGTAGCACGTGAATTCAAGATGTAGAAGCAAAAATGCTTTACTGTCATCACCATTGCATAAGCATGTTTCTCTATGTTTGAGTACTTCAGCTCATGAGCTTTGAGAGGATAGATCATGAAAAAAATGAGAGATTACATACCTTCTTTATTCTATTGAACTAGAATTGCTAAAAGCATATGTTCTGAAGCATAACTGTATATGGTGAACTTTTTGTTATAGTCTGGACAAACCAAAATTGGAGCATGGGCAATGACAGTCTTGATATCCTCAAATGTTAACTTACCTTCTTCAATCCAGCTAAAGGTGGCCTTATTTTTCATCATGTTCACAATATGTCTAGTCTTTTCAACAAACTCGGGGATAAACCTCCGCAAAAAATTCACCTTTACAAAGAAAAAGTGAACAGAAGTCTTACTTGTGAGCAAGGTAAACTTTTGGATAGACTTGACTCTATCCAAGTCAATCTTTATGCCTCCTTTAGACACAATGTGCTCAAAAAATTTCCCCTCTGTTACTCTAAAAATTAACTTCTTGGAGTTTAAAGAAATGTCATTATGGCAGCAGCGTTTCAACACTTGTTGCAAATAGTGCACATGATCTGGGCAATGCTTAAAAAAGATGGTCAAGTCATCAAGATAGACTGCGATAAATTTACCCATCTCATCTTTGAAGGCAAGGCCCATTACTCTTTGAAAAGTGGCGCCAACATTTATCAAGCCAAAAGGCATCCTTCTATATGCAAACGTGCCCCAAGGTGTGGGAAAAGCAGTTTTATGATGGTCTGCCTCACCAACTTTAACCTGATTATATTCTAAGAAGCCATCTAGCATTGATAACATCTCGAAACTCGTCACTATCTAAAGTACTTGGTCCATGATTGGCAAAGGATAGTTGTCCTTCAAGGTTAACTAATTCAAATTTTTAAAATCCACACAGAGGCAAATTTTGCCATTCTTCTTCCTTATATGGACTATGTTTGCAATCCATGTGGAATGATGGATTGGAAAGATGATCTTAGCATTCAATATTTTTTGTATCTCAGACAGAATAGTACCTGATATTTTTAAATTATACTGCCTCGACTTTTTTCTATAAGGTGTCGAATCAGAGTTGAGAGGAATGTCATGACAGATTTCATCAGTCTGAGTGACTTCAGGTCATCATAGGAGTATGCTAGGACATCTATGTACTGGTTGAACAAAGTAGTGAACTTGAACCTCTCCTCAGGAGTATAACATTTACCAATGTTAACTATCTTGGGATCTCCCTTGGTTTTCAGATTTACTTCATCAAACTCTTGAAAGGAGCTTGAATCTGTTTGTTGTTGTTGAATGAATCTGTCATGCTTATCAAATAGCTTCTCAAGAGAAACCAGGGCTTTGAAAATCTTATTTCTTTTAAGTTGTAAGAACTCCTCACCTGGATCTGTATTTGATTCAAAAACTGGTTCACACTTTTAAGGTTCACTACCTTCAAAATGCAGTCATTCAAAGCTATCTTTTTGCTCTAAAAAAGCAATGACTTAGTTGTCATTGTTGAACACTTGCCAATGACTGGCATTATCAGGTACACTTGATCTAAAGACTAGCTCAATAGCGTATTTGTCTCTTTTTAAGTGTGGGTGGGGGACCAAGAGAGTAGCTAAAATAGCCAGTGCATTGGCCCGATCATTGAATTCTCTAGGAATGGCAGAGACGCTGAAAATATCAAAGTTTTCAATTTGGTCCTAGACTAGATTATAGTAGTGGCGCAATCTCTCATTCTTAGTTTAATACAGGTTCCTCACCTGACAAACCACCAATTCAATATCTCCTTTAGCATGAAGGAGTTTGATGCCTTTGTCTTGAACAGCCATCAATCTAAGTAATAGACTCATATTCAGTTGTGTTATTAGTGCTGCTGAACTGCAACTTGTAAGATGAAGAAAAAATATCTTCTTGAGGAGATATCAACATAACTCTAACTCTTGAATCAGTAGAGGAGCAACTGCCATCAAATTCAAGAATCCTCACCTTGTTAAACACTACTTTTTCTTTGGATTCTTTGTCATTCGGAGGGGGAGATCCTTTCACACTTGCATCACACTCTAATTCTTTTGTTATTTCAGCTAAACCAATCTTCAAGTTGTCACCTGCAGGAGCTTCATCAGATGCCTCATGAACTTCATCCATGGATAGAAAGTAGTTACCCATGTTTGAAGACTCAAACAAAATTTGAGCTTCAAGTGATGAGGTCTAGGTAACCACATATATCACTTCCTTCTCAAAAAGCAACCTCTTCATAACACCTTTGATTGGAATCCTTGCCTCGAATAAGTCCATGCTTAATTCGCCACCAATATCTCTGTAAAAATTTTGTCTAAAAAAGATGCCATATGATGCTGGGACATCGGCTACCAAGACAGTCATCTTAATTCTTTTGTCTGGAAATGCAACAAACGCAAATTAGGCGTCTTTAATTTGTCTTAGCAAAGGTATTTACTTGTTCTCCATGGAGAAGCATCTACCAAACGTCTTAGTCAGTGTGAGGTTAAGGGATTCAACCACTTTAGCAGGCATGACATTGTCTGAAGCTCCAAAATCAATGATGCAATTGTTCAACTGATGTCTATTTATCAGCAATGAGACATAAAAGGGTTCAGTCCTACTAGGAGCAGCATGAAGGGTAATAACAAGATTGTTTCTGGTGGGGGCATTCCTGGGAAAATCATGTGTCACTTTGGGAATTGCTTGTCCTACAAGTACAATCTAGTTTTTAACACATTGAACTAGTTTGTCTAATTGTTCAGGATGGGACTACAAAAATTTAAATTTAGACATTTGAATTTTAATTTTTTTATATGGTCAATGATATCAAATGCCTAGAATGAGCTAGGAGCAGAGGATGAAAATTCATCTTTTTGATTTCTGGAAGGGGGAGAACTGGACTGCAAATTTGAAGTTGAAGGTGTATAAACGTTTGGGGTACTTACCTTTCTAGTAGTCACCGATTCCTTTGGCTGGAAGGGTAGAGTGGTCCCACGTTTAGAAATTGAAACTATTGGTTGAGGTTGCCCCTCTGTCTTCTATTTATCAACTTGTTGAGATGATTGATTCTTGGAACGGGTGAATATAGCATATGATCCCTCAACTACATTACCTTCACTTCTGGGTTCATCCTGATAATTTAAGAAACTAATATTAGAGTTGCCAACTAATTATTCTTCTTTCTCAATGAAGAGATTAGCATCTTCAAAATTCAACTCAGGTTGGCATGAAAAATATGATTCAACTTCAAGATATCCAACCACTGAGTTAGTTGGAGGTGCTTCAAAGATGAGGTTCCTCTATGGAAGAGGAAGGCAATTTAGTTGTCCTTAATTTCTGGCAGCATGGCCTTGGTACGCTTGATTCTGAAATGTCCTCCTTGGCATATCTCTGTATGCAGGTGCGGATGACATCTCTTATGCCATTTGCTTTATAAAAGCTAGCACTTCATTTGCTAGATTTTGCACCATT
Source organism: Torreya grandis (assembly GCA_037957365.1). Classification (NCBI taxonomy): domain Eukaryota; kingdom Viridiplantae; phylum Streptophyta; class Pinopsida; order Cupressales; family Taxaceae; genus Torreya; species Torreya grandis. The sequence goes on along the minus strand of JARHVA010000996.1, from coordinate 1,388,898 downwards.
GGGTCAGTGGTGGCTGAAGGAGAGTATTCAAAGGAAGAAAAAGATTTACCTCTATTTGGATCTCTCTTTATCTTTTTTGCCAGAATAAGGTCATCTTCGACTTTAGTAGCTAAATCTTGAGCAGCCTCGAGGTCTATATGGCCAGCACGTCTTAGCAGAAAACTCACTTCGGGCAGTTGTAAGTTGATGAAGAAGCATTTGAGGTTTTCAGGTGTCGACTGAGCAATAGCAAAAATTTGGTTCCTTAGCTTATCAAACTTTGCAATGAAGTCCCTCATAGGCTCATGAGGTTCTTTCTTCATCTGTGTGAGCTAGGCTAGCAAAGCGTATGCATCTTCTACAGGCTTGAACCTGGCTTCAAATTTGGCTTTGAGTGTGTTCCAATCAGTCACTAATCTAGCTTGCAGATGGTAGAACCAATCTGCATCAACACCTTGAAGTGTTTTCATGAAAAGCCTAACTGCCACGTCCTCAAATTCCATGCCTATCACGCCATAGGCTATGCTGAAGGTTGCAATGTGTTCATCAAGATAAATTTTTCTATCACCAAAAAATTTAGAATTTTTTTTTAACTAAGTGGAAGCTCATGCAGAGGTGGAGTCAAATTTAGTGGACCAAAAGAGTTACTCCAAGGGCCTTGAACTATCATGATGGGATTATTAAAAGTAGGAATAACAAATCTGGGTGGAGTATGGATATGCAAAGCTCTACTAACAACAGAAAAAATAGCTCTACCTTGTGTTGGTGTCCTGGTACGAGTAGGAGGAACACTCTTGGATCATTGAACTTGAAGTTGGGAAGGAAGTAGGTCAAAATTTATTTGTTGCACCAACTCAAAGACAAGGTCAACACCACCTTGAACTCTCTGGCTTCTGGTATAGCATGGAGTTGTCAGATTGTGAAACAAAAATGAAAAAAGACTGGTCTTACTTCAACTTGAAGTTTGAGGCTTCAAATTGCTTGTCCATCCCTAGCGGAGTCACCAAAAAATTATTGGGTGAATATTTTGTCACCAGCATACTGATGAGAAAAATAGGTCTGATCATCCACAGCAAGGGAGATTGGTCATCCAAAGTTACAGGTTTACCACATCCAAAGGGGACAAATCTCTCCTCTCATCAAGGGGAGGTTCCTTACAGGTATAAAAGTGTTATATACTATATATATAAGCAAAAAATAACACTCAGAGGTAGGATATACCATCCATCTCTCTTCTTTCAGAGATGATGTTAACAAATAGAGGAAAAAATCTTGGTGAAAACACTGAAGGCACTTCTCTTTTTTCAGAAGTGTTATTACAGAGAACAGTAGGAATTTTTTCAGGTAGGATAAGTAACTGGTAACAGAGTACAGAGTAACTGACAATCTAAGATGTAACACAAAGTCTCCACCTTGACTGCCCAAGAGTGAGATACGAAGAACAATGGGGGCACAAAGTCGTCCCAAGGTCCTTTACACAGAAACAAAAAAAAAACACACACTGAAGACAACTATGACAGCACAAAGTCTGAAAGTAGTTGGCTTCAAGACACCTTCCTTATCACTTCCACTAGCTCTGCTTGTTAGATTGCATAAACAAAAATACATTTAGGAAATAAACATAAGAACAATCTCTTAGAATGATACAAGCTATAACAGCACAAAGTTTGAAAGTAACTTGCTTTTTTATTCAAACAAAGAAACATGATAAACAATATAAGCTCAAAGTCTCCGTGATGCCTTTCAATTTGGGCAAAGTTTTACTTCTAATAATAAAGAGGTCCCCCCCATCAATGATACAAGAGATTACATTATATAGAGGCCAAGGAAGGCTTGGCAATTTGTCCCATGGAGCGTCTCATGCTGTGCATTTATGCCTTTGATGCATTTTTAGTTCTGTCAAGGAGGGCCATGCTGGAACAGGGTGGTTGCCTTAACTATGGCATGTTGATTCATCTCTAATGTCTCCTCCTGAACCTGAGTCACTTATTCTATCATCTGCTATCTGCACATCTATCCACTTTGCCTTTACTCCAAAGGGGACAAACAAGCTGCGCTTTCAATGTTTAGCACTAGATAAGTTTAGCATCATCTTAACCCTTATTCCTTATCCCCTACCTCCTATAATGAAGAAAGAGGGAAGAAGCCTCCTAGAGGTAGTAGAGAATATTAACCCTTATTCCACACCCCCTAGTATGAATAAAGAGGGAGGAATCCTCTGCATCAGCTTAGTCCTTATTCCATATCCCCTAGGATGAAGAAAGAGGGATGAAACCTCTACATCAACTTAACCCTTATTCCCTATGCCTTGGGATGAAGAAAAAGGGAGAAAGCCTCTACACCAACTTAACCCTTATTCCTTATGCCTTAGGATGAAGATAAAGGGAAGCTTAATCCTTATTCCATACCCCTTAGGATGAATAAAAAGGAAAGCCTCTACACCAACTTAATCCTTATTCCCTACCCCCTTATGATCCTAGAGGCACTAGAGAAACTTAACATCAACTTAACCTTATTCCCTACCCCCTAACCCCTAAGATGAAGAAAGAGGGAGGAAACCTCTTAGAGGCACTAAAGAAGCTTAACCCTTAGTCCCTACCTTGAAGGATGAAAAAAGAGGGAAGAATCCTATTATAGACACTATAGAAGCTTAACTTTATTCTCTACTTTTTAGGAAGAAGAAAGATGAAGGAAGCCTCCTAAAGGCATTAGATAAGCTTAGCATCAACTTAACCCATGTTTCCTAACCCCTATGATGAATAAAATAGGGAGAATCCCCCTAGAGCCACTAGAGAATCTTAACATTAGCTTAACCCTAATTACCTACCTCCTAAGATGAAGAAAGAGGGAAGAAGCCTCCTAGAGACACTAGTGAAGCATAACATAAACTTAATCTTTATTCCCTACCACCTAAGGTGAAGAAAGAGGGAGGAAGCATCCTAGAGGCACTAGGGAAGCATAACCCTTATTTCCTAACCCTTAGGGTGAGGAAAGAGGGAGGAAGCCTCCTAGAGGCACTAAATAATCTTAACATTAGCTTAACCCTTATTCCATACCCCCTAGGATTGAGAAAGACGGAGGATGCCTCCTAGAGTAAATAAAGAAGCTTAGTATCAAATTAACCTTAATTCTCCAACCCGTATATTGAATAAAGAGGGAGGAATCATTCTAGAGGCACTAAGAAGCTTAACCCTTATTCCTTACCCCTTAGGATGAAGAAAGAGGAAGGAAGCCTCCTAGAGGCACTGGAGAAGGTTAATCTTTATTGCCTACCCCTTAGGATGAAAAAAGAGGGAGGAAGCCTACTAGAGGCACTAGAGAAGCTTAGAATTAACTTAAACCTTATTCCCTACCCTTACCCCCTAGGATGAAGAAAGAGTGAGGAAGCCTCCTAGAGTCACTAAAATCAAAGAAACTAAAGAAACTTAACCCTTATTCCATACCCCCTAGGATGAATAAATAGGGAGGAAGCCTACTATAGGCACTATAGAATCTTAACCCTTATTCCATACCCCTTAGGATGAAGAAAGAGGTAGGAAGCCTCCTAGAGGCACTAGAAAGTTTAGTATCATCTTATACCTTATTCCCTATCCCATACCCACAAGGATGAATAAAGAGGGAGGAAGCATCCTAGAGGAACTTGAGAAGCTTAACATTTATTCCTTATCCACTAGGATGAAGCAAGAGGGATAAGCTTAACCCTTATTCCCTACTCCCTAGGATGAATTAAGGATGAAACCTCTTAAAGGCACTAGATAAGCTTAACCCTTATTCCCTACCCCATGGGAAGAAGAAAGAGAGAGGAATCCTTTACATCAACTTAACCCTTATTCCATACCCTGTAAGATGAATAAAGATGGAAGCTTAACCCTTATTTTCTACCCACTAAGATGAAGAAAGAGAGAGGAAGCCTATGCATCAACTTAACCCTTATTACCTACCCCTTGGGATGAAGAAATAGGGACAAAGCCTCTTAGAAGCACTATATAAGCTTAACATATGCTTAACCTTATTCACTACCCCCTACGCCCTAGGATAAAGAAAGAGGGGGGAATCCTCCACATCAGCTTAACCTTTATTCCCTACCCCATAGGATGAATAAAGAAGGAAGCTTAACCCTTATTCCCTACCCCTTAGGATGAAGAAAGAGGGAGGCTTAACCCTTATTCTCTACCCATTAGAATGATGAAAGAGGGAGGAAGCCTCATACAGGCAATGAAAAAGCTTAATCCTTATTCTCTACCCCTAGGATGAAGAAAGAGGGAGAAATCCTCCTAGAGGCACTATAGAATCTTAATCCTTATTCATTACCCGCTAGAATGAAGAAAGAGGGAGGAAGCATCCTAGAGGCACTAGAGAAGCTTCAACCTTATTCCCTATTCCCTATGATGAATAAAGCATGAATAAGCCTCCTAGAGGCATTAGAGAAGCTTAGCATCATCTTAACCCTTATTTCCTACCCCATAGGAACCTAGGATGAAGAAAGAGTGAAGAAGCCTCTTAGAGACACTAGAGAAGCGTAGATTCAGGATAACCCTTATTCCCTACCCTCTAGGAACCTAGGATGAAGAAAGAGGGAGGAAACCTCCTAGAGGCTCTAGAGAAGATTAGCATCAGCTTAACCCTTATTCCCTACCCCTTACCTTCTAGGATTAAGAAAGAGGGAGGAAGTCTCCTAGAGGTACGAGAGAAGATTATTGCCTACCCCCTAGGATGGAGATATAGGGAGGAAGCTTATTAGAGGCACCGAAGAAACTTAACCCATTTTTATAACCCCTAGGATAAAGGAAGAGGGAGGAAGCCTATGATGAATAAAGGAGGAAGCATCCTAGAGGGACTAGAGAAGATTAATACATATTCAATACTTTTTAGGAAGAAAAAAGAGAGAGGAAGCCTCCTAGAGGCACCCAAGAAGCCTAACTGATGCAACCATGATTAGAGGTCTCATTTAAGATGTCTTCTACCATGCAACCCACAAATGTATAATATAAATTCATAGAATAATAACAAAAATTAATTGCTTCAAAGAGAGATTACAAAATGTCGAACCGATCACCAACGATACAACCTTACAATTATCAAATGTACAACCATAAACACAACCTGTAGGCTTAAAAGCATTAAAAAAAATGCATAAAAGTGGTTCTAAATGACTCAAATCCACTTTTCCTTCTCATATTTGTGCACAAAACTGCTTGCAGTACTCCTTGCAACTACACCTTATAATTTTTCTCCCTTATGGAATCGAATGCCTTTTCAAATGAAGATGATGTTTTTTTATAGATACACAATCCACTAAAATTGAATTAATGATCAATAACCCACTATTAATAATTAAATGAAGACAAGCCCTGAAGGTAATACATCACAAGATAACAAATACATTACAACATTACTTGATGCACCATTTCAAGATAATCACAAGCATTGTCCAAACAAACAACTTACCACTTATCATCACAAAGTGTCTGAATGACCAACATTAAGACCTATGAGGTGCAAAAGAAGAATCTCAAGAACCAACGTCTAAAAATAAGTCCATTGAAGATGCACAATTAACTAAAACTAACACCAGAGAAAGCCTTATAATGGATAACTGCAAAGTATTTTTGGTAAGAAAATAAATCACACAAAGAAACCCTGAAACACATTTAGCCCTAAGCTAAAGTGAAAAGAAACCAAACATACAGTAACTCAAATAAGAAACCTAATGCTTGTAAATGTACCACAAAACATCATAATAATAATAGACTTCACCGCAATTTATTAGCTAACTAATGTTTTTGGTTGATGGAAGATTACATGTGAACCCAACTGTTGGGTCATTTATGATCCAAGAAAGTTTGTATTTATTTAGTGTTTTTAGTTTTGTTTATTTAATTGTTTTGGTTAGTTTTCAGGTTAATTAAAACTTGTTAGTTGGTTTCTTTGTAACCAACTTGAGGAAGCTTTTTAAAAGCTTGCGGATGTAAAAAAATAATCCAACCTGAACATTGAATATATTTCATGATTCTTCCTCCCATCCCAAGGCTAAACAATGGTATCATAGCCACATTTTAAAGGACGATAGTGTTGAGAGCAAGCCCAGGGAAACAAAAGATATTCGGGGCATAGTTCATTTGAAGGAGATCAGTAGTACAGAAAGGTGGTTTCAGCTTCATCTTCAACATGTTCCATATGAGCCTCACAAAGAAAATTCATTTGGTTGTTGGTGTCGCTTCTCCTCCCTCTGTTTGAGACCTCTAGGTACCATGAATAACTGCAACTTTCTGCCATAAGACCATCTGAATATCTTACCATCTCTACGTGTAAAATCCTAAATGCAAATTATCTCAAAATTTGTTCAACCTCTTCATACGAATTGGAATAAAATCACCGTTGCTCTTCCTTCGGAGAGTGCAAGGAAACCATGGTGCTAATCATTATATTTTGATGGTTGTTACGCGACCCTCAAATTGGATATCAAAATAGTCTCCAGAGAAAAATAACATAGAAATAAAAAGGTAGACTTGTACACAACACCTGTACGATAGTGACATGCCTTCCAATTTGCTCAGAACACACATTCCAATATGCTTAAAACACTTTCAAACTATAATTTTGTTTATTTTGATCAACAAAGCACACTGCAGATCTGTACGATGATCTTCAACAGTAAATTGCATCTTCACGATAGAAGCCAGAGTTTCAAGTTACATTATGAAATCATACGACATCCCAGAAGAATAATAGTTTCCAAAAATCTTTCAAACCTAAATATGCGTGGGCCTAACAAAGGAAAAGGCGCATTTAATTTTTTACATGCAAAGTAAATAATAAGGTAAAAGATTTTTATATGTTTAAAATCTTATTTTTAATTTTTGTAAAATCAGACTTTTGGTTATATTGAAAATTATCCCACTAAATTTCAATATTCATTGTAGTAGAGTTGGTCATATAGATTTTACAAGTATTTGTCCAAAGGGAGGTCAAGGGTTCAAAACCCATTCAAACTATCTTTTGATAAAATTTCATTTTGACCCTATTTTGTAGTGGAAAAGTTAAAATATCAGAGAAATAAGGGTGTAATAGGGGTTATAAGGCATAGTGCAATTTTTTTACAAATCTCAGAATCTTTGTAATCGGAATCCTTCTGGTGCATCAAGGCCAAACCGTGATAGCTTTCCTTATTTTGATATCATCATGGCCAAAATTTTGAGTTTAATCTCTAAAAATGGACGTTTAACACAGAAAAAGTATAAGGAATGGTCATGAATATGGAAAACCCACTTTTTTTTAATGATTTGTGGGAAATAACTTAAAAAGACACTATGCCACCCATTGAAGCTGCAAAATTGATTGAGTATCAAAAATGAGATAAGCGTGCCTTACTTTATTAAAATCATGTTCTACACAAGTGATTATTCATATTGAAGCTGTTAAAATTGGTGCATGAAATCCACGGAAAGCATAAAAATATTTGTATGACAAACAACTTATCTATAAAAAGATTGATCTCTTAATGTAATTGCTTAATAATAAGCTTAGCACTGAAGAAGATGTATCTGAATATCTCTCTTGCATGAAAACTACGAAATAAGAGTATTGTACTATAAGGGGTAAAATTGATGATGACATGTTGATTTCCATCACATTGAATGGCCTTAGTTACATATACACCAATTTTGTTGAAATGCTACAGCTTAGTGATGAGCTTAATGGGTGCCACATTTAACTTTATTTGTGAATTATTAACTCACAATGAGTGACAATTTGTAAAGAAGAAGAGTGTGCCTATTGAAGAGGCTCACTATACAAAGAACAAGTCTCATCATAGAGATCATCGCTATATACAATGATAGTTTTAGAATCATTATCTGAGACACTCTCCACATCGTTTTAGACGGTCTCCACAACATTCTCATTGGCACTCTCTAGGATCTTCAAAACAACACCATCACCATAGAAATTTTTCTCACTCTTTTGGTTTTTCCAGTGATTGCACTTCTTATAGATCTCTTCAACACAAGGGACCATATGTTTGAAATGTGATGGTATTGGACATCTTGCAAATGTATGTCCTTATCGACGACCCCGCTCTCCACATAAAAAGAAAGCTGAAGAAAATTATGTGGATCATTCTAGCAGCAAATATTTTATTTACTCCAGCTATTCTAGTTATTATAACACTTCCTTTAATTGGGAGGTGTCCTATATGGCCAAGGTATATGGTCCTAAAGGATCTAATAGCTTGTTTTGAGTGATCAGGGATTCACCCATCTTGTGTAAGCTACCATGCTCAAGACTGGGATATATTTTAGTAGAATTTTTTAGCTTGTGTTCAAGATTGCGGTTCTATTTTTAGCTTTCTATACCAAATATTCATGACATGGAGTAGACAAGATTGTTTGATTTTGTTTCTCTCATTGCACAGCTTCTCACCTCTCACTAGATAGAGGGAGAAGACATAGCATTGGTTGGTCTTCAATCAGTGGTCGATGACAGTACATGTTGACAAGAGTTGCTAGCACCTTCATTATTGAGCAAAGGTAGTCAACATTTGTTGGACATTAGTGAGATGTGCCATACACAGTATGAGTTGGTCAATTTGACGGGATTATGGGTTGAGCCTTATGTGGATTGATGTAGTTGGACATGGTTTGATTATGTTCTACTACAATATGGTATGATGATCATAGGAGATGAGTGGGCCTTGATAATGTTCATCAGCGTTTTTATGCCACAACTTGTAGGGTGAGCTTCTATATGGAGCGACATCAGTTTTGATCAGTACCAGGATGTACATTATCCCAGTTGTAGTTGCTTCAAATTTTCTGTGATGACTTTAGAGTCATTGCTCATGTTATTTTTTCTTTCATATCCCTTTGGATCAACATGGAGTTTTTTGGGTCATTTATGATCCAAAATAGTTTGTATTTATTTAATGTTTTTAGTTTTGTTTATTTAATTATTTTGGTTAGTTATCGGGTTAATTAAAACCCATTAGTTGCTTTCTTTGTAACCAACTTGAGCAAGTTTTTTAAAAGCTTGCGGATGTATTAAAATAATCTAAGTTGAACATTGAATATATTGCATGATTATTCCTCATGTCCCAAAGCTTAACACCTATTGCTCCCACATCGTACATCTTAAGCTTGAAAATGTGTGAGCATGGTGCTCTCACACTTAGGTTGAGTGGGAAACCCACTCTTTTGACCACGTCTAAAGGTATTGACATGCCTTTGCACCATGTGAGATGACTCTCACCTTCTAGTTCACTTGGTTGAAAAACTGGGTCAAAAAATGACCTCCTCCAAAAACCCTTCATTTCACTTTTGCACAAGCTCCAATGCCACTTGGGTCAACCTCCTCTGTCTATGTTATGTAATCAACTCTTCCATTCCCCCACTACTACACTACCCACTGAACAAATCATTCATTTGTCTTTTGCACTCTCATTTACCTTCCTCTACGTGTTATTACTCTTTATCTCTGCATAACCACTTTCTTTCCTCTATGCGGTGCCATTACGCATCTTCACACACTCTATCCCTTGTAACTACGCCTTACTATTGTGCACAACCAAATGAATTTAGTGTGCATCCTCTCTATTTATATATTGCAAAAAATTCATGTGCATATCCTCTCACTAACATATTCAATGGTCATCCTCTTGTGTACTTGTGTCCACGCCATGTTCTCTCACATTGTTATGTAAGCTTCTCTTTCCATTATTGCACAAGGTTATTCCTTGCCTTTTATTTCACATTGCTCTCCACTCATCCACTCTTTTCCCATTGCACAGACAAATAATTCCACCTCCAATAAGTCTATCTCTCCCCCACTTCATCATTGGAATCTGTGATTTCATGTCACTTATTTTTATTCTCTCTAACATGTTTTTGACCAACTCTTCCTCTATTGCTACACACCTCTCAACAACACATTCCAACACTTTTGTGATCATATGCATTTATTTCCTAAGTAAGAATTGGTCGCCTACTTCTTCTACTTCCCCTTCAACCCTTTCCCATTTAGCTCATAAGCCAAAGGTTTCACCGCAACTATGGGCATCGCAAACATTACGCATCCTCTCCACTGCCAACCCTAGAATGCTACTCGTGTCATTCTCTTTTGTTTCTATCATCACAACCTCAAACAACTCTACCACTTCTATTGTAAAAAATTATGATGTTGTCGCTTCAATTTGCATGATAACTTTAAAATTTTCATCCACCCATTCAATCTCTACATCCACTTTTGCGCTTCAACCACTAATTGCATCGAAGCAGTCAAACATCCACTCAATCAACTTTATCTCTTCTTCAAGTAATATGTGGTCTTCCTCTTCTCCCTGGTCAAATAAGGGATCTCCATAAACTATCATCACAACCAACTCATCTACATACTCATCATCTTCTAAAAATGGAAGATATCCTTCCTCAACATATATATTATGTGCACTCACTCGTATGTCTTCTACCTCCACCTCAATGTCTTTCAAAAGACATGTTATTTCTCCCTTCTCCACTAGAGCTTCCTCAATTTGTTCCAAGGTTCACTTGTTCTATGGAGCCTTCATTTTCTTCACCTTCAAAAAAAGTGTTGTGACACATATGTACTTCATTATTTTGCTTTAGCTTCCATCTTAGCTTGTAATGAAACCTATAGCCCAACCAATAGGGTTGTGTGCTCCCCTTCCATAGCTTACGCACTACTCTTATGCATGCCTAACCTATTATTGCACCTATTGAAATCCTATGCATGTTACCTAATTTTATAAACTCTCAATTATCTACCCACCCAATAATATGGAGAACATAACTCTTTATATCTATTTTTACACCACTTACAAACCTACATAGATCATACCTCAAGATCTATTGTTGCACCAGTCACAATCTTGCGCAGATCTCTCTTATGCTCTGCTTTTCCTCTACCCACCTTCACAAATAATGGAGAACACAAACCTCAATCTCTTAAACCAAATTTGTTTTCCTCCTCTAGTACCAAATGATGCAACTGCAGTTAGAGATATAAGTTAAGAGATGTACAACAAATTGACACAATAATAATATAAAGTTATTGCTTCAAAGAGAGATTACACAACATCATACCAATCACCAATGATACAACCTTAAAATGATCGAACACATAATCATAAACACAGGATAAAGGCTTACAAGCATCAACCCAACACCACAGTATGGTTCCAAATAAATCAATTCCACTAGTCCTTCTATGATATGCGCATAGAACTACTTGAAGTACGTCTTGAAACTACACCTTAGAATTTTTATCCCACCTAGAATTGAATGCCTTTTCAAATGATGAGCATGTGTTTATATAGATATATGATGCACCAAGATTGGTGAAAGGGCATGTGATGTGTTATGGTGCATCGATTAATGTTGTAATGCAACATGCTAATGTATTACTATCAGGACTTGTGTTCATTTAATTATTTTTAGTGGGTTGTTGATCATTAGTGCATTAAAAAAATAAAAAATTACCCCTTATCATCGTGAAGTGTCTAAATGACCAACATTAAGTTCTATAAGGTGCAAAAGAAGAATCTCAAGAACCAAGGTCTAAAAATAACTCTGTTGAAGCTGCAACTGACTGAAGCTAACACAAGAGAAAGACTTATTGCAGATCACCACAAATCATTTATAGTAAGACAAAAAAAAATTATGCAAATAACCCATGAATCACATTTATCCCTAAGCCAATGTATAAAGAAACTGAATATGCAACAAATCAAATAAGAATCTTGATGCTTGTAAACATACCATAGAACATTAAAACAAAAAATAGACTTCACCTCAATTTATTATTAGCTAACTACTCATGTTTTTGGTTAATACAAGATTACACATGAACCTAGGATGAAGAAAGAGTGGGGGAATTTCTTACCCCCTATGATGAAGAAAGAGGGAGGAAACCTCTTAGAGGCACTAAAGAAGCTTAGCATCAACTTAAACCATATTCCATGACCACCTAAGATGAATAATTGTGGAGTAAAATCCCTACCCCCTAAGATAAATAAAGAGGGAGGAAGAATCCTAGAGGCACTAAAGAAGCTTAGCATCAACTTAACCCTTATTCCTTGCCCCTTAGGAACCTAGGATAAAGACAAGGAGGAAGCCTCCTAAAGGCCTTAGAGAACCTTAGCATCAACTTAACCCTTATTACCTACATCCTAGGTTCCTCATAAATGCACTAGAGAAGTTTAGAATCATCTTAACTCATATTCCCTACCCACCTAAAATGAATAAATAGGGAGGGAATTCTCTACCCACTAGAATGAAGAAAGAGGGAGGAAGCCTCATAGAGGCACTAGAGAAACTTAGCATTAACTTAATCATTATTCCCTATCCCTAGGAAGCTAGGATGAAGAAAAAGGGAGGAAGCCTCCTAGGGTCACTAGATAATCTTAGCATCATCTTAACCCTTATTCCCTACTTGCTAGCTAGCCTATAGGAACCTAAGATGAAGAAAGAGGGAGGAAGCCTCCTAGAGGCACTAAAGAAGATTAACATCAACTTAAACCTTATTCCCTACCCCCTAGGAAGCTAGGATGAATAAAGAGGGAAGAATCTGTATAAAGGCACTAGAGAAGCTTAACATCAACTTAACCTTTATTCCTTACAATCTAGCTAGCCTCTAAGAACTTAGGATGAAGAAAGAGGGAGGAAGCCTCCTAGAGGTACTACAAAATCTCAACATCATCTTAATTGTTATTCCCTAACCCCTAGGAGCCTATTCAAAAATACTATTGATCTTGTCACTCAACTAAATTACACATTGACATAAGGCTCTCCTCTTTGTCCTTGATGAGAATATCACGTTGTAGGACCAATCCACATATTTGGAAGAGATCAACTTATTCAATGGTCACAAGCAAGAGTTGGCAATCGTGGAGTAGGGAATGCCCGATTCTCTAAGGGAATTTACTTCAATAGTCATTGCCACAAAGGACGCATCCAAATTATGATTGACCACTCGTACAATACTACGAAGATTTTTTGCATCAATGATAAAGTTCATATATTCAAATGAAGCCCATTGGGACATTTTTTCCCCATATTACTTTACTAGGGAGATTCAGATTTAGAGGAGTAAAACATAGCATTTGGTATCACAATTCCATCAGGTATGAACCTTTTTTGAACAAACCCATATGATAATTCCATTATCATCACCTGAGGGGGTCTTCAAGTAGTAAGAATAGATCTTTAGAGGAGCTTTTGCTCTTGCAAAATGGGCTAAATCAAAGTTCTTCTATTCTCTCCGCCAAATTCCTGATAATGTAAAGGATTCCAATAATCCCTTACCTTGGAGCCCCAAGATTGATGCAAGATAGCCTTGGCATTAGACAAGTAAACATTTTCTACTAAAGGAAGGTGATTATTCCAAGAATTTATCTATAAATATACTAATTCGCCATTTTGGATCTCCTACCTGTGAGGTACTATGTTATTAGGGATCAACATATGAGCATAAAATTCCTTATATGAGAACCCTTTGGAGGTTTGAGAGTCGTTAATATTCTATTTTGATTGTTTCAGTTCCCATACTTTGTTTGCAATAGGTAGCTCCATAAGGCATATGGGTTTTCATACATGTTCCAGATAAGTTTTTCTCACAAAGATTCATTTTGAAGTCTCAAATGCTTAATTCCTACTCCACCTACAAATTTGAGTTTATAGACTTCATCCCATTTTTAAAAGAATTTTTTTAGGAATCTTCACATCCTTGTTTTAACTATTTTTGGTTTAGGGGATAAATATTGCATGCAAAATAGTCTAAAATGAAGGCACAATAAAAATATATAATAATACAGTCATAAAAAATAATTACATTCGAAATATGCCTAAATATAAACTAAAAGTACAATGAAATAATGAGCAAGCAATGATATTGTGCTGAAATGGAAAGAGATGGAAACTAACACACATAGTCATTGTTTTGGGAATCAGAGATTGGAAATAAGATCTGAAAGTCATTTAAGATAAAACCCTACAATCTAAACTTGCATTATGAAAGGGAACATAATCACCAAGTCATCAATTGTTTTATGGACAAAATTAGTAGGTCATTGATTATGTACCTTTGTTGTCATCGATTATGCACCTAATCATCGATTATATACTTGTTATTTTTTTATTTTATGTTGTTTTTGGAAAGTGTGCAATATGATGATGAACAGAGTTGTGTCTTCACTTCATTGAATTGGTGACCAAATTGTCTTAATTAGATTCTTCTTCTCTTTGACCTAATTCACCACAGTGTGTTGTAAAAGAATGACAAGATGCAAGGTTACTTGGCTCAAGCAACCTCTTGAGGAATTATAGCTACATATCCTACAAGCTTGGAATTAGATCCAATTGAGTCCTTGTATGTGTCAATGTAATGCCAACCCAAGTGAGAGATATGGATTCACCTTCTCTCCATAGATAATCAAGTGAAACTACATTAGAATTCGCTTAGTTCTTATTTTATACACATATGTAGAAGGTCCTTGAAAATATGACATAAATAGAGAATTTGTAGTGTGCTTAAAGACTCAATTCCTCATGATACTTTTCTTGAAATACCCTTAGGAGGATTTGTATATATATATATATATGTATTAAGTTTAAATTATGAAACTATTGATGTGCAAGCCAACCAAGAAAAATAAGGAAAACAAAAAATCACGCATCCACACAATGAAAAGAGGAAGAAAGGGGTAGAAAGACCAACAAAGTAGAAAGGAACACGATCATCATATCATCAATTATATCCTAAAGGCAAAAAAATAGGAGATGAACAAAGGAAGAACATAGGAGGCCTCCGAGCAAAGATAAAATAGAGATGAGAGTAAAAATAAAGGAAGAGAAAAACACAGAACCACAAAGAGATGAAAGAGGAGGAAAACACATGAAAAATATGCCAACAAGACCTTAATTCTTAATAGCGATCCATATCCACACAGAAAGGTAACAAAATTGCAATAATAAGCCTTGTATCAAAATTAGGTGTCTACACTTGTTTTTGCTCTTCCAAAATGGGGCTATGTTGAGGTTCTTCTATTTTCTATGCCAAATACCTGATGATGTAAAATATTCCCAATACTCCATTACCTTGGAGCCCCAATATTAAAGCAAGATAGCTTTGTCATCATAGAATTGAGAATTTTATTCTAAAGGAAGGTGATTGTCCTAAGAGTCTATCTACAAATCTAGTGATTCTCCATTTTAGATCTCCTAGGTTAGGTGCTTTGTTATTAAGGATCAATAGACAAACATAAAACTCTGTATATGAGACCCCTTTGGAGGCTTGAGAGTTGTTAATATTCTGGTTTGATTGTTTAAGTCCACATACTTTGCTTGCAATAGGAAGCTCCACAAGGCATATGGGTTTTTATACATGTGCCAAATAAGTTTTTATCCTAGAGCTTCATTTTGAAGTCTCAAATTCTTAATTCATGCTCCAACTATGGATTTGGGCTTAAAGACTTCATTTGATTTTAATAAGGGTTTTTTTTGGAATCTTCACATCCTTGTTGTTTTAACTATTTTTTGGTTTAGGGGATAATTATTTTATGCACTATAATATAAAATGAAAGCACATTAAAAATATACAATAACATAGTTGCCAATAGTAATCAGATTTGAACAATGCCTAAAATAGAAACTAAAAGTATAATGAAACAATGAGTGATCAATGACAATGTACTGAAAAGGAAAGAGATCAAAACTGACATAGTCAATGTTATGGAAATTGGATACTAGAAACAGAATTTGAAATTTGTCTAAGAGGAAACCCTACAATCTAGACCTACACTATGAAAGGGGGCATAATCTCCAAGTCACCAATTTTATACTAGACATAATTGGCAGGTCACCGATTGTGTTCCTCTTTTACCAACAATTTTGTACCTGACCACTGATTTAGTACTCTATTTATTTTATGATTCTGCAAGGTTTTGGGCAAGTGTGCAATGTGATGATGAACAAGTTGTCTTAGCTTCGCTAAATTGGTGACTGAATTGTCTAAAATTAACGTATTTTTCTCTTTGACCTAATTCACCACAATGTGTTGCAAGAGTAATGACAAGATGCAAGGTTAGTTGGCTTTGGAACGCTATTGAGGAGTTGCAGCTACATAGCTTACATGCTTGAAATGAAAGCCAATGTAATCATTTTAATTGTAAGTGTAATCCCTACTGAAATGAGAGATAGGGCTTCACCTTCTCTCCCTAGATAATCAAGTGCAACTACATGAGAATTCACTTATTTCTTATTTTGATACAAGTATCCGTTAATTAACCTTTGAAGTTCCTTGAATATTTTTGAAGAGTAAAAATATATAATTTTTATGGTGCCTATGGCTCGATTTCTATTTCAATAATTTTCTTGAAATTCCTCTATGATGTTTTGTATATATAGACTTCTTAAGTTTAAATCATGAACTTATTAGCTTGCAAGCCGATCAAGAGAAAGGAAACTGACAATCCTAGGTTCACAAATCAAAAAGAGGAGAGGGGTAAAAGGGCCCACAAAACAAAAATGGGCACACCCGGTAGACCATCGATTCTATCCTATAGGTAGAAAAGATTAGAGATGAATAGAGGAAGAACACATGATGTCTCTAAGCAAAGACAAAACAAAGAGGAGAGATAAGACAGAATGAGGAGAACACAAGACCAAAAAGAGAGGAAAGAGGAGAAAAACACAAAAAATAAACCAATGAGCCCTTAATTATTACTAGTAATCCATATCGACAAAACAACATTATACACATTGCAATAATAAGCCTTGTACCAAAATTAGTTGTCTACATAATTATATTGATTTGGTTTGATACCCCTGTCAAAGCCCTTAGAACATACATGATATAAATTAGGAGGGTTGATAAGAAGGATTTAATTAAGGTGATTTTCCTAGCCAAGGTGCACCATTTTTCTTTCCAATAAGATAGTATTTAAACCAACATTAGAAGTTGTTGATACAATTTAGCCAAATAGACATTCTTCCAACACTTAAAAAATAGGAACTCCCATATATTTAATAGGGAGAGATCCAATTTTGAATTCTAAAATCTATGATAAGATTCTTTACAAAAGTGGAGTAACATTAAGAAATATGATATGAGATATATCTACATTAATAACTTGGAAAGAGGTTGATTTGTCCCTATTAAATCTGATTTTGATGGCTTGAGCTTCCCTTATGCAGGCTTCCCCCAAGAGGAAGGTATCATCCAAAAATTAAATGTTGGAAAATGAATTTTTAACTTATGAAGTAGATAACCCTTGAATAGTACCATGCAACCAAGCATTTTGACTATCATACCCAGAGCCTCTACTAGGTTAATGAATAAATACGGGGACAAAAGGTCTTCAATTAGTCCACGTGAACTACCCTACTTTTGGCTAGATGTCTTGGAGATGATTATTAAATACAAACATGGATAAGTCAACATAGGATATTAAAGTTTCTAAGATAAACCCCAAGTTTTCCTTTTCCAAAGAGGATGTTGTTAAATTTGTTGCATAAATGACAATTTTAACTTTTAAATTGTTTATCGTTTGTGAAAGCTCTTCCCATAAATTATTTTTAATGACAAGGTTATTGGGACCATAAATATTAAAGGTCGTGAAATCTATCAAAGATAGAACCTTGATACATTCCCAAAGGTGATCAATCCCTAAACATGTCACTGATATTTTTTTGGTTAGGATATTAGATTGGCCGATGATATATGAATCTAGCATAGGTTCAAAGATATGCAAATAAGCAACCTCAAGACTATCACACATGATTGCATGTGCATACCTGTGAAACATTAAAGCAATATAAATGCACAAATGTTTAGGGTAGAATGACTAGCAATATATTAAGCTCAAATGTGCGGGAGGGCCAAATATCCTCCTCACATGAAGAATACAATGCAAAATATGTTACAATTGATTAACATTCACCCATGCCCTCTAGCTTCCTATGTAGGTAAGTAAGGAGGTTTAGGATAGGAAAGAATCTCTATATTTTAGGTATATTAGCTCAAAATAGACAGACCTTATTTTAAGGATAACCACTAATGATATTCTTATTTATAATAACTTATAAATAATTTATGGATAAATTATGTGCACATAAGGTGTGCATTATCTATAAATAATATATTTACACGTGCATCTTATAAAATACAAGTGTATGTCATAATATACACTAACATTGTATGCCCTTAAGAAGGCCTACATGGCTCCAGCAGATGCTCCTAAGGCTCCTACAAAACTTGACCTCCATTATTTCTTGCTAACCCCTAAGACGTTTTTGGCTTCCTCAAGAGTCAATTTGGTCTCTTGTAGAAAGATGAGTTCAATGCCTTGCTCTTGCATTTGAAGGGTTATCAAGCATCCTTTATTAGGGGTGTTGATGCTCCTAACATTCCATGAGAGTAGCTTCATGGAGCCTTTGATGGGAGTTCCACTCAACCTATTTTAGATGCAAAAAAAAATCTAATGGATGTTTCTTACCTTCTTCAACCACTCCCAAAGTCAATTTTTTTTTTTTTTTCCCAGTCTCTCTTTTTCTGACTACACATTTTGTAGATTTTCTATGGCATTCTATTTGTAAGATTGCTAGTTCATCAATGGCATCCAATTCATAGTCAGAATCATTCTCCCAATATTCTATGGGGAATTGAGAAGGAAGGCTCACATGTTTACCTTTGACTAAGTTTTTCTTAATTTTTGGTGAGGTCTTGCAAATGATAATGACATGCTTTGAAATTATTTCTTCCAAAATATGAATGACTTCGTGTGGCTCCATTATTTCCACTACTTCCTTGAGCTGATACGTGGGAGTGCCCTTAACAAGTGAGGAATTACTAACATTGAACATTCTCTAATTTTATGATTCAATATTCTATATTATCACTTTCTCTAATCCTCTAAAAAACCTCAATGATCTAAAGTGATCAAGTTGTTAAAGTGCATAATTTTTCTAAGTGCTTAATTTGCTAAAGTTTTCAAAACTTACTTTTGTGATCTTTATTTTTCAAGTTCATTCTCTAAAGTTCACAAATTATTATCCCTCTCCCACCTATTGATTTTGGTTTATAAGACAAACAGAAAACACTCAATAAATATTCTCAGACAATGAATACACAGAATAATAATATTCTATTACACTCTCACATAAACAATCAACCAACTATATAAAAGCTCCCCATATAAAATTGTTGTTATTCACAACAATAATATACCACACAAATCTATTTACGTAATATTGTTTTAACTAACAATATTTACTTTATTACAAATTTAATAATGTGAACACACCCTAACATTCACTTTTTTGTGAACATTATTAACCCCGGTCTACACCCCCTTAATGTGAACATAGGAAAAACATCAATCTCATCTCTGCCCCTATATTCATGATTTGGTGATTTTCACAGGGCAATCGCAAACCTTAGTGATGGTTTTACATATGACTTACCAACAACCAAAATGGGATGGTTTTCAATTGGATTACCAACAACCACAAACATATGGTTTTGCAAGTGGCTTACCACAAGCCACATCACAATGTGCAATACAGTTGCTCTCTTCACGATCATATTTTTAGAGGAATTTTCAGTTCACTGATTACAAATGTGAACAGGTATACATCATTTGTTCTTATTCACATAAAACTAAAATTGAACACAACTAAAAATAAAATGCACCACTAAAACAAAAGTGGCCCCATCGTTAGTGGCTAACGAGAAGCTCTGAAACCTCCAGCGTCCATTACCTCCGTCCTCCAATTTTGGAAGTTGCTTACTCAACTGATATGTCATGAAGCTCAATTGAATGTCTTCTTTGATAATATAACCTTTCATACATATCTTTGACTCAGTATGTCGCATACAAGCGATAGTGCATCTTTTTACAGACTAATTTTTATTTTTTACATTTTTGGAAAATGACAACTCAACTATTGACTCAATGATTTTTAATATTCGACTTATTTTTTATTTTGACATCAAATCTAAATAACTGACTATGACAACTTTTTGACTTATAACAAATAAATACTTCGTTATATTGTCAAATATGACAAAGAATACAAAAAATAGACTTTTTACATATAAAATTATACCTACAAGAAATGGGCAAAAGACTAAACATATTTAAACATAAACCTAAATGACTCATTTCAAACTTAAATACT
The DNA here is from genome assembly GCA_037957365.1 of Torreya grandis. Classification (NCBI taxonomy): domain Eukaryota; kingdom Viridiplantae; phylum Streptophyta; class Pinopsida; order Cupressales; family Taxaceae; genus Torreya; species Torreya grandis. The sequence goes on along the minus strand of JARHVA010000996.1, from coordinate 1,368,730 downwards.
ATACAAAGACTCTAAACTATTTTGACCATCATACCAAATATTACATTGAACCTAAAAGAAAGACTTTTAAATACGGATTTAACCATATACAAAAATTAAATTGTTCAACACTTGAACTGAACCACTTGTATTCTCCGAGAGTTGAGGATGTGGAAGATCACAACATTGGCGAAATAGTTGTAGAGTAGATTATCAAGATCCACCATCCAATTATTGTTGTCAACAAAGAATATAAAGCTTATATGCTTGAACAACTGGCAGGGGATGACACACAATGATCACCTTCAAAGGGATCTCCAATGTAATGGAGAGAACCTATATGCCTTTATAAATCTACAAAAATTGAGCCGAAGGATGATAATGTTCAATAAAGGCTTCTATGATAGAACGTCAACATCCTTAAAATTGATATCAGATAAAATTGTATTCAGTAGCATCATCAATGTGATTACACATAGCTCTTGTAACTGTTCATAGCATTATTTTGATAGAGCTAACAAGTCACAACGTACAAACAAAGATCTTCACCCCTGATCATCATTCTATCTGAGAACAAGTAAAAAGTTGTAAAGATAAGAACTTCAGTGTTGATGCAAGTTATAGACTGATTGAATCCAATCCTAGATTGAAAACATAATCGATGCTAGTTGTATCTCGATGCAAATCAAGCATGCAAGAAGCAATGATTTAATCCAACGTAACAGCTTAGAGTTGTTTGTTTGAAGTCGTGTGCTAGCAACCTGTAGGTGAACTGTTGCCTTGAAATATGGATCTGAGAATAGTTGTAGAATAGTACATACCAGAACTGAATACCAATTTTATTATAAATGCTTAATCCATTGTCTACACATGTATAGAGGCAACCATGAATAGGATCAAAATGTCCTTTTTGCGATGTAAACCAGACCCATTTGCTACAAACTCTCACTATGATAAACCTTAAGCTAAGAAAACTAAAAAATTCTCTCACTTCGAGCTTACCATTATTTGGGGCAGTACAAGAGAGTTGCCCCTCCACAATTTAATAGACCATACTAAGACATAATCCCGCTCTGATACCAGATATTGATTCTGGAATATAAGCCAAACAGAAAAAATATTCTCAGACAATGAATACACAAAATAATAATCTTCTATTACACTCTTCTTCAATTGATTACAAATGATATATTACAAAGCTATATAGGAAATACATTTCCTATCCTCGGGATAGTGAGATCCCTACAATCTGTCACATAAAAAATCAACCAACAATATAAAAGCTCCCTATATAATATTGTTGCTATTCACAACAATAATGTACCACACAAACCTATTTATGTAATATTGTTTTAACTAATAATATTTACATTATTACAAACGTAATAATGTGAACACACCCTAACACCACTCCCTCTCCCTCTCCCTCTCTCATGAACTTATTATACCACAAGGGCATATTCACAACCATAAATCACAATTCAACAAATACCACAAATAAATTAATAGCAATAACTCAAAGATAAGATAAAAATAGAAGATCCATGCAACATAAATGAAATTATGAGTAGAATACTGAAATATAGAATTGTGTCACTTCAAGGGGGCAACCACCATAATCCTTACAATAAGTACTTAATATGTATTATGATGAATCAATGCTCAACACTACCTCCTATATATGCCATAATTAGGTTATGGTAACTCCATAATCCAATTAGGTTAACTACTCCCAATAATAAATATAGATATTATCAAATGATACGTCAAAGGTTGTGCATGCTATAAACTAGCAACATATGTCCTGATAGACCAAATAGGATAATGGCATAGCATGCCTCCCTTCAAACAAGTGTTATATTCAATGTTGACCAATTGTGAATGCTTCTGCATGAAATCTCCATCTTCCCATGTCGCATCTTCTCTAAGAGGATTATTCCATATGATAATATACTATGTGATCAACCAAGTTCATAGTCTCTTTGTCCATGTTGGATAATCACATTATGTTCCAAGATAATTCTTCCCTCTTCATCAAGCTCTGATATGTCTAGGTTGGAATATTTTGCCCAGTGACTTTCATCAATAGGAAACATGAAATACTAATGGAATTAAACAATGGCCTAGATATGGAATGTATGTCAAATTTTGAAATGTTGATAGGGTCATTTGTAAGAACAAATGACATGACAAGAAACTCATAATGGCCTTCATGTGTTAGGAATGTTGTTTTGTGGATGTCATCTTTCGTGATTTTGATTTGATGATACCAATATTTGAGAAATAGTTTTATAAGAAAACAACTTTGTCCAACTCATCTAGCAAATCATCAATTATCAAAATAGGAAACTTATCTTTCTTGGTGGACTTGTTTAGCTCTTTTTAATCCGAGCCCTTGTCCCAATTGTTATCTTTCTTACACATCATCACTAATGTAGAATAATAAGCACTATGACTATGTTGAATAATATGTGTCCAACATCTCTTGTACCATTCACTCAATCTTACTCTTTTTCACACATATGTACCCATTGTTTTGATTATTTGTGGTTTAGGGCTAAATAGCATATGTACAAAAAGTATAAACTAGGGCACAAGGTAGATCTAATTATAAAAATCTAAAATAGTAATTATAACTACCAAAGTGCACTAAAAATAGGAACAAATAAAACAATCAAATAACTAAAACAAGAAAGAACAATGAAAAGACAAAGAAGGCTAGAATCTGACACACTTTAAGTTTTGTTCTAAATTCTTGTATGTGGATCTAAGATATGTAGATGAATGTTGTTATGTGCAATTTGATTATCTAATTGCACTAAGTTAAATTCAATGTTGCAATGAATGTGTATGGATTAGATTCAACAACTTGTCAAATTTGTACATGTTTCTGCGAAATGTGTACCTGGTCATTGAATCCATCCTCTACTATATTTATGATTCTATAATTTTTAGGCAAGAGTGTTATTAGATAGCATGCAAGGTTGTGCAACTAATGTCCAAAATTGATGGGTAGAATGTGTTGAATCATCTATCTTTATCTCTTGACATAACCCTTGAAAATAGCAAAAAGACAAGTGTGTGCAAGGTTAGCTGACTCAGGAAACCTCTTGGGGAGTTGCAACTACTTATCCCTTATGCTCAAAATCAAAGTCAATGTAGTTCTCTTATACAAGTGAAGTGTAATTGAGAGAAAGGCTCCACCTTTTCTCCCCAGGTAAATCTAATGCAACTATATGAGCATTCACTAAATCCTCTTTTGTTACAAGTTGATAATGGAGTACGTCTTGAAGATGATGAAAGATCAATGCTAGCTCAATGTGCACACTCCATGGCAAGTGCAACAATAGATTTGATCAATGAATGGCTCAAACTCGAATGGAGGCCCCCTTTGTACTTCACCTGGTAAATGACTATGGATTGATTTGTATATATAGGGCTCTTGAGGACAAGATGCACAATGGCAACCACAAAAGAATGAAATAAGTGAAATCAAAGGCATAAAATCAAGCCAAGGTGGAAGGACCCATAAAAACACAAGGGATAAATTCAACGGACCACCAAATCTGTACGAGAAAAATTTGACAGGCCATCCAATCCAACCCATGCAAAATATATGCTTAGGACAAAGGAAAAATTCTTCAAAAAATGGACAATTAAGACTTGAAAGCTAATCACAGAAGAATCGAATACTATCAAGGCGAAACACAGCCAATGAGAGTGAAATGTGGCTTAAGTTGGCATAATGATAACAAAATATGCACAAGTGGACCAAATGTGCTAAAATAGGGAAAGACACATTGGAATAGGGTCTTGTACCTAAATTAGGTGTTTGCACTGTATGGTTTGATGTTGAGCAGTTGGATCCCTGTTACAAGTTGGAATGGTCATGATCTCTTTTAAATGGAAGTCCTTTTGGCATATCTCAAAATACTATGAAGTATTTTTCAATGATATCCTTAAGATCTTGTAGTTTTAAGCTTCTAGTAAACATATTTATGCCACAAATCCAACAAATCCTCTATTCAACAACTTTTGCATTTGATGAGAGCACACCATCTGTGAAACCTTCATTTGCAATCCCTACAATTCAAATGTCACCCTCAGAATGAAAGTGCATGAAGAGTTCCAAAAATTTCATCTCTATTGTACCCAAGGCAGGAATCCATTGGACTTTCCATGGGAATCTCAAACATAGGACTATTCAAAATGTAGTCTCTCATTACCAACTTAATATTCTGGCATTTTCCTGAACAACTAATTGTACCACAATCAATAATCATAACTCTAAATTCTAGACCTGGAAAAATAAAGCAACTCAACTGCACAACCAACTTCTTGTTGATGAAGCTGAGTATTCCCTGACTTGATTAACATTTTTCACTCTTTGCTTCTTAAAAATCCCACAACCTTGAAAGTTTGGGGGTACAAATCTTTGATAGTGCATGGCAATAGATGGTCAACTCTGGATCCCCTTGTGCTTCATCTAGTTCCTCTTCCATTTTAATGTATTTTTCTTCATTCTCTTCAATTTATCCTTTATGTATAATAGTTTATTCTCTAATGTACTAGTTTATTCTCTAATGTACTTTTTAATCATAATTAAAGCATAACCCTTTTATGTTTTATATCTTCATTTTTTCGAGGCATTAATCTAGTTGGTTGAGGAAAGGACTGTGTCAGGGTGCTACGATCTCTTATTCTAGTAAGTTTTTGTCTCCTAGTGGTGAAAACCTTTTCCTCTACTCTTTGTGCTCTAGTAATAGACTCAAATAATAAAGCGGATCAAACAAGCATACCTCAAGATGAATGTGATCCTTTGACCCGCCATAAATAGGGCATACAAGTTTTCCTCTGAAACGTTCTACACTCTCAAGGATAGGGTCAGAATTTTTTTAATATAATCCTTGATTGTACCAATTTTTTGTAGCTTAGACAATTGGCTAAAGAAGGTACCACTAGACTGTTACTATTGTGTGCAGTCATCTCCTTCATAAAAATAGACCAAGTGACCATGCATTTCTTCTTTTTCTTTCGATCAAAGAGCCAACGATCAATACCAAATGACTTGATCTAGTTCCAAATATAAGGATGTTATTGCAACTTTCTCTGAGCATGGAACTTGATGTAGATATTTAAAAAAATTCTATTTGGATGATCCAATTGAGCAGGTCCTTGCCATCAAACTTAAGCATTTCCAACTTCGACATTAGTGTTGAGGCCCAAAAGTAGCATTGGTCATGGGAAGATGTGGCCCTTTGTTTGAATTGAGAATGGGTTGATCCCCTTATCCTTTAGCAATGGTAGAATCACTTATTTACAAAGTCTGGGCCGCTGAATTATCTTTTGTAATACAACCAAATTGTTAATAGAAGTTGTGAACTTGATCAAATTTACACAGGTAGTTGCCATGGTTAAGTCAATTTGATCTATATCCTCTTTCTTAGCCATCTCTTTTAGTTCCTAATTGGTAGCCATGGTAGCGATGACTTCTTTTAGATCAATGATATTCTTATGTGAAGTCATATTGCTCTCCATTGCTCGCATACTTGCTTCGAGTTGGATCAAACTAACCTCCAAATTAGGTGCACAATCATTGTGTGTCCCACTTGATGTGGTCTCTTGATTTGTGTCTTGTTTATTAAGAGTTTTCCCTGGTGTGATTGTATTCTTGCCCTCGCCTCTATTTCGCAACCCTGCCATGTTGTGGTTTGACTAGAAGTCCAAAAAAGGGATATAAAGTGCCTATACAATTGCGACCACCTTAATGAGATGAATCCAATTTCTATTATCTTTCTCAAGGGTGAAAAAACAACTAAATCTCAAAACATTGCCAAAACTTAGGCTTACCAGAGACCTAAACCATTGTGATTGCCTCAAAAATACGAATCTAGTCATTGCTATATTGATCAAGGCTGGAAAACTTCTAGATTTCCCAATACAAATGAAAACCCAAAATTCCCCCTAAATCAAAAGTTTTTGATTTTGACTCTCAAAAAGAACCAAACATAAAAAGTGACGCTAATTCCATGCCGAACAAAGACAAACCTAAGAAATTAGAAAAGAAAATTACAAGAAAAAGAACTAATTTATTGAAAATATCGATTTTCGTTTCTCTAAAGCTTTGATGTGTCGTAGAAAAAAAATGCAAGAAAAAGAACTTATTTATTGAAAATACCGATTTTCGTTTCTTCAAAGCCGCAATGTGTTGTAGAAAATTTTGCCCAAATCAAAGATTCAATACCACTTGTAATGTACTAACTATATCATAAGAGAAATTTTTCAACAATGGATTGCAATTCAACAAATTGCATGAATAAATTAACAACAATAACTCACGGATAAGTGCAGGATAGAGTAAATATGTGCACTATAAATGAAATGAAGAGCAAAATACTTAAATTCAAATTGAGCCACTTCAAGGGGGAGCCCTACACAATCCTTACAATAAGAATTAAATTTGTAATATGATGATTCAATACTCAACACGACCTCCTATATATACCATAGTTATGTTATGGGAACTCTATAATCCAATTAGGCCTACTTCTACCAATAAGAAATATAGTGATTATCAAATGACAAGTCAAAGGTTGTGTGCACCGTATGTCAACCACACATCCCGATAGATCAAATAGGCTAAGGGTGTAGCAGTCCTTCCCTCTATCCTCACTTCCTCTCTTTCTCCCTCCCTCTCTCTTTCTCTCTACAGTTTCTTTTGTCACTCTGGGCCTAAAAGGTGTTGGGGTACGTGTTATATGATTGTTCATAAGACTTAGTTAGACCGATTCCATTTAAGGGGATAAACCTGAATTTAAATTGCTAGGCAATGGTTGTAGGTTCCCTAAATTTCTCCCCTTCATCTTAATTCCTTGCCTTCATTTGAGTTGCAATGAGAAATTTTCAATTTTGTGAGATGCTTTGTGGTGAGAGACAGCTAGGACACATGAAGATATTTTTTTCTTTCATATATGGTTATGTACATTTCAAGATATGGATTGAGATTTGTGTAGTTAACTATTTATCCATTCTTCTTGCGACTCAAGTTTGTACTATTATTGCGTGAGTTTCTTCCTACTATTATCATAAGGACTTATTAGTTTTAAACAAAAAGGAAAAAAAACTTCGATTTTTATCACACTTATACCACTATCCAAGTTTTTATTGAGCCTTGTCAAGGTATGTTTGAGATTTGGTTGATAGGTCTATTATAAGCAAGTCTTGGATATCACCATCACAAAAATACAAAATCCTCAAATTTTCCAAAACATAACAAAAAAAGGTTTTTGGCTGGTAAAATATTGAAAAAGCTCAAGTCTGAAGGGATAAATAACAAAAATTATAATAATGTTTTTGTAGGACTTGTTAAGTAGTAGTTATTGCAACAAATCCAACTAACATGTACCACACTAACTCCTCCTTCATTGATCTTCTCTTCCCCAATTGTTGGGTTGAATGGGAAATATGGCAACGACCATGTAAGAAATGTCCTTACCCTACCAAAGAGGTGGTGCCTAACTTGACTAATAAAATGTGGCAGTTACAAACCCATAGAGCAAAAACGGATACCTGATAGTAGTAGAGTTCAATCGTTGTTTGGATTTTGAAACCTCTATGAATCAGAGTTTCATGGCAATTTCTCCCTCGAATTGTATTGAACACTTTATGGCCTCTTATCAGTGTAATTTCTATTTTTTTCCAACTCAAGTTGGTGAAGTAAATACTACTCAAGGGTTAGCACCTTTGCATGGACTTTTTTTCAGGTCTGTGACCCCTAGCCCTAGGCATTACTAGTAAAATAAATAATTTGAGTTCAAAGGCTTAACAAGATTTAGCAACACTCCAAGTTCGCAACATTATTTCCTAAACTTTGGATATAAAGATAATCAACATCCATATCTTGGGCTTCCAATATACTTTCTTGTTCAATGTTATTTATCATCTTTGTTAAGAGAGCATCGATGATCAATTTTACTTTACCTTCAATCCGATTTTTTTTATTTCATCCCTTTGCCACCCTTAGTCCTAAGCTTCTACTTCGATTTTGGTATCAAGTACAAGAAGATGGGTTGACCTTTGTCATCCTTTTGATTACTACTCCTCCTGCAAATCTTGAGTTTCCTTTATATGTGCCTTTAGAGTTTAATTTCTTCCAACCCAACGTCCCTCTAAGTTTTTTCAAGTCCATTCCAACACGACCCGTTATCACAGATTATTAGTTTAAATTACATACATTTTATTTTTTAAGTGATATTTTCAATTTTAAGAAAATTATAATTGGTGAATCTGACTTTTGGGCATTTATTCATTAAAAATGCCATTTGCATTTACTATTGTTGGTTTTAGCCCCAATTCCTTTGGGTTGGGAGATGGTTTTTTTTCATTTTTCTACACCTATAATTTCTTTTTTCCCCATTCACTCCATTTATGAGGGAAAAAATCGAGCTTTCTTGTGTATTATTGAAAGCAATTTTATTTGCTATTGTTTTAGAGTGGTTCTCCGCTGGAGTTGTGTTTTTGTGGGGGGGAACTAGGCCCCTGTTGTATCCTAACACCGGTTTGGAGCTCTGGTCTTTATATAAACTTCCCCCTAAAGAAAATTGACAGGATACTATTATTTTTGATGAAATAGAGCTTATAATGATTATTTGCCTTGAAATGGGGAATTATGACCTAAGGCCATTAAAACATGAATTACTGTAGCACCCTCGGAGGGTGCAACATGCCAAGAGCTCGTAAGAAATCTCACTGGCACAAGATATCGTTAAAGATAATATATTTATAGAAGCAGAGGGTGAAGATCAAGTTTGGGAGATCAGAACTTACAATAACCTCAAAGAAACCAAGGAAATACAAGTTATATTCCCTGGAGTTACCACCTCCCTTTGTATAACAGAATAAAAATAAGGTTAAATTTTTATCTATGGAGTAGATATTCTTATAATCTCTCCACGGGAAAACCTTGTACTGGTCTGAGTGTTGAAGCAAGATCTCGAAGCTGCTTCACCTCCTCTTCTGTTAAGGTCCACCCAAGAGCTCCACCAAAATCTTGAGCCTGGAAAGGCATCCATATTTCAAAATCTATTATTGTTTCATTCTTTAAGGAAAATGGCCAGAAGTGAACTGTATAATAAGAGGAAACCCTTTATGGGCACCAAATTTTCAAAATAGAAGTGCCTGTGAAAAACCTGCTCTGCTGTTTTGGCTCCTGGAATGGGCACCACATTCCCCTGGGCTATTAGCCAATTAAGTGCAACCTGCATGACATACAAGTTTAGCAATTAAAATAGTTCAGGCTGACTCTTCATATTATCATTCCTAGACCCGGTCTCAGTATATGCCAAGCTGACTCGGAATTGGCAAAGAGCTCAGCTACTCCAAGTGAGGTCTTTGACCTGCAAATGAGTATTTTTTGTCTTCAAAATTTATGTGGCCACTCAGATTTGGGAGCCTTATGACTTACTAGGAGAATCTCACAGCTATGCTTCATGTAGTATTATTATACATATGACAGAACTAATTGAAGAAGTAGAATATGTGGCATTCAAACTGAACCACATTCACAGTGCAAGTTTTCTTTGATGTGTTTGCGCCAATGGGTTGCAATTTGCATGCCAAATATTCTACTTGACTAATGATCACATCTTCTGCTGAAGCTGCACCAAGTAAACTTTCAGTGAACCAGAAATGTCGAGGGAGGGGATTTTAAATAACAGCAGTCTGTTGCGCATCTTATACTGAGGGTTAAGATGCACTGTAAAACAAGATGACGAGAAGAAACCTCGCTTAAACAATTGACTGGATGTAGCTAATACAAAACCTGAATTGAGGTCTTGCCGTATTTTCCGCCAATTGTTTTGAGTTGGTCCAGAAGAGGTTTGACCTGTGAATGAGTAACAGAATTAACAAATCAGTTACAAATTGAAGGATAAACAGGATTTTTAAAACTGTTTCTAAAATAAAAACAAAATTAATTTCTAAAAAAAATTACCCTCGTAAGGAAATCCTTGTTGTAAATTTGACCACGCGGACCACTTGGAGGATTCTCGGGTGTATACTTTCCACTCAAAACCCCTGACAATACATAAAGACACTGTTACAAAAATAGCATAAATGGAAGTGTCTCATAAGTATTTACAGTGAAATGATGATATTTCCATGCAACTAAACATTAGCTACAAACAAGGAGACAAATGCTACATGAGAATCTCAACATTTTTGTTAATTAGTTTCTACTGTTTTAGTTTTAAGCCTGGTTTCTTCACATTGTAATAATGAATAAATTTCTTCTGGATCATCTGCAAGCAACGTTCTGTTGACTTTTTTAATACCTAGATAAAAGCAGCCTTTGCAGTCCAAAGCATAATATGCACAAAAGAGGACTTCAATATGACCAGCCTATACCTTCCTTGGTCGGTCTTTCATTCTATCCTCATACTATAGACACATAATTTTGGTACAAGACCATTTTCCATTGCATGTTTGTTACGTTTTATCACACTTGGTCCACATGCACACATTTGATTCTTTTGAATACACTTTCCCCTTGTGTTGGACCCCATATTGTCTCCCATTGACTTAGGTTCCCCTTCCAACTTGACTTTTGTTCGCTCGGGGTCAATGATAATACCTCCATTCAATCCGGATTGTTTGAAAACTTACAGATCAACTATTTATTAGCCTTTATATGACCCTGAATTCTTCCAGAATGTTCAAAACATTGTTTTAGGGTCTTTGCCTAGGTCATAGTCGGCTCATGTAGATGTCCCCCTGACTTGTGGGTCCTTTGTGCCTTGCTTGTCGCCTTTTACTATCCTCCAGGGTTAGCCTACGTGTATACGTGCCCTTGTGAATCCTATTATACAAATCTACCCCTAGTCATTCCATCATCGATCCCTATTGCCCGCATCTCTTACAAGCCAAATATTTCATTCATGCCTAGGATTGGGGGTCCAATGAAGGACAATCTATTCTTTGCAGCCTACCACTCAAACACACACTAGACATGAGACAAAAACCAAAACGCACGCTTTTATTGATATTGAGGAAGTACAAAGATAACATGCACTCACTCACTTTCCCTATGACTACAATACAAGGGAAGAATACTACACAATCCCTATTTGGACTGAACATTGATCCATACTCCTCTAAGCTTCCTCCTCAAGCACATACACTCTCTTGGAAGATCTCCTTCAACTTCAGTCTGCCTACTCCAAAGTCGTCCCTCCTCTTTTGTGTCTCATGGTTTGACTCTTGGAATTCTCAATTCATTTTGAAAATGCTCCAAATGAGCACTTGAGTCATTCTGGGCCATTACCGGGCAAGGTTAACCACCACAGGGGAAATCGTGGCTTCCTACAAAGTGACGGTTACATAACCTTTGCAATAGTTTTGTCACAAGACAAAGAGCACTATGTCTCACAACTTGAAACCACTCCTCCCAAAACCCTGTTGAAGTGTGATTGAATATGGTGGATGTCTTCGACTGTTGAAAACCCACAACACAAAGGATATCTTTTTGGGCAATGCAAGATTACTTGACTAACTGGATGCTCGCGCATAAGACACCTAGGGTAAGAGTTTGTGAGCATAGTGCTCACATATTTGGGCTAGGTGGTAGAACCACCCTTTTGACTTCCAACGAAAAGCCACGACGCACCCTCCACAATGTGATGCAGTGCCATCTTTTTCCAGCCAAGTTGCTGGACTGCAAACTGTCCTCTAACAATCTCATTCCATGTTATCTCATCCCAACCCTCTCAAACATTGGGCTGATCTGCCCCACCACATCTCTGCACTTCCCCCATCCACTCTACCGCACACATCTAAGTTGACATCAATCTTGGCTGCTCCATTTTCCTCTCAACTACTATAGAAAACTCTTCAATCTCACTTGTCTCCACCTTGAAGAATAGAGAATCTCCTACCACTTTTTCCAACAACACATGCTCATCAACATACCTCACAAGATGATTCTTGTGCTCATCCTCATCCTCTTCTCCCATCAAGGGATTTAGGATGTACCTGCACCCATACTTCTTAACACTAACCATGTTAGCTCTCCCTATCTTCTCCTTCATCCAACCACTCCGGTGCTACTCATTGTCACCTCTTCATTTTCTACATCACTCACATCATCCCTTGAGTTGAATCCCCTTCTTCTATCCTCTTCAATAGCAAGGAATCTTGTCTACATAACTCTTAACATCTCTACAATCTCATCCAAACTTTTTGCCCTATTGGTAACGACTGCACCAACACTTCCCACCTTTCTTGAAGGCATCTAGACATTCCCTCAAATATTTGTTCTCTACCCACATACACAAGATGGAAAACACCTCTATCCCACTGTTCATTCAATGGAGGACATACACTCTTTCATTTATCCCAAAGTTGTTACCTTGTTCTGATACTACTTGATGCAGTCAAGGATAGGAGGTCCAATGAAGGACGGCCTATTCCTTGCAGCCTACCACTCAAACACACACTTAGACATGAGATTGAAACCAAAATACACACTTTTATCGATTTTGATAAAGAACAGAGATTGCACACACTTACTTGCTCTCCCTATGAATACAATACAAGGGAAGAATGCAAGAGTAGAGATTAGTGTTCAATCCCTATCTAGATTGAACACTAATCTCTACTCCTCTATGCTTCCTCCTCAAGCACCTACACTCTCTTGGAAGATCAACTTTAGTCTACGTGCCCCAAGGTCATCCCTCATCTTTTGTGTCCCATGGTGCGACTCTTAGGATTCTCATTCATCTTGAGAACGCTCCAAATAAGCACTTGAGTCATTTTGGGCCATTACTAGGCGAGGTTAACTACCACGGACAAAATCCCTGCTTGCTGCAGAGTGGCAGTTTCAACCACCGTACCTACCAGTTAATATAGGTATGCATTAACCGATGGTTTTCTCATGAGATAAAGCATTATGTCTCATGCCCTGAAATTGCTCCTCCTAGATACCCGCTAAGTGTGATTGAGTCTATGGTGGATGTCTTTGCCTATCGAAAGCCCACAACACAAAAGATATCTTTTTGGGCAATGCAAGATTGTTTGACTAACCGGATGCTCTTGCATAACTAATGTCTTATCAAGATGTCATCATATTTTATCAACAAATCTACACATTGATTCAATTTTGCCCTTATCTACTTTGTTCCAACACATCTTGTACCAAGAAAAGGTCATTGTGAAGCATATAATTGCATTTGATTGTCTAGGAAGAGGAGATGAAACCCTTTCACTCATTTTGGGTTGGGAACACTCACAAGCACTAGAACTACATTGAGCCCTAATTCCATGTGTGTGGGATATGTCACGGCAACTCCTTAAAAGGTTCCCCAAGCCAACTATACATATTTTCTATAGCTGCAACATTATGGAAAATTAGGTCTAATTCAAAAAAGAAGAAAAATTGAAAATTCTACAAATCGAAGCCAATATCACTAGTTACCAAATTTGGTAAGATCTGCACAAAATTCGGCCAGATCTGGATTTTTCAGCTGGCCCAAACAAGTTCGGTCCGGGTCAGCCCCTTTTTTTCAAAAAGAATATTATTATTATTATTATTATTCAATAAAGTTTTTTGCAGAAAAACGCCTAACAACCATAAATATTATATAATATTAACATTATATATTAAGTCATTAATGTTTTTCATTATATTTGTCAAATTTTCACAATAAAACTACTCTCTCTCTATCACACACGCGCACGCACACACACATTCCAGACTGAAATTTTCAGAAATTTTTCAAGCATTCCATATTTTCGGGTTTTTTTCCCTCCTGAATGGATCTGGATTTTCAGTCTTGGTTACTATGCAATCTATTAATTGTCATATGTCTGCAAAGAGACCCTGAAAGTTACAGAAACTGAAACTGGGTGGAGGGCAAAATCCACAGTACAGGGTCTGAATCGGCCAACCACCAATCCTGACCCTTTTCTAAAAGTTCCTTGTTTACAAAATGGTTTATGGGTTTTGTCATCTTGCTAATTGGACTTGTTTTTTGTTTATCCTACGAAAATACACAAATCAGTCAGAAATCAGTTAGTTTTCTATCAACCTCTTTAATTAAGTTTCAAATAATCAAATATAGATTTTAGCACATGTCAGATCTATATTCATTGAGGTATTTACTACATTTACGTAGATTTATATTGTTTGATAGTTTTAATGTGTTGTGCATAGTGTAATTATCATTGTGTGCAAAATAGTTAAAACGCATACATGCATAGCTTAGTTGTCACTATTTTGAAAACCAATGTTAATAGCCATTGCAAATGATCACAGAGAAAATTCACTGTAAATCGATCAATGAATGTCAAGGAAAACAACAGAGTGCGGAAAAGAAGGAGCATTCAAAATAATTAAGGCAACACAAATTGTGAGGAAAACTCAAGCATATAGCCATAGAGTTACTATAATGCATCATATCATAGAGAACACTTTCGATACTAAATTTGTGTGCAAAATAGGAGAAATAGATACATTAATCGTCCTCCTATTTATAGACAAGGATTCATACTATTTAAAATAATCCCACCTTTTAAAGTAGCTATTAATAAATATAAATAAAAAATATTTAAATTATTTTTAAATTTATAATATAGAATAATTTTTAAGTCTATTATATCAAGATGATAACAATTTATTAAATAATAAAACAAAGAATATAAATATATACCATTTTTATAAAAATTATGCTATTTTTTTTATAATAGAAAATATTTTTTAAAATCTATTATACTAAGATAATAATAACTTGATAAAGTAATTTAAAAAATAGTTGTTATTTAATTATAGTTTTGTTTTAAAAGGGAAAAGTGTGTTTTTTATAACTTGTAATTTATCTTTTCTATAAGATATCTTTTGATCAATACGGGACATCCTGGGCGCTTTTGGCACCTAAGGATGATGAGGAAACATCGTATCCACACATCTGTACAAAGGTTTTTTCACTGGGACGTCCCCAGGATATCTCTGGAAGTCTGAGGATGTCCTGGTTTTTCATAACCTACAGAGGACGTGTGGGACGTCCAGGTTGTCACCAGAACTGCCAAGAGATGCCCTGAGGATGTCCTCTGTGGCAACTTAAATTTTGTCTTCAGAAAAACGCATCTGTACGAAGGTTTTTTCACTGGGACGTCTCCAGGATATCTCTGCAAGTCTGAGGATGTCCTGGTTTTTCATAACCTACAAAGGACGTGTGGGACATCCAGGTTGTCGCCAGAACTGTCAAGGGGCGTCCTCTGTGGCAACTTAAATTTTGTCTTCAGAAAAAACAGTTTTGATTTGTTAAATAACTAAGAATTACAATATCAGAGTAAAATAGTTTCTAATTGAGTGATATGCTTCAAGATGGATATCTGAAGCCTAGAATACCAATTTATTTTCAAAACACAAACATTTCATGTCTTAACTGTTAATGAAACTATAGTTACTACAGCACCACATTATACATAGACCATGGTCAAACAACTATTAATGTCAATTTTAGGCAAGAACACATACTCTTTTGATGGATTGATACAAGTATATACGTTTCAATGGGGACTTGAAGCTAGAAAGCCAATTTATATCTGATGTAATACAGCAGTGTAAATTGGTCAGGATGTAGTAATAAAAGTTTAACATTACAGACTATTACACATTGACCTCTTAGTCATGTCAAAATATAGCTTTGAATTAGCAAAGGCTTTTCTGGGATGCTTAAGACCCTAAAGTTATCTCAATTACATGACATGCTTAAAGACCCTACAGTTCTCAATTACGAGAAGTTTTCTTGCTCTTAACATGTCTCAATCCCTTAGTTCTATCACTATGTATATCCCTTATTTCTGTGTGTATGAATTTAGTGTTTGAATTAGTGCAGCAGTTCAACTAGAGATTGAATTAGTGCAGTAGTTCAACTACAAGTGAGACCATCACAAATTGAGATAAACTTTCTTATTGACTTAACTTTAGCCTGGACTAAAATAGGGCATGTTTGTCATGTTCATAATACTGCTAAGCAGATGAGGATTGGAGTAGACTGTTTTCCAGCTGGCAACATTACATCTATTTGACAGGCAATAGGATGTCCAACATATGCCCAAACGCTTCTGAGAAGATTAAATTTAGGCAATCAACGCTTCCTTGTTGGCAATAACACATATATCTAGTTGATTAGAAAGTTATCCTGCCATATTTAAACTACTACTTTCTACAATGACATATAATGGAAGGCCTATCTCAAAGAGGTCTGTAGTAAGGATTTTATGTACAAGCATCATACAATTCATCATCACCAAAGGACTTTTGTAAGGGAGCCTAGTAGGACACTCATCTTTATCCCAACATGTCAACAAGAATTCAACTTCCATTCATGTTTTATATTAAGTAAAAGTTTTACTGTCAAAATACATTGATCTGATTATAGAAAATTGGTGCTAGTTTGTTAATAATCAATCCAGTAGGTTTTCCTAATGCATATATGATCTAAGTAACCAAGTAGCAGAACAACCTCAACTATCCAAATAGAGAAATAAAACCTATTCCACAAGGGTCTCCTAAGTAAACAAGTAGAAGAACAACCTCAACTATCCAAACAGAAAAATGGAAGTTTAAACCTGTTGCTCAAGGGTCTCAAGGAGTAACCAAACACCATGGTCAATCTTTAATTTTGGATGAAGATGTAAGACTGGTACTCCCACCAGACAAACCCCATTTCATTATCTCAAAACTTACTAAAAATGAAAAGGGTTAAGTTACACATACTTGCTAAAGTTGTATCCAAAAAGTGTATCAAGTAAACCTAAGGAATCATCTTTCACCCTTAGCATTGACTTCTTGAAGTTTTAAAAATGGAGAAGAATTAACCACCAACCAATACTTTTACAGAAGCATCCATAATGCTAAACAAGATATCCTAAGAAGATTATTCTGATTTTTAGTTTATTTGTATATCTTAAATATTTATATATTATTTTAATTAGCCGTCCCCCTGCCATCCCCAACATTTTGGATTTATTTTGCCATCTTAGAAACCGCATCCCACCATCCCGGAGTCTTAGGTAACTATGGAACAAACCCAAACCCCTACCAGTGAATTTTTTGGGCTCACAATAAACTCAACCTAAGATCTTCCCTCTTCATTTTTTGCAGTACAAGAAGACCCCTCCATACAGGCTTTAGGTTAAATGTGTTCATGTCATGGGAAAATCCAAGTTTTACTAAATACCCAAGCATACTATTGATGATATTGGCCACAAAAGACACCCAAGGCTACGGTCCTATTGTCTGAAAAACAGTGAATCAAATTAGATGGGTTTTGGGTTTAAAAGTATGAACTTTTCAGTCATGGTTTGAATTGCTCTTACAATGACCATTACAAGAGTTGGTAGCAACCACTTCATAACTAATCACTAGTTTGTCGTATATAGTGTTGTGTGGAACAGTACTGACATTGTTGGAGTAGTGCAGCATCACAGAAGAGGAGCTAGGACTCTGTTGTATGCACACATATGTCTAGGATGGCGTTGAAGCTGCTATTGAAGGCAACACATGCCACAAAGCAACACCATGACATCGCAAGTCAATCAAAGGCTCAGATCCTCTTGCATTAGTCGCCCCTCCTTGAAGAGCAATGATCCCCATTGTGTGCAGTTGTTTTACAAGATGTGGAAAGAGGTTGGCAACCTACATCTCTATAATTCATTTTCCTGGGGAAGGTGCTTGACCTGCTTTGATGCTCTGAAAGAGAGGGATCTTTGTAATGTGTCCATTTGACCCTTGCATCAATTACTTGATTTGAATCTGTTGATGCCTTGCAGTCAAGATTGATCTATGCTTGATGAAATGTCTCTGCAACATTTGAAGTATACAGCAAAGGTGGAAAATAATGGCGCAAGAGTTTTTTATTCAAGACTGGATGCAAGCTAAGGTAGGAAGGGAGATTAAGCTTGAAAGCATTATCTCTTGCTTGTTTGGTGATGGTGTAGAGCCCATAGTGAAGTGGACAAAACTTGTGGTAAGGTGTTGTCAGTATTCCTATGCAAATGAAGCCATACTCAACCACCAACCTAAAAGGCTTGTAGTCTTCGATACTGATCATGCCATTGCTTGTACTTAGCATTCACTTGTTGCATGATGGTTTGCACTCGTTGAGTGTGTTGTTTGTGCTCAATAAACTTAACAGCTTTGTCAACTTCCTTTTGAGCTGAAGGAGTTGCTACTGTTGATGGCAGTCATATAGGATAAACTACGTCAATGGGTGCCAAAGGGTAGAAACCCAAGTAGACCTGGAAAGGGTTGTGTGCAGTATAGTTGTGCTAATCTATGTTGTTGTTTTGTTGAATGAAAGGTGGGCTTTCATCTTGCTTCTTTGAATTGTACATTCTAAGAAGATGCACGATCATCTTGTTTGCCACTTCCGTCTGTCCATCAATCTAAGGAATGTGATAGACTTGTTCAACTTTGTGTCTAACATAGACCAAAGTGATTTCCATAAATTGCTCAAAAATCCAAAGTGATTTACATAAATTGCTCAAGAATCTTGTATCCCTATCAAAGATGATAGTTTCTGGTATCCCAGAGTGGATCTAGACATGCTGAAAATACATTTGAGATGTTTCTAAAGCTGAGATTGCTTTCTTACAAGGTATAAGAATTGCCATATTTAAGAATCTATCAACTACAACATAAACACAATCATTACCATACTTGGTAATAGGGTAGCTTGAAAGAAAATCAATGGAAATAGATTTCCATGGTTTCATTGAAACCAACAAAAGTGCATACAACTACATATCTTGCTTCTTGTTGACCGGGCTAGCAGTTGCACATGTGATACAAGACCTGATGTATTTGACAACATTTGCCTTGAGGTGTGGCCAAAAGAAATACTTTTGTAACACTGCAAAGGTCTTTTCAACTCCAAAGTGTCTAGCAACCTTGCTAAAATGAGCTACCCACATTAGTTTTTGTCACGCTACCTTGTGCAGTACACACAAGTGCCCAAAGATGATATGGGAGCCCATCCTGCAAGTGGATTTGAAACTAAAGTGCTGCAATGCTTGAAAGGTTTCTGCAAAGTTTGTATCAGATGGATACGATTTTGACCAAGTGTTTACTTCGTGTCCACATGCGTCAAGCACATTGAGAAGAGATTGAACCGAAGGTTGGCTCAAACAATCTACTATTGGATTGGCACTTCCCTTATTATGCTTGATGTTCAAATGGAACTACTGCAAATAAGAAAAAATTTAATGCCACTCTTGTTGTAATTTGTTTTTAGTCTACAAGAACTGAAGCAGCTTGTGATCTATATGGATCGTAGGCTCCTTTCCCAATATGTAATGCTTACATGCCTGGACAACGGCTTAAAGCTCATGGTCATATGTGTGATACTTCCTTAATGACACAATGAATGTTTCATTGTGATAAGCAATTGGGTGGCCATACTGAGTGAGGGCTGCTCCAAGTGCATAATCAGATGCATCCGTCTCTATCTCAAATAATTGTTGAAGATCAAGTAATGCATGTATTGGTGCATAATAGAGTTTGCATTTCAATTCTTAAATGCTTTATGGTGTGCGGTTGACTAGATGAAGCTTGCTTTGGCGCCACGGTAAATTTGGTTTAGAGGCCAAGTCACATGAGAGAAACCAATTACTAATTTGCTAATCCCAAGAAGTTGCGAAGCTTTGTGAGATTCTTTGGTAAAGGTCATTCCTAGATGACTTGAATCTTGGTTGAGTCCACATGATTTCCTTGTGGGTCTGCAATGTATCCTAGATATTGTAATCTCTTGCATGGTAAATGAACATTTCTCCATGTTAGCATACAGCTTGTGCTACCACAAAGTGTGAGACGTATGTTCAATATGACAAAAATGTTTACCCCATGTTTGGCTGAAGATTAGGTTGTCATCAAGGTAGACAACAACAAATGAAGTAGTGTAAGCCTTGAGGATGTCATTCATCATCTACATAAACTTTGCAAAGTGCATTAGTTACGTTGAAGGGCACACCAACCACTCAAACACTCCTTCCTTTGCTTTGAAGGTTGTCTTTTAGATATTTGTAAGTTCAACAGGGATCTGATGATACCCAAACATAAGATTGATTTTTGTGAAGAATTTGGCACCTACGATTCTGCTTGGAATGCTTAGACTGCAGTTGGTTCTAAGATTTGGAATCTTCTTTCTTAGTCTTCAATTTAGCTTTTGCTTCAAACTTGCAAGCAATTTTGTAGGCTTCTCCAATGGAGGATATCTAGAGGAAATCCATATCAAATTAGATATATGGTCTCGACTCTCAATTCTGACCTATACTTCAAAACAAAATTTTGCTTAAACTCCTAAACATTCAATTTAGAAACCAAAGTATGAAAGAGATTTGTGTATTCTTGAACAGATTGATCACGGCCTTTGGCACAACAACTAAAAATTGATGTACTGGTCATCATAGTTTCCAACAAGGTAATAGACTGATTTGAATGCTTCTATGAAACCATTCTAGGCATCCACAGATGTTTCTAAGTCATCTTCCCCTGTTTCACATGTGGTACAATAGTTATTCCTTCCATTTCTTTACGAATAAAAATACATTAAGAAGAGCGAATGTAATCTTTTCTTTGACAAAGAAATGATTAACCACATGGTACAAATAGATTATATTGAGCCAGTAATCTAGGGCATTTACATCTATTTTGCTTTCAAACATAGGGATGTCTAAATTGAATTGTAATTTATACGATGTGTGACCACCAAAAGGTCATTGTGAATGAGATGTGTTGGAAAGAGCATGAACATGCTTGAGGAGTTAAGCAAAGTGATAAACAATACCCGCTCATTGACATGCATGGCATTCTTCCAATTTTCTCATTGCCTTTGCAAAGCATCCTCTATCATTTTCTAGAACCTTTAAGAAGTTATTGTCTATGTACTTGATCTCTCTGCTATACGAGGACGTGAAGGAAGGTATGATGAAGGGTCATAGATTTTGATCCCTAACTCCCTATAATCAGAGATTGTAAGAGTGGGCATACAAACTGAGAAGGATTTCAGATGCAATTTAGATACCATTATGAGATGATATGAAGTGTGTATGCTCTAAGACCACTGACCGAAGGCCCGGGAGGAGACCTAGTGGGAAACCCCACTCAACAGATTCAATGAATTATTGCGGAAGTGTATATTACATTGCAGAGGTTAAAGGATATAATAGAGTGCAATAAGACAAGAGGAGGCAATAAGACAATGGACACCAAATTAGAATTGTAATTGCAAAGTTATATTATACAAAGTTTTGTACAAGATCCGAGAGGTTGGATGTGTGATGTATGCGTACTTCATAGTCTATCTTTGCTTCACTTCCTCATTACAACTAATAGAAGAATGTAATAATATATAACAAAGGAAGATTAAATGGGTCCTATTCATCATTTTATTTGAAGGTTGTCCAAAGTGAGGATGTTGTGTAACAAGGGCCATAAGAATCCTTCTATTTTTGGCATAGTACTCAAGGACTAGATAGCTCCCCATGTCAGCAAATATGCACTATGGATTCACTTGTTTGCTAACAATTCTGACATTGAGTGGATCCTATTCATCCTTTTCTTTGAACGTTGTCCCAAGTGAGGATGTTGTTGTGTAACAAGGGCCATAAGAATCCTTCTATTTTTGGCCAAGTGCTCAAGGACTAGATAGCTATCAGAGTTATGCAACATCGCAGAAGAGGAATTAGGACTTCGCAATACGCAAATGTGTGCTCAGGATGATGTTTAGTCTGTTGGTGAAGATGACACATGTCGCAAAGCAACACCACGATGCCACAAGTTGATCAAAGGCTCAGGTCCTCCTGGATCACCCATCAAAATTCAATTTTTAGAAACCTATCGGAGGTGGATCCCTGTAGGTTTTTGGTTTGATTTGAAAAAACATGTATCTATAGTCGAGAGGAATATTCTACTTGTTCACTTTCTAGAAGTCTAACATGTTTATTGAAGAGAAGAATCCATCCATATCATTGTCGAGAGTTAAGCCGATTGTTTTTATGTCATTTTTTATTGAATTTACCACCTTATCATCAGTGCTTTAATTATAAATATACGTGAGTTTATTTCT
The DNA here is from genome assembly GCA_037957365.1 of Torreya grandis. NCBI lineage: Eukaryota > Viridiplantae > Streptophyta > Pinopsida > Cupressales > Taxaceae > Torreya > Torreya grandis. The sequence continues at coordinate 1,346,627 of JARHVA010000996.1, read as the reverse complement.
TTCCATACGTGTTGCAGTATGAAGCTTGGGGAAATTTTGGACATGAATGTCAAACACTTCATATCTAAGAAGGGGAACTTCCATTTGAATTTTGAAGTGATTAAGGATTGAAAATTCAAATTGATGCACTTGAAAGGAAAAGCTACATTTTCCCAAATTTGAATAGCAAAGTTGCATTCAAAGAAAATATGTGTTATGGACTCACCTATTTGCTAACAATTACGACATTGTGTGTGTCCTATTCATCATTTTCTTTGAAGGTTGTCCAAAGTGAGCACGTTGTTGTGTAACAAGGGCCATAAGAATCCTTTTATTTTTGGCCAATTACTCAAGGACCAAATAGCTCCCCGTGTTAGAAAATAAGCGCTATGGATTCCCCTGTTTGTTGACAATTTTGACATAGTGGGTCCTATTCATACTTTTCTTTAAAGGTTGTCCAAAGTGAGGATGTTATTGTATAACATGGGCCATAAGAATCCTTTTATTTTTGACCAAGTGATCAAGGCCCAGATAGCTCCCCACCGCTCCACGCCCTCCCTCCCTCACTCAATTCTTTGTCCTTAGGCCGATTATTTTGTGTCAATGAGTTGTAGGCAGATTTGAATTTGCTAATGAAATCCCTATTGTAAAGCCAAAACAGAGATTCCCTTCGATTACCCACAAATAGAGCCCTATTATTTAGGTCTTTGTTGAGGTGTTGAGAGTGGATCAAGTTATTAGAGCTTGCTGATGTTATCTTATCTATATCCCATAAAAGCTGATTATTTGGGCCAGGGTGGCAACAATCTCAAATATAGATATATCCATATCCTTGGAGTTTTGCTTGAGCAGAGTAGAGATTTTGTTGGCACAAGGGAGTGTGACCTTCACAGCGTTCTTCCCACATTTTGATATGGCATCCATTTCCAACTCGCTGAGTGAGGTGACCTTTGAGTAAAGATAATCCTTGCTTGATAAGTTTTGTTGTGCTTGAATGATTTTGCAACCACCACCACTTCAATAAGAGAACCAAGAGCTCAAGAAGAAGGTACTTCAAGAAGAGTGCAAATAAGGTTGGCATGCTATGCAGACTTCCTTCTTGGTGCCATAGAATCAAAGGAAAAGAGTTGATTTGATTTCTTGTAAGGAGGAGACCTCGTTCTTGTCAAGATGGACCACCTTCAAGAATAGCAATGCCTAAGCAATGGAAGCAATGTAACAAACCGTGGTTGCAAAGGAGAGAACTTACCAGAATTCAAAAGGCATATCAAGAGATGGAGGAAGAGGAATTCACTTCAAGGAAGGTTGAATACAAGAAAATATAAGCTAAACCGTGACAATAAAATGTACATAAATTACTTCCACACATGTTGATTCAAACCATGAAACATCATATGAGACCATTGATAGTTTTGGAAGGTAAAATAATGGAATTGGATTTACGTTGTTGAATAAAATGGGTTATCAAGGGCAAGGACTTAGCAGGTATGGCAAAAATACGAAGAACCCAATAGAGCTAGAAGTTAGGCCTCACCATGTAGGTTTAGGATAAGTTGATAGCACTATAAAAGTTGGAAAAAACTCAAGTGCATCCCAAAGAAACATACTTTCTAAAGTGAAAGAGACAAAACGTTACCATAACAAAACCAGCCCAAAGACTCTAAGATTGCATTTATGAAGGCTCAAGAAGGATGTAAGGCAACATCAAAGCATGTTCAGCCTTCCAACAAAGGCAAGGAAGTCAAGCAAAAGTCCACAAATGGATAAAGTGCATCTCTAAGAAAAGGAAAGCGTTTCTAAGAAATGAAAGCCAAAATAAAGAGAAAAGATTGAAGAGCAAATATTTTGCCTCTCCAATAGGAAGGCACCATTCCCTCTATAAGAGGTAGATGGCTCACCTCCACTTCAAACAGCCAAAGAGGCTCAAGAAGACACTTCAAAGAGAAAACAGCCTTTACAAAGTGACTAAGGAGCATGGAGAGCACCCACACTCAATCAACCAAGTGCAAGTAATTAAGAGGGCAACAAAGGAAGGCATAAGAAGAAGAATACTTATATTACTTGGTATCATTGTAAAAGGAGGCATGTATTAACCATTGTGCGACTATGTGTTGGAAGAAGCAATCTTTTACGAAAAGCCCTACACACTTGAAGGAGAAGGAAAGTTTCCATCACCACTCTTTTGTTGTAAATGTATTGTATACTTTGCATGGTTTACACCCCATATAGACACCCTGCCACTATTTTGGAGTTCGCAGCATTGCCCTCACTGGGGGGTATGGGCATGCGGTGATCCCACCCCCTAAAAATAAAAAATTGGGAACCATATGTGATTTCAGGTCCCTATAGGTGGTTTTTGCCCATGGTTTACAACCTACAGTTTTTACACCCACGGTTTGTACCCATTGTGTTGTAATACTGCTTGGACGGATTCCTATTGATGTGCCTACAACTACTCGCAAGCATTAGGGTAAAGCAAAACTTTGAAGTACATTATTGTATTGTAAATGGTTGAGTTAATGCAACAAGGAAGAATGTTGTTGTGCAAATTTTCTCCCTAAAGAGTTTTCCTACTTTTTACGAAAACGATGCACAAGTATTAAAAACATTACGCCAATTAGATAAAACAAAGCAACAAGGTAAGTCTAACTAAATACAACAAATAACAATAAATCATATCTACCTAAATGCAAGAGGAATGAAAGTACCTTGAAATATTGGTATATTGAAAGGCAAAATGGAAAGAGAAGGATGGAGATAGATGAATATCTAACTTCTGATTTCCTGAGTTATGACAATGACTGTGAATGCATAAAAAAGGGTCTAGAACAGTGCAGAATAGCTCCTAGAAAAATGACAGTGATCAATGATGATGACCACTTTTGGACTACTCAGAAAGTGAGTGACTAGATTCAAAAGTTGAAAGTCACAGTCTAGGCCGAAAGTGGTCAAGAAGAGCCAAAAATGGCTATGTAGATCACTAGGGTCCAAAACTTTTTGGAACCCTTCGTTAGCAACAAAAGTCTAGAATCCTCTCTCCAATAAGCAAAAAAGTGCATGCAGATGTCCTAATGTCTTCTCTTTTGATGTAACCTTAATCTGGGCTCAACACCTAGCAACACATCCAAGGCAAAGGAAAATGTGCAAGTAAATTGGTTCAGGTCCCTTTGAGGGTTAAAACTACATATCAATGAGGAGAATCAAGGCTCAATGTAGTTATAGTGCATGTGAGTGACCCAACCCAAGTGAGAGAAGACTCCAACTTCTCTCCTTAAGATAAGCAATAATCATATATGCTCCTTAATGCAACCTTCTTTTCGTACAAGTATGCAGCCACAAGACTCCAATGGATGATTAGGGGAAAAACCGCATAGTGCGCAAGCTCCTTGACAAGTGTGTGATAGATATATGCGTGATCTATAGAACCTTGATGCTTGGTGATAAATGGCTTAGGGTACATGTGTATATAGACTACTTTGAATTCAAATCGAGACACGTTTGTGCATAGGACAACCATGGAAAAGTGTGAAAGCCAACAATCAAGACACAGGTAATCAAGGCACAAGGAATCAAGGCATGGTGGCACAAAGGAGCCACAAACAACCTAACCATTTTCAGGATGACGTCGAAAACATTCAAGGTAGAAAACAACCATGAAACAGAGGTCAATACAAATTGTAGGATAATTGGGGGGATGTCGAGGCAAGCAACCATCAGATCTAAAGGTGTTCATGAGAAAATGCAGATGATGCAAGACTAGGAAGGGTTTAATGTGAAGGGAAAGTGTACCATAAATAGTCTAAAGTAATCAAATGAACCAAATGTACTAAGGCATGAAAAAGACGCCACAATTACATGACTCGTACCAAAATTAGGTGTCTACACCTAGGTGAAAATCTCATGTATAATGTGTGTGTGTGTTTGTACCATTTCTCTTTTTGGACAGAGTTTAAGAATTCTATTAATATTGCCTCTCCTACATAAGTTTATCGGTTTATTCTATTTAATTTCAAGCCACCAAGAAGAGCAAGGTGAAGAAAGTAAAAAGAAGTGCATTGAATCCGAAATGGAAATGAAACATTCCAAGACTAGAGTTAAGAATTATTATGCTCGTTGTGGCATAAGATGTCATTGGAATGCAGAGTGTTGTAAATTGCATCCACAACTTCATCCCAATCATAAGGAAAAGGAGTAGCAAGGGCACCCCCTTCTTAAGGACAGAAATGAAAAGGTGAAGAAAATATCACCAAAAAGAGGAAATTGAGGAAGAATCACCTCCCACACAAGTAGCTACACCACTAAAGCACAAAAAAGTAGTGCAGAGTTATACATGGCCTCTTGGTATGAGAATTTGTAAGAAGAAGCTCGGTAGAGTTCATGTACAAGGTTTTGACATGCACGATCAGAGAGTTGCCTTCATGATGTGATAGGAGAAGCATGGGATAGCTGAGGAAATGATCAATTTAAGCAAGCACTCGAGCATAAGTAGCATTCATAGATCCATTTGGAATAAAAAAACAAGAAGAAACACACTTTCACTTGAAAACGAAAAGAAGCAATATCAATTTCTGAGGGCAAGTATTGGCAGCCAAAACCACTTGAAAAGCAAGTAGGAACAGAAAAATCCATTGGTAAGCAATCAGTCCAAGGGTGTACATTTCTAACACAAGAAAGATAAGGAAGAGACAAGCTTTGGAATGTAGCAAGACAATTTGAAAGGCTTGGGAAGAGCTTGTAGGCATTTGTGGCACTCATACCAAGAAGATGAAGATTCCACATCACGAGTTGGGAGGCATGGACAGCAAGTAAGATGCAAGGAATACATACACAAAACCATGAAATTAGGGATTAGCCATATTTGGAATGTGAAAAAAGGAAGAAATTATACACATCCATTGAAGTTTTAAGCATAGCAGCACTTGTATTTCTAAACAAGCGAGCATATAATTTTTGTTTTACCTAACAATAGTTGTAGCATAACTAGATGAGCAATTTTTCAGCCAAGAAGATCAGAATCTACAAACTACAAGTTAGTGTAGGCATATGGTGGTATTTGTTTCACTCATATTTGTCAATAATCTAAGCAAGGCACATTGAAATCAACAATGGGAAAAGTTCGAAACGAACCACAGTGTTCAGCCCACAAACTTTGGCAAGTGTAAGTATGGTGCTCCAAATAAAACCCAAACCTTCTGGTAAGAGTTTCCACCAAACTGTCAATAGATCACATGACGTGCTTGTGTTTGTGCTATGTTATCCATGACTGACTCCAATCTAGAGAACCTTGCCTCTTGTGCATCCTCTCCATAACCTTCCATGGTTGAGCCTTGGGATCTTATTTGTGATTTCCACCTCCTCGGCTGTATTTTGAGCTCAACATGCTCCAATCCACCTTCACCTCTAGATTTACCTTGTTGGGTTAAGGACATAAAATGTGCAACTTATCCACAAAGCCAAAGAAAAACCTCCTCTAATGCTAATATGACCTATAATTTGCAAAATACATGATTATTACAAATTCACCCTACAAACCTTTTTACTTTTGTAGTTAGCATTATGTAATCAATTGTTATGTTTATGTCTTGCACTAACCATATTTTTTCTTAATAGATCGGTCATTAAGAGTGGTGTACTTAGTTATGTATTTATTAGTGTGAGTCAATACCAAGACGATTGTGATTTAACCAACACACCTTTCAGTCAACTAACTTATATGTAGGAAGATCTTGGTCAGGGCAGGGGGGCTCCCATAGATTGTCATGGTCTCCATTTACCATAGCAGTTTGATGAACACTACATTATAGTATATCAATAAAATTGCAGTTGCAATTATTCTATGTTATGTGTGATATCTGACATTTTATTCTATTATATATTGTGTTCTTTACTGGTATAACATTTTTGTTATCGTTGCTGGTACAAGGTTGGGTCGGGTAGAACATACGGTCGACAATACTCACTGATAACACATGAAGATGTAGGTATATAATTGAGTGAATTGGCCAATCAGTCAAAGAACCGAAAGAAACCAGCTGAGAAATGGAATAGTAATAAGCGCAAGACTTCACATTTCTTTGAGAACTCTCTGTCACAGAGCGCATAGAAGAGGAGTCCCAGTAGATGCAAGTGTCTCAAGGTGTTGTCTGGGGCAGCCGGTCCTGTATTGAGCATGTTTACTGGTTGATGTGCAATCTACTAAGATTGTTAGCTAGACATTATATCATTCTTCAAGACCTCCATGCCCAAGAAGAATGAGAAGCGAAACAATAAATAATTTGACAAGGTAGGAGGAGCAGAAGGAGCAGGAGACATGGCAAAAGCTCCCAACAAGCCTTTGACCTCCCATCTTGTTGAAGCAAATCAGCGTAATATCAAAATCTTGGATGTACTCATGGCACACAAGGTGGTAACTACAACCCAGCCATTCATACCAATATTCGTGATCATCTCCGTACCAGAGAATGCCTATGATGCATTGTTGGGTTGCATTGGTTGATAGCAGCAAACACAAATCATAATTGGAAAAATAATTTTCTTTCCATAGAGAAAAAAGGCAGAAGGTGCATGATTGACCTCGACTGGGGTACAATGGAGCTGACCAATGAAGGAGCGTTGGACTTTGCAGCAATGCTCTGAGGATGAAACAAATCCACTAAGCAGCCTCTTCCATTAGCAGATGGAACATGATGCAGTCTTTTAGCCGGACTGCAATTGTATATGGTGTTAGAAATAGTATTACACCATAGTATAAATATTATACTTGGTGAAGTGAATAAATAGTTTAGGGAATAGGTTTAAAAGTTGTTTAATTATTTAAACCTATTCGTTGTTGGCACCCACGTAGATAGGTTTATGGTTGAGGAATAGGTGTTAGGAGATGAGATTGTTTATAGAGATTGTGTATCCTAAATAATAAGATCACAATAACATTTGAAATATGTATATATATAGCTTAGTTGAATGAATTAAGGAAATGATATGGATATAATATATCCAACATTTGGTATCAGAGCTACTGTGGTTTTCTGTCTGTGAAAAAGAGTATGATTTGAAAAAAGACACAGATGTGTTGGGAGGTAAATGAAGCTTTGATTGCCAAGGGGCAGCACCAACTGTTCCCCAATTGATGATTTCCCTGCTTAAATTTGTATGAAATTGCAGTGAGCAACCATTGTTTTTTGTGTGCCATTAGTTTGTTGTGAGTAAGAGATTTAGGAACATACTTTGTGTACATGAAGAGTCTGATAGAACAGAGAGCCAATTCTTGTAAAGATTGTGGACTGTTTTATTGAGTGGTTTGTGGACTGTTTTATTGAATGGTTTGCACATTATGTGTGTAAGGGCAGATGTTTTATCGTACAGCTCATAAACAAAGCTGTTTTGTTATTTTTTAAGCTTACCACTACATTAGAAATGCCCCAAAACCATTATGGGCAAGTTTGTATAGTTGTTTTTGCATTATAATCGTGAATTTGAAGCTTATTTCAGCCTAAAAGTGAGAGGATAGAAAAGTGGCGTTTTTGTGTTTAAAAAAATTATTCATTCAGAACTGAGGAGGTCGTGAATCAATAAAAAGGCTCATAGGCGCTTTGTAAAATCATTGACAAGTTGTGAAAAATCATATCCATTAATTTGAGAATCGCGCGCTAAAGGTGTATGGGAAAATATTTTCCCTGAGTACTTTTTTTTTTTTGTTTGTTTTACAGTGCCATATAAAGGCGTGATTGAGCAAATGGAAGTGTGATAGCAGCAGAAGAGCATTGAAGTCTAATGAGCATCCAAATAAGAAGTACAAACTGCAAATCAGATTTGTACAGCAAAGAAAAAGGCGTAGCATCAAGGTGTGGCATTTGAAGGAGTGGTGCCTCTCTAAAGATAGCCGTAAAAGTTTCATTTTTTATTAAGTTTTATACTCTTATAAAGTTACGAAAATTAGGGTTGAACATTTTTTTTTAAGTTTCTAAAGTTCTATAAAATTTAATAAATTTAAACTTTAAAACTAATTAAATATTTTTGCATAGTAGGTGGCAAATCAAATTAATTTGATATCTAATCATCGGGATCGAATTTTTTGATGAAATTTTGTCAACATGAACAAAATACCATTGTAAAGCATCCATCATTTGGATTTTACTTTAGCTCTCACGAAGAATGAGGTTTATTTGTTTTTCAGATAAAAATTTCATCGAAATTCATCCTTTTTAACCTATAATGTGTGATTTGTAAATGGGTGCATTATCCGTTGTACTTGTACCCATTACCCTTACAAATATTTTTTAATTGAGGGAGGAAAGTTATTTCCCAAGGAGAAGACAAATGTTGTCAGGGAAAATGAAGACAAAGCTTTCCACATCTAGTAAGCCACCAAGAAAAGATTATAAAGTAGCTGTTCTAACAAAAACTGAAGACAATAATCACCAATGAAAGTGATGATGAAGGTTATGCTACTACTACACAGATGAAGACCCTCCCCACAAGGATAGTGAGGAATATGTTTACTAAATAAAACATTAAATTTGACCTTGTGAATAGAATTCACAAGGTGTTGTTTAGTGAAGCCTAGCTCCCACTAAAGATGAGTTAGAATTCTTATTTAGTGGCGGACATTCCCACTGAGGAAGCATAATCCCAATGTTGTGCTTGGTGAATAGTATATTGTGTCCCTACTCGCTTATATCATTCAATGAGGCTAATTCCCCCTAAGGAAGTGTAGTGAGGCGAAATCCCACTACTATTTTTAGCAAATAGTTAAATGTGTCCCTATTCGCATATAATGCTCTATTATGGGCAGTGGAGTGTGTCCTTGTTCATATAAATGTGAGGCCCAATACCACAACTATTTTTGACAATTAGTTGAGTTTGCCCTTATTCACACATAGTGATGTTGTGCAAGGTTGTGTGCCCATGTTCACATGTGTGAGTGGACTACAGAGATCTATTATGGATAGTTGTGTGCCCCTGCTCACACATGTGTGAGAGCACTATAAAGAATGTCTTAGTCCATAAGTTTTGATGTTTCATCGGGACCTAGTGAGTATATCCCCATTCATCTTTCAATTGTATGTGTGTTTGACTATGTGTATCTCCCAGTCCTTATGCGAAGATTATACTTTGTGTTCTCTATTGTCTTTAGGTATCTTAGGATCCAGATCATAGACGATGTCACCAATGGGAAAGTACCTGCTTCGGCTAGTAAGATCTCATACGGGACTAATGTTTTAGTTTTGAGACCACTTTTGATTAAGTGTTTTTTGAATCTATATTTATCTTCATTTCAGTTCTGATGTAATGATGCCCCAAATTTCACAACCGTAGAGCGCCACTGACGTGACTAGAAACCCAAACAAGGTCCTTGTGGTTTTCAAATCCCATAATTTTGCATTCTTGCATTTGTTTTTTAACAAGTATAAATCCTTCCATCCACCTTGTATTATTTTTGTCCTATAAGTTTCCCAACTAAGCTTGTTGTGGTAGTCAAGACCGAGGCACTTATATTCATCCACCACTTGCAAAGGGTATCCTTCAAATAGGAAGTTTATTTGCCTTTTTTTTTCCTACAAGAAAAAAAATCATAACCTTGGTTTTGCTGGTATTCACTTGCATCCCCACCTCTTGATAAAAAAACTCTAAAGCCCTCAAGTGCTCTCTCAAACTGAAGAAGCTGTTATTGGATTTGAGGGTTTTTAGAAAAGAAATCCAATTTGAAGTTTTTTGTGAAAATAATAAGATTTTAGAAATTGTTTGAATTTTTAGCAAGAAAGGGTTTCATATTTTTTGCAAATAAAAGTAGTGAATCAAGAAGACAAAGGAAGCCTAAGTGAAAAAAATCCGTCATTTTCGTTTTGGAATTTTTGGATGGTATCAGTGATTTCAAGATCAAAACTCTCTGGTCAAAGTACATTTTAGGGAGGCTTCAACAATTATACAATGGTAGAAAAATCAAGAGTTATCAGAGATGGGAAAAATGAGATCAGCTCATAGCTTCCAATAAGGAATTCATGGGGAAGATGAAGCAAGTTATTTAGATGGTGAAATATAGTAGAGAGCAGGGATTGATGGCAGAACACCATCTGAAGAAATGAATAAAGGAGTTCCAAGTCCTTAGGAAAGCAAGAAAGTATATTACTCTCCACAGATGACCAAGAGTAGTCAATGGGTCTCAAGGATACATCAATTAAGAATAGAAAGTTATAGAACATGAGAATCGTAGAAGCCAAATAAAGGCATAAAAGTACATCAGACAAAATAAAGCAATGTGCCATTAACATAGGTGAAACTGAAACCAATACAAATAGCAATGAATGGCGAACAAGAACCCCCAAAGCATGTGTCATTGAAGACTAGAGGAAACCTCATTGAATATCTCTTATTGTGCCTGAAGTGGAGTTGTCGTCTAAGCCGTCACCAATCACTGTGAAAAGATATGATAGCGCTCGTCAAGGAGTATCCAATGTCAGAGGGGCTATGTTGGGAGATCTTAGGAGGAAGCAAAGCACTTCATCTGGAATCTCCCCTAACATCCAAGGCTAGTGTACCTATTATCAATCGAAATGTGCAGCCGTGTGCGAATGGATCTCATGCTTTATTGTGCACGGCTCTTCCACGCCTAGTGCATTGGACTCGCGCATCAAAGAGCAATTCAATGTCTCGTTGTAACAATGGGAGTGTCCCCAAAAGTGTGGGACTCTTGCACTCCCTGGAACAAACCTCCAGAGTAGGCCGACTTCCTTCTATTCTAGATGCACCTGGTTTATGACCAACATGCAGACCTACAAAGAGCATAATGAATCTACAACTAGCGCTAAATCTAAACTCGACAAAGGGGAAAAGGGAGGGGAAAGGTAAGAGATGTTGGAATGAAAACAGGTGATGCACCAAGAATAGAGCGAGGACCTGACTCGCTTAACGACACAATAAGACTAATAGACTGGATACAAGATCTTCGAACCAGGCACACTGCATAAGTGTTTCGCATGGAAGTAACGGAACACGACACAGTGTTAGGAGGGACAACAAACGGTCCACATATAACATCTACATAGACCCATGTATACACAACATGAGACCTGCAAAGATTTCTTGGTTTTTGCGTAGAGGTGTGAAGGGGGGACGGCAATGAGAGGGACAAATAGCCACAGACAAGGATCAACAACCAAGAAATGCACGCAAAACACAGAGCATGAAGAAAAGTAAATCAGTTATTAATTTCAAGATCTAAGGCAATATTACAAACTCGAATGGTCAGAGCTTTGTTATACTAGGAGAGGGCTCTTGGAGGGCAAATTTTGGCAGCATTACAATGCTCAAAAAATGTCAACCTGTTTACAATGAGAATCAAGGTTTATATAGCATGGTATAAGGCCCTGCATGATCAATTTGCCGTTGGAGGTGGTAGGTAGGAACTTGAATTCGAAATCGGTGTCCAGAGCTTGAGGTTGATTAAGAGCATCAAGATCTTTGCAATAATTGTTATAAGCCATGCTTATTCAACCTGGATCTAACAATTTCATTATGGAAGTAGTTGGAAGGTCACTCGTGGATCCACGTGTGCGTCTGAGAATGAAAGACATCGAGGCAGCGAAGGATGGCATGCGATCATGTTCTGACACTCTGACAGCTGCCCTACATTTAATTTTGTTTTGATTCGATCCCTTTGATATCCAATCGAGCTTAACTACCATCCCCATTTATGGCTACCCCCTGTTGATCCCCTTGGACTAGCCCGTTGACGTAGGACTGCACATATGTATCTTTAGGTTCTGCCTCGTCATCTTGTGCAAGCAGTTGGGATTAGCATGCACGCCTATCTTTTGGGGAACGGGTGCGCATTGAACTATACGCACTAAGTTTTGCGTGGATAGGAGTGCGCACTGAAGGTTGCACAGTGGATTGGCTGCGCAGTGAAGCTGCAAATTCATGAAGAGCATTGAGGGTGATTTTCTACAGAAATGCACAATGGCCCAAACTCCTGCGCCTAGTCTCTTCTGATGGTCTTCGCAGTCTGTGCCTTCAAATGCGTTGATGTGAAACTTTGCGATTTGGCACAGGACTTCCTCATTTGAGTGTGAGGAAGTCTTTGAATGAGAGTGCGCAAGAAGATTGAAGATCTTGAGTGCGCTCTTCATGATTTGGATCCGCTCCCTGCGCACTAGTCTCTTTCACTGCTTGAAATCGACAAGACTCGCACACTTTGATTTGTGCATCGTGTCGATGTGGCGAAGGATCTTGGCGTCGGGCACGCGTTGAGAACTCCTTATAGACGCAAATCAACATTTTGTTGATGTGCGAACCCAAGCTGATTGTTGAATGCAGGTGCGGACGGGAAGCATTTGCGTGCAAACTTACTTTTAGAGAACTCGATATTGTGCAAGTGCGCAACCTCTTGCACGGTCCTTATGATTTCAGCACCTATTGAAGGGGTGACTTGGAAAGCCAACACTTTTAGCGACCTCTACAGGCTGCTTGCCTGCTAAGCTAGAATCCAATAGCCTTGAAACAATCCAATGGGTATGGAATCACTTGGAATCCCTTGCTCTTCTTTCTCCTGATTGCGATTAGGTGTGAGAAGTCGATTTGACCTTATAAGGAACTGAGATACCTTCCATAAGGGCAAACAAGGCAAACAATTGTGTCGAACGGCTCTTAGAGGAATGACAAAACTAAGCTAACAAAAATGCGCACAAGCGCTTAGAAGAAATGAAACTATTCTAAACAACATGTGCACGTGGCACTTAGGGAAATTAAACATCTAAACTACTATTTACAAGGGTGCTCAGCATCATTAGAGATAGTGCTTGAGATGAATCCCAGTTACAAGGATAGGTAACACTTCTCCACTTGACCATGCAAGCTGGTAGGCATTGGCTTGCTTGCAACTGACCATGGTATATGGGCCGCTCCATATAGCGTCGAACTTTGTATGCTTCCCAGCCTTTGCTCTGCGAACCAAGTTCTTGTTAGTTGATTCGGCCAAACCATTACCTTGGGGGTAATAGTTTGAAGAGATGCTCAGATGAATGCCATGTCTAACCGCCCATTCGTTGATCTTGGCTCCAAGGAAAGCCAGTGCATTGTCTAAGATAATAGTGGCTGGGACACCAAATCTTGAGACAATGCTTTCATAAAAGTCCAAAATGGAAACCTCATTAGCTTCTTTAAGCGCTATTACTTCTATCCACCTTGTGAAGTAGTCGGTTGTCGTAAGGATCCATTTGTGCTAGCATTTGTGTCTAGCACTTGATGGCGGATTTATCATGACAATGAAGTCCAGGCCCCATTGCGCAAAACATTGATCAGCTCGTATTGGGCGCAGGGGTAGGACTGCTAATGTCTGCTTTCCTACAAAGAAGGCGCACTTCTTGCAGCCTCGCACCCATGTGTGCGCATCTTTGAATAGAGTCAACCAATAATAGCTAGCTCACATGATTTTCACTGCAGTAGTCTTCAACAAATAATGGCCTCCTGACAGTCCATCATGGAACTCTTCTAGGATCCCGTTCACTTGATTTTGCTCTATGCATTGCAAGAGACCTCCATTGATGTCTCTTATAAAAAGCGCATTGCTGATAAGCACATAAGGAATGGCTTTTAATCTAAAGTGTCTGCGCTTGGCTTTATTCAAGTCCTGCGGATACACTCCAGTTTGAAGGAAGATCATCATGCTCTCAATCCAGTTTGCAGGGGCGCCTTGGTCTTCTAGTTGGCTCTCATGTAGTTCAAGAACTGAGCAGCCTTCATTCTTCACATCCTCTACTAGCTACTTGCAGAGTCCTTTGCCTTGTATTAGCTTGGTGATTTGGATGTCTATGAAGTATTCCATCACCTTTGTGACCCAACCAACTCTCTTCTCGTTGATGGCCTTGCTAAGTAAGAACTCCTTTATACTCGAGTGCGAGAGCATAAGCTAGATCTTGTTGTTGGAGAGCATATGCCTAAACTTCTTGAGCGCTCTTATTACTACCAAGGTGTGCTTCTCTACAAAGTTATAGCGCAACTCATAATCTTTGAGCCCCTGGCTAAAGGCAGAAATAGGCTGCTCCAATTGGTCATTATTCTGATATGTAAGAATAGTTGAGATGCCTTCAGCTCCGCCAAATGTATAAAGGATGAAATCCTTATTGTAATATGGGTTTAACAATGTAGAAGCTTCTGCAATGGCATGCTTGATGGCCTCAAAACTGCTTCAACCTTCTTGGGTCCAGCGGAATTCTTGAGCATTGTTGTGAGGGGCTTGACCAGGGTTGAAAAACTCGGTACAAATCTTCTAACAAAGTTTATTTTCCCCAAGAAGCTTTGGAGACCCTTCTTGTGACCTAGGAGAGGGAGCGATAGAATGGCCTCGACTCATTGGGAATCAATTGTGAGTCCCTCCTTGGAGACGATGTGTCCCAAAAGTTTGCCTTCATGCACTACGAATACACACTTGATCGAGTTCAAAGAGATCTCGAACTCTCGGCATTTTTCAAAGACTTGCTCTAGGTGACCCAAATGATCCATTGTGCACTTTGAGAAAACGGTTATGTCATCAAGATAAACTAAGATGATGTTGTTGAGGAGTCCCTTAAACACCATATCCATAGCCCTCTGGAAGGTAGCCCCTATGTTTGTCAAACCAAAGGGCATCCTTTGGTATGCGAAAGTACCCCACTTAATGGTGAATGTAGTTTTGAATTGATCGCACTCCCGCACAAACACTTGGTTATAGCCCAAATAATCATCCAATAATGAAAACCTTTCTGCACCTGTGACTGTTTGCAAAATTTGCTCCATTGGCAAAAGGGAGTAGTGGTCTTTGAGGGAGGCTTTGTTCAAGTCCCTGCAGTCTACCCACAAAGGGATCTCTCCATTATTCTTGCGCACTGGGGACTAGATTGGCCACCCATGAAGAATGTTTGATTGGGAATATTATGCTGGCCTCAATGAACTTTGAGAGCTCCTTCCTCATTAACGGCTCAAGCTTCAGATTAACTAGCCTCTGTTTCTGCCTAACTGGCTTGGTATTAGGGTCAAGCTCAATCGTATGTTGGGCCAAGCTTGAATCAAAGCCTCTGAGGTCTTTATAGCTCCATGCGAAGATATCATATCTCTTGCTTAGCTCGATGAATTCTTCAATTTCAGATAGGGAGCATACCTTACCGGCTTTCAAGAGCTTGTCATTAGAGATGGCCACCAACTTTAAGATTTCCTCCACCGTCACATTTCTCCTCTCGTCTTTTAGCTGGTCATCGAAATTGAAGATACTTTCCAGCATGACTAGCCCCCTAGGCAACTTGTTTCCTTTCAGTTGAATGATCTGCTCTTCATATTGAGCTTGGAGTTGATGTTGATTGTTGGTGCAAAATGCAGCTTCGTCCTGTAGGAAGTTGACGATTTGTTCATCGCTCTCGAACACCTGCCAATTGCTTGCATTGTCTGGGACCGTTGGTTTGACTACGAGTCTTACGAGCTGCTCAGACTCTTTCTTTATACAGTGTGGGAGGTCATATTGCGCACACACAGTTGCGAGCCTGTCAGCGTCATCATTCTATGCCCTTGGTATGGACTAGATATTAAAAGCATCAAACCCTTCAATCATGTCCCATGCCCTATGTTTGTAAGTTCTTAGCAGATTGTTTTTTGACATGTTTTGCGCTTTGACTTGGTTTACCACTAGCTCATTGTCTTTGAAAGCTTGCAACACCATGATTCCTTTCTTATGTACCAATTGGAGACCCTAGATCAGTGCCTCATATTCGGCAACATTGTTTGTGCAGCCAAACTGCAATTTGAACGCATGAAAATATCTCCTTTTGAGGGGAGACCATTACAGCACCGGCTCTTGTGCCATTTTTGCTTCGAGAGCCATCGAAGTATAACTGTCATATGCCTTTGAGGTCTTCTTGCACCTTTACAAGGTTAGGTAGCAAGGTGTCCTCCACGAGAATGCAGTATGTGCCTAGCCCCATTCCCTCTGCATTGTCGTATGGGTCACACTCATAATGCTCGCATGTCCATTCATCAAGTAAGTCATCTAGGACCTCTTCAAGGGGTGTGCCAGTCTCATGAAGAATTGAATTCTCCTCTTGGTCAAACAAGGTGTAGTTTGCATCAACCGGGCTAGGAGTGTATCGCTCTATGTGATTCTTCGAAATAGGCTCGGCCTTAATGGTCACCTTCGTACCATATCTAGTTCTGAGTAGCAGTGCGACCAATCCAAGGATAGATATCCGCCCACCTTCACAGTAAAATCTCTGGAGAGGCATATAGCAAAGTAAGGGGGTAAGTCAATGATTGCAATGGCCTGTGCAATGGAAAGGCTCGAACATGCATGCAGAGTGAGACTCAGATCCTTGACAATTCCCACAGTTTTGACCATTGTTCCGTCCAATTGGACTACCCCTTTTGAGATGGGAGAATATGCTATGCCTAGCATGTCTACAATTTTCTTTGGCATGACTGAGCTGCTTGCACTCGATTCTATCTTACAATTATGTATGAGATGCTTACCAATGATCAGAGAGCTAGAATGGGGGTGGCTTTGAATTTTTGCACACTTCTTCCTTAGGTTGACATAGAATTGTGTGCACAGTAGGCACAGATTGTGATGGTTCATGAGGTTGGAAGCTTCTTAGGGCGTCCTACAACAAATTCCTTTGGGAACGAATAGCAAGAGCGTCCCACATAGAAATGTTCAGTCCAGTCTTATTCATCTGCTCGACTATGTTAAAGGGGATTTGAGTCCCTTTAATCTGCGCCTTTTGAATTGCATTAGTCTCTTCTAGCACTTGTGCACTAGTCTGGGGCCGGCTTTCTTACTGCGCAACATGTTCCGTGCGCACCGAAGGTTGCGCAGGTGCTTTGACTTGGGCATCTGCGTGCTGAACTTGGGGCACAAAAGTTGAAGGCCCTGAAGAAGAAGGTTCCTCCACCATTGCTCTCCTTTTGAATCTTGTGTTAAAAGCAATTGGGTTGCTTCTTGCACTTGGCATTTTGTTATGATTCACATAATTGAAATCACCCTCCTGCCAATTTAAGAGGGTGGATCCATCCTACTCTTATGTTCATGCTTACGATTCATCCCTTGGTTGATATGAAATAGATAGAGGCTCCTGAGGAGGTGGCACATTTTGCATCGTAGGTGCCTCATTCGTCGCTCCATTCACACACGCGACTTGATCATGTGTTGATTGTTCGAATAGAACCATTCATAGTCCTGCGCCATGTTATTTTGCACAGGTACAAGAGCTCTAGAAGTGTTCACAGTGTTAGGATTTGGTGCATAAAGAAGTCTATTGTATGTGAGTTGGTTCTAAGTTTGTGCAACGTGTTGGTAGGGAGGCTTGTTCGATTGATATTGAGGGTTGAAGGGTTGATAAGGCCTGGAATGCTACGATTGTTGCCTTTTGAGCACCACTAGCTCATTTCCAAAGCTCTTCAATAAGGACTTGACCTCGTACAGCTCGCTCAAGGGCACAAAAGTTGATGGAATTGGCGGGATAACAACAACAGGAATGGGGACTAGAGTTGGAACGAAAGGCAGGGTAGATGAACTTGTACATGGGGGCTCAGAATATAAGGGCGTAAGGGGTCTGGGCACAATTTTCCCTACTTGAATCAAGCAATTTTCTACATGCACAACAACCTCATAGGCAACTGGTAGCACTGTGCCTCCCATAGATTGGATCATTACGGCCACATCGTTGTTCAACACTATTAAAAAATATAAGAACACAGTGTTAGGATTTGGCCTCACCAGGAGTGGAACTCGGTCCCAAGTCCTCTGGAATCTAAAGTTTAAGTCGACCATCTACTCGTGTGGAGCCCTTTTGATGGTCGTGAGCTGCTCCATTAGTGACAAGTGGTCACTCTTTTCTTCAAACTGCCTGCATAGTGCTGCACCCAACTCCTCCCAGTTTTGAATAGAACCAAGTCGCAAGTTGCAATACCATTGGAGCGCTCTCCCTTTTAAAGAAGAGGCAAGGAGTCGTACTGCAACATTGTCTTTGGTCACATTGTGGACGAAGCAAATATTTGTTGTGTCCTATATGTGCTCTACAGGTATAGTTGAATTTTCTCCAGTAAAGTAGGGATGCTCTTAAGAGCAGCTACAAGAATATCGTTGTACTGGGGAAGGATCAATGGGTTGCCTCCATTAAAAAGAACAAAGGGTTGGTTTCTCTGCATAGTCATGAAAGGAATAGGGAATAATCTTCCTTTGTGCATAGGGAATCGCCAAATGGAGGTGTAGACTGAGCTCTAAAAAAAGGTCGTCTTATGTCGCTAGCCCTTTTGACAAGAGACAAGGATCCTTTAACTCCCCTTCTTCTATAAACTGTAGGTAGCTCAACGAAATGAAAATCAATGCCCCTTGAAGATGATCTCGTCGATCTTGGCATATAGATGAAAGACCAATCTTTACGAACTAGGAATGCTTGGAGTTGCCAGGTGCACTACAGAATGTCTTCAACACTTGAATCACTAAGAGTAGCGCCAATCTCTCAACCAACTTTTGAACTTCGTCCCATCAGGCATGCCAAAAACTGATATCACTCGAAATGTGCACCCGTGTGCGGATGGCTCTCGTGCTTGATTGTGCATGGCTCTTCCATGCCTAGTGCCTTGGACTCAAGCGTCAGGAAGCAATTCGGTGTCTCGTTGTAAATATGGGATCATCCTCCCAAGTCTAGGACTCTTGTGCTCCTTGGGACAAACCTCCGGAGTAGGCCAACTTCATTCTATTCTAGATGCACCTGGTTTAGGACCAGCATGTAGACCTACAAAGAGCAAAATGAAATCTACTACTAGCACTAAACCTAAACTCAACAAAGGGGAAAGGGGAGGGGAAAGGTAAGAGATAGATGGAATGAAAAAAGGTGATGCACCAAGAATAGAGTGAGCACCTCACCCGCTTAACGACACAATAAGACTAACAGACTGGATACAAGATCTTTGAACCGAGCGCATTGCATAAGTGTTTCACATGGAGGTAAGGGAACATAGCACAACATTAGGAGGGATGACAAACGGTCCACAAATAACATCTACACAGACCCGTGTGTACACAACATGAAACTTGCAAAGACTTTCGATTTTGCGCAGATGTGCAAAGGGAGGACGTCAATGAGAGGAACAAATATCCACATACACGGATCAATAACCAAGAGATGCACACATAACACAAAGCATGAAGAAAAGTAAATCAGTTCTTATTAATTTCAAGATCTAAGGCAATATTACAAACTCGAATGGTCAGAGCTTTGTTATACCAAGAGAGAGCTCTTGGAGGGCAAATTTTCCCAACATTACAGTGCTCAAAAAATGTCGACCCGTTTACAATGAAAATCAGGGTTTATATAGCGCAAGGCAAGGCCCTGCATGATCAATTTGCCATTGGAGGTGGTCCCTGCATGATTAATTTGCCATTGGAGGTGGTAGGTAGCAACTTGAAATCAAAAGCGACATCCACAGCTCGAGGTTGATTAAGAGCATCAAGATCTTTGCAATAATTGCTATAAGCCATGCATATAAAACCTGGATTTGACAATTTGATCATGAAAGTAGTTGGCAGGTCGCTCGTGGATCCATGTGTGCGTCTGAGAATGAAAGACATCAAGGCAGCCAAGGATGGCGTGCGATCATGTTCTGCCACTCTGACCGTCGCCTTGCATTTAATTTTATTTTGATTCGATCCCCTTGATATCCAATCAATCTCAACTACCATCCCCATTTACGGCTACCACCTGTCGATCCACCTGGACTAGCCTGCTGACGCAGGACTGTGCATATGTATCTTTAGGTTTTGCCTCATCATCTTGCACAAGCAGTGGGGATTAGCATGCACGCCTATCTTTTGGGGACCGAGTGCGCATTGAACTATACACACTGAGTTCTACGTGGATAGGAGTGTGCACTGAAGGTTGCACAGTGGATTGGCTGCGCAGTGGAGTTGCAAATTCATGAAGAGTGCTTTGGGTGATCTTCTGCAGAAACGCACAATGGCCCAAACTCCTGTGCCTACTCTCTTATGATGGTCTTCGCAGTCTGTGTCTTCAAGTGCATAGATGTGGAACTCTACGATTTGGTGCGGGAATTCATCATTTGAGTTCGAAGAAATTTTTGAATGAGAGCGTGCAAGAAGATTGAAGATCTTGAGCACCCTCTTCATAATTTGGAACCGCTCCCTATGCACTAGTCTCTTTCACTGCTTGAAATCAAAGAGACCTGTGCGCTTTGATTTGTGTGTCGTGTTGATGCAACGAAGGATCTTGGCGTGGGGCATGCATTGAGAACTCCTTATAGGCACGGATCAACACTTAGTTGATGTGCGCACCTGAGTTGATTGTTGAGTGCAGGCATGGATGGGAAGTGTCTACACGCAAACTTGCTTTTAGAGAACTCGATACTGCGCAAGTGCACAACCTTTTGCGCGGTCCTTATAAGTTCAGCACCTGCTGAAGGGGTGACTTGGAAAGTCAACAATACCTCTTGCAATAGAAAAGAAACTCATAAAATGAGTTTCCCCCTATGGTCTAGGGAGTGGCCAGTAAGTAGTAGATCCATGTCGCCAGAAAGGGGCAAAGCCATGCCAACGGGAAGGAGTAGAGCCACGATGCTGAGGGAGAGCGAGTAGGGGGATCTGAGTAATTTGAGTAGTAATGGTGCGCTGAGCGAAGCATTGCCTAACTGATCTATCAACTCTGATATGTGAGGTATTGATGTCCAAAGGGCACTTGTTGCTGCCAATCGCTTGGATGGGGTGGAAGAAAGCGGTAATAAGCATGGAGGCTCTAGAGCCTCCAGGCTCCCCCTGAAGAGATTTGCATCGGAGGGTGACAGCCTTGCGAAGATAAAGAGCCAGGCATCACTAATCTGAATATCTAAAGAAAGTAGATAGAATGTTCACCGAGTCCCTATAGAAGTAGTGATATCTTCCCCGGATCTCATAGTAAATGGGGCATTTACGAAGGTGAAGTGGCTCAAAGTTGGTGAAACAAGTTCTTCAAGTTCAGGTCGGTTGGAGAATCACTATGAGCAGCCAAGCTAATCCATGCAGCAATTGTACCTTCTACAACAGTTCCTCCTCAATCAGGGACACCTTCTTCATACACCCTTCTTCCTCATACCCCTTTAGTTGTAATGGAGTCTTTGTCAGCAAGGAGACCAACTTATCTAAAGAGGGGGATATATGTAGTTAGCATTTTGTAATCAATTGATAGCTTTATGTTTTGTAATAAACACAACACATGAATTTGTCTTATTACATGGATCGGTAGGAGTAGTGTACTTAGTTATGTCTTAGTTAGAGTGGCTTGGCACTGAGACAGTTGTGGATTAACCGACAAATGTCTCAGTCCACCAACCTATATGTGCAAAGATCTTGGTGAAGGACCCTCCCTATACCGTAGTACTTTGATTACCACTAACATTGTGGTTGCAGTTATCTATCCTATTATGTGCTATGTGAAATATCTGCTATGCTGTTTTATTATAATACTTTGTGTTCTTTATTGGTATAACAAGTTTCTTATGCTCATTCCAATGTTAAGATATTGAAAACTCAACACAACCAACTGAAAATGTATGTACAAGTGCTCAATGGAACATACTCCCAAATTAAAACATAAATGGGAAAAAAAAATTGCATAAAACATGAAGAGAGTGGCAAACCACGAAACATTGACATTGATTTGGATAGATAAACACCTCTTGGATATAAAAACTTCACCACAAGAAAAGACGCGACTTTATTCTTACTCCTCAAATGTACAATGAGATGGCTCTCACAGAATTGGAAATTGTCCCTCTGCGATGCCTTACAACCTCTGCTGCTTCTTCAATCTTCCTTGGAAATTGCCATAAAAAACCTTAATCGTAAATCTAGAAGGTTATATGGATGTTGGAGGCGTGTTTCAGTTGTTGGACTCTTGATCTCCCTTCACTCCTAGGTTTCCCTTCTGCTAGCTCCTTTTGTAATGCATATACAACAATTCTGGTCTCAAGGACATAATTGTCAAATATCAGACAACACCCCCATGCAGGGTTGTAAAAGTGTCAAGGTTGTTGAAACTCCTCATCAATCTTGCAATTGGAAGACCTTCCATGCTTAATGCCCCTTGCAGACGCAAGTACACTCACCAAGTTCTAGGCATTGACTTTGAACTCCTCTTCATCCACTTGCATTCTCGAATGAGTGGCACCCAATGAAAGTTGTCTTTGTGCATTTTGTCAAATTCCCTCATATGCACATTTATGTTGAGAAATATTGATCCATTTTGGATCAAGGAGGATTGTGATTAGTTAGCATTTACCATTTATAGATAGGGTTTAGCATTTACCATTTATAGATAGGGTTACCTTTATTAAGTACACTCACCAAGTTCTAGGCATTGACTTTAAACTCCTCTTCATCCACTTGAATTCTCGAATGAGTGGCACCCAATGAAGGTTGTCTTTGTGCATTTTGTCAACTTCCCTCATATGCACATTTATGTTGAGAAATATTGATCCATTTTGGATCAAGGAGGACTGTGATTAGTTAGCATTTACCATATATAGATAGGGTTACCTTTATTAAGCTGTCCAAAATGATACAACAAACCAACCTATTTGAATTGTAGTTATGGTTTCAAGGTTCTATTTCGAGATAATGGAGAGTGGGCACTTGTATAAACAGATCAGACCAAGCCTCTGTAATGCTCTGCATTTAAAAAATACATAGCAGTTACAGATACTGAGGATCAATAGACAAAGTGTCGTCAAGCAATTTGGAAGTCAAGTTTTATTTAAATTAAAGGTCTTCAATTAGCTTGAGATTCATCATGGTTTGGCTTCAAAAGTGAGATTAACTATGGGCTGGTTGACAATTTGTTATAACTAACCAGCATAATATATACTTTTATAGTGTATTTCCTAGTCACTATGAAGCTCATGTACTCCTGGAAAAATGTGTATCTAGAAGTTCCTAGAAAGCGTAAGTAGGTGTCTTGCTCATCAAGTCTAGTCTATTATATGTATCATACATGTACTTGTAACGGTCATTTGAATATCAATACAGTTTGTTATGTTTTCTGTCTGTGGTGATAAGTTGTTCTCTTCTTTTATCTCTCTAGTTTTATCTAATTTCTTAAGCGTCTATTATTTCTAGTGAGAGTGAGTTTTCTTGACCTGTATCTGAAAATGGCATTGGAGTGAGGCCAATCCTGTCACTGCCACATTGAATGAGCAGGCAAGAGGTTGTTATGGTGGGTCTCATTAGAATTTCTTTACATGCGTCAGGTCTGATTGTGTTCTTTAACAGCAACAAATATATTCAGCATATACTGAACCATAAAGCCATGAACAGTAAATATAAGTAATAGACAATAAGCAATTGCCGATATAAACCTGATGATCTATAGATCAAATTTCCATACTAAAACACATTAGGAGTGATCTAACACAATCTTGGACCTGCATCTCTTCATTTGTGATTCCATGTTAATCATTATGATCTAATTTCACTTTAACTACATTAAAATCTTTCGTTTCTAATACAAAAATATACAAATACTAATATGTAAAAACAGTGATGTATTCATTTTCTGTCTACACTACTCCACCCATAAGAAAATGCCAGTCTCTTGACTGGCAGAACACTAATTTGGATCAGGAGGAGGAATTGTCATGGCTTCAATATTAAGCGGATTGATAATGTCTTCTTCACACTTATTTTCAAGGCTTCCAAATCCTTGCTCAGTCTCACATCATATTTCAAGTTCAATATTTTCATACGCACAACTCAATCATGACAATATTGTTACAATACCTGGTTCTGATGAATCAATATAGCCTTTTGTGACAGCGCTTCCTTCTTTGCTTACTCGCCCAATGGCCACTTTGTTTAGAAAGGTTCGTATATATGAATAATATGTGGCAGCTTCATCTGCCAATGTGTACAACTCAATCATGACAATATTGTTACAATACCTGGTTCTGATGAATCAATTTAGCCTTTTGTGACAGCGTTTCCTTCTTTGCTTACTCGCCCAATGGCCACTTTGTTTAGAAAGGTTCATATATATGAATAATATGTGGCAGCTTCGTCTGCCAATTTGTCCAACTTAAGTACCGACTAATGCAATCCTAGAAACTAGGCAGCTTGCTCCATCAATTCCAAGCTAATAATATGCTCTTCTAGCTAGGAATTCTCTTATTTGCCAGCTTCTGCATTGAAGCTCCTTTCCCAAGGTTGCCATAGCTAGCCACATTCCTCTATGGCCTCCTTCAATATTTTCAATTATAGGATGAATTCTCTAGGTGTAATATAGAATTCCTGGTCCTTGTCAACTACTCTATTTTAGCCAAGGCATCAACTGACTTTTTCATTCAAAACTGCACCCTTTTTCCATTGCTACCCACGTAACACTTCCACAACTTGTAATAGAGAGGATGCTTGTGGTGTTGGTTCTTTCACTACCTTCCTCAGTTTTATCCACAACCGCATTGAAGGCTGTGTTACATGTGATTTATGCTTTTGTACATAAAGCACCATGTTGTCAAAATTTCCTTGCAAAGAAATCATCGGGTCTTGCACAAGGCATTTCTCAGAAGGGCATAATTCTGTAAAACTCAGCACAGCAGACCTAAACGCAGGTGTCCTTGGCACTGGCATAGACAAGGTTTCCCAAGGTCTAACTCCTAGACTCCACCAAAACTGATTTGCAGAATTAGCCATTGTAAAATTGTGAAGCCACTGGAGTCATTGTCCTGCGCAGTTTTTTCCAGTCTTCCACTCCTTCAATATCTATTTCACCAGAAGTATCTAACATCAAAGGTTGCCATTTTCTTGCAGTAGTCTGAGACCCAGGCTCCAGCAATATTCACAGTC
Source organism: Torreya grandis (assembly GCA_037957365.1). Lineage (NCBI taxonomy): Eukaryota > Viridiplantae > Streptophyta > Pinopsida > Cupressales > Taxaceae > Torreya > Torreya grandis. The sequence goes on along the minus strand of JARHVA010000996.1, from coordinate 1,321,804 downwards.
CTATTCATAGAGTCCATGTCCTATGATAAATCAAAATTAATCAGAATTATCCACAACCCCTTTTTCGAACTATCAGAATCAATGTTATTCTCCGTTAAGTGCTTAATCAAAAATCCTTGGCTGCGCCATGTGTTCCTCCATTCTTTGGTCGTTTTCCCATTTGAGCTTTCCACTATTACTGGGTAAGAATAATAACACCATTCAAAAATCCCTTTTTCATTCTTTTGTATTTCTTCTTTTAATCTTTTACATCTTTGAAACATAAGTAGCATAATTATAGGAAACTCCTACCTTAACTACATCAAAATAACATAAACACCAAACTGCAAAATGCAAACTCACTAATCATGTCTTTCCATAACAATATGACCAACATGAATTCCGCTATCATAGCCAGATACCCATCCGCCAGGGAACTTACCAGGATTCTTTTAAGCAGATTGGAGTTCCACTCTTCATACAATATGTTGTAATGCATACGCATGAAATATCTCTTCTGCATCAGAGTAATTTTCTTCTTCACCACTGCAATTACCATCATTGGCATTCCAAATAATTGATTGAAACCTCCTGGCTCAAAGGACACCGTGATTTGTTTTGTACCATTATGAAAAGTTGCAAAACTGATTCATGCATCAAATAGGGAGAATAGTGACACCAACCCATCCTTTAATGGAAGAATTACTGGCATAGTTAGCATGCCAACCACGCCAGCATTCACAAGATGATTAATCTCCAATGTGAAATTCAAACTATATTTCCCATACCACATATGTAACCAATAACAATCCAGCCTCTTGAAAACACCAGTAATTTTATTTTTAATTTTGCTCACTAGTGAAACTGGTTCCACCTTCACCTTTTGTATAGTTTTTCTCTCAAGACCAAAGCAATTTGTGTTGGCGGACCTAAGAAGCATTGCTAACCAGTCAAATATCTGTGCATGAATTGCTTTTATAGTCTTCACTCTGTGTGTAGTGCCGCAGCTCTTATCATCAAACGTTTAAGTTCAATTTTAAAAGTAACTTAAGGAGTTCACTTTCTTTTGATATATTATTTTGTTGACATGTTTCTTCCTTAATTCATCTGCTACCAACGACCGCTTTCAATGCTTTTTCTATCTTCAAGTGTGTCTTGTTTTGTGTTTGTTATCACTTCTAATGAATTTCTTGTCGGATCATCATTACTTACAGCATTTTGTGCCAGTTGGCACATCTAAATATTTCTTTGATTTTTAAAGCAATGTGGCTTTCAATTGTGTTCCACTGAACAAGTGTTTCCCTTCTACTGCTACATGGAGTACCAATTGAGAACCCAATGCCTTAAATTTGTCAGTTCCTACGTATTCAACGTTCGATGAGGTGACGGTCGAAGATTTATTTTTAAGCGTTCCATATGTGTCGGTGCCCATACTTTCCACATTTATCTTATGTCTTTGGGAAGATTCCAAGTCGAAAATCAAAAGTGTTTCAGTTCCCACATTTTTCTTTTGACAAAGTGAGCCGGTTCCCACACATTCACTCTCAAATAAGCTGTTTAATGTAAAGTGTGTCAGTTCTCAGACTTCTGCTTTGGCAAAGTAAATGAAGTGACCCCACTCACACCTTACTTGTGCTGGTTCCTGCACTTTCATCATGGAGCCATAAAGGTAATACTAATCCCTTTTTCTCATTCCTTCCTTGCTTTACTACGAGTGTCATTTCTGATATTCTTTTTCTCTTTTACAGCATGGGCAGAAGTAGAAGAATTATTTAAGAAAGAATTTAAATTTTAAATGTTGGCATACATATTTTCAAATCTAGAATGAACTAATATATTTTATAAAAGGAAAAACATAATTGGTAAAATATCATAATAGGAGGATGCTGAATTTGGTGCAAATGTTGGAGATACCTTTGGGGCAAGATTTAAAGATGAAATACTTTATAAACAGACTTAGGGAAGATTCAAGGAAAGTCTATGTTGTTTGGGTACGGGTACGGGTACGGATACAGGGACGTCTCGGATACGTGGGTACGTCATTTTTCAAAAACTTTGATTTGGATACGTCATGGGTACGACTGTGTGTGTGTGTGTGTATATATATATTGTATATTACTCATTTTTTTAGTAAAACACTTGAAACTACATAGTGTGAAAATATTTGTCTATAAATGATTAAAACACTTAAAAATATATAATATTCATTCATTCATTACTTCAAAGACAAGATGTACATTCAAATCTAGAATAAATCATCTCGATTGTCCACAAAATCTTGAATGCCACTCCCATTATTTTTCAACTTTATCATTTACTGACACTTTCTCTCACAAGGGCTCATCGGTGCATTGAATCTCACAAGTGCATGCCTTAAGGGGTGCACAAGGAATGGGGTGGGATCGGCTTGTGGCACTTTGCGAGAGATATTCTCATACTATTCTATCATGCATACATCCCTTCATGCAGCCTTCATACCTCCTATGATGTCTCCTTGAAATCTTGAAACCCTGAAATATGGCTAAGTCTGAAACTCTGAAACCCTGGAATCTGACTAACTCTGAAATATGATAGGATCCTCCAAAACCTAGAATTTGCATTATAGCTCCTAGCGGTCCGAAACCCCTCTCAAACATCCTGAAAGTATATAAATAAAATATAACTTAAAGTATAAGAAACTTACACTTAAATGTTTATTTTATTTCTATACTGTTGGGTTCGGACTGGGTTTACATTTAGGGTTGCTTAGTTTTTAGGTTTTTTTTTAAGGATTTTCTGAGGTTTTTTTTTTTTTTTAATTTCGCCATTTTTCTGCCAGAATCCCTCGGGCACACCCGGAGACGTCCCGGGTACGCCCGGAGGCGTCCGTGGCCGTGCCAGACGTTTCCAGTACGTCCACGGACGCCTCCGAGAGTACCCGGGACATCCCAGTGCCGGAGGCGTCTCCGAACAGGTGGAGCCGGGGGGGAGGGCGTACCCCTGCAACGTAGAGTAAAGTTTAAGAATTTCCCCTATATCCACATATAATAATATATAGTATATACAAGAGAATGCTCAATTGAGAACAAAAAGAAGAATGATGACAAGGATGCAAAGGAGCAAAAATTAATTGAAAAAAAGTTTAATAAATTTATACATTCTGAAGTCAACAGGAGAAAACAGGGTTGTGGTCCATAAAGTATGAGATAGAAAGCATTGTCAAGATGAATGTCCAATGAGATTTTGAAAATTTTGTGAAGTTAAATCATGCAATACCAAGAAATGTCTGTTTAGCCTAAAACAAAATTGCAAAAAGAAAAGAAGTTGCTTTGAGCCCAGCCCACCACAAGGGAAGGATACAAAAAACCATGAAACAAATGTTCCAAGTCACCCAATGATAATAATAATAAATATCAAACTTCAAGAATTAAATGCGATGCTGAGAGGCGACCATTGGTCTGATGCGGACAATGAAATAAATGGGGTCATCTTGCTAGAGATTGTCTGCGAATAAATACAAGAAACCATGTACAAAATGCAGCCCAGAGGACCACGAGGATGAGGAATGTCCAATATCAAAAACAAAAAAAATGGCTGAAACTGCATCTCAGCAAATCCTATCCGTGGCACGCACTAATAAAAATAAATTTGAATCCAAAGTGCAATTAGAAAAATGAAGGATGCCAGAAGCAATGCAAGAAGTGGAAAACATTAATATCAAGAAGCAAAAGAGATGGCATGGTGAAAAGGGGTTGCACCACCTGCATCAATGGAGGAAAATAAGCCTTGCAGATGAGAAGCCACAAGTAAAAACCCATCAACACAGAAAAACCAAGACAATAAGGATAATCAAGTCACCAAAATAAGGGATATCGGGAAATTAAACAAAACAACAAAAGCAAAAGGTTATTTAATCTCCACTTTGATAATTGATGAGTTAGTAAACTCCAACACAAATTATAGTTCCACTAGACTAGTTATTGAAATGCATTCTAAAACCGAGTAAAGTAACAAAATGCAAATACAAATAGATCTTGATGATGAGAAGGATGTATAATTTTTCAAGAGAGGATGAAATTCTGAAAACTACTATTAAAATCAAAGACCTAACTCTCGGAAAAGTGATCATTGATGGAGGATTGAAATTAAAGATCTTCCCTAAATGGCATGGATCCAATTACAAATAAAGTTGTTACCATCTCCATCTTGACTGAGGATGTTAACCAGGTCATGATCAAACATTGGTAATATTGACTCCTCAAAATATTAACTGTAGATAGATTTCATGGCAATAAAAATGGAAAGCGTCTTACCTTGCTACTATTCCATTCTAGGTAGACCTTGGTGGAAACAAGTAGAGGTAATACGTAATAGGAAGCATGATAATATTGCAATAAAGGTAGGAAGAGAGAGAATGATAATGGACATGCTTAACTAGATAGTAGGAGATGAGTAATCAAGCTCAAGTCAAAGATCCGATTTAGAAGAAAAACAATTTTAACCTGACAAGGAAGACATCTTGCAGTTTGGTGATTGTTCTGAAGATAGTCAATGTCTGAAAAACTCTAGGAGAATAAATTCAAAATGAATATGTAATCAATTTCAAGATAAAAAATCTATTTGGAATTTGGATAATATGCCTTTAAGAATGGTATGACTCAGCATCTACCAAGATCACTTTGGACAAATTTAAAAAGTGTTTAACAAACTAAATTGAAATATCAATTACACTAATTGGCGTGAATAAAAAAATTTAGTTGTTAAAGAAACACATGAAATCGATTTACAGAACATGCATTTATCAGTCTTTTAGAATTTTGGGGTCTCTTTCCATAGCGAAAGTGATAAGAATTATCCTTGGTCCCGGATGTTATTTTCCACGTAGACCATTTCTAACGGTTCTCAACTTCTCTTTATAGCAACTATGGCTGCTATTTATTATTCACCTTGTCCTTTTAGCATTTCATGGTATAATATACGATGCATGCTTTAAAATAATTGGAAATGTCTTTATAATTAACTAATTGCTACAAATGCAGGTATATATATAGAAGGAAACTTGTAAAGAATAAAGCAGTCGCAGACCTTGACCAATTGGAGAATATGCAATCAGAGTAATGCCTAACTCATCGCATGCTGCCTTCACACCATTCTCTTCAGGTGCTCTGTATATCAGGCTGTAATTTACTTGGTTTGAAGCTAGTGGAATCCCTCTTTTCTGTAACTGAGCATGTGCATTACGAAGCCTTTGTTCTGGTGTAGACCAAAATTCCCCAAAATTACATGTTAAGCAAAGTGAAACAAGAAACAAAAATCAGCGAATTTGAAATTGATAATTACTAACTATTTCATGTGGGAATGTATTGATTTTGCCGAGAAAAAAGACTTTCAATCATATCTATAATTTAAAAAACCCACTATGATAAATTACCACTATAATTTGATACCCCGACAGCCTTCACAAGGCCCGTCTCAACAGCATCTCCCAGACCATCGATATATGCTGCAAGTTAAACATAATGAATAAAATTCCTTCTGTTTCCATAATTTTATAGATGCACATAAAAATAAAAGATATAAAATCCATTTAGATATTACAAGCAAATACCAATATTTTTATGACAGGGCTTACAGTTCTAATGTAAGCAAGCCTTTATAAAACACTGATAACTACAAACTTGTATAAAAGTTGCTTTACTTTACAAACCTTCATTTCCCCAAATTCCTGGCCTGCAAAGGACAAAAGGTAATGCTAATTATCTTCACATAAGGCTTTCCCACAAAGATTAAAGATACACACACTAGCAAAGAAACAAATACATTACCAATGTAGCTGGTAGAGATCTACTGAAGAAAGGCCTAGACGGTTCAGTGAGTCTTTAAGGGCTGAGATGACACTGCCTCGACCAAATCTCCATGGCAAAGCTGCAAATTTCGTTGCAATTACTATATCTGTTGAGTCTCGTTGTTTCCTTTCTTTGATGAATCTAGAGAGAAAACAATTTGACTTTTTTATCCATCAACATTGACGAAGACTTTAACACTCATTAACAATTGTAACTACTGATATGAGACTTTAATAGTGTCATGCATAATGTCAGTTGATTTTATGATAGGTTGAAACCACTACAACTGTTTGAACTTCTTGTTAACTTTCTTTGATGAACCTGGGAGAACAATTTAAAGAGTAAAAAAAAAAGCTGGTAAAGAACTGTGATTCATTTTATTTAATCATCGACATTTCAGATCATCATATGTGATCCATCCTCAGGATGTAGATGTGTGTAGGATTGCATAAAGCTCCTTGTATAGATAACTCTTTAAAATACATCAGATGGCAATTAGGTCAACCTAATGAAGGCATTAATTAATAAATTAGTTAATTAATTTTTTATTTGCCTAATTAATTTAGTAGCTCTGAACTACCTGTTAGCTGCATAGTTTCAAGTTTTCAACCACCCCAAGTTTATGGGGACAAAAATTAGCTAATGCACCAATTAGACAATCAATTAATTAAATGCTCCTCTAGATAAAGGGGACCTCCTCTAAGTTTGAGTATAATGTTTTTCCAAGAGTCTGTCCCTTGTCTCTGTTCAGGTTGTTATGATGCTTCCCAATCTCAATAGCCTCCCTCAGCCTAAGTCTAAAGAAATGATCCTCCAAAAAATAATCCTCCCTGGAAATGACCTTTGCACCTTTAATGCAATTATGGTTCTTCATTTCATTCTAGTGTTCCATTTAAGCAGAATTTTCCCATTTATTGAGACATAAGCCTGTATAATCCTCTTTAATCCTTGTCTGAATTGATTTTCCAGTCTGTCCCATATATGGCCTCCCGCAAGAGCACTTAATACAACAGACCCCATTTTTAGATTTAGTCTTCATCTTATCTTTAGTCAACTTGATGGTAATCCTGATCTTGTTTCAAGAAATGAATGCGATCTTAATATCTTCACATTTTAGAATCCTAGCAATCTAGTTGGAAGTCCCTATAATATATGGGAGGAAAGCTTGCAGTTGGTCTACTGAATCCTCAACTATCTAACCCTGCACTTGCGACCCTTCTACCCTTCGGAATGCACTTGCTATCTACTTACCCATTCTTCTTGAAGACCAATACTAAGTGTTTTTTCTCTTGCTCAAAATATTCCTCATCCAAGATCCTAAAGGCTTTGATCGCCTGGACCTAAAGGACCCCTTGCTTTTGTGCACGATGATGAGATGAGGCCTGCAAGTAAAGATCAGTTCGTGTACAATTTTTATAGACTTGGCGAGCAAGTGACCTATTTACTTTTCTTTGAAGGAGAGACTCATATGAAGCAAAGACATCCTCCAACCTCCAGTTCCTTAGTGAATTTTAAGGCTATTCAGGTCATCATGGAATTCCTCCAAGTCTTCTTTGCGATGAGACCAACTAAGATTTGTATCATCCATTTCCACCATTTAGGCTTGAGTGGAAGGAATTTGAGGGCACGCTCTTTGAAAAGCTCCATAAAGAGGTTGGCCACCACCAGCGACTGAGGTGAACCCATTGCCACACATTTTGTTTGCTCATAAAAAGCTCCCTAAAAACTGAATAAAGTTGATCTTAGCCATAGTTCCACCGGCATAGCTATGTCACATCCTTGCGCTTTCTAACCACCATGATGTTCTCTTCAATAAGGATTTTGGTGTAAAAATATACCATATCAAAATTCACCAGAATGTCATTTACCTCCACTCTCTTATCCTTAACTAAATTTACAAAATGTGTCGAACCCAATATAAATGAAGAGAACCGACCAAACAAAAGCTTAAGTTTTCTTGCCAAGAAAGCTGCTAACTTATATGTTGAAGAATCCATTGTATCCAATATCAGTCTGAAAGGAACATCAACCTTGCAGATTTTCAGTGCACCATAAATCTCGTGGCAACCTATCTATTTGGTAGAAGATGATTTTATGGTAATAGATACCCTTTTAAGAACAATAGACACGAATTCATAATCCAACTTCTTGCAGCTACCACTGTTATGCAAATGATCCGCCATCTTGGCTACATAGACCAACTTATTCATCACCATTGTTGTGTTCCCCTTATCTGCTTTCCTTAATATGATCTCAAGTTTCATATTAATTCTTGAAAAGCTCTAATCTCTGGGAATGTTTCTTTAAGGAGGTTCTTCATATGTCTTAATGCCATTGAATATCTCCTACTTTCTTCCACAAAGCTTGCTCGGTAACGCTTTAGCCACATTCTCAATTTCAACAAAAAATATTTACAGTGGGCTTTACTTGGGTGTTATTGCAAAACCCAAACCTTAATACCCTCAGTGTAGGTCTATCTAGCTGAAACCTTGATAAATTAATAACTAATTTATCCTTCCATCTGGATAGTTTTTCCTTGCATGTCTTTGGACCACAATCTGCTTCTTTATAAACATTGTACTTTTCTAAAATAATGTTAACATGCTGAATTTGAGGATGAACCATATCACAACTTTTGGAACCTTACACCATCACCTCAAAAGCATCATGAGCCACCATTACTGATTCTGTATCTTCTTTGCTTCCCACCAACAACAAGCTACTCGATGACCACACAAGGACTGTCCTCAAGTGTTAATGACCCAAACTACCGTTGGTGCCTGGAGTTTGAATTGATCTGCTCAAACTCATCAAGAGTAGACATCCTGTCAACAATACATGAACCTATACTCCAACCGTCTTACGCTATCCTTGCATGGACCCGATTCATCTAATCCATCAAAGTGAAGACATTAACAGCTTATGTATAAACAACTATAACGATATGGTGCAAGACTTTGACAGCATGTCATGTGTGTTTTCAGGTAATTTCCTTTGATAAGATCATAAACAAGTAATGCAGTATGTGCTCGTTTCTCCACACATGAATTTGTGCAGTTTTCCAAGTTCATCTATTTAGCTATTTACATTGTGCTTTGCACTGTATGATTTGTCATGTTACTACAAATGGGAAAATTATAAATATCTAGTCTGAATACCATGTTCTCTTGCTGATCTCTGCCACTTCATTTACAGTTTTCATATTGAACCCTAACATTTGACAAACCATTTTGTGTCTGATTTAAGATCAAATCATAACACATATACATGAATAAACAGGGCTTAGATGATGATACCAACCATATTAGTAGATAAGCAACACTGAAGAATAAACAAGTAATGTCTGGAATTGGATATTCTGCACTTCAACATGGTCCTAACTGCTCCAGTCAAATCCTGTGAAAGGGAAAGTTTCAGGTGTGGCAACTTTAATGCTATACAACGCCTATCATGGGGAAAGCTCCAATTAGGATTGCATCTTTGTTCTTTACTAAATAAACTAACATAAGAGTTTTCCCTCTCAATAGGTTACTTCTGTACCAATCTAAGATCTAAAAAGTGATCCAAGGATTGAAAACCGTGTCAAATGTTAGACATTTCAAAGGAACGTCATAAATTAGTAGATTAAAAAATCTTCTCTACAAAGATGTGAGGATCCCTGCCCCATGCAAGAAACTAGAATCTTGGTACTCATGCCCATTCCCCAATCAAGTTTTAATCATAAACTACGTTGTTTGGATACGGGTACGGGTACGGGTACAGGTACGATTTGGGTACGCGGGTACGTCATTTTTCAAAAACCTTGATTTGGATACATCGTGGGTACGTCTATATATATATATTTAAAATATATATATATATAAATTTAAAAGAATTTTAAAATTAAAAATATTAAAAATAAAATTTAAATACTACCTAAAGATATGGTAAACTGTAAATTTAAAATAAAATATAAATTATAATATTAAAAATGTAAAAACTAAATAGTATTTAGTTTAAATTTTTAATATTAAATTTTATTTTATTTTTAATAGTTATATTATATTTTTAATATTTTATTATATATATATTTTTAATATTTTATTATATATATATTTTAATATTTTATTGTATATCTTATTTGTTTTAAAATATTTAAAGTTTTTAAAACCAAATATTTATATATTTTTTAATTTATAAATTATGCTCTATATTTATATATTAAAATATTATTTTTATTTTTATTTTTTTTTGTTGTTTTTAAGTTTTTAAATTTGTATTTTATATTTTATTATATATATTTTTTAATATTTAATTGTATATCTTATTTGTTTTTAAAATATTTAAAGATTTTAAAACTAAATATTTATATATTTTTTAATTTATAAATTATAGTTTATATTTATATATGAATTAATGAATATATTGTTCGAACTTGATGGTATTTAAATTATTAATATAAAATTTTATTTTATTTTTAATAGTTATATTATATTAAATGAAAAATTTAAAATTAATTAATTTGATCCCGCTTCGTTTCCACTTCTTTGGATATCATTGTACTCTTTAAATACCTGATACAATAAAGTTTACAGCATATGTACAGTCGCGGGTATCTCTGTGTCTCAAATTGTCATAATTGTGCTCATATCAAAAGCATGACTGTTGGAGACATGAACTGGGTTGCCACATTCCCATACAATCTCCGGAAGATGAATAACGACCAGCTGCTTACAAGCAATCCTGGTGACCTGGGGACTACACCAAATCGCAGGAGGAATCACCCCAACCCTATGAACCCTAAAGGACCGATAGTCTCGCATCTGTGTACCTGGCAAGAACGTTTTCTTGGAACTCTGTCTACATGACATGAAATGCACAATTTCTGATGCCAAAATTATTGACTGTATGTCCCACAAATTTGCGGGCAAGGGGGGGAACAATATCTTTCCCGTCTTTTCACTTGCTTTCCCGCAAGGGCATTCGAAGAACACCCCTACCCCATAGTAGTTATAAGTTAAAATCCATGCCACGATTCTCGTAAGGATCCCATTATATTGATCAAGCTCATTTTTTCAAGTGCAAATCGCACTGAAAAGGCAACTCCGACAGCGTTCTGAACACAGCGCTTAAGTGTTTGGGGTTTTTTAAGTGTTTAGGGTTTTTTTTCACGCATTTTCTAATTATTTTTTTTTTTTGTTTTCCGCGACAGTCGCCGGAAACTTTCGGGGACGCCCCGGAGGCGTCCCGGAGGCGCCCGCCGGCGTGCCGGACGTTTCCGGCACGCCTCCGGGCGTCCCCGTGCCGGAGGCGCCTCCGAACAGGAGGCGTCGGGCTGGGGGGCGTACCCCTGCAACACAGATCATAAATAGTGTGGATCGTACCAGTTCCACATTACTCCCGACATGCTTCCAAAAATCTGTAGTTTCCTATAACATAGAACAAAGACATGCTGACATGACAGTTTAATATACCTTCATCTCCTCTTTATGGAATGTTTAGATCCACTTCTAAAATTACAGCAGAAGATTGTTTCACTAAACTTCTCTTCTGCTTCTTATTCAAAATCTAGTTTTATTATTATTTTTTAGCCAACCTTTTCATATCCATTACATCTCTCCTCAAGACCACTTTTTCAGCATGTATCCACATTACATAACAATAATCACTCTAATAAATTATAAGATGATAAGCTGAAACATCAATCCAAAGTTTCTGAGTGGCTTCGTTGGCTAGATGATCAATGTACTGTGATATGTATTCATTTTTGTTTCAGTTGAAGATTTGCTTAATACAAATTCACAAAGTTTGTTGAAAGTGAAGAAAGTGGCTCTAAACATACAACATCCATATATCATCAAAGTTTGTTATTCTGATTCACATACATTTTTTTAAGAAGTTATAAGAATGTTATCACATAAAAGCAATCGATGGATATAAGGTGCAATCTTTGATCTTATATCTTATCCACTATAGGAAAAGGTCTAACATAATGTGGAGATTTTTTTAATTTTTATATAAGGAAAAAGATTTGCATTCAAACTTAGTAAAGTTGTACACAATCAGCAGATGAAACCACTCCTCTAATAAGCTTTCACGATACAAAAAACTAAACTGTGCTTCTAGAGGAACAAACTTCAAAAACACAGTGAGAACAGTACAGCCTAATACAAAGAAACTAAGCATAAACTATGTACAGTATCTAAGACCATAGATCAGGACAATTTAGTCACTGTTCTTTAGGAAGAAATACTAGTGGGACATCATTCTGTCTGCAGAAGCTGATGTGTCTTCTATCATATACTTTGTGTTAGGACAGTCTGCGGGTTCATGTTTGATGTCTCTAGAGACGACATGAATACTGTTGGATGAGATTCCTGAAGCAGCGAATGCAGGTCTCTTCTTTTTATCACTGGGTTGTATGATGTCCATATCAGCTTCGAGAGGTTCCATTTGTCTTCTCCTTTGTCAGACATTTCTGTGGGCTGATATGTTGCAACTTTATCATTGACAACTTGCTGCTGAAGAAGCTCAATGGGCTGTGAATTTTGATAGATAAGTTGGACATATTGCTGTGAATTTCGATGTTGAAATTTTGATAAAAGATAGGGTGATGCTGCACAGACTAATGAATATTTTAATGTACTGCCATTATATGCCATCTCTGATAGCTCTATTGATCACCTCTTTCAAAGGAGGGAACCGACCAATTGACATGTCGATGGATTGAAGGACCAAACCGCTCTCAGAATACCACCTGCATCAACACCTAGTGAGACACAAGGAAGAAATCCGCTATGGAGAACAAAGAGCCAAATATGGGTATCTCTCACGACCAGAGGCTGAATCGCCAAAGGATCTGATTCTATTAATATAGTAAGTATGTGTGACGATGCTCGCCAAACGAAGGGGATGGAAAGCAAACAAAGCTTGAACAACACAATGAGGAACCATCCATTTTCGATGGATCATACATTGAAGTGTGATTATTTGAACCCTCTCAATATGAACCCAATGCATAGATCTCAAACTGGGGCCCCACACCTCCCACCAATATGAAATATTGGCTTAATGAGGGCATTGAAGTGGTGCATCTTCATTGGATATACTGGAAATGCATCTGAAGGCATTGGTGCTCAAGAAAAAGCGAGGCATATCCCTTGCTAAGATGCGACTACAAAGCAACTTTAAACTAAAAGATGGCCTAGTAAACCAAACTCCCAAGTAATTATAAGTCATGAGCTCCCAGAGATCTCCTATGTAGGAGAAGTGAAACTTGGAAAGAAAGTACATGAACTTAGTTTTACTAAAGCTAACCATAGCCTAGCAAAGCTTACAAAAGGAAGTAAGGGCATTATACTAGCTCTGTAAACCATCACACAAGTGAAAGATGCGGACAACATCATCAACAAGCAGCAGTATACCAACTAAAACATGATGTAATATACAAGCATCCTCAACATGAGTATAATGTCAAAGAAAATTTGCAAGCCTATCTATGTAAATACCCAAGAGAGTCGGAAAGAGAGGGTGCCCCTATTTGACAACAATAGTATTCTGAACAAATTTCAAAAAAGACCATGGGAAGTCCAAAATCGGATAACAACCATCTCATAAAGCCTCATGATGGCAGTAATGAAAGAGTCTAAAATTCCAATAGCACGCAACTTCTAAAAAATATCTTGGAACAGAATCAAAGGCCTTCTTAAAGTCTACAAAAAAAAAACTTTAGAAGTTCAATGCCACCACCTCAAAATAGCCTTTTAAAGATTAAGAATGTGATCAATAGTATAGAAGTCTCTCTTGATGCCTACTTGTCTTCTCGCTCTACGATTCCCACCCTACAAGTATTCTGAAAGCTTCAAGTCTTGCAGCTTTTTGGATTCACATTATCCTCCAATTTATGAATGGAATGGATGATGTCTTGCAAACCAAGAGGGATGAAAATTGTAGCGGAGATGTACTTCTTGATATTGGTAGGATATATCAAGAAATTTAGTGGCAACATAGACATTGAAGATTCAAAAGTGGGAATAAAGAACGATTATAATACCACTTTGAGTAGTATAAAAACTGATCTAGATTCGCATACAAGTAACAATATGATCATATGCCTACTTCTATTGAGTAATATATGGATCTCATCATGAGTATGCAAAGGAAAACATCCATTTGGAATGTTGAACCTTATTTTTGGTCTGAAACAGTTATTTCATGGTTTTGTCATTTGATCATCATACATGGCTTCAACAAAGATTGTACCCATTTTTGTTGTAGTATGCGAAAAATCTTTGTCGGTCAAATTCTTTCCCAATCTAGTGATCAAACCTCTAGAAGAAATCGAAGGTATTAAGCAAAAGCCTAGCCATTTGCTTCTAGAGCTGGAAAAAGGTGATGCGTCTTCCCTCTTGAAGCCAAGACGATTCTCCAATTTTTTAGTCATGCTTCAAAGAGATTGCATATACATTTGCAATCATATTTTGGATGACCTCAACTTTGACGGAGCTATACAAATCCCACACATGGAGTTTTCAATCTCAGATAAGTGTTCCCCCTTGGGCAAGGTGGTTTATTTCATTCATGTTGTCTCCATGGACAAATAGAATCATGTAACCCTGTTTATTTGGAAGTTTATATGCCCATGGTTTGATAAAATCTATAGTCGGTTGGCTGAGCATTGATTGGATCAGCGTCAAGCAGCTGTGCATCAGTTGCCTCAGCATTGAGAGACTAAGCATCAATTCGCTTAGCAGTAGTTGATTTTCAATTGGTTGAGAGTCAGTCAGTTGACTGAGCATCGATTGATGCAACGCCAAGTAGCCGCCGCAATGTAGTTGGCTCTACAAACTTCATGTTAATTACACAATCAAATGGGTAGACCAACTTATCTTCGAACTGTGCATCCCTAACTTTGTATTCTTTGAACTCTAGTGGGTAAGTTGACTATGATGTGACAGTTCTAAAGGAATTGGCATCACCGACCTCCCCATCTAGTCATCTCACTAGAAGCCTTGACCTTCTTCTATCTTCCATAATCTCAACGCTCGCACAGTTAGACCGGAGCACTTCATAGTCTTCCATATGCTAGTGGAACAAACTATTGAGGGAGTTTGTCTCATCTTCAGAGCATGAATGTAACTCCAAGACCCCTTCATCATTTGGCTCCACCATACCTCAATTCCCATCCACTAAGCATTCTTCTTCAGAGTCCAAGTCGGATGAGTTTGATGAGGCTACTTCCTCATTAACTATCTGATTTTTCAAATCTATGACATACTTCTGTCCTTTATTTTCAATAGAGATCAAAAATAATTTCCAATTATGATCAGCTTTGGTTGTGCTATCAACCAACCCTGGCCCAAAGTGCATCATAGCCTTCTTTTGCAATGAGATGACCACAAAATTCAACAAAAATGGGTAAATTTCAATAATTACTTGTTGTCCCATTAGTATTCCCAATACCTTAATACCATGTTGGAATGTCGGAGGCAACATAGTTGGCTTCCCAAGACTCTTCCAAGTCTCTTCTAGTAGAACATTCACACTAGAACCACCATTGACAATAGTATTTGTCAAATTTCTGGCCAAAATCTCCATATGCACAACTACTTTTAGTCAGGCTAGGTTCATCATCATGAGCATAGAATCGATCACTTGGTCACCTAACAAAGGGGGCTCGACTATGGGTTTATCCTTCTACTTTTTGTTCTCCCCATCACCTGACATTAGGTGTGCCATTCTATGCTCCATGTTTAGGCTAATATCTTGTATGGTAGCAGTTAGAGCATTTTTGAGCTCTAGGATGCTTTGCAATAAGTTAACTATCTCCATAGGTATAGTGATCTCCAAGACATGTCATGTAATAGCTTTGTCGGACTCCAGGCTATTCATCATTGTGCTTGTATGTTCATTCGAATGGCATTGTTATTCAACCATGGCCCTCTCAACTTCCACCCTTGCTTTGGCCAATCTTTCCTTCTACATGTGTGGATCGGGGTAGTTGGTTTTCTTCACTTGTGCTCAAGTAATTGCCATAACTTCCTTGCCCTTGGCTACATCAATCATATTGATGTTGGCTTGTGTTGGAAAATTTCCATCGATATGGTCCTCAGGGTCACACCATCTACAAGGAAGTCAGGCATCATTTTGGTTAAAACAATCTCTTGCAAAAAGGCCCCACTCATTGCACTCCCAACACTACAATTGGCCATCCTTCACAGTCATATTGAATATGAATCATGTCACCACTATTATTTTGTCATTAGTAGTTCCTTGGGAGTGTGGTGGCTGGTGTCGATGGCTCTCCTTCAAAGTCGTACTTGGTTGCTCTTATTCCACAAATTGTACAGGCAGTCCTTCATCGAATGCCCTGTAACTTGACAAATCTCGCATAAAAGATCCTTGCCTTCATTCTTATTGTCTCCCTTTAGTTGTTTCATTGTCTGAAGCATATCATTTCTCAAGGCTCGCACTAATCCAAATTC
The DNA here is from genome assembly GCA_037957365.1 of Torreya grandis. Lineage (NCBI taxonomy): Eukaryota > Viridiplantae > Streptophyta > Pinopsida > Cupressales > Taxaceae > Torreya > Torreya grandis. Next base: position 1,305,537 of record JARHVA010000996.1, on the reverse strand, counting down.
ACTATCATTGCTAGAGTTAGAGTCATCTTATTCGCATCCTTTCGAGCATGAGGACGTCTTGTCTCATTTCGATATCCATGGCTCAGTTATATGCATCTTCATAAGATGAGGGTGAGACCACCTTCATTGTCCTCTGCAATGAGGGTGCCAATGCTGCAATGAACCATTGCTTCTTCACGTCGTCGGCAGGTTCCTTTTCAAGTTTGCCTAGTAGTACTTTGAGTCTTCTATTATAGGCAAGGACATTCTCATGTTTACCCTGTTGGGTATTATAGATTTCTACAACAATCTCATTGTCATCCCTCAAGAGTTTGAATTATTTCTCAAAGGCTTGCCTAAGTGATTTCCATGTTGCTTTCTCTGAGCTTGATGCATCTGCACATCAATCAATAGTCATTCTCCTAACACTGGCTGGGAAACATCTTAACCCCATACATTCATTTGTGTGTAAATTGGCAATCTAGATGGCAATGCAAACTCTGCAGTGTCATACAGGATCCTTCAATCCGTCACTGGTAAACTTTAGCAGCTTCTACTTTTTTGGAGATGGAGTTGATCAATTTATCGTGGCTCTAGTTATGGGTTGCATCTGACGTGGTGCTTTGAACGCAAGTTCCTATGCTCTCTTAGCACTGTTGGACACATCCCTATGGTCGACAATTCTTTCGGTAGGAATCTATTCTCCATCTTGCATGTTGTCAAGTCCCCTTTTCATGCGACTCGCTCCAGCTTGACGTTCAGGTTGCCCCAAACTTTGCACATGATTCTCTTCTAGCACCCCCGACCCAACATGGTCGGCAAGGTCTGCACTTCCTCCCGAAGGGGTTACGGCAATCTCTATCCACTCCTTACTTGTCAGTGGCATAGGGTTCACAAGTTCCAGCTGAAGCCTTGTTTGGTTTTAACTCTAGCTATGGCTATGACTTCTTACACTTTGACCTTGGATTTAACTTCATCTTGCACTTCATACTTCATACTTTGCTTGATGGATTTTTTGAAAGGGTTGTTGGTTTCCACCTTTATCTTCTTCGATATTGCTCCACCAATCAAGTAGACCATTTAACTTTTTGGTCCACTCCCTGATTGTGTTTCTCTCTTTAGTTGCCCTCTTCTTTGCCTTTATTCCGAGTCAATAAATGAATTATTTCTAGTATGCTTGTAATATCTTTGGTTGTTGTGTTTCATAGTTATGTTTGGTAGATAGATCTGATAAGATAACGGGGTCCCTTATCACACTTCTCTTTTGAATCGACTTTAACTTGACCCAATGTTCTTTAAAGGAATGGAGCCAGAATGTAGAATGATTAATGTCTCCTGAAATACTAGACTTATCAATAGCAACATACACAGAATAGTAATTGCATAACATTACATGGAAAAGCAAAGCATCTGAACAATAGCAACTTTGTATTCATAAAAGATAAGTCTCGGTATAATTCATACAGTACAGGAAGGACCTAATACCAGCACCCTTTCCCCAACGTACATCATTCTATTTATATGACAAGACCCAATTATTGTCAGTTAACACAACTGAACATACAAATGAGTCATTACAAAACTATCTAAGGTTGACAATATAATCATTATCCACATGATATGTTGGCTACTAAAATATGTAATTACGGTAATAACCAAGATAATACTAATATGACATTCTACAGTCCCTAGCATGAGATAATCATTTTGTCTTCTCCTACTATCTTCGGGATGCATGTACAAATATGAAATGTCACCAAGCTGTCCTGGACAGAACCACACCAATTCCAACATCCCTAATCTATCTCTAGGCCTCGGGGCAATCCCCGAAGCATTAGGGATGCCTATAACTTCCCTCAAACAGCATGGAGTACCAAGGATAGTTAATTGCCTACAAACCTTATGAGGACGCCCAGCCATCCCCAAGACAGCTCAAGGGATGCCTAGACATTCCTTGACTGTCTACAAGGCATCCCCAACGTCATAGATGAAAAAAGACAAAAAATTATCAATTTTTAAAATACATAAGAAAATGATGGGTGACCCACAATGGACCCCCATTTACTCCTCCCAAACAATGAGCCTCTCATTCTAACTCCATTTTCCTTTCTTTCAATGAGAGATTGGAGCGTGAAAATTGGGGCAGCCATAGAGGGGAGGCATTTTCAGATTTTTGAGGAAGATATTGAGCACATTAAGAGTGGTAAGGTAAGTAAAAGTTTTCCTTTTGTTTGTCCTCAGTTTTTACAAATTTAGATTTTAAAGTTCTGAATTTTATTGCATCTTTTACTCAGCAAAATGAGCACATTGTGATGAATAAACCCAAATTCCAATGAATCAAATAGGGGAAACAGGGAACGGTTATTCATAATGCATATTAACATTGATAGCGTTGACCATATAACACACTGGGGTCTTTTATTAATGTACTGATGTTTTATGATGATCATTGTGTACCATGGATTAACCAGAGTCAAAACATTTTTTTATAAATTTATATGATTTCTAAACTTTTAAGTTTCATTTTGTGTATTATGGATGCCTTTGCAAAGCTTGATTTAGTTTCTAGACTTGAGAATAATAAATAATGCAAAAAATCTAAATTTTTGTGTATTTTTCTCTTTTTTTTCGAATTTTTATTAGATTTTTTAATTTGACGGCCCTTGCTGTCCCCAAAACTTTGGCATACCATCCCCAAACATTGGCATTCCATTCATTGTACTTTGGCCTGTCATCCCCTACCATCAGAAAATTGATCCCCATCCTTTAAACATCATGTAGCATAGATTTTCAAGGACAAGGGCAAAGAAAGCCCTAGAAATATTCAACACAATCGTGTTGAGATGGAATTGGGATAGTTCAATTATCCAAAAGTGGCCTCACAAGAGGAGGATAAACTTACCCGAGCTTTGCATTTATCATCAAGAAGCTAAGATTCTGTCCATCGAGATGATGAATACAGAGACCATACCAAAAGGGTACAAAACAAAAAGATATTTTTTTCCTTTTTTTGGAAAAATGCATCTTATATTACTCCAAGAAACAGATAGTTACATCATTTGGGCATAACTCTAACAAGAGGAACAAATAGTTACATCATTTGAGCGTGATGCTAACAAGAAGAATCTCTCCCTACATGGGCAAGGAAAGAAAGGCCCTGAGCTTGCGCCCCAATGGGCAAAGAGTTCACATCTCTTCCAAACCACTCAAACTTAGCTTGTACAATCAAAGCCAACTCTTGTATGAAAAGCCTCAACTTCCCCGTACTAAAAGGGGAGGTATCCACCTAAAAGATGGCTTGGCATCTTGTCCTCCAAAGAAAGCTGATTGTGCCAACTGAGTTGTATGCCATAAAACAAGAAGAGGATTTGGTACAATTGTCCCCCCATTTAATAGATATTATCCACATGTTAAGTCTCTCCAAACTAAGGAATTTTTTGCTTTCCCTTCGAAGGACTTGTTGGTAAGTTTGTGCACTCAAAATGATATTTAGGATAGAGAATCTGAAACTTTGCATTGTGAATTTTGGACGGGGTAATAGCATAGTGTCTCTGATATTGCATGATGTGGCATTGATTTTAGATGAAGACAATGCAGCTTGTGAAGTGGTTGCTGAAAATAGCCTTGCAGCATTTTGATGGATATCATATTTAACTTTTCCCACTACTAGTGGAACCAGAGAGCATGCCGGAATTAAAATATGCAACGGCCATACTACAAACTCTTAACCATTTAATATTCTAAAGTTTTGAGTGTTGACTATTGAGAAATCAAAGGAAAAAAAATAATAGAAGTCAGAATCCTGAAAATGGGGAGGATAATAAGTGGAAGGCTCTCTCTTGTTTCAATAATGTTCTGCCCGCATATACTGATCTTCATAAAGTTGAACCAGTCAAACTCTTGGATGGGATAATAAGAAAACTCCCAATTAAATATATTAAATTTCAATAAGTGATTGTGATGCAACCTACATTTGGTATCCAAGCCACCCAAATTAAATGTAGATAAGTGGATGCGGCATCCCAACTATCTCCCAATTAAAAATCAGTTTTGAATACACCATCTTGAGTTTTGAGTTCCAACACCAAATATACTTCTCTATAGTGACATTTGGTCAACATCACCTTTCCGAAGTGCACCATCTCTCAGACAAAATGGTAGAACAGATCCGTGTTTAAATCATGCGTGATAAGTGGTATTCTTTCCCAATGCTGCTGCACTTTGGCTATCACATTCAATATTCATTTGTTCATGCTCCAGTCCAATGTCCTTAAACGCTCTTTGCAACCAACCTGCCACTTTACAGGCTTGGGTAGCAGCTATGTACTTGGCTTCAGTACTGGATAATGCCACCATCAGTTGTCATTTGCTCATCCAGCTCACAGGCCAAGCATGCTAAATACATAGCCACTAGTGGACCAATAAGAATATGCATCTCCAACCCAGTTTGCAACAAAAAATCCATGCAGATCAACTAATTGCATAGAATCCTTTAGCTAAAACTGTTACTTGACATCATCTTGGTGGCAGATCGCATAATCTATTGTGCCACAGAGGTTCCTGAAAATTCTCTTTACTGGATCCCAATGCTCCTTACCCAAATTCACCATAAACCTTCTAACAACCCCTGTTGCATGAGCAGTATTTGGTTTTGTGCATATCATTGCACACATGAGACATATCATTGCACACATGAGACTCCCGACTACACTAGCAAAAGGAACACAAGTCATGTCTTGTTTTTCATCTTCACTCTTTGGATACACATCTGTAGTCAGTTTCATTTCTATTGGAAATGGGATCTGAATGGGCTAGCAATTTTCATTTCAAACCATCCAAGTATATCTTCCACGTGCTTTCTCTGACATCCAAATCCTTTGTTTTAAAAATCCCGTCTCACTTCATCACTTCAATGCCCATACATTAGTGTACCTCACCTAAATCTTTCAAGTCAAATTTTGATGAAAGTTGAGACTTTAACAACCTGATTACTTCCTTATTGTCACCTATTAGCACTGTAACATTGGCATACAAGATAAAACCAACAAAATGATTAAATACTAATATGAAGTATACGCTATATGCAGTGATCTTCCTCACCACGCACAAATCCCTTTCCCAACAAAAACTTGTCAAAATTTTCATACCACAGCCTTGGAGATTGCTTCAAGCCATAGAATGACTGATTTAATCAGCACACCATGTCTTATGTACCCTTCACTATGAATCCTTCAAGATGTTCCATGTAGATCTCCTAATCCAGATATCTGTGAAGAATGGTTGTCCTCAGATCCATCGCATCCACCTCACTATTATATGCAGCTACTATTGCTAAGATAATTTTGATCAAAGTTATTTTGGCCATTGAAGAGGTCTATAATCTATTCTCTCAACCTAAGAATATCTTTTTTCTACCAATTGGACCTTATACCTTTTCATAGATCTGACATGTACCTACTTTTAATACCTACTTACAACCAATTGGTTTTCTTCCTATAGGAAATTTTTCCAACTTCATAGTCTAGTTTTGCTGCAATGCTTTCATTTCTTCCTCCATTGCATGTTTCCAAAGGCAAGCGTCCTTGCCTTCAATACTCCTATAATTGTTCTCGACACTTCCCCCATTGCACTTAAGGCAATTTAATTATTCCTCTTTTGTGAGAAACAAAGTGGTTTGGTCGTCTGGGCGGGTCTCCTTAGTGGCACCACATGATCCAGGAGTTGCATACCTTTTGTGTTGCTCAACAAGTTTCTCTTTGGTTTGTTCATCTTCCACTGCCATTGGTTGGACATACTTTCTGCCCTTTCATAGATTGAACTACTATGTTCATCCTCTAGCTTCATGCTTCATATTTTTTCTCTCTAAAGATAACATTCCTACTCTATACAGAGCATCGTGTAATAGGGTTGTACAAATTGTACCCTTTCACACTATCTCCGTAGCCAATGAATATGCACTCCCTTGACTTGTTATCCAATTTAGTCATCTTCTGCTTTGGAGTATGCATATATACTACTAAAGGTTTCTTTCCACTCTAAGCTTCTTCTGGAATCCTATCGCCCAATGTTGATGTCAATGATCTATTTTTCAAATAAAAAGTAATCGCTAATGCCTTATTCCAGAAGTATTTATCCATGTATTCGTCTATCCTCATGCTTCTAGCCATCTCCACTAATGTTCTATATACTCTCTTTGCTATATCATTTTCTAGAAGTATGTATAAAGTAGCCTTTCATCAAACTATACCATGCTCCTTACAAAACCTCTCAAACTCTTTCAAGCAATATTTGGCTCCATTATCGCTTCTTGATAGCTTCAACCTTTTCCCTTTCTACCTCACAGCATAATTGTGAAATTATTGAAGAAGCCAACTACTTTGGATTTCTTCTTCATAAAGTACAACCATATCTTCCTCAAAAAGTCATTAATGAAGGTTAAAAATAAAATGACACTCCAATAGAGGCAACTTGTACATGTCCAAAAATATGAATATCAGCCAAATCTAAAATTCCTCCAGCTTTGTACGAGCTTGGGGCGAAATTTCGCTATGTTGCATACCACAAACATAGCTTTCACATAACTGAAAATTTGGATGAATTATTTATACCTTACAATCCATCAAACATCCCTCTGGTGCTCATATCTCAAAAGCTTTTCTTGCCTAGATGTCCCATCCATAAATAACAAAGCATCATTTGGTTGGACAAATGTTGCTTACTACATCAAGTAGCTGTAGTTGCATTACTACTAACCATGACTTGAGTAACTACATTCAATTTGTATAAGATTCCCATGTGCATGCCTCTTGCCAAAATCAAGGCACCTTAAAATATATTACACTCGTCCTTTGTGAAATATGGTCACTTCCATGTCAGTCATCTTACTAACAGAAATAAAGTTTTGTGTCAAACTTGGGGCATGCAACATATCTGGTACTCTCATGACTCTTCAGTTCTAAAACGAACCTTCACAGTTTCTAGACCAACAATCTAGTATGTCCAATTGTCTCCCATAAAAATCTTTCCTCCATTATGCTCTTCATAATCTGAGAACCAATTCTATGAAGAGTCATGAAATACAGTGATTCTACTATGCAAGAATCATCATGCATCAACACACATAAAGGTGTCGAGTACATATATTGTTCACTTTCATGTCCATTGGACACTACACCAGCAGTTTCGTTTATCACATCATTGGAATCTTAAACTTTACATTGACTCTTCACGTGACCTTTTTTACTACAATTTCAGCATACCACCTTTGGTTTCATGCTCTTGCTATATGGATTTCCTCTTGAATACAGATCTAGAAGCACTTTTTTGACTCCGCTCTTTGGAATGACCTTTGGTGACCAAGGTCTCAGAATTATACCAGTCAACAATCTGGTATGTCCAATTGTCTCCCAAGAAGATCTTTCCTCCATTATACTCTCCATAATCTGAGAACCAATTCTATAAGGAGTCATGTGAAAAGAGGCTCCAGATTCTACTTACCACAAATTATCATGCGTCAACAAGCAGGAAGGTGTCAAGTACATATCTTACTCACGTTTGTGTCCATTGGACACTACACCAGCAGGTTCATTCATCTCATCATTAGAATATTACAATTTACATTGACTCCTCACATGACCTTTTGACTACACTTCCATCAAACCACCTTTGGTTTCAAGGTGGTTTCATGTTCTTGCTAGGTGACTTTCCTCTTGAAGTCACAGATCTAGAAGCGCTTTCACTAGATCTGTTTTGACTCCACTCTTTGGAATGGCCTTTAGTGTCCAAGGATTCAAAATTATAGCGGTCCTCTTAAGTCTTTCTCCTTGTTTCGTCATGTTGCAGTTGAACAATAACATTTTATAGCTTCAACTTATCTATAATGAACGAACTTAGATAAAGCAAATATGTAGCAATGGATGGAAATATAAATATCAAGGGCAGAGAAACAGCAGTATATCGCAATAATAAGAGCAAAGTAGAGCAGATCCACAACAAAGATTGACAGTAGAGTTGAATACTGGAAATATATGACTGAGCCACTTCAGGGGGGCAACCTCCACAACCTTGCAATAAAAACAAGATTCATAACATGATCCTCTAATACTAAATACTACCTCCTATATATACTCTACTAAGACTATGTCTAGTCCATAGGCTGACACTACTACCAATAGGAAGATATAGAAATCATCATATGACTAAGTAAAAGGTTATGCTAGCCACAAGTCAGCCATACATATCCCAATACAGGCTAGTGGTTAAGGGCATAGCATTATCATCAATTGTGCAACTAATCGCTGTCATTAAATTATCTTGAGATTCTAGCAAGCTATATGACAAGGCCATACACTGGTTTTCTTCTATTATATCAACAACTATTGTTAGCTTGCTTGTTTATATCATATAACTTCTCCTTTGTTCATCTTCAGAAAATACAACCTTTTACAAATTAAGTTTATTTACTAGCGATTTTTTATTTTTTTGGTGCAAAGTCTCCAACTTGTCCCAAAAGCTCCTTGGCAGTTTTGACGCTTGAAACATTCAATAGAACAGAGTTTGAGAGGCTTTACCTGATCTTCAACACATCTTCTATCTTCAATATCCACAAGCTTAAAGTCTGACCATTAATTTTATAGATCTCCATTCTTGAGGATGAAGCCATTTCTCCACAACAGGTGTTTAACAGCTCCCATTGGAGCAAAACACCGCCAAATTTAGATCCAAACAACAAGGGATGTCCCCTTGCTTTCAGAGCTTCCAAACTCGCTCTGATAAAAAATATTGACAGAACCTGCAGGATAAAAATTCCTTGAAAGAAAAAAGAACAAAAGGTATTTATCTCAAAAAGAAAAGAAATAGTTAACAACAATATGCAGCAAAGGCACACAAGAAATTAGGAACAACACACACATATAACTTCTTCACACACGTTTTTTACGGCCAAAACCATGAGCTTTCAAACCATGTGCCACGGACCACTTGGCAAATTGCTTAATGTTTAAACATCCTACATTAAATCTGACATAAAGTCTAATCAACCTACTTTTAATATTTAAGCCACCTATATTACATGTAGATAAGACATCCCAACATGGTTAAGTTAGGATAAACATTAAATTAGTTTCAAAAAACAATAAAGGAACAAAGAAGGAAACATGCCAGAGACAACCGGAAAAGCTATAGCTAAGCCAAAAACATTTCTGGTGTTAAGAAAAATGCTTACAAAAATTTCCAACTACCTCGAAGGGTTTTTGGGCATTCTAAAAGGGGGAAGCGTTGATGGATCAATGAAGTGGGTTTCCAATTTTCCCAAAAAAAGCTACAAAATTTGAACAAACAATGTAATCAAAGAAGAAAGTGGTCTTATGTATCCCAACTATCCCTTGGTTATATGGGTAAGATTTTGGGTCTCAAGTGCATGGATGATTGGCAACCACATAGAGCCACGAATGAGAGATTGGATTCTTGAGAGAGGAGAATGATGAATGTCAAGTGTGATTGACCATGTCAATGAGGCACTCCATGATGGGTTTGATGACAACTATTTCATCATTTCAATATCTGAAGTTGGAAGTGGCTTAGTCATCAAAAAATCATAGTATTGTAAGGACACATCGCATGCTAACCTGTGATCAAGTCTCTAGTCTTTATTTGCAAATGTTAGCATTGAACGGAGAGAGAGAACACAATTTATCATTCCTGGATAGATTTGATTTTCAAAAATCGCATCTTGACCTAGAATTAAGAAATGACCTAGACTAGAAAGATTATGCTTGAGATTTTATTGGTTTTCAATTCTTTTCTAATTCATGGGGAGTCATTTGAACTCTGTTTCATAAACCTACTAAATAGCTAATATTTTACACAATTAATACAATATCCATGCCTTCTTGTAATTATGATTATGATGATGCTACATTTGGTTGTATTTGGATCAAAGTTTACACATGTATTACTGACTAATACACCCATATATTCATCATCGTAAGGCATAGTGAACAATACCCTGGCAAGATACATTGAGGTGGAACAAATACTGAACATGGAATGGTCATAGCGGAAGTCCACTCTAGTCACATGGACATCTAGTTTATGGAAATGGCTGCTACCATTCATATATCTTCCCCTATGATTGACTAGACTCCAAGTCTAGAATTACTAGCTGGTTTACTTAGGTATTACCTGTTGTTATTACATTTAGGGGAAGGGGAAATTCCAGCTAGGGTAAGAGGAAATACCAGCTCAAATAAGGTAGTACCCATTAACTATGTTTACTACAATTTGGGTAATGGGAAATTCCAAACAGGATAATGGAGTAACCATGCCTATCAGCAAAACCATACATTTTCCAACATTTGTTGCAAGGCGATTTGAAGTACTGAGGCTAGTCTCTTGTGTGTGCAGGTATATGTTGAGGGGATGGAGTCATACAAGGGAAATTACCTGCTTAGCAGAGATATTGAGACCATATGGTGTTGGAGATTAGAGGCGGCCTCCTTCGGAAATATGGCTGACCGTGTGCCTTTCCACATGAGCACGGGACCATCACTGTAAAAGCAATACTAGACTTGATCTCTTCTTCGTGTGTTTCTTTCCATTTAGCTCATATAGTGTTCATTTTGTGCGCGTGGGTTTCAAACTCATGACCAAGTTCAGGAGTAAAGAAGGCCACATGAATAACTTTAATGAAAATGCAAGTGCACAGCTTACCTAAGGCCATTTCAAACTAAATGACAATAAAGTAGATAAAAATAAATGTTCTACCCTCACATATCAGAGTAGGCTCATTAGTTTAAGGCTAGGTTTATTATATTTCGTGCAGGATTAAAAAATTGTAATGTTTTCTCTTTCTTTGAAGTACATGACAATTCATTATTAATGTCTCGGCCACTGTAGTTTTATCTATTTAATAGCATTTATCTTGAATTATTTGTGGTTATAAGGTCTGCTCAAAATGGCCCCTTAAGAAGCTAATAAAATTTATTAAAGTAGATCCCAAGGTAGTCTACAATAACATATCGCACACTATTTGACTACCTACTGAAATAGAAATCCTTTAACAGAAAGTTATGCTGGGTCAAGATAAATTAATCCAAAAGTTCCTTATTTCATCTCTGTGTGAAAACAAATAGAAATCAACCAAATTTATAAAAATTCAGTAGAACTAGGCTGCCTCTAGTTTTTCCAGAGCTTAATGCTGTGCGAGATACATGAAATTTGATCTTTTGTGAGCAATGGGCCTGAGAAGAACTAAATACGTGGAGAGTGTCGAAGCAGTTACCTTCCTAACAGAGTTTCTGAATTCTCAGCACCAAACGCCATCTGCAACATTCACAAACAAATCAATCCCCCTTCCTCCCAAAAACATCAAATTCATGCAAATTTGCACAATAAAATCACTTAAAAGGGCGTAGAAATGCCCCAACCTTGGAACCGTAGACCTCTGCAGTATCAAAAAGTGTTATGCCTGCGTCCACGCTGGCATTGAAGGCCGCCTTGGCTGCTTTCATCTTCCGGTCTGCACTCATTATTCATATACAAACTGTCATTTTAGCAGCCTTAAGGGCAATCTATGCCTGTCAAATAGACCCTTGGACGTCTTGAGTTCAAATCCCACCAAAGCTATGAGTATTGTCAAATTGGCAACAGCAAATTAAGCTCCCGGAGTGAACAGTTCATAAGGCACAATATCTGTTAAAAGTTTTCCTAATAGAATACTAAGCTAAACGGGAAAACTCTATGATTAAGCATGTTTGAGCCAAAATAGTGTAATTACTGTATGTCTTGAGTTGGAATAGGATTAGGATGGCTAAACTCCCCTATCTAAGTTCACACCATGAAATTTACAGGCATAGAATTCCATACCATCCCAGGTAAAATCGTTCCAAAAAGTGGTGTCTCCCCATGACCAGGCGCCAATGCCAAGCTTGGTAACCTCTAATTGTGATGCTCCCAACCTCACCGTCTCTTTCACCATAGTGCCACTGCCAGACTCATTTTCACTGCCAGCTCTGATTACATGTAGTCTGGTGTGGATTCTATGTTGTGTTGGTAGGGAAGAAGGATGGCTGCAAAATGTGAGCGCCGTGGCCATGGCCATTGCTAGTCCTAAAGATAACCTTTTCGCCCCAATTGGCTCCGTACGATGTACAGATGATATTTGAGTAGAGAGGAACGTTGGGCACACATTCTCTAGCTGTATCTTTTCAAATCATGCGAACAGGTCACGGGGGCATCCGATTCCCGGCCAATATTTTGGCAACGTCACCCAAAAAATTTGTGGTTATAGGTTGTCGCCGTGTTTGAAGTCTTGTTTTTCTTTGCCCATATTATTTATATTGTTAGGTTTAAAGGTTTTTCTAGGGTTGCAACGTATTAACTGCATTTGGATATGTAGGGTTTATATTTATGGCTTCTCCACATTTCACAGCGTTTGTTGATAGAGGAGTCAGAGTTAATGACGCTTAAGCGAGTTTGGAAGTTTGTTATGAAAATCTAGGACGAGGTAATTCCTCAACCCCCCATTCTAGAGCTTGGAAGTTTGTTATTGTTGTTGAACAATGTTGCAAGTGGTATGAAAATTGCTTTGTCGTTACTTATTTTGTTGGTCATATCTCCGCAAAGGATTACCTCCATCATTGACTCTGCAACCATTAGTAGCCATCGAGTGTCCATGTCTCTGGAATCCAAAACCTTATCAAAGGTTTCTTCTTGTTTACCTTTAAGGACCCCTCTGAGACAATTGATTCTTATGAAGTCCAATGTTTAGTTTCTTCGCAACTAGCTTATGATTTTGTCTACCCCGACCCGTGATTTTAAAGTTTTTGACAATTCTACCCTTCGTGTCCCTGTCTGGTTTGAGCTTCTCGGTCTGCTAGTTCACCTCTGGGCTTTTATATGCCAAATCATCGATCCCATAAGATGCGTGGTTACGATTGAACCAGATGGGTGATTCTTCCCTTGCCCTAATAAGTATGTGTAGAGATTGGCCTCTCCAAGGACCTGAAAGAGTTTATCGAAATCTTAAGTTGGGGAGACCAAGTGGTCACAAAAGGTTATTTATCTCAACCTTCTTAACACTTGCTTTCGTTGTCAAGCTTCAAACCACTACATCAATGAGTATCCTTATATGGGTCGTCCCAAGCCTCCTTAGCTGCCTCCTCAGACTAAGAAGCCCAAATTAATAGACCAAGGTGATGGTTGTACCACAATGCCCCCGAAACGATCATCGGGCCCTAAACCACAAAGCACACCCCAGTTGCCACCTCGGGAAGACTCTCCTCCAGTTATCGCACCTTCTCAAGGGACTTCTCTATTGCCCCCTACCACCCCAATTCCTTCTAACCCATAGAGCATTTCTCTAGCCTCCCAAAATCTTAAGATCCCTGTGGATGAGGTTCTTTCAACTAGTGGCTCATTCTCCCAACAGTCTAACCCACTTCGCAGGGGCACAGACTCTCCTCGGGAGGAGCATGATGCCAAACATCATTTTATTGTGATCAGTACAATTTCACACCCTCGCCAACACAACAGCTTTGCAGCATTGGCAGATTTTGAGGATGGGCAAGGGGAGCTTCAAATGGATGATACTTCCCTATGGATATATTATCATGGAATGTTAGGGGTCTTACAGAGTCTACTCGTAAATATTATGTGTGAGTTACTTGTCAACAGATTGGTTTTCCAAATATTATGTCTATAAGAAGCTAAAGTATATGGCTTTCTCCTCCAAACATCATTGTGAAGCATTTGGTCTGATGCCACCCAGATCACCACCTTCTATGAGGTAGGACGTGGAGATGCTTGCATTTTAGTTACTCCCAAGGTCTCCCCTGACATCATTACCACGGGGAAGGACCCATCACATTAGGCAGTCTAGATTATTCTTGACATTGATGGCCATTCATTTGGCATTCTCAACATCTATGCTCCCAATGATGGCCCTGATCACTCCCTGTTTTGGTGATCTTTAGCAAACAGGTTACTTACTACCGTGTGGCTAGTGTGCGACAACTTCAATATGATTAAACATCCCCAAGACAAGGTTGGGGCCCTCCCTATACATTGGTGTGTTAGTGAATGTGATGCTTGGTATTATTTCAAAAATAAATGGGGTTTGGCATATCCTATCCTCCAATGGTGGACATTTAACCCCACATCTTGGTTTACGTGGTCCAACTACCAATCTGGGGATCATTGCATGCTCAAATGGCTCAACCACTTTATGATGTCAGAGTAAAATATTTTTTACTTTTCTAGCATTGATGGTCAGCGTATTAACATCCACTCAAGTATTATTTTGTTGGACCACTCACCCATTTCCTGCAAAGTGGAATGGACCTTTGGGCAGTACAATGTGCCATGTAATTATTTTATTCTCAATACTTTCATGTTAAGTCATGTTGGTACCATTCAACTCATCTAGTAGATCTGGAACCCAGCCCTCCAGCCCCTATATGCCACTAGCTAGATTGAGTGGTGGAATGAGGCCATTCTACGCACCACCTCCTTTTGTAATAATGGCAAACATGTCACCCAGATTCATAAGTGCTCAAAGGATGCCATGCTTAATGAGTTCAAATGGGTCTCCAGCGCCCTTGAGACCGATCCTTTCAATGTGCAGTTGCAGAGGTTGGTTGCCTCCCTCAAACACCACCCTGAGGTGGCAAATAGTCATGCAGCTAGAGGTGCCTATCTCTATGTTCGACTGCACTAGCTCAAAATTGGTGACAAAGCCTCCAAGGAGTTCTTCAAAGCATTTAAATCTAAGCAAGATCATAGGCAAATTAAGGCCATTCAAGTGGCACAATCCCAGCTTGCCTCCCAGTCTGATATCTCTTCAACATTTTTTTAGCATTACAAACTGGTTTTCCAATCCTAGCCTTTCACAATTGAGTAGTTCCAAGCTCTTCAAAATTGCCTCGATGTGGTGCCTTGTAACCTCAAACCAACTGACCGATGGCTTTGTGATGGCCTACTCACCTTGCAGGGACTTGCAAAGGCTTTGAACTCTATAGGCAATGATAGATCCCTTGCCTCAATGGCTTCCTTTACAGATTTTACAAAGCCACTTGGGAGTTTACTGGTCCTAACTTGTTGCAAGTCTACAAAAAAGCCTTGTGAAATCAGTCTCTTGGACCCATGATCAGTTAAGAAAATATCAAATTCATTCCCAAAGCTGGAGATCATGAGCTTGTTACCAATTGGAGGCCGATAACCCTACTCAATATCTCTTACAAGATTCTTACCAAAGCCCTCACTAATTATGTTTAGCTCATCCTACCTACCATTGTTAGACTAGATCAAACATGATTTATTAGAGGATGATATATTTTGGATAATCTTATTGTGGTCTAGGAGGGCATGGCTATGCCCTGCTCCTCTCTTTAAGAACTATTTTTCTTAAATCAGACTTTGAAAAGGCTTATGATAAAATTGAGTGACATTTTATTCTTGCCATACTCAAGGCTCTCGACTTTGGCCCCTATTTCATTTATGCAATGCAAACTTTGATTCATGATGGCTCAACCTACCTCACTATCAATGGGCATAAAATCATGGGGATCGAGCTCCAATAATCTATCTACCAAGGTTGTCCCCTTGGTCCAGTGATTTATATTTTAGCCATTGAAGCCCTGGGTTACCTCTTGGCTTCTAAGGCTTCTCGAAGGCTTATTCATATCATTATTTTACCCGAGTACACCTCTCAACTCATCAATGGCCACTTTGCAGATGACACCTTCCTTATGCTTGAAGAACAAGAGACAACTTTTAATGAAGCTATGCAATGCCTAAACATTTTTTGTCTAGTTTTCAGCTCCAACCTTCAATGGAAGAAAACACAATGTTTTTGTCAAAGCATGATGCCTATGCCTGAGTGGCTTAGAAAGTTTAATTGGTAGTGGATTGCTCAAGGGGAACAATTCAAGTTCTTGGGCATCCCCTCTGCTTTTAACAGCTCATCGATCAAGCTTTGGCAATATGTCCTCAAAAAGATTAAAAGGAAGATTGTGTATTGGATCACCAAGCCCTTATCTATAGAGGGCAAGTTCCAGATTTGCACCAAGATCTTGGTTGCCACACATGTTTATTATTCCTCCTGTTGGGCCCCCTCCAAAGCCTCTTATAATAGTCTAGCCAAGCTTCGTACATATTTTTTCTGGGCCAATTCTAACAGGGATCAAGGATTTCATCTGTTGGCCTAGGACATTTGTTGCCTCCCTCGTGATAAAGGTGGCATGGGAATCATTGACACCTATTAGAAAAGTATGGCCTTGTGTGTTAAGTGGGTTGTTTGGGTTATTGAGGGCAATGAGTCTTGGAAAATTCCTCTTCGGCATTGTATCTCTTCAGGCTCTCCCTATGGAAAAACTAGTTGGTAGAATATTGGCTTTAAATCCCTCCTCATCACTACTGTCCTTGTTAAGTTTACTGGCTCCTTTGTAGTCAAATGTATATGGAAGGCTTTGGAAGCAGTCAAACCCCACTTGAAGTGGGTAGGGGATGGTCTTTGCACAAGGTTATCTTTTAATGACCATATCTTATGGTGGTATCCTATTCTCACTATTTTTTCCATTCTCCTAGTTGAATTACCTGGTATTAAAGATCTATAATTATTCTGCAAAGGGATTCACACTATCCTTGACTTAGTTACCTCTATAGACTGGATCCCCTAGCCTGATTTAAAAAGCAAGTTTCAATCAAATAATGCAAACTTACCTTCTATCCTTCGCATTCATAAATTATTCCCTGATGTTATGCTACATAAGCTTAGCCTGTAGCCTCTCAGGGCCTGGTGGAAAGACTAGAGGTGAAACTGTGATACACACTTTAAAAATCTACTCTCTCGAGCTTTTGTATCAAGTGATGAGTCCATTGTCTCTGGCTCTTGACATGCTCAACAGGTGTTGGGGCCTTCAATCCTCTCCCAGGACATGGCTCATTTGTTTAGATCGTGTGTGAGACCCTACCCTAGAGCCCAAGATGGCTCATTTCTTGTGGTGTTTAATTTACTAGGAACTCCCCTTCAGTGAGAGGTTGCTCCACCTCTGCATTCCCCAACCCTTTCAACTAGTTTTCAAGCAACCAAAATCTTTCAACATCTATTTTGGTTTTGTCATAGTGACCAGTCTGCCTGATGATGGATTCATTCATTATTCCAACCTTATCATCCTGAGCCTTTCTCTTGGCATTGGGTGCTTTTTGGTCATTTTTCTAATTAGCCAACCTCTATTGCCTTTCTCTAGCATTTCTTTTATGTTATCATCCTTTTTTAAGCTTTGGAAAGCCATAAATAATACTAGTTTAAATCACGAGGCCTGTGGAATTTATTTTTTTGTTAATGAGGAGGTTGTTGTTATTTCATCAGTTTACTTACAAATTCAAGCACAAGTTGAGAAGATGGCGTTGGACCTCTGCCATCTGTAGGAGCTCCTTGACCACTAAGGGAGTGCCCCTTGCACTATGAGTAGAGTTTCACGAGACCACCCACCCCACAGTCCACTGCCACCTCCTCTCAAGAGGTGTAGAAGTAGAAGTTGATCCCAAAGTAGGGACCACTTTTCACATTGCCCTCCCCCAAGGGGTGGTTGGAGTTCTCATCAAAAGTTTGATGCTGGTTCTTCATAGCAATCTCTAACGAGCATTATTATTCTTATGCATCCCAATGATGGTTGGCCTATCACTATTCATGATGACCCCCTTGATGGATGGAATGCTCTAAAGATTCCTGATGTAGATCTGCTTGCTTGGTCGGTGCTTCCCAATGATGACCCTCTGCCTCCGCTTCTTGGGGCAATGACATGTGCTTAATTTTATGATGGTTGGTTATTTGTAGTTTTTTTTGTCATGCTTTGACTAGCTATTTTTTAATGTTTTGAGCCAATTTTATCCTCCAACATGGAGTTTGATCCATGATTTGTTTGGCTACTTTACTTTGTAACCTTTTGTAATTATATTTTTTGTTTAATATAATGTGAAGCGTTCCAATAGTAAAATCCGCTCTAGTAAAATATAGTTCAAATTTTTATTTTAATTTTTTCACAATCATGACCATTTGTGTTTGTTTTTAGAGGGTGTCGGAGTATGATGTGACACGATTTTGAGCAAATCATATTTTGTATGTCAAGTATTTGGATGCTTTTTTTTTTCTCAATAAGAAAGTTTATAATCCTACATTTTTTATTTCAATTGTGCGATTTTGAAACCTTGGGTTAAACATCTTTAGATGGCATATCAGGGAAAGGGGCATTTGATTTCTTTGTTGGGATATGTAGGTATAGTTTTCATTGGGCTCTTATTTGAAGAAATTTAATAATTGACTCCTTTGTGTTTTGAATATGAAAGAAATGATTTTTTGATGGTCGGGTTGATTTGTTTTTAAAAACATGAATCTAACAACTCTTTTAAGTTTCTTAAACTTCATCTTTTCCCTCTAAATAGGCTACATCAATAGAAAGAAACGAGGTGAATGAATTCTAGTTTTGTGTTTATTAGGTTTTTGGAATGAGAATAGACTTTCAGTTAGGTTTTATTTTATTGATAAATGTGTCTACGTCGTCATCCAATCTCCATTCCAAACTTGGTTTCATGACTACATCTCAATGGGTTTTGCTAGATGTTAACAAGTTGGTGTTTGAAGTTTACGTGGTAGATTTGTCCTGAGTATTTATAATTGAGGTGATAAGGTGTTTGCGAGTCTTTTAAAGGTCCTAGGAGTCTACAAGAGAGCCAACATTGAGCCCCTTCCTCTATGAACCTACGAAACATTGTTAGGTAGTGAACATTGCTTTTATGCTTGTGTCTTGCATCATCGCATAGAAAGTGTTGCATTTTTCTCATTGTGTGCTTCTTCTTTAATAAGGGTACTCTTTAAATTTGGACTATCATAGCTTTTTGTTCAATTTATGTACACATACATATAATTTTCTCTTGAAAATACCATAGATACATGGGTAATTTTAGTGGCTATTCTTTGCATTTGGTTAAAAATAACATTTTATCCTTTTGAAAATGGTTAATTGGGTGATAATATGTATTGGTTGATCAACCCAAATTTTATACAGTTTCCTTTACTTGTGCTCCTAATCGCCCTATAAGATATATTCTAATCTATTTTGGGACACATTTTCATCATAATTACTATGCATATATGGGTCTCATTCAAACTGAAATTATACCTGAGATATGTATTAATTATTCTGAATCGCCAATTATAGTTATGTATATGTGTGTGTGTGTGTGTGTGTGTGTGTGTGTGTGTGTGTGTGTGTGTGTGTGTGTGTGTGTGTGTGTGTGTGTGTGTGTGTGTAACTTAGGTTTCTAAGTTATGGGATTACTTTACTAGGGATGAAACTTAAGTGGCATCCCCACCCACATGATCCCCTTCGAAAAAAAATTATAAAAAATTAAATTATAAAGAAAATGTTGACCCATTTGGGTATAACTGACTTGTCAACCCTTCACCAACTTATAACTTATAAAAGGGTATTGACCTTGTTGGTCCTCTCATATGTACACACTCATCATTAGCACGACCTTGTTATGTCAACTCCCTCACTACTAACAGTTCCTAATCATGCCATCTCATCATTCACGTCTCCCTTAGATGGGGCCTCGGCCTCATGCCTTTTTTGTTGGCCCTCAACGAGATCGTATATGTAATCTAGTCAACTTCACACATAACGTGATATATATTTTTATATTTACGTTAAACCAATGAATAATTGATCTGTTTTGATATTTTTCAAACCCCTTAATATACGATATCAAAAACAAAACATCAATAATTTTAATAACTCATCAACTAAAACAACTAATATAAAATATTTAAAATAATAAATTATATAGATAAAAATATATAAAATATTTGTTTTTGAACATATCCTTATAAGTTATACCTATCAACCCACCCTTATACTAATTGGTGCTACTGTTAGTTTATTATTTTATTTTTCCAATATTTTATTGATATGTTTTAAGTCATCTTAAGATGACTTATATGAATAGTCGCTATAACCTTAATACAAATTTTGTCATAAACTTTTTGTTAAGTAAATTCACTTACCTCACAATTATTACCCCATATATATATACATATATATATATATATATCAAAAATATAATTACAAATTATAATAATCACTCATCGAAGATGACTTAAGGCACATAAGTAATGTCCTACCAAAATTAATAATCTTATTTTATTATTATTTATAATAACTAAATATTTTTCAAAAAATATTATTGTATTTTACATTGTAAAAACAATTAAAATCATAAATTTAAATGTTTTTTTAAATAATTATAAATACAATTATCAATGAAAATGTATTAACTTTATATAAATGATAAATAAGAGGTTAAAATCTTAAATATGTCAATAGACATAACCTATAATGACAATTTGAGGTGGTGGTAAATTGTAATGTTCATGAGATATTAATAATTAATTACCAACTTTAAATATAACATTTACTTGATTGTCATACTGAATTTTTTTTCTTTTTACTTAGACAAGTCGATTGAAAAATCATAAAATCTTGGTATACATTAGAGTTTAGAGTACAATGTTTTTCATGGAAAGATTTTTTTGAGCCCATACAATGGAGTAGATAGATTGAGATCACATGTCACCAGTTAGTAGGAAAACTTACATATAAGATAATGGAGTCATTAATTAATGTGACGTGTGACAAATTAAAGATACAATGAAATTGATATCTCTTTTCTTTTTTTAGATAGTTGTATTTATGATATGTGTACTAGTTGATAACGACTTCCAAAGCTAAAGTATTTATTAAGTCGATAGGTGTATCCTAAAATGGGGGTCAAGGGGTGGTGGTGGACCAAAATGTGTGTGAGATAAAAATTAATTACAAATATAAAAAAAATCATCCATTCATTATCAAAGAGTAGTTTTGACCTTAAATATGATTTCTATTTAACCATCAAATGGTTGTTTTGACCTTGAATTTGATATCCATTTGACCATAAAGGGAGATTTTGACCTTCAATTTGATATCTGTTTGATTATCATATGAAAGTTTTTCTTCTTCTTTGATAGAAAAATTTACTCAAAAAATTGTAATATTTTCGAAATATGTTTAAGTTTGGAGTACCTTTTTTGATTTTCCTAAAAATTACTTTTGAGCACAACACATTGGTGTAGCTATATTGAGGCCATTTATCACCTACCAGAAGAAATATTTTAGAGAATGTAATTGAATCATTAATTAATGTAGTATGTGACTAATAAAAATCCAAGATTGACTCCTCGAAATTGATATCTCTCAATATTTTTCAGATAGATATATTAAAAATATGTGTACTAGTATATATACATGGTTTCAATTTCTAAGAGCTATCAACCAAGGTAAACAAATCTTAGCATATATCTACCAAAATATATATGTTACCGAAAATGGTCATATCGCATGCTTGAATTATGTATATATTTTTAAGGGAGGCTTATCTATTTATAACCATTTCCTTTCAAAAAAATAAACAAATAAATTTTAGGTCCTGGAGAGGAGGGAAATTTGAAATGAAGGTTGTGTTGGTTTCAAGGGGAAGATAAATAACCGACATGGATTTTCATGAAATCCCACAAAATTAGAATGGGATTAGATTTAGAATAGTTGTTAATATGTTGTATTTCGAGAAAAGTCATGAGCAAACAAATTCATGTGTTGCTTTGGACGCAGAGGCACCCACTCCATCAATGCTTATATGGCCATGGTTTCCTCTTTGAGAGCTTCCTACTATGATATTTTGTTTCTATTTTAACTTATTTTATATCATTTTTATGCATGTGCTCTATTCTAAGCAATATGTTTTTCATGGCCATATTAGGCTTGATTATTAACTAAATTTGCTTGGTAGGTTGCATTGTTTAGCCACTTATAAATGTAATAGGGAATTGCATTGAAAATACCCATAATTTGAATTCCCATAGGACATGTTGTTCATACTACATCATCTAAAAATTCCCCTTTTTATTATGCTTTGAAGGATTTGCTTACAACACCTAACAAAAATACGCTTTCTTATAATTGTAGGGCTTAAATAGTTGATGATATTCGCAGTTGGTTTTTTTAGTATGTTAGAAAAGTTGGGTTTAATGGCTTGGAAAACTATGGTTACATGCGGTGAAAAAATTGTAGGGTGATGTTTCATCATTGGTAAGCAGAATTCTTAGAGAATGTTGTCAAAAGTGCTAGTCTCTAGATTTAGTTCTACCATTTACCTCTACCTAAATGTTTCCAAGGCATTTGTACAAACTCATTTTACTTATTAAACTACTAACTTACTATAATAGGTTGGAATTGTACCCTTATGAGAGAGTTCTTCAGGCTCCCTCACTGTCACCTACAAGCATGGGGACAACCTCAGGATGTGGGTATCCTATGGTGAGGTTGAACCTCTAGGCTTTTTTACGAGGCTAGTTCCTCAAGTGATTCACTTTAGCTCTTGATCTCACACTAAAATCTACTATTAGCTAAGGAAAAGGGGTAGGAGGATGACTAAAAAGGAAATTTAAGCTAAGGGAGGTGATGCACCAAAAAGAAGTGATCCACTTGGTCTGGAAAAAGAGCCAACTACTGATGAACCTAAATAGGATACAGGTTATTCTAGTTCTATCTCAAGGCCATAGCCAAGGAGATTTTGAGTGGAGGTTGAAGGGAAGCCTTGCACTTTGAAGGATAACCAAAATAGGTCTACGAGAAACACTATGAACTGGTAACACTTCAAAGAGAGCTCAACACACAAACACTTCATGCAATCCTGCACAAAACTAAAAGGATCAAAAGCAAGGTGTTGGAAAAAGTTGTAGGTGATGAATGACATCATACATTCTCTAAATGAAACCAAATGTGCACACTTTTTTTAATGAGAAATAAAAAAGTCTTCCTTGTATTGTTTCAAAAGAGTCTTTAACAAAGCAATTTTTATTGAGTAATTCTATCGCCAATCTGGGGATGATTTGCTTGGCTCTAAGGCCTCTATTTATATAAAAAAAGGGTGGAGAGATAAGGGGAAGAAAGAAGAAGTCTTTGATGGCTAGGACTCTGATGTCATCCTCCCTTGTCCCTAAATGCATTACTTAGGATCATTAAACAATCCTCTCAAGCCCCTCCCGTCTTTAAGTTTTTCTTTGGTGCATCTGAGAAGCCATGTTGTGAGCAGCTATAATGTCTCTTCTTAGCATGATGTATTTAATCTTTGCCTTCAATATTGATGTGGCTTCTTTCTCTTTATGTGCCCTACTAAAAGGATGCGGGTCTCCATTTGTTTTAGCCATGCTGCATTTAAGCATTGAATGATGATCATTAGGAGTGAATAATGGTAGATAAGAGCCTTTATAATTTCTAGCTACTAGTTGCTTGGACTCTTCCATGCTCATTGGTCATCCTTGTGCCATTTGTCCTTTAATGATTGGCCCTTCTTGCTCTAGCTTATGCCATGTGGTAGCCTTTGATTCATTACATCATGATTCTTGCATTGTTGGACCAAGCTTAAGTCAAGCACTTGAAGAATCCCGATTTACTCTATGCAGAATAATTTGGGTTCTTTGATCTTTCCAACTTTGGGCTTTCCCAGATCCTTTACTTGTAAAGCCTTTTAAGTAAAGTACTTGGAGAACCCTCATTTACTCTATGCAGAGTAATTTAGGTTCTCCAAGCTTACTTACTTCAGACTTGTCAATCTTGAAGTCTTCTCACTTTGTTGTTTCCAAGCCTTAAGACTTTGAGCTTTTCAAAATCAATTAGTTCCAATGGCTAGTCGCTTATTTTGATGTTGACATCCATTGACCCATCATTTCCTTTGGACACTTAGTCTCAAGATTTTCTTCTAAAGGAATCCTTTGGGGGAATTCCTTCAGCCTTTTATTTCAAGCAAATCTCCCAAAGGAATTTCTTCAAACAATTTGTCCCAAGGAATTCCTTCAGACTTTTTGTCTGAAGCTTCCTTTTTGCTCTCTTCCTTCAAAAATTACCTTTTGGACTTTTCAAAATGGACTTTCCCGAAGGGTGGGAGACCCTTTAGGCTTTCTTCATGTCTCTTCATACTTCCACAAATGATCCTCCTGAAGAAAATATACCCTTCATAAATTTTGAAAAAGTCCTTCTGAAGGGTAACATACCCTTCGAGAAACTTGCAACTGTCCACTTGGAGAAGGAACAACCCTTCAGATTTATGAACTTGACCCTTAGAAAAGTTGATTGGTCTTTCAAAAATGTTGAAAAGATCCCTTTTGCCTAAAAAAGACCCTTCCACATTTTCAAAATACCCTTTGGATTTTTGAAAGACCCTTCAAAAAGTGAAAAGGACCTTTAATTTTTGGAGAAGACTTGTCCCTTGAAGAACCAGAGAAGCACTATTTTTTGAGACCAAATCAGGCTTGTCAAGCCCTTTTACTTATTTTAAGCTTTTGAATGCTCACAACTTGGAGAACCCAAAATACACTTTTCATGAGTAATTCAGGTTCGTAAACTCGAATTACTTTTACTTATAAAACATTTAGAAGTCAAGCAATGCTGGAAACCCGATTTGCACTGTGCCCCTAGAAACTCGAAGTTGTCACTATTGGAAAACCCAAATTCCTCTCAAAGACTTGCCATTTTCTTGCCTAAAATCTCCCTTTTTCATACATAGGCAAATTTTGATATGTGGGTCAAAAATGGCCAACATTTATGGTGACTTGTAGGGAAGCATGCATGTTATGCTTGAGAACCCAATTCATTTTATTTATTAGATCCATTGGGCATGGAGTTACTACTTTTGTATAAAGCTAGTTCTATTTGGAAACCTCCCTTAAAGCAACAAGAATAATCAAAATGAAACAATATGTGCCCAAAGTACTTAGGGAAGGGAAAACACATAAGTAAAACATATGTGCACAAGGCACTTAGAAGAAAACATGAAAAACTATACAAAAGGTACAATATATATAATGACTGCAAACTCCTTTAATAGGAAGTCTTTAGATGAATCCCATTGACTGGGATGGCTAATACCTCCCCATTTGGTTGGGCAAGCTGAAAAGTGTTATGTTATTTGCGTTCATGGATCACATAAGGGCCACTCCACAAGCTGTCAAACTTGGTATGGTTGCCTAGTTTAGAATTTTTTAAATCCCGTTTGAGAACCAGGTCTCCCTCCTTGAAAGTCCTTTCTATATCTCTCTTGTCAAAAGCCTTTTTGACATGAGCTTGATATGCCTCTATCTTTTTCATTGCAAGGTCCCTTGTCTCCTCAAGCTTTGTGAGTTCTGCCAATCTCACATTCATGGGTTCATCTTCCAACAACTCCAACTGATGGGCTAGTTATAATGCAGGCAACTCAAGAGAAATGGGTAGCTTGGCCTCCCTTCCATATAATAGAACATATGGAGAATTGACAATAATAGCTTTAGGAGTTACTTGGTCATCCCACAAGGCTATTTTCAACTTGGTGTGCCGCATCCTCTGATTCTCCTCCATGGTCCTCTTGATAATCCTCAACAATTTTTTTATTTTTGGACTTAGCTAGTCCATTTCCTTGAGGATAATAATTTGAGAAAGTGATGAGGTAGATGCCCATCCTGAGGGCCCATTCACTTGTTTTCAAACCAAGGAAAGCTAATGCATTATCAAATATGGTAGTGAATGGAACACCAAACCTGATCACAATGCTGTCATAAAAATCTAAGACTGCACTTCATTGGCTTCCTTCAATGTAATGGCTTCCACCCACCTGGTGAAGTAATCAGTTGCAGTAAGCACCCACTTATGCCTTACACTTGATGGGGGGTTGATCACACCAATGAAATCCAAAACCCACTGCATGAATTGTTGCTCTACTTAAATCGGGTTGAGAGGAAATGCCGCTAACCTTTGCTTACTTTTAAAGAGAGCACATTCTTGACACTTCCTCACCCATGCATAGGCATCCTTGAAGAGGTTGGGCCAGTAATAACCAGCCCTCATTATCTTTGTTGCGTGTAGTTATTAGAGAAAAATGACCTCCTACAGGCCCATCATGGAAATGATCCAAAAGCTTGGCTACTTGATCATCATCTATGTACCTCAGGAGCATTTCATTGAGGTCTCTTCTAAACAAAAATCCATCAACTAAAGTATAAGGTATAGACTACTAAAGTCTAAAATACCTTCTTTTTGCTTTGTACATACCTTGAGGGCACTCACCTATTAGTAGAAAGTGCATCATATCATGGAGCCAACTAGTGTGAAGAGGAGGTGTATCTGCTTGTAGGTTATCTTGTGTTACCAATATTACCTCTTTGTCTTCATGAAGGTCATCAACCATATGCTCATATAAGCCTTTACCTCTTACTAGCTTAGTGACCTTGATCTCCACATCATACTCCATGACTTTAGTAATCCAACTAGCTCTTTTTTTGCTCAAATCATTGTTAAGAAAGAAGTCTCTTGCTCCAGGATGAGACACCATAAGGTGGACTTTGCTATTAGATAGCATTGGCCTGAACTTCTTAAGGCTCCTTACTGCTGTAAGGACTTGTTTTTCTATAAAGGCATACCTCACCTCATACCCTTCAATCTCCTGATTGAAAAATGCTAATGGTTGCTCAAGTCCCTCACCGTTCCTTTGCATCAGCATAGATAATATATTATCAACGTTATCAAAAGCATACAATATGAAATCCCTTGATAAATTAGGATTCATAAGTGTGGGTGCTTGAGTGATGGCTTGCTTGATATTCTCAAATGCTAACTTACCTCCATTTAACCAAGTGAACACTTGGTTCTTCTTCAACATAACAGTGATGGGTTTGACCAAACTTGCAAAAGTAGGGATAAATCTTCTCACAAAGTTTATCTTTTTGAGGAAACTTTAGAGTCCCTTCTTATTCTTGGGCAAGGATAAGATCAAGATGGCACTTATTCTCTCAAGATCAATGGACAACCCTTTGAGATGATGTGGCCCAATAGCTTGCCTTCATGCACAAAAACCACACACTTCTTAGGGTTCAATGAAATCTCATACTCTCTACACCTTTCAAAAATTAGACTCAAGTGGTCCATATGCACGTAGGCATTCTTGGAGAAAATTGTGATGGCATCCAAGTATACCAACACCATTTAGTTTAGTAGCCCTTGGAAAGCCATGTCTATGGCTCTTTGGAAAGTTGTGCTAGTATTTGATAGACCAAAAGGCATCTTTTGGTATGCATATGTGCCCCATTTAGTGGTGAAATTAGTCTTGTACCAATCTTCATCTTTCACCTAGGCTTGGTTGTAGCCAAAAAATCCATCTAATAGAGAGAAGCGTTCTGATTCTGTAACTACTTGGAGAAGTTGCTCTATGGATGGCAGAGGGTAGTGATCCTTCAAGGAGACTTTGTTCAAATCTCTAAAGTCCATGCAAAGCCTAATCTCCCCACTCTTTTTTGTTATAAGAACCAAGTTGGCTACCCATGATGAGTGTTTGATGGGAAATATGATCTTGGACTCAATCAATTTAGTCAACTCTTTCCTCATGAGCTCTTCTATCTTGGGGTTGATTGGTCTTTACTTCTACCTTACATGCTTGGCATTGGCCTCCAACTCTATGATATGCTGAGCTAAATTAGGATCAAAACCCTTTAGGTTGTTGTACTCCCAAGCAAAAATGTCTACATACTCTTGGCAAAGTGTTATGAAAGCATGCCTCTCAGTGTTGCTGCTTACCATCCCAAGCTTGAAAAGTTAGTCTTTGAAGATGAAGACTCTCTCATAGTTCTCTTTATTAGTAGACATTATTGCCTTTTCTTTCCTCAAATGGTCTCCTTCATGAAATAGGCCCTGAAGTGTAACCAACCCCTTAGGAAGTTTGTTTGACTTTAGCTAAACAATTTGATCCTCATATTAATGTTGTAATTTAGCTTGGTTGGAGGAGGAGAACTCAGCTTCCTACTGTAAAAATCAAGTAATTTTCTTATCACTTTCAAAAACCTACCAGTGAGCTTCATTACCTGACACTGATGGCCTCACCACCACCTTGACATGTGGCCGAACCTTAGCCTCTTTTAGCTCACTTGAAATGTTAAACTAAGTTCCCATGGCTGCCAACCTATCAACATGTTGGTTCTGATTTCTTGGGATAGCTTGAATGTCAAAGGCCTCGAAATATTTAATTAGGTCCCATACTCAATTTTTGTAGGACCTCATCAAGGAATTCTTTGTAATTTTTACTCCTTTGACTTGGTTTACTATGAACTGGCTATCCTCATAAACTTGTAGCAGTTTGATTCCTCTTTTATTGGCCCATTGAAGGCCACAAATCAAGCCTTCATATTATGTTGCTTTTGAAGAGCAACTGAAATGGAACCTAGAGGAAGAGAAAAACTTAATACTTGAGGGTGAAATCAACATTGCCCCAAAACCTGCACCATTTTTGCCCCTTGAGCCATCAAATAATAACTTCCATAAACCATTGGGGTCTTCTTTAGGTCCAGTGAAGGAAGACATGGTTTGATTCTCTTCATGCAATATATATACAACCATGTCTCTTTCCTCAACACCTTCTAAAGGGTTGAAAAATTAGTTATCTCCCCATAACTAATCCAAGAACAAGTCTAGAACCTCTTTAGGATGAGTGTTTAGCTCTTGGCCAATTGTAAACTCATCCTCGTCAAGGATAGTATAATTGAGGTTTATGTTATATGGTTAAGGAGGCTCAATATGGAATTATGCCATGGGTTTAGCCTTGATTGAGACTTTAGTCCTATACTTTATTTTAAATGCCATGTAAGACCAATCTGCTACAAGGTAACCCCAAATCTTGGCTGTGAACTCTTTAGAAAGACACATTACAAAGTGAGGAGTGACATCTAGGATCAACACGTCTTGCACTACGGACACACTAGGACAAGCATGCAAGGTTAAGCTCAAATTCCTGATGATACCTGATGTCATTATGGAAGAACCATCAAACTACAAGACTCCCTTGGTATGTGGCTCATACTTGAGTTTTAGTTGGTCAGTAATAGACTTTGGCATGACTGAGGTGTTGGCCCCACTATCTACCAAGCAGTTGTGTACCAAGGAATCACTGATGATTAATGAGATGTAGAATGGGGAGGGCCTTGGTCACACTACTTGACCTTTTTCCCAAAGGACTCTTGGCTACATTAGTGAAGACTTTAACTTCCTTACTTGGTTGCTTACTTGCAGTTGTAGAAACACTCATCTTGGACAAAACTTCCTGAAGAGTGTTTACTTGGCTAGGCATGGAAAACATGTCTCACATTGGTATGCTCATGCTAGATATCTTCATTTGCTTCACAATTTTGATATGCATACCCCTAACATTTACTTGGGTTTTGGAGTTACTATTATTGGCCTTGTCATTGAAGGAGCAATGATAAGAGGTTCTTTGAAAGCTTCTTGATTGTCACCTATATTCCTTCTCTTGAACCTTGCGTTTGTTGAGACTGGGGTATGGGCCAAACTAGGAGTAGCCTATGGATTGGATGCATAGCATTCCTCTTGTTCACTAATGACCATTGAGGCTTCTAGCTAGTTTGACCCCTGGTTTAAGCCTTGTTTTTGTGGAGGCTACTCTTGTTTTATCAGCGTGGGCACCTCTATGCTTTGGGCCATAAGAGCCTGGTTATATCCATAAGCAACAACATGCTACCATTGATCATTGAATGCCTAGTTGGAGCCATTAGTTGGGATGATGGATTGTCAAAAATAATGATTTCAAGGCATTATCCCTTCAACCTTCTGAGCCATATTGTTCTGAATCGAGACCAGGGAGTTGAAAGGGCCTATAATGTTCAGATTATAATTATGTTGCCTAGCATAGTTAGGTTGCCCCTGGACTTAGAAACCTCCTTTATAGGGTGGCCTATTTGCTTGATAAGGATACTATTGAGGCTGGTATGGAGCTTGATAAGGCTTGTTGTAAGCTTGCCTCTTGACATTGACCACATCATTCCCCAAGGATTGGAGCATGCTTTTCAATTCCAAGTAATTCTTCTACTCTTGGGAGTCATTGGATCCACTAGTAGAGGCCTTCTCTCACTTAGGTGAAGGCGCAACAATGATTGTTGGCATTAGAAGTATAACATCAATTGGAGGAATGACTATATTAGGTGGTCTAATCTTTGAAAAAAGAGGCATTGGGGGTCTGAGAGTAAGCTTGCCAGCTTGAACTAAGCAATTTTTTACCTTGATGGCCACCTCATATGCATCTGGTAGTATGTCTCCTCTCATAAGTTGAATCATTACAGCTATGTCATTGTTGAGAGCCTTTAAGTAATACAAGAAATGAAAGTTTAGAGATGGTCTAAAAACTACTGGAATTCTATCCCACTCCTTTTGAAATCTTGTATTGAAGTCTTACATGACTTCATGAGGAGCTCTCATGATTATGGTCAGCTGCTCTGCAAGTGACATGTGATAACTCTTATCTACAAACTTTTTACATAGGGTTGTTCTCATCTCATCCCATGAGTGGATGGAATTAGGAGATAGGCCCCTATACTAGTCTAATGCCTTTCCTTTGAAGGATACAACCATTATCCTAACAACAACATTCTCCATTGTGATATTGTGAATGTTGTAGAAGTTGGCTATGTCTGTTATGTGCTTAGTAGGAGTTATAACTCGGTCTCCTGTATAATAAGGAACACTTTTGAGGGATGCTACTGGTATAGGATCATACTATGGTAAGTTTAAAGGGCTTTGACCCCTGAAGCCCACAAAATCTCTTTGAGGAGTCATAGCAGCAAGAGGGGATGACAAGGATCTTCTTGCGTAGGTATACCTTATGAATAGTGTAGGAAAGTAACTTGTTCCGTAAGGGTGAGTATGGGTGAACCTTAACCTTCTTACTAAGTTTAAAGGTAATTCAAAAAACTCAAAAGGAATACTTGTAGAAGTTGATCTTGTAGTCACCTTTGGCATGAAAGATAGCTACTGCTCTGCCACCAGATAGCTAGGTGTTATTTGGAGTCACCAAATGCTGAAGGATGAATGCTACCACTACTCTCAAAATGATCAATATAACATCAAATTTAACCAATCTTTCATAAAAAATGAAAATAAAATGGTATTGGTCCCATCAGGCATGCCATAACTTTTATAGCTTGGAATTTCACCCTTGTGAGAGAGTTCTTCAGGCTCCCTCACTTTTAGCTACAAGCATGGGGACAACCTCCGAATATGGGTATCCAATGGTGAGGTTGAACCTCTAGGCTTTTTAATAAGGCTAGTTCCTTAGGTTCTTCACTTTAGCTCTTGATCTCACACTAAAATCTACTATTAGCTAAGGAAAAGGGATAAGAGGATGATTGAAAAGGAAATCGAAGCTAAGGGAGGTGATGCACCAAAAAGAAGTGATCCTCTTGGTCTGGGAAAAGAGCCAACTAATAATGAACCTAAATAGGATACGACTATTTTGTTTCTATCTCAAGGCCATAGGCATGGAGATTTTGCATGGAGGTTGAAGGGAAGCCTCGCACTTTGAAGGATAACCAAAATAGGTCTACGAGAGACACTATGAACTGGTAACACTTCAAGGAGAGCTTAACACACAAACACTTCACGTAATCCTAAAAAAACCAAAAGGATCAAAAGTAAGGTGCTGGTAAATGTGGTAGGTGATGAATGACAATCATACATTCTATAAATGAAACCAAATGTGCACGTTTATTTTAACTATAAATAGAAAAGTCTTCCTTGTATCGCTTCAAAAGAGTCTTTTACAAAGTGATTTCTATAGAGTAATTATATCACCAATTTGAGGATGATTTGCTTGGCTCTAAGGCCTCTATTTATATAGAAAAGGGGGGAGAGAGAATGGGAAGAAAGAAGAAGTCACTAATGGTTGGGACTCTGATGTCATCCTCCCTTGTTGTCCCTAAATGTGCCACTTAAGATCACTAAACAATCCTCTCGAGCCCCTCCCATCTTTAAGTTTTTCTTTGGCACATCTGAGAAGCCATGTTGTGAGCAGCTGGAATGTCTCTTCTTGGCATGATGTATTTAATCTTTGCTTTCAAGATTGATTTAGCTTCTTTCTCTTTATGTGCCCTACTGAAAGGACGTGGGTCTCCATGTGTTTTAGCCATGCTATATTTAAGTTTCGGATGATGATCATGAGGAACAAACAATGGTAGATGAGAGCCTTTATAATTTCTAGCTACCAACTGCTTGGACTCTCTCATGCTCATTGGTCATCCTTGTGCCACTTGTCCTTTATAGATTGGCCCTTTCTACTCCAACTTACGCCATGTGGTAGCCTTTCATTCATTGTATCATGATTCTCATGTTGTTGCACCAAGCTTAAGTCAAGCACTTGAAGAATCTTGATTTACTCTATGTAGAGTGATTTGAGTTCTTTGATCTCTCCAACTTCGAACTTTCCTAGATCCTTTAATTATAAAGACTTTTAAGTGAAGTACTTGGAGAAACTCGATTTAATCTATGTAGAGTAATTTAGGTTCTCCAAGCTTACTTACTTCAGACTTGTCCATCTTGAAGTCTTCTCACTTTAATGTTTTCAAGCCTTAAGACTTCAGGCTTTTCAAAATCGATTACTTCTAACGGCTAGTCGCTTATCTTGATTTAATCATCCATTGGCTTGTCATTTCCTTTGGACACTTGGTCTTGGGCTTTTCTTCTAAAGGAATTCCTTCAGCCTTTTCTTTCGGGCAAACCTCTCAAAGGAATTTCTTCAGACAATTTATCCGAAGCTTCCTTCTTGCTCTCTTTCTTTGAAAATTACCTTTCAAACTTTTCAAAATGGACTTTCCTGAAGGGTGGGAAAACCTTTGGGCTTCTTGCATGTCTCTTCGGACTTTCACAAATGATCCTCCTAAAGGGAAAGATACCCTTTAGGAATTTTAAAATGGTCCTTTCGAAGGGTAACATACCCTTCGAGAAACTTAAAACTGTCCACTTGGAGAAGGAAAACACCTTTTGGATTTATGAAAGTGACCCTCGAAAAAGTTGATTGGTCTTTCAGAAATGTTGAAAAGATCCCTTTTGCCTAAAAAAGGCCCTTCTACATTTTGAAAATGCCCTTCGGATTTTTTGAAAGACCCTTCAGAAAAGTGAAAAGGACTTTTGATTTTTGGAGAAGACTTGTCCCTTGAAGAACCCAAGAAGCACTATTTTTTGAGACCAAATTAAGTTTGTCAAGTCCTTTTACTTATTTTGGGCTTTTGACTACTCACAACTTATGAAGTAATCAAGTAGTGCTCCTTGGAGAACCTGAAATACACTATCCATGAGTAATTTAGGTTCGTAACCCTGAATTACTTCTACTTATAAAACATTTAGAAGTCAAGTACTACTTGAAACCTGATTTGTATTGTGCTCCTAGAAACTCGAAGCTGTCACTATTGGAAAACCTAAAGTCCTCCCAAAGACTTGCCATTTGCTTGCCTGAAAGATCCCTTTTTCATACTTAGGCAAATTTTGATATGTGGACCAAAAACGGCCAACACTTACCATCACATTTGAAGAGGCCACATTAATTTGAGACATTTTGTCAAATAGTTTACATGCTTGGGGTAGGTGTTTACGCAGCTACACCTCTACCCTATGTGTGTATTATTAGTATGTACGAAGACATGGTGCTATAGATTTCATTTGAGCAAATAATTTTTTTTTGTCTAACCAATGAGAGTCTCTGATAAAATATATGACTTTAACAATTCTAAAATTTTATACCAAAATAATAAGGAATATTTTCTTCATGTTCTCAAGGAATATTATGTTTATATCAATATAATGATTGCAATCATTGTTATATTTTTTTAAGTCTTCCAATACTAATTGATTTGAAATAAGATTGATATATAATTAATAAAAATTGATTCATTTATATCAATATAATAATTTGAAAAATGATATTTGTACGTATATTGATTAATAATCTTCTCCTAAATAATTTCTAAAAAATATTAATAATTTTAATTAATATATGATATTTTATGAATTATTTAAAATAAGCCTTACCGTATTTTAAAAATATTTGCATTTAAAAAACAAACATCATTCTTTCCAACGTACTTTGCACCTTTAATAATACTTGATAGTCAAAAGGTCATTTATGTGGTCATCTATATTTTAGAAGTATATATTTAATTATCGCCCTTGTAGCTTCTCCATTACCCTTCAACTTTCAAAAATATGAAAAAGAACTTTTAATTCTATCTGTACATATAGTCCAAGTATTGTACCTTTTATTTTAAGGTTATACGTCCTTGTGAAATATTGTAAGAATGAATCTATGAGTAAATAATCTAACGTATTTGAAACTTAATTTCTATAAAATTGATTTATTTATAAACAATTATTTCTAATATAATTTATAATATGAAGACACTTGTAGCGCCAATAATTCATTAATTTATATACTATATTAGATTACTATTGTTATAGAATTAATGTTTTATTATTAAACAGACATGAACTAATCATAATATATTGTGCACTTTCTAATTATTTTTGCATAAAACAAATCTAAATGTATTTTGACAACTATGGCAGGTATTAACCACTATGTGGCCCTTGTTTTTAATTACTCTAGATTATTATCACGTGGTTTATTAAAACATAATATAACCTTATATATATGTGTGTGTGTGTAGGGGGGCGGGGGGGTTGGATGGTTGTCATATAAAGTTCATATAATGAACTATAATATTTTATTATGAGTGTCCAAATGACTTAAGTCACTTGGAAAAATAGTTCCATCTAATCAATTGGGGCTTTTTTTGGGATAGTTAGTTAAACTTCCGGTATTTTTTAAGGACATAAACAATAAACTCTACAAATGTATATATATTTTAATAGATAATTTCCTTGGTGAGAAATGTATAACCCCACAATATTATCAATAATTTAAGGCATCATATTATTGATTTAAGCCAAAACATTACTTTGAAACTGTGAAAATAATATTGATTATGGGAGCATTTAAAGCCAAACCTGAAATTATTTTGAGAAAGGGAGTAATAGATGGTCTCTTGAGAGTGCTATGAGAATGAGAGGGAAAAATAAATTTAAAATCAAATCACTTTCCCATGCCTTTGTCAACGATCCCTTATAGTAGTTTTTCGATTCCCTGGCTCCTGTGTTTGATTCAAGCTTGGAGGATTTCAAGCTACCCTCGGATGTTGATGACTTTGTAATGGGGAAGGAGGCTTGTTTCAAAGATAAATCTCAAAGTATAAATTCATTATTAGGAGCGTTGAAAGGGAGTGTGTTTGGAATGTACAAGGGGTTTCTCTATCCATATTTTTTTAGATTGGAGGTTTCCAAAATCTCCCAAACTGGTGTTAGGATTGAGGAGTTACATCCTCATCTTGCTTCATCCCAAGTGCCTCTCCAAACTCTAGATGGAGGGGGTTTTCAGTCAGTTCTTTTATTGCTATTTTGGAGGGCACTTTGCCCTATGTCATAGATGGTGAGGTTGTTGCAATTATTGCTTTTGTGTCTCCTGTCTCAAAATCATCCTTCCCTTCAGTCAATTAAATAAGATAGCTTTGGGTTTGGGTCAAGTTGATACATTGGTGCATGATTCCAGATCTATAAGAGTTGAGGTGCTTGGTGGAGTTTCTCCCAAATCTGTTGAATGTTCCATTCTTCAGTGCCTTTTCAACATTCCTTCCATGTCAGATGATTCTTAGGAAAGAGTTAAGAAGTTTTGGGTTAATGTAGGTTGTAAAATTATGTCAAATTCATTCCATGAGTGTAGATATTTCTTCAAGCCTTAGATTTGGTTTGGGTCTACCAAGGATCCTCCCTCTTTTGTTGATGCTTATGAGCTTCATGAATATTCTTATTCTAATCTTTTCAAGCTGTGGAATGTTCCTATTGAGTTATCTAAGAAAATTCATGTTCTAAATCTCCTTAAGTCTTTGGTTCAAGAAATAGAGGTTGAGGTGGGCAACAAATCTTTGCTCAGGAAGTGTGTGGGCATTTTTGTCTCGACTATTGAGTTTTCTTCCTTGGATGCCAAGGCTTAGAGTGGCATTGCTTCTCTTTTTTATCTACTCAACTTAGGTTTCTTCCTGGTGGTGTTTCAAATCCTTTTAGACAGATTTTATCTAGCAATATGACCCTTGTTTTTTCAAAAGCTATGGTTCTTTTTCTAACCCTAATCTCCCTTTTTCAACTCGTCTAAGGAGTTAATCTCGGTTGTTCCTATGTGGATTAGGATGTATAATCTACTGCCAGTTCTTATAAAAGAAGAAAACATCAAGCTATTGGTGAACAAAATGGGTTCCTTTATGAAAGTTGATAACAACTCTTGGGGCCTTAGATTTATCAAAGCTTGTGCTATCTTGGATCTCTCTAAACCGCTCTTCCACTCAATGAATTTTCTTTCCTCTCGTGGCACATGGACATAGTTTATCAACTATGAAGGTCTCCCTTTTTGTTGTTTCCACTATAATCTTCTCAAACATCGAATTATTATATGTCCTTCTAGGATTCGAGAGATCTCACATTCTCACAACAAGCACATTTGGAAAAAGAAAGAAGGGCTCCAGACCAAGACTTATTGTGGTATAATCATGAAAAATTTTATCATCTTTCCTCATCCTTTCTAGTTTCTCAAGATCAAGGGGGTATTTTGGAGGAGGATCCCAAGTTTGCTTCAACCCATGTTCTTTTTTTGCCCTCTCCTGAACCAGTTGAGGAAGCTTCCTTCGTTCCTAGGCCTTTATTTTCAAAAATATTTGCTAATGTGGGAGCTACTTATAAAAAGAAAGGTCGTAGGTCTGAGGCAGAGTTGTTGAAAGTGAAAGCGGTGAATTTGATGAGTGATGGCATGCAATGGACATTGGGCAATATTCTTTCTCGGTGAGGAAGAAGAATGGTTGCAGCCTATGGTTAATTTTTTAGGTTGTTCTTTAGGCCCTTTATCCTATGGAGAATCTTTTTTGGATATCCTCTAGTGTTAGATCTTTGACAGATTCGTTAGTTGATAATTAGGAGTTTGTGTTTAGAGGCTAGGTGTTTTAAAGCCATAGTGTTTCTGCTTATTTTTATCCTTGTTATTTCCTGTTGATTTTTTTTCCTGTTTATTGGGTGCAAATTTGTTGTTTAGTAATTATATTTGTGATTGTATTTGCTTCAAAGGGCTTTATTGTATTTTATAACATTGTTGGCCAAGCCTAGTAGTGGTTGTAAAAGGGTCGGGTCCCTTTAAAAAAAACCTTTTTACCAATAATTTAAAAAATTTGATTATGGGAGTATTATATCCATGTATTTGAATTTGATGTGTTTGGATTTGGGTAAGTTACCTTGAAAATTGTATGGAGGAGAGGCTATAAAGGAATTTGTTTCATTTATTTTTGGTTGAAAATAAATGTATTGCTTGAAGATAAATGTACTTTAAATTTGTTAAATTTGATATTGAATCTAGTATTTGATGTGCATTCTAATTTGAAATTATTGTTTTATGTCTGCTTTGATATCTACAAATATTATTTGTCAAATAGAGAAAAAATCTCTAATTTTTTATGGAATTTGGAATTATTTTATGCTTCTTTTAGTTTATCAAGTTTCACTTTGTTTCTCCATGGAATACAATGTATAACATATGACTGTCACTAATACTGACTACTCCTAAAAATATATGGACATCTAAAACTAGTAAAAAGGTATTAGTGGATGAGATAACCTTGATTTTGGTAGAACATCCATTCTTATGGATACCATAGTGATGAATTTGTTTAAATTTGTGTAAGACTTAAAAATCTAGTGGTATTGTTGAAACCTTCCATTTTGTTTGCACCAGATGATGTAGACTCATTAAATCCATTTAGACACACACATATAAAGTATCTAAGTGAAAACAAAATATAAGTTATACAATAAGGAGAAATTTATGATCTAATATTAGACATTTAGAATGACTAAGAATAGATTTGAAACAAATACAAGTTCCTTGTCAATCTTCTTTCATGGAAAGATGTAAGTCTATATATACAATAAGGATAAATTTATGATCTAATATTAGACATTTAAAATGACTAAGAATAGAGGTGAAACAAATATAAGTGCCTTATCAATCTTATTTCATGGAAAGATGTAAGTCTATATATACAATAAGGAGAAATTTATGATCTAATATTAGACATTTAGAATGACTAAAAATAAAGGTGAAACAAATACAAGTTCCTTGTCAATCTTCTTTCATGGAAAGATGTAAGTCTAGAAATGGTGCACATCTATTATGTTTAGTAGATGATATTGAGGAGTGTGGCATGAAGCATAATAAGATGGGATGAGATGGTTAAGGCAAGTAATATCTTAACAACTCTAAAAGAACCCATCAATTAATATAGTGAGCAATAAAATTATAAATAATGCATTTTTTATGTCAACCAAATTAAGTTTATCTTGAACTTTATTTTATGGGAAAGATTGCATTTTAAAATTACTTTTTATGGGATATTATATTTGTATGTGTTTTAGTCTTTATGTAAATAATTTTTATGAATAATCATTATTCAATTGACATTTTTGTTGGTGTATTTTTTGATAATAACTACAAGGTAAGGAGACCCACTTTAGCACACAAACATTGTAAGCATCGATCCTCTTGCTTTTTGATTATTAGAAAATATACACCAATTAAAATGCCATTTGGATCGTAATTACTCATGAAGATAATTTTGGAGTGATTACAAAATATGAGCACAAAATCCAATAAAAATTAATATGTAATTAAAATTACTTGTAGGAACCTTTCACTTATCATTAAAAAAACTATACTTGTAAGTTGCGATAATCATTAGTAGCAACTTCACAAAGAAATAATACCATGTAGCTCTAAATCAAACAAATGGTATTAATTGTTTTTTAAATTGACAAAACCTTTCAAATTTTCACAAAATTCCCTATACATGCACATTCTCATAATTTATGAAATATTTGGAATTAGTCAAATTATTATATATTAATCGAGAGAACCTCTCAAAAATGCATTGAACAACCCTATACACCCACATCTTTATAATACTTTTTAAAAAATGGATACAAAAATGTAATAATTTTTGTTCTAACATTTCAAGTCCATTGCAAAAAACATCATCGAGGTAAAGAAACTCATGCTTGAGAAGAGATACTAATATTTAGTATAGTGAGAGAGGGTATAAGAACATAGTGTTTGGCTAAACACAAATAAATAGATGATCTCAATGTATAATTAATTACCATTTTAGGATTACAGTTGATTAATTAATAAAATTATTAATATTTATTAATTAATTGTTATTGTAAAAATATAATAGGTTTAATCATTAAATGTGAGACCACTTAAGAAGGCTAAGTTCTATAGTCTAAAAAAATATTTAACTAATTAGTTTGATAAAGAAAAATAACGTGAGAAGGGGGATACTAGGGTAAGTGCATAGAA
This sequence comes from Torreya grandis, assembly GCA_037957365.1. Classification (NCBI taxonomy): domain Eukaryota; kingdom Viridiplantae; phylum Streptophyta; class Pinopsida; order Cupressales; family Taxaceae; genus Torreya; species Torreya grandis. The sequence goes on along the minus strand of JARHVA010000996.1, from coordinate 1,266,165 downwards.
TTGGGGGGCCGAAATGGGGTCTTAAGTACACATATTTTTCCCCAAAAACAAAAAACCTCAACTTGTATAAATTATTTGAGACACCAACACTCAATATTTGAAGATGCTATAAAAACACAAATTGTAACATTTTGAGTCTAGTTTCTAAACTACTAATTAGTTTTTTAAATGGTAAATTATAAGTAGGTCAAACATCAAAAAATTGAAGAGGTACCATTATTATTTAGAAAAATAATAGTAGATAGCCTACCATGTACCCCATCATTTTTTGAGCATCATTTACATTTTTTGAAACCCTTTAGTGGAAAGTTAGATAAGATCATCTAGTTTGTAATCTTTATTTTTTAAAATTTTAATGAATGTTTTTTTTTTAATACTAATTTTACAAATCAATAGACCCTAAAATATGACCAATAATGCATAGTCGACCATGCACCCCCCTAATTACCTCAAAAAATATTGATAAAAATATTTTTTATTTAATGTGTATAGAATTAGGTCTAATTCATATCCATATAATTTTTTCCAATTGGAATCAATAAAATAAACGATACATAAACAAAGATAAATAAGTATACTTGAAATTTATAGTAGTATAATAAGATATACTTAAAAATAATATAGATAAAAACCTTAAAGTAATAAAAATTATATATAAAAACCTTAAAGTAATAAAAATTATATATATATATATATATATATATATATATATATATATATATAGAGAGAGAGAGAGAGAGAGAGAGAGAGAGAAGTCTTAAGTGGACATGTTTTTCTTGAAAAACAAGAAACCTCAACTTGTACAGATTATTTGAGACATCGACACTCAAAATTTGAAGATGCTATAAGAACACAAATTGTAACATTTTGAGTCTAGTTTCTAAACTACTAATTAGTTTTTTAAATGGTAAATTATAAGTAGGTCAAACATAAAAAATTCAAAGAGGTAATACTATTGTTTAGAAAAATAATAGTAGATAGCCTACCGTGCACCCCATAATTTTTTGAGCATCATTTACATTTTTTTAAACCTTTTGGTGGAAATTTAGATAGGATTATATAGTTTGTAACCTTTATTTTTTTAATTTAATGAATATATATTTTATTCCAATTTCACAAATCAATAGACACTGAAATAAGACCAATAATGCATAGTCAACCATGCACCCCTTAACTACCTCAAAAAATATTGAAAAATAGATTTTTTATTTAATGTGTATAAAATTAGGTCTAATTTGTAACCATATAATTTTTTTTTTGTTGGAATCAACAAAATAAATGAAATACAAACAAATATAAACATGTATAATTGAGGTTTATAGTAGTATAATAAGACATACTTAAAAATAAATATAGATAAAAACCTTAAAGTAATAAAATTTATATACATACAGACATATATATAGAAAAAGGAGAGTGTGCTCAATGTTGTAGTAATATTTTCAATAATTTTTTTGATAAAATTTAGTGTTTAGTATGTTGAAAGTTAAATTTTGTTATTTTTAGTCAAAAACACATATTCGACTATGTGTTTGTAGGTCCATGCCTTAGGCTCAGAAATCCAAGACGTACTTGAGACTTGAGCATGTGTTTGAAATGTCAATCATTATAAGAATTATTGTGTTCACAAAATATCTTACTATTATATTGACATGCATTTGGCCATTTTATTAATTTTATTTTAGTTTTGTTTTAATTGACAAAGTTCATGCATGGCCTTAGTCAATGTTAGTTGTTAACAGTGAAGTTTTCTATATCAAAAAAATGTAAACCTAATTCAGACTGTAATCTTAATGTCATTTTCTTGGCTAAATAGATTGGTTTAAGGTTTAAGGTTTTAGGGTTTTAGGGTTTAGGTTTAGGGTTTTAGGTTTTATGTTTAGGGTTTAAGGTACAAAATCCAATCATGAAAGCAATTGGTTCAAGTTCATGCTTGTTGAACCTATTTATGACTATAAAATGTGATTTTAGGCTCAATTACTCCCAATAACATCATAAATTGAGCTAATTAATCAATTGGGGCAATCAGTGATGCAATTTGTGCTAAATTGAGCCATGTAAACCTAATTATTATTCTAAAGGATGTTAATTGGGGCTAAATCGATTGATTTAGGGGTTACGATTTAAGGTTTAGGGTTTAGGTTTTAGTGCTTATGGATTATGGTTTAGGATTTAGGGTTTATGGTCTAATCATAAAGCCAATTGGGGAAAATTTAAGCTTGTTGAACCTACTTATGACTATAAAATGTGATTGTTGGCTTGATTAACCTTAATGTCATCACATATTGAGCTAATCAGTCAATTAGGGTAATAAGTGATGCGATTTGGGCTGAATTGAGCCCTACAAACATAATTATTACTTTCAAAGATGTTAATTAGGGCTAAGTTAATTGGTTTAGGGTTTAGGATTTAGGGTTTAGGGTTTAAGGCTTAGGGCTTAAGGTTTAAGGTTTAGGGTATAGGGTCTAATCTTGAGGGCAATTGGGGCCAATTTGAGGTCATTGACCCTATTTATGACTGTATAATGTAATTTTGGGCTCAATTAGCCCTAATGTCATCACATATTAAACCAATTAGTCAATTAGGGCTATTAGTGATGTGATTTAGACCAAATTGAGCCTTGTGAACATAATTATTACTCTAAATGATGTTAATTGGGATTAAATCAATTGGTTGATAGTTTAAATTTTATGATGTAGGGTTTAATGGTTTAGGGCTTAGGATTTAGGGCCTAGGGTTTAAGGTTTAGGGTCTAATCACAAATGCAATTAGGGACAATTTGAATTGTTGAACCTATTTGTTATTATAGAATGTGATTTTGGGATCAATTTACTCCACTGTCATCACATATTGAGCTAATTAGTTAATTGGGGCAATCAATGATACGATTTGGGCCAAATTAAGCCCTATAAACCTAATTTTTACTCTAAAGGATGTTTATTTGGGCTAAATTGATTAATTTAGGGTTTAGGATTTACAATTTAAGGTTTAGGATCTAGGGTTTAGGGCTTAGTGTTTAGGGTTTAGGGTACATAGGGTCTAATCATAAAGGTAATAGGGGCCAATTTGAGCTCATTGAACCTATTTATGACTACAAAATCTAATTTTAGGCTTAATTAGCCCCAATATCATCACAAATTAAGTGAATTAGTCAATTGGGGTAATCAATGATGTGATTTGGGCTAAATTGACCATGTGAACTTGATTCTTACTCTAAAGGATGTTGATTAAGGTAAAATCGATTAGTTTAAGGTTTATGATTTAGGATTTAGGGTATATAGCTTAGGATATAAAGCTTACAATTTAGGGTTTAAGGTATAGGATTTAATCATGAAGGCAATTGGGGCTAATTTTAGCTCATTTAACCTATTTTTGACTACAAAATATTATTCTGGGCTCAAATAGCCACAATGTCATCACAGATTGAGCCAATTAGTCAATTTGGGTAATCAATGATGTGATTTAGGCAAAATTGAGCCATTTGAACCTAATTCATATTCTAAAGGATTTTAATCAGGGATAAATTAAAAAAATGAGGGTTTAGGGTTTAGGGCTTAAGGGTTAGGGTTTATGGTTTGCGGTTTAAGGTATGGGGTCAAATTATGAATGTATTTTGGGCAAATTTGAGATTATTGAACCTATTTATGCCTAAAAATATGCAATTTTTATCTCAATTAGGCCCAATGTCATCATATATTGAGCCAATTAGTCAACTGGGGCAATCAGTGATGCGATTTGGGCCAAATTGAGCCTTGTGAACCTAATTGGTTTAGGGTTTAGAATTTAAGATTTTAGTGTTTAAGGTTTGGGTTTAGGGTTAACTATGTAATTAATAAATGATTAACACATAGACACTTTTATCATGTACACATTATTCAATGCGTATGTGGTCCTTTGAATAGTAAAAAATTACATGCACTAATGTCATTATTTTATCACCTCGAGAGTTGTGTTCCATGTTTACTGTGCTTTTTTTTATTTTTCATAATGAGGGTCTATTTTTTTAATGATTTGATCACTATCCCCACCCTCAAAAGTTGATAATTTTATTTAATCATGATTGAATGCATAGTGCAGGTCTATTTTTTAATAATTTGATCATTGTCCCCACTTGGTACTACATGGTGCAAGTTTATTTTATAATAATTTGATTATTGTCCCCATCCTCAAAAGTTCAAAAATTTGTCTAATCATGGGTGATGTAAATCATACTAGTGGGAATAAGAAATTAAAGCACAAAATGACAGAGGAATTAGAAGTGATGAGAGAAAAACAAAGGTAGTGAATATGAAAAATTTATGCAAGTAAATATATTATCCCTAATGAGTTGAATGTCATAAATAATGATCCAATGAGTAATTATAATGAACCAAATTTTGATATTATGTCAAATTATGAAATTATAATTGTTGATTCTAATAGTATACCAAATTATAATGCAAGTCCACATTCAAATTTTATGGTTTTTAATTTTGATGGCAATGATAATATGCATGATGATTTAATCTCTAACAATGAATAAAACTACATGTAAACACCAATTGGTGAAAGTAACAATGAAGAAAATAATAATGGGAACACTATTTAATTAAGAAACTACTAATGAAGATAACATATTTAACGCCAAATCACATCCTAGGATTTTACGTAGTTTACCCATATATTTAATTGAAATTGATGAAAACTTTTTAAAACCTATGTAACAAAATGTTTGACTACCATATGAGAAGAAAAGCTAAACAAATTTGGGACTAACATTTTGAAAACTTAAATTATACTCAAAGATTTAAATTGTTTGTTACATTGATGAAAGTGCTTAAGATGATACCTACAATGAACACCCTAGGACTATGAACATCTAATATTGATGGTTAAAACAAGGCAATTGTTGAAAATCTACATAATTCATACCACATAGTAGGTGTGATTAAATGCACCGAAGATGGTAATGATGCCTAATGCATTATTAAAACTTATATGGTAAGTTTTCAAACAAGAAAAAAATGCTTGATTAGACAAACAAGCAGAGCATTGAACATAAACAAAAAAACACTAATGAAAGCAACTAGGAGATGTAGAAGACTTGGTGTTGCTGATAATAATGAGTTATGGTTGTTATTTGGTAGATTCCAATAAAAATAAAATTATATAGTTGATGCCTTAATAATTTACTTGTACAATTTTGGAAAGATAACACAAGGGCATCACCTAATATAAGAATACAGTTAAAAGAAGAGTTGGTTCTTGTAACCGTGAACCATATCTGAAATATTTTTTGGATATGACTCAAACACAATTGTACTTTAAATTTATACAAAAATATTTACAAATTCATATTATTAAAAGATATTTTGAAATGGCCAAACCCTTATATGTGAAAATCAATCACACACACACGACTTGTTCTAGGCAACATGTTGAATTTTCAATGCATTATAATGTTTTTCATCATATAAATTGTAATTTACATAATGATAACATTTTTTAAGAGTGTGGAATGGAATCTCCATGAAAATCAACAAGGGAATTTATTCCAACAATTTTTTTGTGAAAGACCTTATGGACAATTTTCCTTATAACAAAGCATGTTTGGATGGAACTTGCAACATTTATGGTGGATTTTCAAAATTGAAAAATTGTACCCATGAGGATAGTACACACATAATTCAACAATAATTAGTTAATTTTAGTGAGCATAAATTTTTGACATATCAATTAATAATATGGAAATGAATCTAAAAGGTGTGAGCTTGTTACATAACAAATACATGTTTATGAATTTATGATAAAATTCAACAAGGAAATTATTTACGAGTATGAAAGGCACACATGTAGAGCTTGATGTCTAGATGAACAATTCAAGTTAAGAAAAAACACATTTCCATTGGGTATTATTATTTTAGTAGTTGATTTTACATAGAATTACATATTACAACCATAAATGGAGGTTCAATCACAGTACTACAATTCAATACAAGTTTTCATTTTTGTGCATATAACATTCATGCATGCACCTAACAATATAAAGCATGATCAAAAAATATTAAGGGATTACCACTTCTATGTTGGTGATGATTGAAAACATTCTATAGAGTATGTGCAAGTTTGTTTTTAGATGTTTTATGGCAAGTTGAGTGAAAGGAACATTACTTTCAATCAACACTATATTTGGTTAGATAATTACATGTCATAATATAAGAGTGCATGGATGTTCTACTGGCTGAATAGGATGCATGTGACGACTGGCATACAACATATTTGTAGTTTCATTGAAGTAGGCCATGGACAAAGGGAACTTGATGGTGTAGGAACATGTGTGAAAATAACACTTAGAAGAGAGGAGTTGAAGTTTGAATATGCCTTTGATTGGATAAACGCAAAAAACATAGTTGAATGGTGTAATGAGAAAATGGCCAATGGTGATCAATAAAAATAGTGTTCAAAGGTATTTATAGTTTATAGATGAAAAATAATTAACAAGATTTGAATATTGTATGACAGTAATAAGATCAAGTGAGTTCCACTCATTTTGTATCTCAAATGTAGGATCTTAGATAGTTTATACAAGGCACATGGCATGATTTTGTTCTACATACATGGACTTTATTTGGAATGAGTGTGAGTCAAAAGAGTAGGAGGATGAATGGAGTTGTAGGCTTATAAGTCCAAATGACACATATCAAGTTACACTAGCATTACAACTTATAGATATGACATCATCACATTACTTTGACAATGCATTTGATCTAGTACAACTAGGCATGAGATGATTTTTTACATTTATTGTATGCATGAAATTAAATTGGAAGCATGTGTTATATACTAAACCTGGTATATATATATCAATAAATCATTATTAAAGCATGTTTTATTTTATGATACATGCCCTGTTTATGTAGTTATTATAGTTGAAGATAACGAAGAGGAGGTAGACTACTACTTGTGCCAGTGTGTAGAGGGAAAAATAAACTAATTTATACGGTCATAGATGGGGAAACATTTACTATCCCATTTGGTCTATGGTAGTTAATATAAATTGGCTTAGATGATATCTTATAAAAAATTTAGATGTATGGTTGTTTGAAGACTATGAAATACATATGAATATATTGCACTATTCAAATTTGGTTCTTGTAACAAATGTTCAATTACATAAATATCAGGGAAGGTCATTAAACATGACTCTATGGAAGGTTCATGAGTCTAACCATGAATCAATTCTTTCTACTATTAAGATTATAGTCTATTTTAGTGGTTCTTTAGATTAAAGTCCCAAGGTATGTTGAGTTCTCAAATGTAAATGTGTTTAATTTTATCATTTTTTATTATTTTTTTAGGTAGTACATATACGTTTAAATTTAATTACATAATAACATATTTTTTTTAGTTATTGGTACAAAATTATCTTCCATATTCATGTGGTTGGTACCGTTAGTAGAAAATTCCATATTATCAAAGCTGAGAGAAGCTTTCAGTTCATGTAGATGATTGACAATTTTTCTGTATATGGAAGGACATTCTTGAGGCCAAAATAGGTGCTCTGTCTCCTAACTAGGCATACTTTGAGGCCAATAACGTGGTCTTGGATGTTATTTGACATCCTTTATGTGGTGGATATGCCAATTTTTAGTAGCAAGGCTTTGAAAATGGATATCTCCAACTGCGGCTTGAATGTTGACAATATTTATTGTCAATGTTTATCGAAGCCATAATTGTTGAAAAAACATGTATCCATGTGGATTTCGAGGTAATGGTGGTGGGAAAATATGTAATTTTCATATCCTGATATGTTGGAAGTGATTGATTTGTAAGCGGAGGTCCCAAAAAATAAAAGTATACTAGAGGCAAAGAACTTGTCTCTTAACTACATAAAAATAATATTTCAAAACTAGTTATTGAATTATCTACCACAGATTCATCTCTTATTTTAGATCCACATGATCTAGGTTGAAAATATAAGGATTTGACATGCACATGATGGTTTTTTATGTATATGACTTATGGTTTTTGTTTGATGCGTGTCTGAAGTTTGCATTAAAAACTATAATTTTACTGTATAGGGAAGGACGTTCTTGAGACTAGAATGGATGCCATTTCTCCTAAACAAGCATAATTCAAGGAAAATAATGTGGTCCTATAGGTTATTCATCACCCTCTATGTGGTGTAATGCTTGTTGTTATCCATAAGGTCCCAAAGGTAGAGATATCCAACTGCATCTTGAATATTGAAAACATTTCTTATGAATGCTTCTTAATGTTGGACCAGTTTCAAAAATGTGTATCCACATGGATTCAAATGTAGTGATGGTGGGAACATATTTAATTTACATATATTTATGTGTTTAAAGTGATGTATTACTAGAGGCAAAAAGCTTGTCTTTTAACTACATAAAAATAACATTTTGGGACTGATCACTGAATCATCTACCATAAATTCATCTCTTATTTTCAATGCAAGTGATATAGGGAGGAAAAAGAGGGATTTAACATGCATGTGATGGTTCTTTTAGATCATGTAGACTACTTATGATTTTAATTTGATGCATGTTTGAAATTTTCCTAAAAATTTACAAGTTTACCATATAGGGAAGAATGTTCTTGAGGCTAGAACAAGTGATCTCCTAATCGGGCATAATCTAAGGCCAAGAATGTATTCATAAAGGTTTTTTGGCACCTAAACATGATGGTGATACCAATTTTTAGCCATAAGGCCCTGGAGGTGGAGATATCAAACTACGGCTTGAATGTCAACAACATTTCTTATCAATGTTTCTCAACGTTATAAATATTGCAAAAACATGTATCCACATGGATTCAAGGGTCATGGTGGTGGGAACATATGTAATTTACATATCTTGATATGTTGGAAGTGAAATGTCTATTGGAGGCAAAGAACTTGTTTCTTAACTACATAAAAATAACATTTCAGGATTGATCCTTGAATCGTCTGCCACAGAGTCATCTCTTATTTTCAATCTAAGTGACCCAGGGTGAAAGTAGAGGGATTTGACACACATGTGATGGTTCTTTTGGTTCATATATAAAACACACATTTTTATTGTGATGCATGGTTGAAGTTTGTCATAAAAAATAAAATTTTACCATATAGGGAAGGATGTTATTGAGGCTTAAATTGGTGTTTTGTCTCCTAACTAGGCATAATCAGAGACCAATAATGCATTCCTATAAGTTATTTTTCACCATCGACATGGTGGTGATGCCAATTTTTAGCCATGAGGCCCTAAAGGTGGAGATATACAACTGTAGCTTGAATGTTGATAACATTTATTGACATTAAACCAATTTTAAAAATAAATATTCATGTGGATTTAGAGTACATGATGGTGGGAACATATGTAATTGACATATCCTAAGGTGTTGGAAATGATGTATTTTCAATCAGAGGTCTCGAAAGTGGAAATATCTTGTAGAGGCAAATAACTTATCTCTTAACTACATAAAAATAACATTTTAGGACTAATCATTAAATCATCTTCCATATATTCATCTCTTATTTTCAATCCAAGTGTCTCAAGATGAAAGCATAAGGATTCGACATGGATGTGATGGTTCTTTCAGTTTATGTATATGACTTATAATTTTGGTTTGATGCATGTTTGAAGTTTGTTGAAAACACTATAATTTCACTATATAGGGTAGGATGATCTTGAGGCTAGAACAAGTGTTTTATATCCTATCTAGGCATATTCTAAGGCCTAGAATATGGTCCTAGAGGTTATTCATCACCCACAACATGGTGGTGATGTTAATTTTAGACACGAGGCCCTAGAGATGGAGATCTCTAAATTCAGCTTGAATGTTGACAACATTTCTTGTAAATGTTATTCAACGTCATAACTGTTACAAAAGCACATATCCATGTGGATTCAGAAGTCATGGTGGTGGGAACATGTGTAATTTCATATCCTAATGTGTTGGAAGTGATGAATTTTAAAGTGGAGGTCTCGAAAGTGGAAATGTCTATTTGATGCAAAGAACTTGGCTCATGATTTAGGAGGTGTAAATTTGTCTTAAGCATACTCATAAGTCCCAAATTTATACACTGTTAAGTGTTTTTCACCAATAATTTTAACTCTCTAGAGAAAAAATATAATGAATTTATAATTTTGTTAAAAATGAAAATAGTAAATGGGTGAAAATAATGAGAACAGTTGAGATAGTTTTGAGAGTAAATAAGTAGCAGTGGATTATTCCTCTAAGGAGCTTTGGGAATCATTTGTTCAAAATGGGTGAAGGTGGCTCTACTTTTCTTCTTGATGACCATGTTGTTTATGAACTTGGTTATATAACTAACTTGAAGGAAATTCTTGAACTCTTTAAGAGTGAGGATGTTATGTGTTTAAAGAATAGGGAAATGTTGATTTTTCTTGTTTGTGCTACAACTAAATTGGATATAGCTTATGTAGCCTCTTTTAAAATTCCCCTGTTACACTGGGCATTTTTTAAATTGTTGGTTATTTACAGTGTTAGATTGTATGAGGGGTTTATAAATTTGGAAGGTCCTTTTGTTTCTTTTCAAATAACTCCTTCTAGTCAAAGTATTTTTAAAGTAGTTAATATCATTGGCTTGCTTAATACTTTCCTTCCAGCAAGGATGATGGTGACATGCTATTATTATTGATGGATTTGTATTTTGGTGGATGAAGTGAAAGCTTCCTATTTTATTTTGTTGTGGTAGTTGATCATTATGCATAGTTCCATACTTTTATTTACTTCTTTTGGTTGAATATACATCTAATATATTTTTATTATTGGATGAGAATTCAAAGTGTGATACAATTTGAGAGTTTTATGTATTAAATTTGTGAATCATGTTTGGTTTAGAAAATATAGTAGGGAGCGGGTGAGAGATTGGGGGTTGGATTGTGTCAAGAGGCCCTTATACATATTTTCCAAGCAAAGGCCATAGATATTTGGCTTTAACGACTCATCCATTTTGTAGTATTACATTTTTATTTCAACAAATAATCTTGAAACCTAGTCATATACAATCCATTGCAAATTAATATTCTTATGAGTTTCTTAAAAGCTAGGGCTTAATTCACTTATTTAATTTATTAGTTTTGCAAAATTACATTTATTTTTTACTATTTCATGTAAACGTTAATGTTTCAATAAAATGTGTGGCTCACATTTGTGAATATAATAGAGCGAGGTTTGAAATTATCACTGCATTACTCAAAACTGACATAGGCCATTTCTTCATTCCAATAAGGAGAGTGTTTAATGCGTATATTACATCCAATATTCTATTGGAAAATTTTTTAAAGATATTCCAAAAAATTGGGACAAGTTTCATCTTATGTTATTGAAATATGAATGTATAAGTATGTAATGCCCCACCTAAAGTCACCCATCATCATTTCTAATTTTTACAAAAAAAATTATCAATAAATTGAATGATGGCATAATATCCATGTTATCAATGTTATCCTATTTAATAAATTACAACAAAATCCATAAGGTGAAATCAATTAGAACTAAAATATGAATGTATAAGTATGTAATGCCCCACCTAGCCTCTCCCATTATCATTTTTTTTTTTACAAAAAAAAATCAATCAATTGAATGATGGCATAATATCAATGTTGTCCCATTTAATAAATTACAACAAAATCCATAAGGTGAAATCAATGAGAATATTTAAGATGAAATGTTTCAATATATATGTGTATGTATATATACACATGCACACACACATATATGTGTGTCTGTGTGTGTGTGTGCACGTGTGCATGCCATAAAGGCATACAAAATGTGAACATAATTGAATATATCAACTCAATGTTGTATAGGCATACAATGCCAAACAATCATACATCAATGACCTATATAGGCATACAACAAAATGTCATAAGACATGATTTTAATCATCAAAATACATCACTCTTTTTACTTTTCTTGTAGAAGGCTCTCCCTTGGATGCCTTGCTCATAGATGGAGGTCTTTGAGATGAATGATTACGAGTCTTGTTTCACTCAAAACTCACCTATAGTCCAACCTTTTCATATACAAATATTGTTATAAATTTTACATACTTGAACAAAATACTTAAAAAATTAACAAGTTACACTTAAAATGATAAAAAAAAATTCAAAGGTGCACTTACCACAATCTGGTGGTCATGGTCAATTTACATCTAGCACTCAATAGGGTCAATGGTAGGTTGAGGTTGGTGAACATGAGTGTGAAATGGAGAACCAACAAGAGTCAATGCCTTGCTCCTAATAAGGGAAAGGGTAGGACCTTACACACTTGTATATACAAAATAAAAATTCAAAATTAAATCATGAACATTTAAACCAACTAACTAAAACATTGAAATATAATAGCTAAACTTAATAATTAAATTGTCTTGCACCATGTCATGCTTGTTAATCATTTGAACAAGACTAGAAGATGTCACTAGAGGATTTTGCATGGATAATTATTTTGTGCATCATTTATTCGCAAAATTATAGAGGGAAATTACAAAACACAAATCCATATTTATGTTTAAACATTACAATAACTCTCATACCTCAGTGAGTTGTTTCATAGACAAAATCGTAGCAACAACACCTACATTTGCTCTCCCCTAAAAATATGGTTGAGTGTCTAGTGTGGTCATCAAATAAACAAATAAAATATTATTTTTAGTCACTTGAGCATACATATATATATATATATATATATATATATATATATATATATATGAATACATACATGTAATAAACTATAACATTAATAAATCCTTAAAAATTACCTTCATATATGTATTTAAGGGAAAGTATGAGCAACATACATGCTTGTGTAACATCCACAATCTTATTATAACATAAAAAATTGCATACACATTATTGAGATTTCTATGAAAAATACTTATTACCTTTTAAATTATACAAATTTTTAAATTTAATAGGTTTGACAATTTCTTTAACATGTAAAATATATAAGATACGAGGACGTTATAATTGAGGTCTTCAGACCAAATATACATGAATAAAACACATCAATGAGATCAATATCATTTAGGCCCCAAAAATACTACCATAAGCAGAATGCATGAAATCCTCCATGTCCTCCTTGGGTCCAACGCATATAACACCACATGATCTATAACGGTGAGGTCAGGGAGCAACATTAGATGAAGCCTCCCCATGTCCACCCTCACCAGTAGTAGTATGAGATACCTAGATTGTATATTGAATGAGGGTGTTAGTAATCATCTGAAGCATATGAAAAGTATCAATCTCTATAGTATTCTTGACTGTAGAGGGTATTATTTGATGAGGATGTGTTTTTTAGATTGGCACTCTCACAAGATGATTAGGTACATGACGTGCACCGAACTTAGCCTCTGCAAAGCCTTTTCCTTTGCCTAGAAAATGTAAGAAATAAAAATAAATTGGAATTTCATTAAGGACATAAAATTGATTTTTCTCAAAAACATACAAGGGGATCTCATTATTGTTGCAAGGAGGGTGATCAAAGACCATCCACCATTGGTCCTAATAAAATATTTGATCAATTAGTCGGTGCACTAGTGGATTGAAATCCATTAGTTGACACATCTAGTGGCACACCACTTTTTCCATCATTAAATAGTGCACAAATTTAGGATTTGGTATTTTTTTAAATCTTTCACAACAGTCGTAAATATTTTTTAAGAATTTTATGCCTTACATTTATCTCTATAATTATCCCACCTGTCAACTTGACACGTTAACAAGTCAACTTCACCTATTAATGTCTCTAATGTATTTTCTAGAGAAGTTCAGTGGGGATTACTTGAATGGGGATACTCATTATCTTAATTAAATTTTCAATTTTGATTTTATTTTCTATTATGTGGGCTGCTAATTCCTCCTGACTACCTTCAGGGGCTTGAGAAACTATAGGAGGGTTAGGTTGTTCGTTTTCACTTTATACATTCCCCTTTGCACTTGAAGGTGTATTATGTATTGTAAAAACAAAAAAAAAACAAATAGTTTCAACAAAAAAACAATGAAAATGCAAGAAAATTCACTAAATTTGTTTGTAATTGCACTCAATTTCATTTACATACCTTTCCTCTTGCATGCCATAATCAATTTTGAGGTAAAATGGCTTTTTTCTAAAATATGAGTTGAGCTTTTTGTTTATCTAGTTGTGGTTTGCATTGATGCCAAATGAAAGGAACTAACTTTTTTTACTTAGCACACGCAGTTCTAAAAAGTAAAAATACATATGTAGTTTAAGATTGGTAATCACCAAACCTACGAGCGAAGACCGCATACAAAATTTTAGAAACCGTTGAGTTGCATTATTCTCAAGATTTAAAATAAGATATTTTATAAGATATATGAATAGAGATAAACATGAATGTTTTAGAAGTTTCATTTTGATTTTATAAATATGGTGAGTTACGAAGAGATTCTAATAATTAATAAAAGTTTTTATGGTAAAATGGTATTTTTTCTTCAAGGGGATATTAATAACTACACATAGGTTTCTCACTAGGGGTTTTGATTAATAATAGGAGGTAGTGGTAAAAATTTAAATAAAGGGGTTTTTATAGAAGGTCACAATTGCACATGAAAGGAATATTTTTTAACAAGTAATCCCCCTATGACTATTCCAATTGATCCAAAATATTTTGCATTTGTTTTGTGTGCATGCAATTTGGATGTGTGGTTGTGTTGATAAACTCAATAAAGAAAACTTTAGTATAGTTATTTGTTGTCAATAAATTAAAATTTTATTTTAATATTGCAGTCAATTTGTCAAATAATTAAAAGTTTTTTTGAATGAACCAAAGGAATAACCAGTCAATTGAAACTTACATACCGATTTTGCTAAATATTAGACAATAGAATTATGTATGTCATCTAAGATTCACTAAAATATAATAGAAAATTTTAGGGGCCCATTCTTAAAATTATCCTTACATTGATAGTCTCTAAATTGTCCATATGTACCAGAATACCTTAGCGCTTGTACAAAATGTATAAATAATTGTCTAAAAATGTTCAAACTTGTCTATAATGGTCTATAATTCTGCCATTGTGAATACTTGGCAACAAAAAATATATATATATTCAAAAATAAATTTATATCTTTAATTCTCCAAAGTTCATGGGTTTGAAACTGGTAAAAAAAGTTTATATTTTCAATATGGTTACTTTGTAGGGCCCTATGTTATGTATGTTTATGTGTAAAGTAGGGGATAAATGTTTCCCTAGTACTCAATAAAGGGTTCAGACTGATTCACTAATTGTCCAATACTTAATCAATATTGGATATGACATGGGATTTTCTTAACATTGTTATTATTTGAATAGTTTCCTGATACTCACACTCTCTTTAGGATATAATAATGCACCAAGTGCATTTCCCACTTGTGAAGTACAGTTTAACATGCACACCATATTTCACACCATTTAGATGATATGTTTTTGTATTTTCTTGATGAATCAAGAAGTAAAATAGCAATTGAAGAAATTAGGGATTTTGATAATAATTTATTCTAAACATGTGTGTTATTTTTCTTACTCAAAGTTAATACTAGTTTTTCTAGATTTGCCCATGTAGCTAAAGTAAAAAGTGTAGCAAAGGGATTCTCAATAATTATGAAAGATGGTAGGCATTTGAAGTGCATATTAAACAATATTAAATTTGGTTTTATTGTAAAATGTGGTCCATAGTCTACAATCGTACTCAAGATGGAGTATGCAAGTGATCTTCTTCCTCTTATAATTTTTTTAACTAACAGAGGGGTAAAAATTTATTAAATACGAAAATAGGAAAACAGTTACAACTCTTTATCCTGGTCCACCAATTGAACCGGTTTCTGATATAAACTCATAAGAAACATCCGTTGATCAGTAATGATCCATGACGACCCATTCTCCGAAGCCCACTTAGCAAGGCAATCCGCAACACCATTCCACTCATGGGGAATGTGTTTGAAAGAAACTGAATACAAGGAAGTACTTAATTGCAGAATTTGTTGAACAATTACATTTAAGTTCCAGTCCACCTTACCTGGATTACAATTATTCAACAAATTAATCACCACTTGCAAATCCAATTCGCAGATAATGTTATAGCAGCCATGTTGACAACAACATTTCACTGCCTCCAGGATAGCCATGGCTTCCATGAGGTTATTTGTATGATGGCCTTTGTAGATCGAAAAGAGAAACTGAATACTCCCAGAGCTATCTCGTTTGATTCTGCCTATACCAACATCCACTAGGTTCCCCCATGAGGAGCCATCAGTATTAATTTTAATGACTCCGTCCTCAGGTGGAGTCCAGCAACCAATCCGATTAACAGGTCATGATTTTTGACTATTTCCTTTCGCCGTAATGCTGCTCACCTTAGAAGCATAGGTCGTGGTCGGGTCCAAACCAAGGCATGAGCATATGCAAGCTGCTTCAGGATCCAGGCCACTGCCACTTGTGCACTTCACTTGCAAGGTTTCTTGCAGTGAGCTAATGATTTTTGTCCACATAACTCTCAGTTCCAGCTAGCCACCCCTGAAGATCCTCTTATTTCTTTCAATCCATAGATTCCATAAAATAAAAGAGGGGCCAACTAACCAGGCATTTTGTAAAAGGAAACCTTTGATGGAGCATGGCCTAATCGACTCCAGAATTCTGCTAATGAAGAAGCACGCCAGTAAGGAGAGCCCCAGGCACTCCACCACAGATGCCAAATCTATTTAGCATACAAACATTAGAAGAAAAGGTGAGATCCCATCTCCTCACTGCTGTGACACAAAACACATATAGATGGTCCCTGAAATCCATGCTTACAGAGATTGTCCTAGGTGAGACACTTGTTGTAAGCAGCCATAGAAAAAAATTGCACTTGGGCCATGAAGCCCAGTTCCAAATTTTCCCCCCCATAAGAACTGAACTCCATCAAAGAATTGCTTAGTCAAACCCATATATCCTAAAGACACAGGGTATTGCCCAGTATCATCTCCTCCCCAGGCAAGGACATCCCATCCTTGCAGGGAGCTACATCCTCTGGAAGCAAGGATTTGAGTTAATTCTCTCCTATCCTCTTCTGAGCCCCCCGACGGCCAATCAAAGGAGTTTTTCCACCTGTAACCAATAGTCATGCCCATGTTAAAAGCTTCTTTGTAATGTGCCACTGTGTGCCATCCAATAGAATGAAAAGAATCACCTAGAGGCTGCAAATGCAGGTGTGAATATAAAAGAGGTGGCACTCTGTCCCATGAGTCTCCCCAGAAGAAGGCCTCCATCCCACTAAACCCAGAAGAGGCTGCGTTTCACTAGCTGAGCTCCAAGCTTGAGAGTAATCCACACCATCGACCCTCTTCCCTCAAGAGGGAGCCTAGAAATATCATGGTAATCAATACCCAAAAAGTACTTAGCTAATAGAATTTAGGCCCAAAGAGAGGATTGATTGGAACACCATCTCCAATATAGCTTGGCAGCAAGGGCTTGACTGGCCAAAATAGCCGAGCGCAATCTGAGGCCTCCTTCCTACTTTGGTCTACAAACAGTAGCCTAATTGATAAGACTCCATTTGGTATTCTGCAGATTTCTGCTCCAAAGAAATTTTCTAGAAAGGGCATCAAATTCCTTCAGGAAGTATGCTGGGGCTGCTTGAACCATACTGCGGTATATGGGTAGTGCTTGGATAACCGATTGCAAAAGAATCACTCTACCAGCAGTAGAAAGCCACCTATGGGTCCAATGACTAACTTTTTGCCTTAGCTTGTCTAGCACATTCTGCCAAAATAACCTGGGCTGCCTTCCCACCACAATGGGAATTCCTAAATAAATCACTGGGAGGGTTTGAGTCTTGAACCTCAAAATGGTAGCAATCCTTCTTTGAACAGGCTCAGGAGTGTTGAAGAAGAAAATAGAGGACTTATGATCATTAATCTTCTGCCCAGATGCTACCAGATAATTGTCCAGGGTGATTCGGAAAGCTTTTGCTTCCCGTATTCGAGCTCTCCCTGCCAGGATAGTGTCATCAACAAATTGGAGGTGAGTCAGGGTAGTTATCCCATTCCCCCATCTCCAGCCATGTAAAACATTATGAGAAACACGAAATTTGAAGAGCCATCCAAGTCCCTTAGCTATGATGATAAACAGGTATGGAGAAAGCGGATCCCCTTGGCGAAGGCCTCTAGAGGCTCCAAAAAGCTCCGAAGGTGCCCCATTGATAAGGACCAAAAAGGAAGGCGTAGTAACACAGCTTAACACCCAACTAATCCAATCTTGATTGAAACTGAATGCCAAAAGGACTCTTTGTAGAAATCTCCAGCTAACTCTGTCATAAGCTTTGGCTAGATCAAGCTTAATAAACATAGCACGCTCCTGAGATGTACTCATAGAGTGAATAGCTTCCGAAGCAACAACAACTCCGTCCAGAATTTGTTTGCCTGCCACAAAACCCCCTTGTTCCTCTGAGATAAGTCTGGGGAGATACCCTTTAAGTCTTTGCGCAATAAGCTTTGTAATGATTTTATAGACCACATTGCAAAGCGCAATGGGCCTATACAAATCCAACTTATCAGCCTGCTCCTTCTTCAGAATTAGGACCAAAAATGTAGCATTCAAAGCTCTAAGTATTTCTTTGCTGGAGTAAGATTCCTGTATCACATCCATGAGATCCTGCTTGATGATATCCCAAAAGTCTTGAAAGAATTCAGCTGGGAACCCATTCGGGCCTGGGGCTTTACCTCTCCTCATGCTGAACACTGCCTCCTCAACCTATAACATACCAATTGGCCACATGAGAAACTCATTCATTTTTGCAGTCACCAAAGGGGGAATGCAAGATAAAACTATATTTTCAGCCACCTCATCTGGCGGTGGGTCACCGGCAAAGAGAGCTGAAAAGAATCAGATAGCTTCCCTATTAATAGCTTGGGAAGAAGTTAGTCACATTCCATCCTGAGTAACAAGAGAAGAAATAAAGTTCTTGTTGCGCCGTGCCTACACAGAATTATGGAAAAAGGTCGTGTTCTTATCCCCCTCTTGGAGCCAATCAAAATGAGCCTTCTGTTTCTAATAGATTTCTTCCCAAAGTTCTCACTCTGCTAAGGTATTTGCAGCTCTAGATTCCTCCAAGCGAAGCACTTCTGAGAACCCACAGTCTCTTATTTGTCTAGTTACCCCATCTAACCGGTCTTGAGCCTTTTTCTTCATACAATGTAAGTTGCCAAAACAATTTCTATTCCAGATCTGCAACTTTCTTTTAAAATACTGAAGCTTTTTAAGAAAAGAATAAATAGTGGTTCCATATGCAGGATGCCCCTGTCTCCACCATTGACTAATGAAGTCATGAAGAGATGAGTCACAAAGCCACATCAGTTGAAACTTAAATGGAGGCTTTATGGGCCCATCAATATAACTGATGGAGAGCTTGATAGGCCAATGGTCAGAGCCTCCCCAGTCTAGAATTTCAGAGGTGAGAGAGATAGCGCTAAACTGCCAAAAAGAAGAAACAAAAAATCTATCAAGGCATTCAGAGATGGCAGCTTTCCCTGTTCTTCTGTTACTCCACGTGAATAGCCCATTTGAGGGTCTAACATCGAAAAGGCACAGTAACTCCACATTATGGTGAAGACAATCAGAAGAGGGGCCTAAACGAGTCAACCCACCTCTTTTCTCCTCCAGGCTCAGCATCGCATTAAAGTCGCCAGAAACAATCCACGACAGGAACAGATGACAATTTCAGACATAGCGGATATGCTTCCAAAGCTGAAGTATTTATATTCTTCCTCTTATAATTGTTGGTAAGTATTTATTTATTAATTTTCTCATCTATATGAAAATGGATTTGTATTCATTTAGTTGAATTTTTCCAAATCATATGATTGTTTTTTCCCTTTATAACCAAATTATATTGGAAACATGAGATGATAATGTTGAATTTAGTTTCAAAATGGTCTTCTTGAAGAAGCTAATGTGTATTCTATTGTGCAGTTATAGGAATGGAAACTGTTGAAGCTCCCACTGTCCAAATAATGGCTGAAAATAATGACATCCTTAAAATTTAAGAACAAAATTTTAAATGCCCCTTTATCATCTTACTTGAATACACTCTAGATTAATGACAAGAGTTTGAGTCACTAGAAGATCTAGACATATAAAATATGCACAAGTAATGCAATGAGATTCCTAATAATTAACCCAAAGTTACGGTTTTTTGTCATTTATTCTCTGTAATGAAACAATCTGAAAATTTACCTTTCATTCCATAAATTTCCTTTGCTTTTGGATAAAATTCATTTCATATATTTGTCGATATAGAGATATTAAAAAAAACTCAACATTGTTTAGGTTTTGAATTGGTTATTTTTTGGATCTATGCATATTATTTGGTTTATGAATAAACCTACAAAAACATGATTTGCAAAGCAATAGTCTAGGAACTTTGCTCCCCACTCTTATGAATAAACTTGTGATCAGTGTATTGAGAAAAAATAATTTAAGGTTTTATATTCCTTTGTTTGATATATCGTTCAATGCTTGATTACTGTAGGGCTTGTGTGTTTGCATTAAAAAATAATTCATGATGGCAATAAGTGCTCACAATAAAATCAGAACTTGTGTTTTTTCCTTTCCTAATAGTTGAGTGATTGAGATATACACCATGTGTATATTCATGGAATCCTCCATACAAGTTATTAGTTGTTTTGATCAATGTAAAATACTCTAATGTGAAGCAGTAAAATTCCTAACTATAATTTTAAAATTATGACTGTAATTTTACAATTTTTTGACTGTAAGTTTTTTCTTGTAAGTAATATTATGAGTATTTATATGTTTTTTCCATGGCTTTCTTATCTATTATTTTCTATAAAATAGGGCATATATGTCTTATATTTTCTTCGTCATTTTGTGTTATTGTTTATCTTAATTTTTTTGAATTGCAATGGATTTTCTCGAGTAAATATAGTCATAAAACCATTAAATTCATTTGATTCACTTAATTCATGAATAATATTTTCAATTTTATCTAATAAAAATCATCTTTCTCTCTTTTATTTAAACTTTTTAGTGGTTTTAGTGGTAAAAGTGCACATTTGTTAAGGCCTTGTATAAAAATACCATTTTTTTGAATGATCATTGGATGGAAATTCTTAAGGTCCCCATGTCATCTTCCCCCTATTTACTGGTTTAATTTTTCTCATCTTGAGAAAATAATTAGAAAAAATCTTACTAATCATGTGTTCTACACTATAATGGAATTTCATGAATTTCCATCTATGTAGATTGTTATGCTACGTTATACTCACATGTGATGTACGCTCCCAATTTTTAGACACTTCACCTTCCTATGATATATTTGTACTTATCCACTGATACTAATGAGAGGGATTATGTTTTTCATACTAATTCATTTGGTGCACATCCCTCTAACCCTACCATAATGGCATCTCACATTGAAAATGTATGGGAATTCTTTCATTCAAAAATTTATACGAATTTGGTTTTAAGCATGGTTATCTACATCACAAATTTCTCACTTAGAGGAAAATTAAAATATGAATCATGTGATATGTCTCACTACTATATAATTTCCATTGTTTTTCATTCCAACTACAATTAACCAGTTAACATGTATTATTTTGCCAACAAATTCATGAAAACTTGACTTTTGGAATCATCTTGATTTTATTATTAAAAAATGTTTATCGGCATGGGCCTAAAGGTTCTCAAACTGTCTGTGAAAACCTTGATTTCTTTATTGACCCACTTAATGATAAATACAATAAATTATATTTAGAATATCTTTTGAAATCAATGTAGAGGCATGTATTCATGTCCCTTTTCATCTTCATGCATTTTCAATATATATTTTTCGTTTATACTTATTCATGTTCTTCATATAGCAACACAATCATTTTAAACAACATAGATTATGGTGTAGTCATGGTAAGGGGGTCAAATGAAGGACTAAATTTACTTCCATAGTTTTTGGATTAACTCTATCCATGGACACATTTCAAAGCATGCACTTGGACTTGACACATTTTAACAGACTTTCTTCATTGAATTCATAAAACTATTATATATAATTGAATACACACCCACTCACTCACTCACACACACTTACCTTTCAAGGCTTATTAAAATTCATGGAGATGTCTTGATCCTACACACAGTCCCTCCTGGACTGAAACATATTATCTATTATGTTCTTGGAGAGCTTTACTCCTTTGCTCCTCTTTGGAGCTAACCTCTTGCCCACTTAGAGATCTCTTGTGTAATGAAACTCACTCATCTATCCAATTTTGATAGTTCCTAACATTTATTTGCCTTCTCTAGAGTCTCTTCACATTTATTGTGTCTTATAAATGCTCAATTTTTGATCGTTTATCATTGTGGGTCATTACTTTCTATTTAAAATTCACATGATTGAAATTGCCACTTTATGTAGTCCAATAGTTTCAAAACCATCGAGGTGATATCAAAACTGACACTTTATGTAGATTGGTAGTTATGAAACCATTATATTAGTTTTGAATTTCCATTAACTATTAAAAAACTACCACTTAGTGCAAACCGATGGTTTTGTTACTATGCAAAGTCTACAAACTTCTGAAAACCATAACTTTTGCATGCATACTCAAAACAAGATGATGTTTTATTTAAAGTGCATAAATTTTCAAGGGGAATACAAATATTCAATCACATTAAGGTTTAGGGAAGTCCTTGATTCCTTTTTTTAAATCCTGACAACCTATCTATTTTAACCTTTCAATACACATAACCACTTCTCGAAGTGTATTGATGATTGAGAACTCAACCAACTCACTTGGAATCACGTAACTTCATGAAAATAATCCTTCTATGATGTGTTTGATGTTACTAAAGTGTTGGAGTATTGATGTTTCCTTGTGGATCATCTTCACCATCTAAAACAAAAAATAAACCAACGAAACCACATAAACACACAACTATTATTTTTTGTTGATGCATGATTAATTTTATGCCTTGGATGTTCCTACATCAGAATTATGAGGTTATTAAAATTTGAGATCTTACTCACATGGATGGAATAAGTGGATAAACCACTCTTTTGGCCATTGATATTAATGGCCACATGCCTTTTTAACATGCCAAATTTCCCATATGATTTTTCTTTTTTTTTTCCACCTCCAACTTTTTCTTATTCTCTTCAAATATATCCTCTTCTGCTTATCCATGCTCACTTTTCCCTATTTTGTGGGATTAGACCCACCATACTCCAACCACTTCCACCAAATGTTGTTTTTCTTCTTGGCTTTATTCATTCATCATCTAACTCATTGTTGGATCCTTCCACATTCCAATATTCTCTATTTGTAGCCCTTTTTTTATGGCTTCCATCTCTTTTCTTGCCACCATCATTGCTTGTGGATTCTTCTAGTGTGGCTGAGAAGTTGGCAATTTTGATTGTGCATGATGTTGTTGTTGATATGTGTGATGACTTCTACACTATCATGCTATAGATTTTTGGTTAATGTCTAATGTGCATTGAAACAATGACTTGTCAGTGGAGCATGGTAGGATACTTGCATGATGCATTCAACTTACTCATAAATATGTTGAGATGAAGTACCCGATGTGAAAGTGGAAACACTTGGACTATCTTCCAAAGAGTGTGATGTGGATGAATCATTGGTGTATGACTATGATGAAAAGTGCATGAATCCCTCTCAAATTTTATTATAACTAGTTTATCTAAGACCCATATTATGCAATATTATCTCCATTTGGAAGGGATTGATGATGTCTTGGCCCTTATTTCCCATGACTTGGAATTTATAGCCCATTTACTTCAGTGACTTGGAACCAATTCCATTAGTGTGCTTCTCAAAATTGCTAAACAAGGTTGTTAATGAATCAGATGGTGGTGAATGATAGGGATTCATAAGGTATTCTTATATCATTATATATCATTACATGTCATGATTGGGTATGGGAGTGCATTGATGATAAGAGGATCAAGTGCTTAAATTTTTTTATACTCAACTTCAAGGCACTCAAGTTATTTATCCATGGAAAAAATCTCTTGTTGTAGTTTTTACATGATAAGGAGACATTTATCCTTAGCTTGATAAGGTCTTAGTGGACAAGGTGAGCAAGATTAATGTTGTTCATCATGAGATACATTAGTCTCTCCATGACAATACCAGATCCTTTTTCTATGGACTAAAGATCATTTTGAAACTATTGATTTTGTTGTTGAAGACTTTGGATCTCTTTAAGTAAGTGAACATTCTCTTCTGGAGACTTTGAAAAAGATGCTTCCATCTAGGATTTGTTCACCTTCCTACTTGCTTTGCCCATGATAGTAACATAAATAAAATGAAATATGCATCTAAATACCACTCAAAAATGGTATGAAGGGTGTATGTGATCTGATACCAATGACTTGTGCTATGGGGAACCCATGAGTTGGCATGTGGGGGATAAATATCTGTTAGATATAACTCATAGTTATAAAGAGTGAATGTGCATAAGAATTTAGATATAACCAACAACACACATTCAATTGTAGTGAAAGTCTAATGCTTAAAAAATGAAACTTATATTAAACATGGATGAATAGAGAAAGAGTACAAATGTGTACAAATCTTTAACAAGGCTAGTAGAGTAGGCTTATGTGGTTACAATGGGTAACACTTCCTCTGTGTTTCCTAGACTAAAGAGTGATTACAATGCATGTATGATAGGGTAGATACATATAAAAATTAACCTATCATTACGATTATGTATGATATCCACCTTTAGTACCCACTTCCTCTGTGTTTCCTAGACTAAAGAGTGCTTACAATGCATGTATGATAGGGTAGATACATATAACAATTTACCTATCATTACGATTATGTATGATATCCACCTTTAGTCGGATGCATATGGTACACACACACACACACACACACACACACACACACACACACACACACACACACACACAAAATAATACAAGAATAGTTACAACTATTGCTAGTTAAAAATAAGATGATTACAAGTAATTTAATCTTCTTTGCTAAGAGACAATTGAAATTTTAGGTATGTGGCGGCTAACTTCCCAACTGGATAACTGATAGGTTCTAGGATGAGAAGTGCCACTTGGAAAGCCATGCATTCAAAGAAAGTTGACATGTGGATGCACTAGAAGCTAACAAGTGTAAGCATGCAAAGGTAATGATAGGATTTATATAAGAGAAACATTCAAAATTATAAGCAAGTGTGAGTGAGGCACATGGTACTGTGAAGGTGCTATGCAGTATAGCGAGCAAGTGCAAGTGTATTATCAGGATTAAGAGAAAGCACAATTATGTTGAGTAGGACTATGATCAAGTGTGAGAATGGTGAAAAATATGATAAATAATATTGATAAAAGAGAGTGCCTAAGACTATGATAAATCATGAGTGTGGTACACAAGGCTATAAATAATCTTGATATAGGGGAGTGCACAAGACTACCAACAACTACAATTATGATGTGTAGGGCTGAAAACAAGTTTGGTGCATTGGAGTGCATATGAATCTGAGTAAGTGTAAGTGTGGTGTGCATAACTACAAGTAAGATTTTTTATATTGTAAGTATGGGGTGAACATAATCAACTTAATAGGCTTGGAACATATGATAAGTGTAGGGTTTACAAGCAAGCACAAGTAGGCTCATGGCTTGTAGAACACCAAAGTCAGATGTGCATAGGATGTGTAAGTGCACAAAGGTAATGTGTACTTGGTGTGGAAGTTTCACACTGATCACTATACATAATAATAATCTCTCTCATATGACCAACCCGTAATCTTGACTACATTCAAATAATGTGGCTTCTAACAATACTTTATAGTTTATAATAAATTCCTTTATTTTTTTGCTTACTTCTTTAACCGTTCCAATTGCTGCCAATGGTCAGACTCCTGCACCTTGTATTTATGTCTTTATTTTCCTATTATAAAATTGATTTAATCCACTAATTTAAATTTTGAATAAATATTATTTCCAAAAAATGATTTCCTTATTTACTTTCAGATTCCTTAGTGAATTTTACAAATGACATGATGACCAATGTTGATGTACTGGAAATCTGGTTATGCTCTATGGGGTAAAGAAAGAAAGTAGAGATATACATTTGGTTTTTATAATATGTGATTAAGCCATGTACTATTCAACCAATTAAATGGCATTATTTTATGAAGATAAAAATAATCAAATCTTTTTAATAGTTAAAATGTTGAAATTTTGAAAAATAACTATTTTTTTGGCTTGTGACTAAGCGAAAATATTTGAGATATTGTTTCAAGATTCTTTTTTTAGGAAAAAATATTCCTCTGTCAATTTCTAAAATTAATTCTTGTTAGGGCTTACATTTTACACCATCAGTGCTTTAATTCTCATGTCTATATTCCACCATTGCTAGCGTATAATGTAGCACCATCAAATAACTAGAAAACTAGCATTAAAGAAACTTTAATGTTATAACAATGGTTTTTTAGAATTAAATCTATTTTTTTGAGCTACAAATAATTAGTGAGGAAACTTGGTTGATTCAATGCTTCTCAAATCCCACATTGAACCAATCGAAGCATAGTTAACTGCATTAATATAGAAAAGAACCTTTGGGGTAGAATTCAAACTTATAAATAATTGTAGTATTAGCTAGGAGATGTCAAAAATAAATAAATTTGGTTAGTCAAAAGTATTTGTATTAATATAAAAACCTTTTGATTAACAATATAAATGTAAACTCATGGGTTTTACTTAGGATTACATTTTACTAGAAATAAAACCCTAATAAGAAACTAAACCCTATATATGCCCAAGCAATGTCCAACAAAAAATTTACACTTATTGTTCTATACCATTTTTTTATTTTAGATAAATCCATTCACATTTAAAATGTGTATTAGCTTGTGGAGGTGACCCCACTGGACGCTACTTGGTTTTAGCTGGTTATGTGGACCTGACTAAGCATATTTTTGGGGAGGCGAATTTCTTTTGGGCTAAGAAGATATGGAGCCCGATTATGTGGTCCAAATGCAATTTTTTCCTGTGGACCTTAACTTATAACAGGTGTCTTACTTGGGACAACCTGCGCAAGCGGGGGTTTCAGGGGCCGTCCAAATGTGTTTTATGTTGCAGCAATGAGGAGACTGGGACTCACCTCTTCTTCCTTTGCTCTTTTGCCAAACATATTTGACATCTTTGGTGGAGGGCGTGGGGGCACCCTTGCTGGCACGCGTCATCACTTCCTGATTTTTGGAGCCACCTGGGCCATGCTCCTTTTGTGAATTTGCTGTTACAGAATGCTTGGCTGGCAGGCCCGTCCTTCATCTTGTGGAATATTTGGATTGAAAGGAACAGGCGTATTTTTTAGGCATCCCAGCTGGAGCCAGGCACCATCTAGCTTAAGACTATAAATTTGCTGCAAGAGACTCTAACGGCTAAGAGCAATAGGGGCGTGCACCTGAGCCCAACCGATACTTGCATATATAGGCTCATTTTTGCTGCGCCCAATGCTGGTCGTGACCCTCTGCCTCCCACACGCCCAGCTAGTAGACATTGCTAGTAGGCGAGGCCCTTGGATAGAACAAGTCGCTGGGCTCCCCCAAGTGCTGGAGTTATCAAATTTAATACTGACGGCTCGTCCCGTGGCAACCCGGGTGAAGCTGGCATTGGAGGGGTAGCTCGGGACAGTTCAGGTAATATTCAGTTTTTGTTCTCTATTTATAAAGGCTGGTTCACAAATAATTTGATGGAAGCCTGGGCGATCTTGGAGGCGGTACAACATTGTTGCCGTCTTGGCTGGCCTAGAATTATATGTGAGTCGGATTCGCAAGTTGTGGTTAACCTGTTAAATAGTCGAAAGTTAGATAACGCTGATTGGCAGCTGGCTGGGATGGCTCAACAGACTCTTCAGCTGTGCTGAGACTTAGAATATGTTATTTTTAAGCATATCCCCCGTGAATGGAATGGCGCTGCTGACCTTCTTGCTAAGTGGGCCTCTGAGCAAGGTCCGGGTTGGAATATCTCTGACCAAAGGATGATGCCTTTGGATTTATCTCAGATCTGGTCCAATTGCTTGACCAGGAGAAACAATTGTAATTCCTTTGTCTGGTTTGATTTAATAAATTTTTACCCTTTTAGTTTTTAAAAAAAAATGTGTATTAGAAAATTCTACTTGAATACATGTACGAATTTTTCATGTGTAATAGGGTTTCTTTGGCTACAAAAATAGGATACATTTTCTCCTCTAAAATAAATGGAAGAAATTGGTGGGACCATCGTGACAGGAAGGTAAACGTTAATGAAGGAAAGTGTTTGCATGGATGGTAACAATTGTCAAAGTAATATAAAAAAGGCATTTCTGGTGTTCAAAATATGACAATGCCAAATATACACATAATTAATTTTTTTTGGGTGTTTAGAGGATGATAGTGCCAAGTGTAGAAAATAATTTTCATATTTATTTCTTCATTTTTAATGTAAAACCTATTATTATTATTATATTCTTATCATTTTAAAATAAAATAATTATAATTTTTTTGAAACAACCAACACACCTAGGTCAAAAAAATTGTAAATACAAAAATATTATTTATATAACATCTCTATCTTATATAGTTGACAAGTACCTATCAGGGCTCTACCCTTTAGTTCTAGACCTTGTTGTTGAAAGGCTCACATTCTTACTGTGCTTAATTGTTTATCTTATGGTCTGACCCTATAATTTATGATGACCTAGATATTTTTCACTATATAGAAAGCCTAAAACCTAATACATAACCTTCACTGTTAGTTTTAGATCCTCAATAGCTTCCCAGCCTGCTAGACACTTGCATCGCACATAGGGATGCAAGTGTCTAGATTATTATTAAGTGTCAAATCCTCAAAATTCAACCAAATTCAAAATGTTTATAATAATATGGGTTGGTCCATTTATTTTATTTAACCTTACATGATATATTTCCAAAATTTGTGCAATAAATACAAATATAAGCCTATTCATTACCTATCTAGCAAACATTTATTCAAGCACATTTAATCGATTGCACAACTGAGTTCTAATTCACTATTATTCCCTTTTTTTATATACATAATATGAGAAGTCATATTACAAGTCTGAAGCACTCCAATAATAACCCATGATAAGTATTTTTCAAGCTACAAGCTAGATCATTGCATGTCCTTGCATATAGTATATTGCACCCTTATGCACATATGAGCTAACACCGAAGGGATAACTACATATGTTTGAGGCCCTCTTCAGAGTATTGGATATGTAGGAAATGTTCATTGATAGACGAGTCATTGAGGTCATCTCTATTTCATGATCCCACTAACCCATTTTGGGTAAGGTAGAAAATACCTAAGGTGAAGAGCTAGGTTTTGTGTTATTACTCGCACAACATGCCCCATTTTCAATTGAAGATGGGGAGCCTCTTTTCTTGTTTGATATTTGTCCATTGGGAGTTTTTGGTGGTTTGCCTATTTGATTTTTTTTTTGAATTTACTTGAGTCTAAACATCTTGACCTTTTTACATCACATTTTAAAATGCTTGAAAAATCCCCTTTTGGGGAAAATCTAAATTAGACTTATGTAAATTATATGACTTTTTTCAGAGTCTTCTATAATCTTTCCCTTAACAATCTAGTCCATCTCTTCTTTGGTTCAGTGAGAATTTGGTGAAGTACTTATGATTGTTTCAATTTCAACTTGGTCATTTTTGGTAAATGGGCTTAATTTATTAAGGTTCTTCTAAAAAAGGTTAATTTATTTCACTAGAATAGCCCCCTTTCAATCCAACTACCTCAATCTCTCAAAATTGGCTAAGTGTTTGCTTATGTTCAAATTTTGCCTTAATATATTTTATAAGAATGGTCAAAATATACCTTGAAAATAGATTTTAACTCATTTAGAGTGGATTTTTCTTTGCTAAGTTTATCTGCCATATTGCTTTCATTTTGAAAACTTAGCCATTTTAATTTGAAAAACTTAGCCATTTTAATTTCTTATCTGTTGGCTTTTAAAATTGAAAATATTGATTATGTTCTTTTTCTTTGTTTCCCAAAAGTGCCCACTTTGTTTCCTAGAACCATGTGGCATCTCTATGCCACTGTACAAGACTTTAGCAGTTCAAATTTGCTCAAGAGCCTCCAACTCTTTAGATCACTAAGATGATACCATGTGGCTTGATCCTAGTGACCTATTACCCTAGGTAAATTTATACACATCAAAATCCTCCAAGTGAGTGAATAAGCAGAATGCTACCAAGTGTCATGATACCAATGACCTGCTACCCTGGGCAATGCCGTACACAACAAAATCCTTCAGGCGAGCAAATAAGCAGGATGTTACCAAGTGGTTTGATCTTGGAGACCTGCTACCCCAATAGTCTATGTAGTCTCAAAACACATCAACCAAAATAAAATTAGTGCATATCAAGCCCTAGTCAAGCAATGAAAGAGCATGGAACATCCACATGACATGACCCTACTGACATAGGACATACTAGTAATGACATCAACAAAACTCTTACTTAAATTTGACAACCTGTCTAGCTATCAAAACCATCAAAGCCCAAAAAACATTGTTCTTAAGTCTGAGAGCATAGGCTAAGAATAATTAGTTTCTCACCAACATGACAGATGGATGAACTAAATATAGACTTCAATGTGAAAATTTCTAGAGGCATTAATCAAAGTGTGGCAAACACTTTTCAGTTATGGTATGTAATGGACAAAAGCATCATATTATGGAATCATAGGGATTTGGTTCTAATTGTAGAGAACATGGTTTAGTTTTAATCTATCAGATGAAAAATAGAAGTGATAACCACCAGAAGTGGAATTAAACGTAGAATCAACAAGGCATCTACCAATGGAAATATGTCAAGATAGAATATCACCCAAAACTAACAGAGGTAGCCAAATCAAGTGTGAATTCAAGTATTGACACTTGTGAAGGCCATGGTGTACATGTTTGGGAGAAGGTAGAAAGGCCCCAAGGACAAATATACCTTAAAGAAGAGTTTTATCTATAGTAAAGACGTGTATGGATAAGTCTGATTGGCAATCCCAAGGCATTTCTAGCCACTTCTAGCTATATTTGGTCAATGAAATTTAGTTCCATGTTGACAGAGGCATGGTGTTTATCAAAAGTTCTCAACTAAATTTTTGAATCCACATTGAATACTTAGGTACTTCTGTATTTAGAGCTTGGCATCCTAGAATTTTCATTTTTGTTTAGTCTTCTATAAGTATGAGTTCAAAATCCTTTTTCAAGGTTGAATCTTTGTGAATTGTAAGAGAGACATAGAGAACTAGACACTTTATTTTTATGATATTTTATAGCTTTATAGATTAGTTTATTGTTTACAGCTTCCTAGATTAATTTTAATTTTTTGCTCTTTTTTTTAGCTTTGTTTTTTTTGAGGTGAAATTTGTAGTTGAATAGTTGTATGGGTTCTAAACTTTGTTAATAAAAAATAAAGTCTTGATGTTTGAATATTGTTGGGATTGTTTGTGGACATTTTCTTGTGCATGTTTTATGGTGGTGATTCGCTTGTCAATATTCCCCATACTCTTACACCATATTTAGTTGGATTTATGATAGGTATGACTCAACCAAGGATTGGTTTAATTGAGTTCATTCAATCAGACATATCACCCTGATCTTTGTGACAACATGCTATCTTTCTCTTTACCCTTACTCTTTTGCATTTTATTTTGAAAGTGTGTTAGCTTAGGGACTTGGTATGATCAAAAGTATCCACAATTAAATGAATACATTGTTTGATATTTCATGTTCTATTTATCAACATTGTAGCATTGTTACATCTATGAATGTGGTAAACCAGTAGAGAAATCAGTTATGCCTTATATATGTAAGTCTAAGAAAACCTGATTTCTATTTAAGGCTGAACCTTGAAAGTATTGTCAAGAAAGTATGTAGCCTCCTAATGAATGTCTTAATCAAATCAACCTACAACTTAATTAGTAAAATAGGCCCCTCAAAAGGAATAGTCTACATCAATCAACTTAATGAAGAGCATCATACCAAGACCTAGTACATTTAGACCTCGGGGGAGTATTTTTATCATAGGATCTTCTTCCTTTCAAGAGAGACAAAACCTAACAAACCCTACTTTTTGCTGCCCATTTCAAGACTCCTCTCAACATATTTAGCACTAGAAGGAGGGATCATGAACCACAAGTTGAGTTCACAACAAAAGATTGAACTAAGACATTTTAGAAACCTTTGATTCCACTTAGATAAACCATCTCTTAGGCTAGAAAATAGAAGGATAAACACTCAATCAAAGTTTTCTAGGGATAACTTTGAGATCTTAGAACTTATTGATCATAGGATACCAAAGTAGAAAGCTAATAAAGGAAAATAAGTGTCTAAACCCATTTAGTCAATTGGTAATTCACTAAAAACTATGACTACTCCTTTTATCAATTCATTTATTATCCCCCAACCTTTACCAATGGCTAATCCCATGGCTTGGCTTGGGCAAGGAGGTTATTTACCTATGGCTATCCCAGACATAGCTCATGATCTACCTAAAAACCTAGACAAATTTTATCTTATGTTTATAGTTGGAGGCATATAAGCAACAAAGGAACATATTCAAGCCTTTAAGGATGCACTAATCATAACACAAATTCAACATGAAGATGTTGCCTTTAAATTATTTCCATACTCCTTAGGTGAAACTATGTATGCATGGTACCTAGTGTTACCCCATGGGTCTATAAATTTTTGGGAAGATTTAGATACAGTGCTTTTGAATAATTTCAGACTCCCCATTGATCCCATTATCTTTTATCACCATTTTGTTACTACAAAGAGGGAGCATAATGAGCCAATGAGCATGTTCAATGCTTGATTCCATAAGCTATACCAAAGACTCAAATCATGTTACATATTAGTAGAAGTGTTTGAATCAAAATGACTGAGAGAGGGGGTGTGAATTAGTATTCAAAAACCTTTCTTTCAATTCCACTTAAGTATTCATGAACATTCATTCAAGCATGTGAATCAAACAATGCATAAGCATTCAACTATACAAGCATGAAACATAAAAACACAAGATAACATAACATATGTATGGTAAACCCTCAATGGGATGAAAACCCACTAATATCTGTAAATGGACTACAATCCTATAAGACAATAATTGACTTTAGTGAAACACCCACTTCACATGGAGCACCAACCCCAACTAACTAAGCACCAACTCAGCTAGGCTTTAGCAAGTACGCACTTGCAAGGAGGCACCAACCCCATCAGATGAATCAACACCAAATTAGCCACATAAAAAACTTGATCACCTTCAAAATACCTTCTTGTTTATATAATAAATGATGATCTCCTTATTCAACTCTTCACACACTTCTATCCCTCTCAGATTAGACTCTAGCCTTCTTCGCTCAACTAGCCCTCTTCTTGACTTGATTAGGTCATATGACCTTGATATTCATATGTATAACCTATGTCAAAGCTTAATCACTGATCCTTTTTTATCTTTTGATGGTCTATGAGACCTACTCACCAATGTGTTATCTTATTCACTTACACTCTACACACACTGATAGGCCTAAAAATTATTAGTATTTATACAAGTATTTCTTGTTCATATCCTTCTTGGTCAGCCATGAAATGGATCATAGGAAATATCATATACATGGATAAAATGTGATTTGAGTCCATTTAGGTTTGACCTACCTCAATTAGGCCTTATATTACCTTTAGGTCGCATAGAGACCTAATCCCATTAGGTTTGTTCTAAGATACATTACACTTTATCTTCCCTGGACCAATTATAAACACTTCAAATGGTAGGAAAACATAATATGCCATTCAAATATACCCATGTTAGACTCATATTTTGTCCATGACACTTTTTATCTCAAATCACTACTTGAAACATACCATTAGTATTGGCCTGTGCATACTTAGAAAGTTTGTTGTGAAAAACTAAAGTATTAACATAATTTTTCCAAACAACCATGGAAAAAAATCATATATAGAAAAGATAAATGACCTTAGGGTAATAATACTATATTTTATACTTCACAACTAAGGGCAAAAATAATCAAACCCTTCTCTGTAAGTAGCCCACTCAAAACTGCCAACTAGCCTCAAAACATAGTCATGAAAACTTGATCTTCAACACTTGAAATAGTAATTTCTATGATCTCTGACACTTTCAAGAGATTATTTGACATCTATATATCATTCTCAAGTACAAATATCACAAGATCTAATGCCAAATATTGATGTTGTAGACCAATATTTTGTCTTCAATATACATAGTCAAACTTGAACCAGTCAACCCATTTTGGATTTACCATTTCAATCACTTTAAATAACTTCTAAGATTATAAAAAGCATGGATAGAACATTCATTTCCTAATCAATAATATTGTTAGTGTAGTGCTTTTTTCCACTAGGTTTTGCCTACATGGTCGTATGGCCATTCTAAGTTATTTAAGCTTCCTTAGATTAGTTATAAAGGGTCTATAAGCTAATTATCTTTAATTTTAATTAGTTAATTAGGATAATTAGGGGCTTCATCATGTTGCCCTAATTTTCCCTATATCTACCCCACTTTTAGTTTTTGGAAGGTTAATTGAATGCATTATTTTCCTTCTCTTAGAATTTTGGAGCTCTCTCTACAGGAAATAACATTATTTATTAAACACAATTCATAGATCTTGACACACTCTTTCATGGTATCAAATCCTTCCTGACAGCCTTATGCATCATACTCCTTGGTAAGATCCTCCGTGCATTCACCTTTCTGGTTTTTCTTCTATCTTGGCCACCATTTTTGACCTTAGAGGTGTTTTATTAATCTACCTTGAAACTTGTGTCAAAAAGTCTTTGATGAAAAATCCGTTTGCATATATTTTCTAAGTTTTTTGAAATCTAAAATGGGTTGTTTTTAGATTTTTGAGAAACTTTGTGGATTTTCCTAGAAATCAATTTCTTCCATCTAGTTAGATGTTTGTATGGATGAAAACCAAACCTGTAAACCCCAGTTTACTCTCTGTAGACCAAATCAAGTTCTTAGAGAGCCATTACTTGATTCCAGACTAAATTAGGTTTTCAAAGTTCTACAACTTGCTTTTAAGACCCATTCAATCTTTCGACATTACTTTACTTCAAATTCATGAAGTTAAATAAAGTATTTTAAAAACCTTGAATTACATTAGAAGAAGCAATCAGTTTTATTAATGCCAATAACTAGGAAATAATCAGGCTTCTCCAAGGTAGTTACTTAGAAGTAATTAGGCTTCTTCAATGCAACTACTCATTTTCTTTTTAAGTTGTAGCTATTTGAAACCCTGGTTTACTCTTCGTAGACCAAATCAGGTTCTCCAAAGTTCATTACTGACTACTCATTTACTTTTTTAAGTTGCATTTGTTTGAAACCCCAAAGTAAAGTTGTTCAAAGAACCTAAAATACACTGCCAAAAATTAATTAGGTTTTCAAAGGGAAATTACTTATTACTTTTTAAAAATAAAGCAGTTGTCAGAACCTAAAGTAATGCAGTTGTAAGAACTTGAAATTCACTAGGAAGACCTATTTGGGTTTTCTAGGTTAATTACTTCTTAAGTTTTAAGTAAAGTAGTTGCAAGAATATGAAGGAAAGTAGTGTTGAAACCCCAAGCGATGTTCAGGAGGGCATCAAATTTCAAGTGAAAGGTAATGAAGAAATAAAGTAAATTTGTTTCCATTTTTGGATTTTTTAATTTTTTTTCATTTTTGGATGTTCGATTTTTTTTTCATTTTTGGAAAGGGTCCACGAATATGTTAAAAGAACTAGTAAGTGCTATAACTTTCAATTTGTAGCTTTTTTTGGGTGCCATCTTTTTTGAAAGTGCATACTTTCTCGAGCTCTACACATTGGTGACATTATATTAAGACTTTTATAACATCCATTTTTTACATGGTGTAATAGATTAAAACTCTCTTCAAACCTTTGTACCTTTCCTCTTGGATGCATTATCGACTATGCTCAATTTCCCTCTCATAATTTCTCACACTGATTTCTCATAAACACAGTCTCAGTTGTGTCTAACATCCAAGTTTGAGTGTGTGTGCATTGTAACTTCAGGGGGTACTTGTACTATGTGATTTCTATTTTTACTTTCATTTCAATTCTATAATTTGTATCATTCTAATATGAACTAATGGATCTAAACATTGAACCACTCACACCATTTAATTATCTCAAATGGAAGTCTAAAATGTAGCTCCCTTTGAGAGGTAAAGGACTCTATTAGATTACTATGGGTGAGGAAACTAAGCCATATACAGATGCATAAAAGGTTAATTGATAAAATAGATGTGATGAGGCCTATGAGTTTCTATTCCTGTCAATATTTCCCAATCTCCTGTTTCATGCTAAATCTACAAAAAACCCAAATAAAGTCTAGACAATCTTGGACAAGATTTTTGGAGTGCAGGACATCATGAGGGGTCATGAGATGGAGAATGAGCTCATCACATTGAGCCTAGATGACTATGACACCTTACAAGACTTATTTACAAATTTTAAATCATTGAGACTACATTTGAAACAATGTGGCATTAAGAAAATATATGACCAATTGATTATATATGTGCTTAAAAAACTAGGTCATGACTATTTAATTTTTAACTCTAAATTTCATGCTACAAAATGTGCACTTGGATCCACTTGGAAAATACCATCATTTGATGATTTTGTTACCAATCTAACTCAAGAGCAAGATAAGTTGCATTAAATGGGTGCACTGAAGTCTTCAAAATCACATGCCTTGATTGTCAATCAGGACAAGAAGAATCCTTTTAGTAGTGAAAAACAGGAGAAGAAATAGTCTAAACCTGATCATGAGCACAAGAAGAATAAAAAATTAGATGCCAAACCAAAGGCATCATCAAATGAGTCCTCCTCAAGTGGGAAACCTAAGAAGGAAAAATTCAAATTTAAGTTTTGCAAGAAACTTGGACACGATGAATCTCATTGCATGAAAAAGAAGATTGACACCTTGACTAAGATGCTTGAGAAGAATAACATCAGTGTTCCCGAGTCTTCAACTCTGAACACAATAGCACAAGATTTTTCAAAGGGTAAAGACAAAAAAAAGGTAAAAACAAGGGCAAGGCACTTGTTGTCTTAGCTTCTCAGCCTTTGACTTGGGTTATTGACTCGGGTGCTTCCTATCACATGGCCTCCTCAGAGGATCTATTTTCAAAAATAGATCCATGTTCTATGCCTTCAATTCTCATGGGTGATGACACTTTAGTAGAAGTTAGCAATAAAGGATCGGTTGAAGTAAGTGGCGAAACCTTCAATGATATTTTGTATGTTCCTTCACTATCCACCAATATTCTATCAATATATCAAATCACTCACATAGGTGTAGGGAATTGAGTTGAGTTCACACCTAATTTAATGGTCATCAAGGAGCTACACATTGACACTGTAGTGGCTTATGGGAAGGCCAATCATTAGTCTAGGCTATATACCTTCTCACATTTTGCCCCATATCAACCCTCAGCTACACTACTTACTCATGCATATGGAGTAAGAAAACTATAGCATGAATGGTTTGGCCATTTAAACTACCATTACCTGGAGAAACTCAATCATTAAGACATGTTTTTAGGATTCCCTAAGTCAAATTCTCAGATGGCCTATGCACTAGTTGCATTCTTGGCAAGCATCTAGAAAAGAAATATGACAAGGGCAATACAAGGAGAGCTGAACAGAAGCTAAAAATTGTCCATAGTGACTTAACATGTCCATTTCCAAAACCTTCATTTAATAAGACAAGATACATGATCACATTCATCGATGAATTTTCTAAGTACACCTGGGTGTTTTTTTCTCAAAAAGAAGTCTGACGTCTTTGATCACTTTAATGACTTCAAGGAACTTTGGAGAATAGATCAGAATGTTCCATTAAAATATTAAGGATCGATAATGGAAAAGAGTATGTCAACAATAGGTTTGAGTAATTTGGCACATTAAAGGGGATTCAGATGCAACACATAGTTCCATATAGTTCTCAACAAAATGGTGTGGTTGAACACAAGAACCGTACCTTAAAGGAAATGGAAAATTTCATGCTTCAATCAAAGTTCTCACTCCTCAGTAGTGGGTCAAAACAATCAACTACGCGTGCTACATTCAGAACTAAGTTACACACAAAGCCTTGAAGGGAACCACTCATTTTGAATCTTGGGATGGTCACAAGCTTGTAGTAGATCATTTTTGAGTGTTTAGATCACTAGCAATGGCCCATGTTCCCAAGAAAAGACACAAAGCAATGGACCCTCAAAGTTAGTCTTGCATCTTTGTGGGGTATGCAGAGGGTGTTAAGGGATATAGGCTTATCCATCCTAAAACTCATGAGTTGTTCATTGAAAGGAGTTTCAATTTTCATGAGGTCCTACTTGAACACAATCCTGACACTCCAAACTCTACAAAAGTCTCACTAGACATTGATTCCACTTCAGATAGTGACATAGATCCACCTCAAGATACTCTGGATGATGAGGATGATTCTTCTTCTTCTTCAAGTTCAAGTGATGAGGATTCTCTTCATCTCACACTCACACTATAGATGATGAGGACTCACCTCTTATTTCTCCAATCTCATATAAATCTAGTCCTATTTGGGCTAGACAGACACTTTAAAGTGCTAAGAAAGGGGTTGGAAATCCATCAGATATAAGGTAGACAAGATCATAATTTTAGGGGACATCACATGCATACTTGGCCATTACCTCGGATCTACAAACCTTTCATGAGGCATCTAACATTCTAGAATGGGATTCTGCTATGTAGGAAGAGTAAAGTTCCCTAATCAGGAACAAAGCATGGGACTTGGTCCCTCTTCCTAAAGGAATAAAATTAGTCTGTTGTAAATGGGTTTATTGGACCAAGTATGGTGCAGATGGTTCAGTCAATAAGTACAAAGCTTATTTGGTTGAAAATGGGTTTTCTAAGGTTCCTATCATAGACTACACTAAGATATTTGCTCTTGTAGCCAAGATGACATTTGTAAGACTCACTCTAGCCATCACAACTGCACATCAATGAAAAGTTCACTAAATAGATGTAAAGAGTGATTTTATACATGGTGACCTCAAAGAAGAGATATATATGGAGCAACCAAAAAGCTTTTTGGAAGATACCTCCTTAGTCTGTAGACTCAGGAAATCTATCTATAGACTCAAATAGGCCCCTTGGGCATAGGACACTAAGATGGACTCTTTTTCCTCACAGTTGGGTTCACCAAATACCGCTTAGATCTGAATGTCTACATCTAATAGGAAGATGGTTCTCTGTTGATCCTAGTTATCTATGTGGAGTGATTACAGGGAGCTCATGATCATCCATCTCAACAGTGAAAACTACACTTTTAAATAGATTTTAATGACAAACATGAGATTATTACACTACATTCTCTAGATTGAAATCATTCAGTCAAATTTTGGGATAACTTTATCATAATCCCAGTATTCTATTGATTTTATTATGAGGTTTAACATGGTTGATTGTAATCCAACTCTTACTCCCTTCTTGTCTAGTGAGAAGCTTGATGCTAATTGTCCTACACCACTCGTTGATGCAACTCCATATCAACAATTTGTGGACAATCTTATCTATCTCACACACATAAGACTTGACATATCTTATGCAGTTGGGTTGGTCTCCTAGTCTATGTAGGAGCCACATGAGTTACACTAAAAAGCAATAAAGTGGATTCTTCACTACATTCAAGGTTCGCACAACTATGGGATACATTATGGAGTAAGAATAGAGGTTGATTTGATTAGATACATAGATTCGTATTGGGCTAGAGATATTTAGAGTTAAGAGTCCACCTCAGGCTATAGTTTCTCACTTTGTTCAGGTCCAATAAGTTGGTAAAGCAAGAAGCAACATGTAATTGCTTTATCATCCACAAAGGCATAATACAAAGGGGCTGTCAATGCCACCACTGAATCAATCTGGCTTCAAGGGATTTTCACTGAGTTTGGTGTCCAATTTCATAAGCCAATAATCATCTTCTGTGACAACCAAAGCACTATCAGATTCATAGGAATTTGATTATCCATCAAAGGACCAAACACATAGAGATTAACATACATTTCATTTGGGAGCTTATTAAGGAGTAACTCATTGATCTTTGATATTGTTCAACATCAGTGTAGATTGTAGATATTCTGACCAAGCCCTTTATAGAGAGTAAATTTATTCATCTATGAGCTTTTATTGGGGTTAGGGATGATCCACCTTCTTCTATCTCTATGGAGGTTCATCTCTATGTACTTGGGTACCTCATCATTCTTTCAATGCCGGGATGCAATTTTCATCTCACCTAAGCTATGCTTAAGGGGGGGGTGTTAGTGTAGCACTTTTTCCCACTAGGTTTTGACTACACAGTTGTATGGCCATTTTATGTTATTTAATCTTCCTTAGGCTAGTTATAAAGGGTCCATAGGCTAATTATATTATATTTTAATTAGTTAATTAGAAAAATTAGGGGCTTCCTCATGTTTCCCTAATTTTTCCTATATGTACCCCACTTTTCCTTTTCGGAATGTTAATCAAATGCATTATTTTCCTTCTCTTGGAATTTTGGAGCTCTCTCTACAAGAATCAACATTTTTGATTGAATGCTATTAAGAGATCTTGGCATACTCTTTCAAATATCATATGCATTTGATGGTTCATCTCCAGACAAAGAGCCTTCAACTCATCACTGCAACTTGTTTACCCAGATTTGCCAGTTTATCTTGAAACACAATCATGGTGATAATGACCTTCAGCAACTATGTAGAGACTTTAAAAGAATTTTTATGCATGTGAATGATCTTATGAGGTAATTAGGAAACTATTAGACATAAATATACCATGATCAATTGACAATATTGGTCTTGTAGACTAATCTCAGGAACTTGCACCTTCACTGTCTCATCTTCACTAGATAGGTCAACTTATGAGCAAAATTTTCATCATATCCACCAACGTTAAATTTTTTTATCCAAAATGAACATGTATTAAAGTTATTTAAAAACTTGTCTATGCACTTGGATTCATCCCTAATCCCTGATATCATATCCTTAATAAGCTTCTCATTTCTGCTTGATTTTCTCACTGTTTGCACCATTAGTTCTGTTAGTGATAGGTCAA
The DNA here is from genome assembly GCA_037957365.1 of Torreya grandis. Taxonomy (NCBI): domain Eukaryota; kingdom Viridiplantae; phylum Streptophyta; class Pinopsida; order Cupressales; family Taxaceae; genus Torreya; species Torreya grandis. Next base: position 1,224,972 of record JARHVA010000996.1, on the reverse strand, counting down.
CTTGTATGATTGGTTTAATAAATTTGAGGGATATAACCTAATTATAAACCACCATGGAAATATAATATACTTCTCAAGCTCAACCTTGATCTATTTATCAACTTTGACTTGGTCAAATTTGATTGCTACAATAAATATATGAGAAATAAAGCCTTTCATGTAGGGTCCACTCACTCACTTGAAAAGCCAATCACACTTGGATGTGCCTAAGAGACTTTAATACATGATTAAATATCTTAAATATCCATACCAATCCAATCTAAGCACTTTATAACAATATCTTTTTTATATCAGGTCACTATTAGGGCTTTTTGAGGGTTTAAACCTTCTTCCAGTCTTAACGATCATTCATAAAGATTAGCCCTTCATTTCAAAAACCAATGCTTGGAAATTTGAGATAGGACCCTTAAAAATATAAAATTATTGGATTAGGTTCCCATCTAGAGGTTACACATGCTAATGAACACTTGAAAGTTCTTCTCGGGTTGAGAACCCTTCATTTAGTGCACTCAAGAAACCTCAAAACCACTTTTCATGCATTTTATAGAAAAATTTGACCTCATAATTGGTAAACACACCTAGAAAAACCTATCACACCACTAAGAATTCTCACATGATCATTATTATCTTGAAATCTGAAACTCATACCTTATATGGTATCCATTTCTCTCTTTGGTTGTTTGGCTTTGACCTGCAAGTCACATTAAGCCTTGAAACAAACCTTCTAACCATTGTCAAAACACTCTCCACCTAATTTACATGGTAAAACAACATATATCATGCTTAAATAGTGTCAAAAATCCTTCATATGCGTTGACAATAGATCATGATGCCTCATTAGGCCAAACAGGGTCTAGAGATGGTCTAGTTGCATAATAGGTCTATGGGTCTCACCCCTGTAAGCTTACTCTGAGGATATTATGAGTGATATAATGACTCGTATGCATGATTAAAAAATCTCATGCAACCTCTTATGCCTTTTTTCATTCATATTACTAGGCTATCAAGCTCATATCTTCTCACAGAATCTCTTCATGTTATGACTAGTGTCATGACTAGGCTTATCAAGTTCTTGAAGCATAACAAATGACCTTGAAACACTCCTTGATACTTATACAACTTGATCACATTCCTTTCATGTTAATTATACAATATCATACCTTTGTACATACCTTTCCATGCTCATCATGTGCATGATCTTGATATGACTATCTTGTTATGAGCCTACTTCTCAAGAACCTTGTATTCAAGGACTGGTACTTAAACATACTTACCTTATACTGAACCTTGAAATCAACCTCATAAGAATCATTAGGTTTCCTTAAAATTATATCTCAATAGATAGAAAATAGTTTGCCTTCAAATTCTCTCTTGTCACATGGATTACTTGTCACATACCACTTCACCATGCATCTTTACCAAATGTATCTTGACATCAATGACATCAACCTTGACCTTGACATCAATGAAAACACTTCTCAAAAAACTCCCCATTTTTCATTGATGGAAAAATATTCTTCAAATTTATCACTCTCATCTCCCTAAATCTGGTCAAACTCCCTTCTTGAACTTTCTCCCCCTTTGACATTAATGATAAAAGGTATTCAACAAACTGCCATCTGGAATCACACCTTCTTGAAACATAGGTTATGAAGCAATAAAGGATCATGCTCCCCCTTAATTCATGTATACCTTCTTCAAATGAACTTAGAACATAAGTCCTCTTCTCAACAGAGCTCAAGCTTAGTCATCAAATTAAATAGCTCCCCCTCAATCCAAGCATCCACCATGCTTCTACTAACAGAAAAGTGTCTTCATGAAGCCTAATGAACTCACACCTTTCCATAGAGAACTAAAACATCACAAGTTTATGATATTACCATATATCCATTCTATCATATGACTAAATGTACTTTAATATCCTTTTAGGATTGATTGGAATTATAGGTTTGATCTCTTCATCAACCATTTGATCATCAATGTGGGTTGACAACAAACATTCTTGACTTGATTTCACATTTGAATTATGTTCAATAAAAAAAATAGTCTACTTTAGGTTGTAGACTGACCATGGATTGTCTTTTCTATCTTTTGTTTCCATACATTCATTTGCCTTCTTTCTTGCATTCTAGGAGCTTCAAATGACCTATTTTGATTTGATGACCTTCTACCTACGTTAGGACAAAATCTTACAATATGTATTATATTATGATAACTATAGAAAATGACCTTATACATACTAATTGATTGATTTGAACTTTGAATCCTTCCATAGTCCCATGAATATTCATTCTTAAAAGGTCTTCTACTTCCTCTTTCTCTATGACTAGACTAATTACACACAAAATAGTAACCATTGAATGAATTGGCATACCTTATAGCATCAAGTTGTTTGATATGTCTTTGCATGTTGACCTTATTTTATTCAATAGCCTTCTCTTTGACTTGATATTCTACCTTTTGGTCTTCTTTGAAACCAACACTTATCTTGTCATTTGTAGACTTTTGAATACTCAAGATATCATCTAAATCCTCAATTCTCTTTTCAGACTTCACAAACCTATTCACCTTGCTATATGCTTAATCTAACTTAGCTTTTAGGGATTCACTTTAGTTTCATATCTTATGCATTATTCCTCTTAATTCTTTAGGCTTGTATTGACTACCTCCATCTCTGCCTCAACTTGATTGATGATTTCATCATAATTCTTTGAAGTGTCACTCAACCTTTCCTCAAACAAGCTATTATGCTCCTCATAGTCCTTAACTAATGATATTAGTTTGTGATTCTTTCTCCTTTGGAAATTCAAATTCTCTAAGGCACTTACCAACTCTACCTCAATTTTCACTTCAGCTTCTTCATCAGATTCTACATCAACCATAAGGCCTTTCCCATTTGAGCAACCCTCATTATTTGATTCTATTACCATGAATAAGGTTTCATTATTGTCATGTTTAGGTTCATTACTATCATCATCACTATCATATGCACTTGAGTCACTTACATCAGAAGAGTTATCTTCTTTAGTATAGAAGCTCCTCTTGTTTTTAAAAGTTCCTTTCTTACCTTCATACTTCCTAAGTTCCTTATTTATTTTTATCAATATTATAGGCCTTCTTATCATCTCTATAATGTGCATCATGTTATTCATGCTTAGTCTTATCCTTTTTAGGAAACTTGGATGCAAAGTGATAAATCTTGCCATAGTTGAAACATTTGAAGGGTAACTTACCCTTGTACTTACATGAGCCAAGCCTCAATTTCATTGCAAACATGGTTATTAGTTGATCATCGTCAACATCTAAACATTTCTCATCCTTGACCTTATTGGTTTTGTATTCATTCTAAAATTTTAAAGATGCTTCTTTCTTAGGAGGTATTCCTTCATTTGTTCTCATTTCATAGGTAGTCAAGATGCCATGAAGCCCATCCATCTCTAGCTTGTCCAAATCTTGCATCTCTTCTACTGTAGACACCTTAGAGTCAAACTTAGGAGTTAGTGATCTCAACACTTTTTGAAAAATAATAGATCATTTCACTTCTTCTCATAATCCTCTAATGACATTGTCAACTTCAAACCCTCAACATGTAAGATGCAATGGTTTCATCTTCATTCATCTTCAAGCTTTTAAACTATCTTTGGTGGTTCTGTAACTTGGCCATCTTCACCTTGGTATCTCATACATATATAGTATTCAATTTTACCCATATAAATTAAGATAATTCATAGTGAATTAAATTCACAAGCTCTACCTCTGATAGGCATAAAGAATGGCATTCATTGCCTTGGAGTTGTTTTCACTAGCTTTCTTACCTGCTGTATTAGTTGGTGGAATAGGAGGAGCACTATAGCCATCCAAAACTAACTGACAGATATAATGACCTTAAGAAATAATATATATATATATATATATATATATATATATATATATATATCATAACATTATATAAGGCATAATTATATTCATTTAATAATGGAGCCTCATTGGTAGATAAACCACCTTGAGCTTGCTGACTAGCCATCCTTGCTTCGAGGATCTCCTTTGGGTTTTCACATATGAAACCAAATGTCAAAATAAAAATTAATAAGAAGGGAGGTGAATTATTATTCAAAAACCCTTATTTTAATTCACTTAAGTATTCATGAACATTCATTCAAGCATGTGAATCAAACAATGCAATAAGAAATCAACTATACAAGCATGAAACATAAGAACACAAGATAACACAATATATGTGTAAGAAACCATTAAGGGGATGAAAAAACACTAACATATGAAAATATAATATAGTATTATAATATAAACATTAACTTTAGTTAAGTACCCACTTCACATAGAGTACCAACCCCAACTAGCTAAGCACCAACTCAGCTAGGCTTTCACAAGTACACACTTGCAAGGATGAACCAAGCCCCTTAGATGACCTATAACCTACTAATCTACCTAAAAAATTTGATCACATTTATAATACCTTATTTATTATACAATATATGATGATCTCCTTCTTCATCTCTTCACACACTACTATCCCTCTCAAATTGGCCTCTGGCCTTCTTCGCTCAACTAACTCTCTTCTTGACTTGATTAGATCATATGACCTTGATCCTCATATGTAGAGCCTATGTCAAAGATTTAAAGATAATAATTTATACTATTATAATGGTATATTAGACCTTATTATGCTCACTAATGTGTTATCTTATCCACTTACACTCTACACACATTGATAGACCTAAAAATGCCTAGTATTTGTACAAGTCTTTATTGTTCATATCCTTATTAATCAACCAAGAACCCTTAACATTATTAGTTAGGTCATGAAATGGATCATATTAAATCTCATATACATGGATCAAATATTATTTTAGTCCTTTTAGGTCTGACCTATCTCAATTAAGCCTTATCTTACCTTTAGGTCTCATAGAGACCTAATCCCATTACATCTGTTCTAAGATACATTACACTTTATATTCCTTAGAAAACTTAAAAAAAATTCACATGGAAGGAAAACATAATATTAAATTAATAAATACCCTTATTAGGCTCATATTTTTTCCATGACACTTTTTATCTCAAACCACTACTTGGAGCACACCATTAGTTCTGTTCATATGAGGCCTGTGCATACTTCGAAAGTTTGTTTTGAACAACTGAAGTAAAAACATAATTTTGAAAAACAAACATGGAAAAAAATAATATATAAAAAATATACCTGACCTTATATTCATCATAAATTTTTTTATACTTGATAACTTAGGGCAAAATTACTCAAACCCTTCTCTGCAAGTAGCCCACTCAGAACTATCAACTAGCCTCAAAACATAGTCATACAAGCTTGATCTTAAACACTTGAAAGAATAATTTATATGACCTCTGACACATTAAATATATTATTTTAAATATATATATATCATTATTAATTACAAATATCATAAGGTCTAATGCCAAATATTGGTCTTACAAACCAATATTTTATCTTTAATATACACAGTCAAACCTAAACTAGTCAACCCATTTGGGATTTACCATTTCAATCACTTTCACTAAATTTAAATATTTGAAAATAATGGATAGGAAATTCATGTCATGATAAATAATATAATATTAATTTTATGTTTTATCTTAGGGCAAAGATCTTCCAACTCATCACTGTAACATGCTTACCTAGATCTGCTAATTTATCTTCAAACATAGTCATGGTGATAATGACCTTCAACACCCATGTAGACGCTTTCAAATAATTTTGATTCATGTGAAAGATATTATGATATAACTAATAAACTCTTAGATATAAGTATACCATGGTCAATTGACAATATTGGTATTGTAGACCAATCTCATAAACTTGCACCTTCATTGTCTTATCTTCACTAGACAAGTCAACGTATGAGCAACATTTCATCATATCCACTAAGATTAATTTTTTTAATCCAAATGAAAATGTCTTAAAAGTATTTAAAAATCTATCCATGTACTTATATTCATCCCTAATCCATGATAGCATATCTCTAATAAACTTCTCAATTTTGCTTGATTTTCTCACTATCTACACCATTAATGTTATTAGTGATAGGTCGAATTGTATGATTGGTTTAGAAAAATTGATGGAAATAACCTAATAAAAAACCACCATGGACATATAATAAAATTCTAAAGCTTCAACCGTCATCCATTTATCAACTCTAACTGCTATAGTAAATTAATGAAAAATAAAGCCTTTCATGTAGGGTCCACTCACTCACTTGACAAGAAAATCACACTTGGAGGTGCCTAAGATATATAAATACATTATATAATATCTTAAATAGCCATACCAATCCATTTTGAGCACTTTATAACAAGATATTTCATATCGGGTCATTATTAGGGTTCTTTGAGGGTTTAAACCATGTTCTAGTCTTAACGATCATTCATAAAGCTTAGCCCTTCATTACATAAACCAATGCTTGAAAATTTGAGATAGGAAAGTTACCTATTTACCATGAATGGATTAAGTTACCATGCAGAGGTTACACATTCCAATGAACTCTTGAAGGTTCTTCTTGGGTTGAGAACCCTTCCTTTTGTGCACTCAAGAAACCTTAAAACCACTTTTCATGCATTTTCTTGAAAAATTTGACCTCAAACTTGGTCAAAAAAACTTATAACAACATATAAAACCATTTAAAATTCTCACATGCTCATTCTTGTCTTGAAATCTGAAACTCATACCTCATTTGGTCCCTATCTCTCTCTTTGCTTGCTTGGCTTTGACCTGTAAGTCACATTAGGCCTTGAAACAAACATTATAGCCACTATATAAACACTATCCACATTAATTAAATTCTAAAAAATCATATATAATTCTTAAAAAATGTCAAACATCCTTCATATGTCTTTACAATAAATCATGATGCCTCATTAGGCCAAGCAGGGTCTAGAGATGGTCTAGTTGTATACCAGGTCTGTGGGTCTCACCCATAGAGGCTTACTATGAGAATATTATGAGTGATAAAATTACTCATATCCATTCTTAAATAATCTCATACATCCTCTTATTCCTTTTTTCCTTCATCTGAGTAGGCCATCAAGCTCATATCTTCTCATAGGGTCTCTTCATGTTATGACTAATGTCATGACTAGCCTTCTCAAGTACTTGAAGCATGATACATAACCTTGAAACACTCCTTTATACTTATACAAATTGATCACATTCCTTTCATGTTATTTAGACAATATAATATCTCTATACATACCTCTCCATGCTCATCATGCACATTGATGCATGAACATTTCTTGGATGACTCAACTAGATACTTGTTAAATCAAATTTTGGTTTCAATTAGTGTTTTGGAGTCTATAAACCTGTTTAATTTGATTAACATGTGTTATAGTACTTAAAACAATCTATAGGTGATATATAGACTAGGATTTCAATTTAGGATTTTCCTATTTTTTTATCATATTTGAATTTTTGAATAATGTGGTCTAAAATAAAGGAGTTCGGAGATTGTAAAAAGTCATCAAGAGGTATAATGGATATAAAATAATAATAATGACATAATGGATCCATTTAATTAGGCATGGCTCTCTTGTATGAACAATCAACCTTGGAACTTGGGCAAAGGTGCCAAATGTCTTGCTAATGATTGTTGATAGGTAGTTTGGGTAGTTACATTTGACATAAAACCTATAAAGTTTAGTTTTAAATTCAGTTGTTCAATTTTAATTGATGGAGGGGATTTAGTCCTAAAAATATATGAATAAATAAATATTTCTAAGTTTCAAGAGACAAGTCTGCAACCTTGTATTCAATATGTGCACAAGAAGACAACTGTACTAGAGTTGCTCAAAGAAGTAAGATATGTTACTTTGGAATTATTGACATTTCAACTAGACTGTTAAGTCAATTCTATGTTCTTGAAGTCGTTATAATACTTTAAGTGGTAACTTCCATGCTAATTGGCTTAGGAAACTTTACACCCTTATTGGAACTGTGCATACTCCTTAGTTTAGAAATAAAGCATTCAAGACAATCAAGATTAGTGAACGGAAAATGTAAGAGACAAAGATATCAAATTGATTGAATGTTAACTCCATAAGGTACATGGAATTGTATCGATACCTATATAATGTTGGCAGAGGACAAAGGTCTTTGAAAATGTTTTAATCTTCAAAATAACCACCTAATACTTTAAGTGGTAACTTTTATGCTAATTGGCTTAGGAAGCTTTACACCCTTATTGGAACTGTGCATACTACTTAGTTTAGAAATAAAGCATTCAAGACAATCAAGATTAGTGAACGGAAAATGTAAGAGACAAAGATATCAAATTGATTGAATGTTAACTCCATAAGGTACATGGAATTGTATTGATACCTATATAATGTTGGCAGAGGACAAAGGTCTTTGAAAATGTTTTAATCTTCAAAACAACCACCCTACAGACTGAGTCCATATGTGCTATGGGACTCATACCTTTGTATAAATAATGAACCAAGGATTTTTGGTTGGTGTTTAACATAAAGAATCAATATGTGAAGGTGTGTAAAATATTATTTTCATTATATGGAATAGAAACCCGTTACCAGAAGGCCATAACTTCAAACAATCTTCTCAAAGAACCTATCATCTAAGTGTACACATTGAATAGTGAAGAAAGACTATTGGAATGTGAAATAGAGGAGATATGGTGGAGAATAAATGATTGTAGAATGTGATTTTAATCCTAATAAACCTATATCAACCATTTTATAAGCTTTACTACATTTTTTAGGGTCCAACACTCTAAATAAGTATTTGCAGACTTTGTATCTAGTGACTGTACACACAGGTAAGACTAGAATGGTATCAAATTATGAAATAGAGGGGTAATATTGGAATTATAATGATTTGAAAAGGATTATGGAGGTAAAATATGCCTTTGGAAATTTTATAAGTCCTTTGAATCTCTTGGTGGAGTGAGAAAAATCAATTAGAAAGTGCTCGGGCTCTTACAGTCATCATTAACCCTGAACTAGGGTTTCAAGAGAAAGATGAAGATTACAACAGATCTAATCATGAAAAGTGATCCAAATTTTGAAGTCTAGTATATGTTGATGAGATCAAAAGGATTTTAATGGTTTTGGAGTGTACCTATATTATTTCATACCATTTGGAAGCACTATAGGTAGACAAGGTTTAGAACAGGCCTAATTAGGCCTAATATAGGATAAAAAGATTGAGAAAAGAGCCTTGAAATTTATTTTGGAAGTTTAAAATTCATATAATGGTGTGGAAGGATAAAGGGTAGTTGGATCAACAATTGGTTTCCCATGTGGAATCTGTACATAGCTTCACAAAAGGAAATTCATCAAAAATATGGCTACAAGCCTGTGTGAGTTGAACAAATACATTTGTGTAAGCAGGTGTTTGAAAATAGAAGAGTTAATAGGTGAATTAAGGATCTTGAAGAGACCTCAAATAGATTAATAAGACAACCTTGAACCTAAATATATCTTAAAGAATCATAATACTATGGAGTTGAGTTTGTTTTGAAACCCATTATCAAAGGAGTGCATCTAGAAACAAGATAAAGTGTGAGACAAGTAGCTTACTAGCTGCATCATTTGGTATTAGAACCTAAGATCTCATAGGAAGGAAAAAAGGAATCATGGTAGGTAGAGGATGAGGAGCATAATTATCAGTCCAAATGAGATTACAAGCAATGTATGCTATGGTGGTTGAGATGAGGAACCTACAAGTAAGATTGTAAGCCATGGAGTTGGCACAACAAAGAGAGATAAACCAGGGTGATATATCTAATGTTGAGGATGAGATTCCTCATGAAGAGGCAATGGGTTAATTTTAGGAAAATGTTTCAAATGCAATAAGTTTGTAGGGCATATGTTCTATAAGTGTTCTGAAGATGTGCAAAGTGGAAGCTCTTGGCATGAGAGTAGAAATAAAATAGTGCGACAAGAGGATGAGAGTGTAAATGCATTGCCAAATTATGTGGAGGAGCCTGAAATAGGTGAAAGCTTGATAATAAAGAGAGTCTTTTTGAAAACCAGCCAAGAAGATAGAGAACCACCACAAAGGAAAACTTTGTTCTAAACCATGTGCAAGAGTAAAGGTAAGTACTGTAAGGTTATTGTATGCAATGGTAGTACAAATAACTTAGTATATTCATTGATGGTGTCTAGACTAGGCCTGAAAAGAAACAAGCATCCAAACCCATACAAGGTTTCTTAGATTCAAAATAGTCACCAAGTCCTAATGAGTGAACAATGTCTTATAGACTTATAGATAGGTGGGCACAAGGATAGAGTATTGTGTGATATCATTCCCATTGATGTTTTCCATGTCATTCATGGGAGACCATGGCAGTATGATAGGAGAGCATTGCATGATGGGAGAGCTAACACCTATACTATTGAGAAAGATGGATGTAAGCATACATTGAAACCATTGAAGGACAATGCATGGAGAGAGACACCTAGAAGTATCATGTTGTTTAGAGAGAAGGAGTACCTGCCTAAGGAAATTAGTTGTAGCAACAAGGAGGATGAGAACACGACAGTTGTAAACAAGCATCAAGAAGGAGATAAGTTAGATCAAGTTGCTACGCTACTGGAAAAAGAGAATGTCATAATTGAAGAGCATTTTGTTGAGTTGAAGGTAAGAAATAAAGAGATATTATAAAAAGACCAACAAGGTGAGTTGTTATTCAATGAACATTTAGAAAAATTGTTTGCATATTTTTCCTCTTGTTGTCTTTCATATAAAACAAGGAGTTTCTAGGAGGTTTTGTTGATAAAGTTTCTATGTTGAGGGAGTTGGTGATGGAGAGAGAATATAAGGGTCAAAAGGAGAGTAGATAACAAACAGAGGTGGATAAAGAGGTTGCAATAGTTGAGGATCTTGTGAAAAAAAGGAAGGAACCATCAACAATCATTTCAAAGACAATAAACTCAAGCATGGACAAAAGAAGCATGACAAAGCAAGAGATTGAGTTTCAAGGAGATGACCAACAATTTGTTTTCTTCCATATGTGTGTTCCATGTGCAAGATGGTTTTTATAAAAGCAGCAAGTGCTTAAGATGGTCAAGCTGAAGATCACTATGCACAACATCCACTTTAATGGAGTAAGCATGGTGGAATTGGTCAAAGCACAAAGATGCGTATGTACTACTCATAGACCTTGGGATCTAGGAGGTGTACCTTTGCATATAAGGAGAGAGATAGAAAGAATAATTTTTGGGAGATTAGGATAAGTGGACTAACTTTCAAAGAAAGTTTCTTTTCATACCCTAGGAGCATGATGCAGGAGCATCCTTCTTGGATGACTCAACTAGATATTTGTTTAAGCAAATTTTAGTTTTGATTAGTTTATTGGAGTATATAAACATGTTTAGGTTGATTAAAAGGTGTTATAATCCTTTTTATAAACCTTGGAATGTTTTTGAATAATCTAGAGGTGATGGTATAGGCTAGGATTTCAAATTAGGATTTTCTCGCTTTTTTTTGTCATATTTTTATTTTTAAATAATGTGGTCTAAAATAAAGGAGTTAGGAGGTTGTCCAAAGTCATAAAGATGTCCAATGGATATAAAATAATAATAATTACATAATGGAGACATTTAATTAGGCATGGGTCACTTGTATGGACAATCAACCTTAGAACTTGTGCCAAGGTGTCAAATGTCTTGCAAATGACTGTTGATTGGTAGTTTGGGTAATTACATTTGATATAAAACCTAACAAGTTTAGTTTTCAATTCAAATTTTAAATTGTTCTCTAAGGAGGGGCTATATTCCTAAAAATATATGAATGAATAAATATTTCTATGTTTCAGGAGATAGGTCTGCAACCTTGTATTATGTATGTGTGCAAGAAGACAACTATATTAGAGTTACTCAAAGAAGTAAGATCTGTTACTATGGAATTATTGATATTTAAACTATATTGGCAAGTAAATTCTATGTTCTTGAAGTCATTAGAATAGTATAAGTGGTAAATTTCATGCCAATTGGTTTGGAAAACTTTACACCCTTGTTGGAACTATGCATACTACTTAGTTTAGAAACAAAGCATTCAAGACAGTCAAGATTAGTGCATGGAAAATGTAAGAGATAGAGATATCAAAATGATTGAATGTTAAATCCATAATTTACATGGAATTTTATCAATCCTTGTACAATGTTGGTAGAGGACAAAGGTCTTTGAAAAGGTTTTAATCTTCAAAACAACCCACCCTATAGATTGAGTCCATATATGTTATGAGACTCATACCTTTGTAGAAATATTGAACCAAGGCTTTGTATTTTGTGTTTAACAATAGGAATCATTGTGTGAATGTGTGTCAAAGATTATTTTCATTGGATGAAACATAAACCCATTACTATAAGGCCATAACTTCAAATAGTCTTCTCAAAGAACCTGTAGTCCGAGTTTACACACAAAATAGTGAAGAAAGACTATTGGAATGTGAAATAGAAGAGATACGGTGGAGAATAAATGATTTAAAAAGATTATTTGAATCATAATAAACCTATATCAAACATTTATGAATATTCACTCCCCTATTTAGGGTCTAACGCTCGTAAGAAGTGTTTGCAGACTTTGTATCTAGTGACTATGCACACAGGTAAGACCAAAATGGTATCAAATTGTGGAACAGAGGGGCAATATTGGAATTATAATGATTTCAAAAGGATTATGGAGGTGAAATAGACCTTAGGAAATGTTATAAATACTTTTAATCTCTTAGTGGAGTGAGAAAAATAAATTAGAAAGTGCTTTGGCTCTTATAATCATCATTAACCCTAAACTAGGGTTTCAGGAGAAAGATGGAGATTACATGATATCTAACCATGGAAAGTGCTCCAAATTTTGAAGTCTAGTATATGTTAATGAGATAAAAATGATTTTAATGGATTTGGAGTGTAATTATATTATTTTTTACCATTTTCAATCATTGTAGGTAGGGTTTAGAACATGCTTAATTAGGCCTAATAAAGGATAAAAAGATTGAGAAAAGTGCCTTGCAATTTATTTTAGAAGTTGAAACTTCATACAAGGGTGTGGAAGGATAAAGGGTAGTTGGATCAAAATTGGTTTCCCAATTAGAATCTGTACATAGCCACATCAAAGGAAATTCATCAAAAATAGGGCTACAAGCCTATGTGAGTTGAACAGACATATTTGTGTAAGCAGGGGGTTGAAACTAGAAGAGTTAATAGGTGAATTGAGGATCCTTAATAGACCTCAAAGAGAATAATAATACAAACTTTAGCCTAAATATATCTTGAAGAATCATAATACTATGAAGTTGAGTTTGCATTGAAACCCATTATCAAAGGAGTGCATCTAGAAATAAGAAAAAGTGTGAGACAAGTAGCTTATTGTCTGCATCACACATGCTCATGATATGGCTATGATTGTTATGACTAGGCTTCTCAAGAACCTTGTACTCAAGTACTGGTACTCAAACATGCTTACCTTGTATTGAACCTTAACATCAACCTTAGAAGAATCATTAGGTTGCCTTCAAATTCTCTCTCAATAGAGAGATAATAGGTTGCCTTCAAATTCTCTCTTGTCACATGGCTTCCTTGTCATATCCCAATTCACCATGCATCTTTAACGAATGTATCTTGACATCAATGACATCAACCTTGACCTTGACATCAGTGACAACACTTCTCAACAAGAAGGTCCTATATTACAAACATATTTGAGGGATCTTAATCCATTGGCTTTAATGTTTATATTTTTGAGAAGAACCCTGATTGCACTTTCTAATTTATCCATGACCTATAATGAAGTGGTGAGTATAAATCACCAAATGGTTCCACAAGAGCATAGTTTAGGAGCTCTACCATCGATAGGAATACTAAGGGTTTATAATTAGATCCCTATGCTAAATCAAGCTATTATGTAGAACACCTTGCTCATGAATCCCATTGTGGGTGATATGTATGGTACCATTGTCCCAGTGTACACTCCAACTCCCATGATCTATATGCTTAGTGGTATGCCTTATATGCCTCCCAATCATGTAGTGCCTCAAGAAAACAATCAATAGTTGGTGTTAATGGCATATAATAACATTGTTACCACACCAAGTAATAGTGGGTATGATGCATCCAGTAACACTCAACATGTAATTCCATATTTTTTGAATCCTCATACACTTGATAACAATGCTCACAACCATACTCCTATATTTACCCTTGTGTACTTGAATGCAAGTGCAATTGTGACTAGTCTATAACCTCAAGGAACAAGCCAACCTAACACTAGTGTAGACCCTAAAGTAAGCAATTTGAGATAGATGTTCTAAATATTATCTAATGATATGGTCAACATGTGAATATAGGGACCTAACAATGCAAATAAAAATATAATAACACACCTCAGCGTTGGAACTTTAGTTTTCAAAGGCCCAATAGGCAATGGAATTCCTAACCTAATAATGGAAATGTGACAAGTCCTCTTGATAGTGTTAACCAGAACAACAATCATGCTTCTAATTCTATAAACCTAGTTGATTTGTCATTAAATTCATGGTGTAGAATGCATAACACCATTGATCATGAAAAAACAAATTGTGTTGAGTTTATAGCTGCCTCAAACATCTTCCAAAAGGAGATGGATAACATGGAAATTGTGCCTACTTCTGGTGAAATTCAAAACCAAGATGGAGGGAACCTAAGCACAACTTTAGTGTTGGTAACATATGAATTTCCTATTGAGGATGACAATGAACCTAAAGATAATCTAAATGAGTCCCACATATTTAGGCAGTTCCAAAGATGGAATAATTTCTAGCTGAAGAGTAAACCAACCAAACTATTGACCACCTCTACTCTTTCAAGCAACACTCAGGCTCCACCTGATATAAATTTTAGAAATAATCCCCCTCCACCTAAAGGATCTTCCACTTATTATCAACCCAATTATTATGATGCATATACCCTGAATGGTAAATAATAAGAAAAAGTCAAATTAAGCTATGATTTCATTGAATATCTCAAAAAGACTAAAGTTAATATCACTATGTTTGATTTACTTCAAATTCTTAATCAAAGAGAATTACTTTTGAAAGAGTTTTTTGATAAAAAAAGGGAAAGAAACTTCTAAAATTTTTGAGGCACATGTTGCTGTTGACGCTATGGATTTGCACCCTTGATAGAAGGCTGAGCTTCTGTCTTCCATGCGACACAATGGAGACTCCCCTCTTACCTGTGGGTCTAGAAAAACTGAGGGGAGAATCTCTAGATAAGGGCTAGCTCCCTTTGATGTATCTCTAAGGTCCTGGATTTTCTACTGCTAAAAATGGGGGGGGAAAGAGAGAAGGCTTACTTAAAAAAGAACCTAAACTAAATGGTGATGCACTAAAAATGGTTGACCTACTCATATTTGACGTACACTTTCCACCAAGAACAAGCTGACATACACTTCATTTGATACGAAAAATTCTTCTGCATCATTGAGTCAGGGGTCCGTGGAGATACAGGGAGGAAGAACTACCAGAGGCATTCTAAGACACACTATGACAACCTGTTCACATGTGCCTATACTCTGCTAGGGACACTTCTAGCTAACTTGCAAAGGAAGAACTCATAATACACTAGACATGCTATAATCATTATATGAAAGCATAAAATAAAATGACTTAACACAGGACAAAGCCATAGACATATACGAAAGTGCAATCTCAAAATGGAGGTAAAAATGCTTCTTTTTTATTCAAGGTAAATTTCCTATAAGGCTAGTGTATTGTGAGTTCTTCCTCTGTAGGTTGGTTAGAAGTGTCCCTAGCAGAGTATAGGCGCATGTGAACAAGCTACCATAGTGTGTCTTAAAACACCTCTGGTAGTTCTTTCTCCCTGTATCTCCACAGACCCCTAGCTCACTGATGCAAAATAATTTCTTGTACCAAATGAAGTGTATGCCAACTTGTTCTTGGTGCAAAGTGTATGTCAGAGCTGAGTAGATTAACCATTTTTGGTGCATCACCATTTAGTTTAGGTTCTATTTTCAGTAAGCCTTCTCTCTTCCCCCCCATTGTTAGCAGTAGAAAATCTAGGACCTCAGAGATGCATCAAAGGGAGCTAGCCCTTATCTAGAGATTCTCCCTTCAGTTTTGCCAGACCCACAGGCAAGAGGGGAGTCTCCATTGTGTCGCATGGAAGACATAAGCTCAACTTTCTGTCAAGGGTGCAAATCCACAACGCCAATAGTTTTTGGCATGCCTGGTGGGATAAAATAGTTTTTATCTAAAGAGTTAAAGAATTTTTGGTGTGTTCTTCAAACAGCTAACCTTTAGAGGCTTTTTCATCAACAACAATGGTGACTCTGAGTTAAATCAGCTGGCTAAGTAGTCTTGGTGCCATCAAGAAATCACATTTTTTGTATGTATAATTCCATTGCTCAGAATCATGGACCTTATTTTCCTTCATATAACTTTGATCAAGCTTAGGTTGTTCATGGAATCACCTCAAGTAGCTCTCCTAGTTACCCTTCAATAATAAGGGAAGTAACGCTAGAGTTTGAGAAGCAAGTGATGGAGATAGACAGATTGGATGAATAGTATAGATATCAACAAGAGCTTCAGTACAAAGAGGAGTGTTTTTTTAGGCAAACTCAGGTCTTGCAATCCATGAAGGAGGAGGGATAAAAATGGAAGAATCCATCCATTCAAGGCAATTAGCCTTGTGTGCCTTCTCCCATTCCAACACAACCCCTTCCTATTCTAAAGAAAACCCCCTCTTGTGCACCAAATCCTTTCTACCAGATAACACTTGCTAACTCTATTTCATATAATACAATAACCACTTCTGCTCTTAATCCCTTGCACCTAGCTTTCCAATATCAAAGGGCATTAGAGTAACCTATCATAGAGATTAACCTTCTTAATTCTTTAAATTGTGGACCCTCCTTTGAAGAGAATACCATGAACCAACACATCTCTCTTCTAGAAACTCTTCCTGTACATCAACAGTCTCTTCCTAGTCTTCCTCAACCTCCTCAAGTCTTTCAACATGATGTCAAGATTCTAAGTTGGAAGAGGGAATACCATGAACCAACTCAGGACCTTGAAGAGGATAAAGTTTTTGCCTATTCACAAGGGAAAAGTTCCAATCCCAAGGTCATGAGTTGGAAGCAAACAATGGAATCATGGGGCAAAAAGGGGGAGAAAGGTTTTGATCAAAACCTTGAAGAAGATGAAGCTGGTCCTATTCATGATGATGATGCTTGTGACCTCTAAGAAAGACTCTTTCAAGAGAATATAGCCAAGTGAATTGCAGAATTGGAGTCCAGAATGAGGTTCCTCAGCCAAGGTGTGATGGATGGTTTAGACCAAACAACAAATTCCATGTCTGAACACACCCCATCTACACTCCTTCAAGACAGCTATCAGGCCACATCTGATATAGATAAAGTGCTAGCCAAATAGAAGGAAGAGAATCATTCCATTCTAGCTCAAGGACTGCCTTCTCTTCCACATGAGTTTAACCATCAGCCTTCCACTTCATCCCTTCTCAAGGAGGAACCTGTTTTGCAAGAGGAAAGTGAAGAAGAGGGGATCCAATTTGTAGCTATCCAAGAGGGTATCATAAGTGACAATGAGGAAGAAATCATAATGGATGCTCCCTTTGAAGACATCATCAATAATGGAGAAGGCACAGGTCATGCATACATGCAGATGTTCCAGCAATATGAAGAGAAAAGTAAGCATGGTGAGCTCTCTCCTCCCTTGTTTGATGAACTTCCTTGTTGCTTTGATGAGGAAGATGACCATACCATGGAACCCAAGTTGGAGGAGGATCAGGAGGATGTCTTTGAACACGTAGAGACTTTGGTCTTTGAGCAAGAAAAGAAGAGGCCTGTCTATCTTGAGAAAAGCATTGAAGAAGAGAGCCTTGCACAAGAAGGTGATGTTTTGTGGGATGAGCAATCAATTTATGATCTCATTTCAGACATCACAACAATCACCCTTCTTTAAGAAACCCATGATCAAGTAGGAGATGAGTTTGACCGTGTCTTAAATAAGGTAGAAGGAGACAAGCCAATCCATAATGCATATCAAAGGGATTATGGTGATGAGCCAGTAGCCATTGATTTCTTGATGAAACAGACCAGCATGAAGAACTAGCAGGAGGCAAGCTTGCAAGAACAAGATGAGTACATATATGTTGGAAGTATATTTGCCCCTGATTCACTCAGATACAAGCCAATCAAGGTGGCAGACAAGAAGAGCAAGTCACCAAATCTCCATTCTATCCAGCCACTTGTTTGGCACCATAGGTTTTCTTGCCATGAAGGAGAAGTTTTCCCTTTGATCCAGGAGGGAGGCAAATATACCTGGTTAGCTGTACATAGTAGTTTTCTTTTAGTTTTTCTTTCCCTATTTTTCCAAAGTGTTGTTTGCACAAGTAGTGTTTTTTAGTCTTGTGTGTGTTTTCCTTTGTGTTTGGGGTAAAAGCTTCATGATTGATTCTTGGATCTTTCAACGCTATTGCTAACTTTTCAAGATGCGTTCTGACTCCGTGCCCAATGGACTTTGAGGCTACTAGTTTCTAAGCATAGCAGGCATGCTTCCCCTGGGAATCACAAATTTGTTGACCATTTTAATCCTACAGGCCAAAATCAGTCTCCTTCTTCCCCTTGTTGTTCTGAGCCAGTTCAAATTTTGGTTTGCACAAGTCTTTCGACAAAAAGATGAACCAATTAAAATAAAGTAAGGCTTTTACAAAGCTTCTTCAAACTTTTGTTGGAAGAGATTCATAAGGAAAGAGACTAAAAATGTTCAAGACACCTTTCCTTAAGGTTGGAAAAGGTGGTTCAACGTCAGGGTTCAATGACATGATCTTTCCAAAGAGCAAAGAGCTTTGAAATTTGAACCTTGAACTTTGAACTTTGAACCATTGTTGGTTCAATCAGTTGGCTCAAACAATTGGTTCAATCTTTGGTTCGAAGTGTTTGGTTCAATGAGTTGGTTCCACGGGTTGGTTCAAGCGATCATTTCAACGAATCCTTGCAAAACACAAAGTGTTGAACCATTGAACCGTTGAACTATTGAACTCCAAAAAATGGTTCAGGTTTAACCAGAAGGTTCAACGATAGAGACCCAAACAAAGGAAGGAAAGCCAAAGGAATTGACCAAATGGTGATGGGCGTGCAAACGTCAACTTTACGACAATGAAATAGCCATTGATCTTCAAATGCTTAAACACGATCCTAATATAATTCAAAGGCCTTCAGGCCAAAGGGCTCAGATTGCCAAAGGAGCTAAGGGATGACAATAGACAAAGCCAAGAAGAAACAAAATAATGAGATATGGATAAAATAGCCCAAGTGGCAAAAGGGAGGCATCGACAGGAGAGTTATTCCAACAGTTGAAACAATTTCCACCAAGTGGTCATCAAGGAGTGCGAATACTGAAGAAGCGTTAGTTTTTTCCATACTTTGAATTGATGAGCAGATAAACCATGTGAATGTCTTGAAGGAGCGGTCTTGTTTGCAGACAAAGAGGCAAAACCCATGCTTTCACAATAATTTTAAATGCCTAAAGTCAAAAATGGAGCTGACACAACATTCTCTTTCAAGCGGCTTCCTCTTCCCATTGCCCTCAACACACATGGGGCACTTTAAAAAGGGTGCCAAAGTCTTTCCAAAAGGGTGCCATTACTTCTTCCCTCTGGATATATATATATTTGTAACTTCTCATTTGAAAAAAAGATCTCTCAGCTTGTATGGCGTAGCCCTATAGGAAATTTACCTTGAATAAAAAAGAAGCATTTTTACCTCCATTTTGAGCTTGCACTTTTGTATATGTCTATGGCTTTGTCCTGTGTTAAGTCATTTTCTTTTATGCTTTCAAAGAATGATTCCAACATGTCTAGTTTATTCTGAGTTTTTCCTTTGCAGGTTAGTTAGAAGTGTCCCCAGTAGAGTATATGCGCATGTGAACAGGCTACCATAGTGTGTCTTAGAACGCCTCTAGTAGTTCT
Organism: Torreya grandis; assembly: GCA_037957365.1. Taxonomy (NCBI): domain Eukaryota; kingdom Viridiplantae; phylum Streptophyta; class Pinopsida; order Cupressales; family Taxaceae; genus Torreya; species Torreya grandis. The sequence goes on along the minus strand of JARHVA010000996.1, from coordinate 1,204,986 downwards.
TCCTCCTTGTATCTCCATGGACCCCTGGCTCACTGATGCAGAAGAATTTATCATATCAAATGAAGTGTATGTTAGCTTGTTCTTGGTGCAAAGTGTATGTCAAAGCTGAATAGATCAACCATTTTTGGTGCATCATCATTTAGTTTAGGTTCTATTTTTAGTAAGCCTTCTCTCTTCCCCTCCCCCCCCATTTTTAGCAGTAGAAAATCCAGGACCTCAGAGATGCATCAAAGGGAGCTAGCCCTTATCTAGAGATTCTCCCCTTAGTTTTGCTAGACCCACAGGCAAGAGGGGAGTCTCCATTATGTCACGTGGAAGATAGAAGCTCAGCCTTCTATCAAGGGTGCAAATCCACAGTATCAAAAAGCCACATGGCATCTTTTTGCCACTCCATGGGACTTGAGCAATTCAAATTTGCCCAAAAGCCACCAACTCTTTGAATCACTAGGATGCTACCACGTGGCATAATCTTGATGACCTATTACCCCAGGAAACTTCATACATATAAAAATATTCAAAGCGACCAAATAAGTGAGATTCTACCAAGTGACATGATCCTGGTGACCCACTACCTTGGGCAATTCTGTACACAACAAAATCCTCCAAACGAGAAGATAAGTGGGATTCTACCAAGTGGCATGATCCCAATGACACATTGACCTGGATGGTCCATGTAGTCTCAAAACACATTAGATCCCCAAGTGAATGGGATGACACCATATTGTGAAATCTCACTTCACCATGGCCAAAACACACTTAGTGCATATCAAGCCCCAACCTAGGAGTGGAACAACATAGAGAAACCATGTGACATGACCCTGTTGATAAAGGACACATTGGCAATGATGTCAACAGAACACTGGCTTAAATTATTATGGCCCATCTAGCTAAAAGCCATCAAAGGTTGAAAATTATTGTTCTTAAGTTTGAGAGTGCATGCCAAGAATAATTAGTTTCTTACCAACATGATCGATGGATTAATTGAATGAAAAATTCAATGTGAAAATGGCTAGAGGCATTAATCATAGTGTGGTAGACACATTTCAGCTATGGTAGGGACATAATGGATAAGAACTTCATCTTATGTAAGCATATGGATTTGTTTCCAACTATAGACAACACAGATTGGATTTAATCTGTTAGACATAAAATAAAATTTCCAATCACCAAAAGTGGAATTAAACACATAATTGACAAGGCAATTGGCAACAGAAAAATGTCAAGATAGATGTCACCTAAAACTGATAGAGGCAGACAAATCAAGTGTGAATTCAAGTATTGACACTTATGAAGGGCATGGCATGCACATTTGGCAAAAAGGCCCTAGGGACAAGTTCATCTTAAATAAGAGCTTTCTCTATAGTAAGGATGTGTATGGACAAGTATGAATGACAGTCCCAAGGCATTTACAACCACTTTAAACAACATTTGGGTGACATAATTTAATTTTATGTTGACATAAATATGGTGTCTAGCAGAAGTTCTCGACTGTATTTATGAATCCACATTGAATACTCAGCTACTTCTATAATCAAAGCTTGGCATCCCAAAATTTTATTTTTTGTTTGGTCTCCTATAAGTATGAGTTCAAAAGCCTTTCTCAAGGTTGGATCTTTGTGTTTATTGTCAGAGAGACTTAGAGAATCAAACACTTTCTTTTTATGATTATTTACAAATTCCTAGATTAGTTTTGCTTTTCTGCTATTTTTTTGAGCTTTGTTATTGTTAAGGTGAAGTTTTTAGTTGAATTGTTGTATGGGATCTGAACTTTGTTAATAAAAAAAATCTTGATGTTTGAAGAATGTTGGGATTGTGTGTGGATATTTTCTTGTGCATGTTTTATAGTGGTGATGCCCTTTCCTTCTCATAGTCAATCTTCCCCAGACTCTTGCACCATTTTTAGTGGGAGTTGTACTAGGTCTAACGCAACCATGGATTGGTTTAATGAAGTTCATTCAATCAGACATCTCACCCTAATCTTCATATCAATAGGCTATTTTTCTCTTTACCCTTGTGCTGTTGCATTTTATTTTAAAATTTTGTTAGCTTATGGGCTTGGTATCATCAAAAGCCTTTGAAATTAAATGTTTATCTTGATTGTTATATCATGTTTTGTTTATCACCATTATAACATTGTTTCATCTATAAATGTGGTAAACTAGTAGATAAATCAGTTGTGCCTTTTATATGCAAGTCTAAGAAAGCTTGATTTCTATTTGAGGCTAAACCCTACAAGTATTGTCAAGAAAGTATGTAGCCTCCTAATGGATGTCTTAATCAAATAAACTTGAACCTTAATTCATAAAACAAGCCCATTAAAAGGAATAGTCCACATCAACCAACTTAGTGAAGACTAAGATACTAAGACTTGGTATATTTAGACCTTGGGGAAGCATTTTCCTTGTAGGATCTTCTTCCTTTCAAGAGAGGCAAGGCATAACAAACCTTGCCTATTTTTGGCCGTGTCAAGACACCTCTCAACAATTTGATCAATATATAGTCATCTACAACTTGTTCACATTAATAAAATAAATCAGTAGAAAGGCAAAAAACCCAAAATACTTTAGGTGGTTGCTCCACAATGCAATGAATATTATGTATTGGACAAATCTATTAATATTAGGACATCTACGTCAATGCAAGTGTCTTAAGGTGAATACAAGTGTCAAGGCATCAATAAAAAATATATCCATAATCTGATGATTGAATCCTAACCTTGTTCTTATTTATTTTGACCTCTACATATCTCAAATCTACCTACACACTTGAATTAATTTGGGTTCAGATTTGCATAACTAAACACATAAAATACTCAGATTTTTTTAGATAGGTACTTTGCTTTTGACCAGATCTCCAACTAGTCTAAGATATAATTAGGGGCTTAGATTCCTAAGTGATCATCTATCACAAGTACTATATTTACCAACAACAACCATAACTAGCCTGAGAGTACCAATGGATGGCCATAACTAGCTTGAGAATACCATCAATGGCCACAATAGGTCCGAGAATACCATAAATGGCCATAACCAGCCTAAGAATAACAACAATTGGCCATAACTGACCCAAGAATACCAATGATCGACCATAATCTCCCCAAGAATACCAATGATCGATCATAACTAGCCTCCAATACCATATTAAGATTTGAACCTGGGTGGTGGTTGTAACAACCAAGTCACTTTACCAACTCACCCACATCTCATTGGTAGAACACTCAGACTTTTAATACTCTATGACATAATAGAACTCAATCAAATATTTTATTCATAGTATAGGATCATTATATAGTTGATTTTAATCCTTTATTCAAGGAGTCGATATTAATCCCGAATCCTTGTTGTTCCTCAACAAACCTAGAATCTCTCTTAAAGACTAGAGAGGTGAGTTATGACAATCACAACTCACTTACAATTATTTTTACATAATATTAATATTAATGTAATTGCTCACACATTTATTATACGACCCCTTACATGTGATTACTAATCATAATATTCCTAACATTCCCCCCTAGTGCAAACATGCTAGAAAACATCTCAAACTACAGCTGCAATGTGTTGCCTCTACTTGTGCATGATCTTTATCTATGTGCGTTGTCACACAACTCTCCAAAAATATATTCTCACCAGTGGTTTTCATGTAGGGATACAACAACCACCTAGGTATGAACAAGGAACCACATTTCTATTCATCCTCAAAACTTGTACACTGATGTTTTCACAAAGGCTCAAACCAATAACCCAAACATCTAGAAGGTTTAACATGACAACCAACAACCTACAAAGATGGTTTTATAGGACAACCAACAACATACAAATATGGTTTTATAGGACCACCAACAACCTATTTAGATGGTTCCATAGGAAAACCAACCACCTTTACAAGTATCTTGATTGCTACAACTTTTGGTGATTTATTACTCCACTATATTTTTACGTTAAGAGACTACATTTGGAATTGCTCACTTATTATATCACACAAAAGAGGAAAACATGAAAAAACTTAAAATGAGGATTAATTCCTCATTATCTCTTCTATAGCCTCTACATGTGATTGTTGCCACTCAATATCGCACAAAATAGATAGTTGCCATTACCAATGAGGATTATCCTTGGCATAGTTGTTTTTGTGTAATTTATTTACCATTAATCTAGATGTGTGGCCCCATCGCTAGCAACTGACGAGAGGATGATGCTCAAACTCCAACATCCATTACCTCTTTCCCCATGTAAATCACTACTTATTAAATTTATTGTTGAAGCTCAGTTTTAAAATGCCCCCCAATAAAATGGACGTTATGTACAAGTGATAGTATGTCTAATTATAATTAAAACAAAAAAAATTAACACTTTTGATAACACATTTATTAAAATAAATCCAACTCTTTTGACATATACAATATTATAGAAGCATAACATAACACCTATAAACTTGTGTTTGAACAAACCAAACTAATAACAACACAACCTATACACTAGACAATCTATAGATACAATGTAAACACTATAGTCTATCTATCATAGACTATATACTAAGCTTTAACAAATAAAGACTTTGACAAATAATATTGCTAATAATAAAATATAGCTACAACCAAAAATACGAAAAATTAAATAATAGACTTGAAATAAGAATGCAACAACCATGTAATTGCATTTTAAGCTTGTGGTAGTCACATGGTCAAATGGTTTGCATGACAGTTTGAATGGCATACACTGTTTGTCAAATAAGACTGCAGAAAAATGTACGAACCACAAATAATTGATTGACAATTGTATGAGCTGCAGATAATTGACTGATAATTATACGTCTGGTGAATAGAGAAAATTTGGAGATGAGATTTATGACTAATCGATATTGCACATAATTGACAGAAGATGTCAGTCAACTATAAGGATCCCTTACAAGGAGATCAAAAGCTGTTAATGAACCACATGAACACGACTGGTACATACTTAGAACTCAGATTTATTGGTAAGAATAAACCAATAAGCGCCAAATATATTATCTCTTGCACATGAATTTCAATTTCGAAATGGTGAAGAAATATCTAAGGAGAAGTTCTTGAATCACATCGACGCATGGAAAAGACATGAGCCCATATGGAGAAGCTACAATTGAAAATTTTGTCAATAGGATAGATGAGCCACACAAGTCTATTGTAAAGGAATACTCTGAATCATAACCTTACTAACTAAATATTTATGAAATGAAAACCTTAACCTATGCTACAAATTTTTTCACAAAACATTTTTTTTTTCATATTCAAGGTGAATGATAAATCAACTTCCTCTTTTTTCTCCAGATTCTTCATCACAAAAAAATCCCATTCTATACCAAATATTAATTTGGGTTCATATTTGTATAATTAAATACACAAAACACTCCAACTTTTAAGACTCTACGACACACTAGAATTCAATTGTACGTTTTATTCATAGTATGAGATAATTATATAGATGATTATACTCTTTTATTCAAGGAGTCAATATTAATCTCGAATCCCCAATAACCCTCAACAAACCTAGAATCTCTCTTAAAGACTAGAGGTGAGTGGTGACAATCACAACTCGCATACAATTATTCTCACACAATAATAATACTAACTCACATGCAATTGCTTATAACGATGAAACATCCATTATTCCTATGTTCCAAATATATGGTGAATTACAACCAATGATTACATCTTTGCAAACTTCAACAATTCCTCTACTTATCTTATGTCTATGATGAGTACTATAGGATATCTCCAAAGGCAAATTTCACTTATCAAGTACAAATGTCATCCTATAATGCTACTACTAGACTAATGATAATATTATCCAAAATTAACCTCTTGCAAAATGTGTATTTGACTATCCTTATCTCACAAGAGTTTGTCATGCCAATGTTATCTTGATTTTTGGCCATGAAGGTCCTTCTAAACACATAACCCCTAGATGCCAAGTAATATCCATGTTCATGGCATGGCCATGAAACCCCTTCTCGAGGACAAGGAAGTCAAACTAGATGAGCAATGAATGTGAGTATTTCTCACCTTGACATGAAGACACATGCATTTGAAATTTTCAAGGTTAGTAATGTGGACAAAAAGTAAGAATGAGACACCTACATTAAGAAAACACATATTAATTTAAAAAAATTAATTATTGAAAAAAAATTGTTATAATTAAAATGAAAATCACTCTAGCTTATATGTAGTCATTGAGACTCTAGTGTGTTACCCCACACAACACCTTTGTTTAAATAAGATATAGGCAAATACATTGCTAAAGGACTAACTATAACATAAAAAAATGAATTTTTTATTGCTCAAATCCAAGACCAACAAAGGACTAAATGCATCAGGAAAAAAATATGGAACGAGGTCTTTTGTCAAATTATGTTGTCTTCATTGAGATATAACCATCAAATAAACAAAACCATAAATAGCATATGGCACAACAAATGGATCCCATACTATCAAAAAATGGTTCATAGTGCTTTCAAAGACATCACATCCTCCTCATCCAAATTCTAAAATAAATTACAAGATAAAACATAATCAAAATAAAATATGGAAGGGTTTAACAAAAACAAAGGGAACTGGAATGATGTTCATTATGCAAACTTTGATGATTAGAGTACATTGTTAGGGGATGTGCCAATGCTGATTTCACTCATGGGCTAAATTGCATTTGACTGTACACAATTTTTTAGTATGTCTTTCTTAGCATTAGTGAAGATCAGTGGCTCTACGACCTCATACATATCCATTTGAATGGTGACAATACAATCATTTTTTGAGGTTGGCATACCATGGCAAGTTTGAGCCCACTCAATAGAGAATATGGTGCCTTTCACAACCATAAAACCTTTGGTGTATAACTATATGTTTTCACTAGAATGTAAATCAAAATTTTATATAGATCAATAATTAGATTCTATGTTAGGGGTGTTAATGGTCATATTCTCCTCATCATGATGAGCTTCTTCACTTGACACCACAAAAACCTCATGTTTTCTTTGTGGCTTTCCTATAGAAAGGACCGATAAAAAATATTATAATAATGTAAATGTTAAAAATAACTATAATAAAAAAATGTTTGGACATATTAATTGAGTTTACTTACCTTTAACATCTCATCATCACTGATTTTTTTGTTTTTCCCCTCACAAACCCTTTTCCCTTTCCTTGAAAGGTACTCCCTCAAGGTAATGTCGTTGTCCTCACTAGAATAGGTCTGAGGGTCATGTCTGCCTTTTTTAATGATGGTTGCGATGGAAACGGAAAACTTGTTATTCATAAAAATAAAATAACCTAAAATTTTCATGCATGTGAATTATTCAACACATAGCATCTCACCTGCCGTTCACAATTCCCTGCACCATGCCCTTGCTCCACCCTTATTATTTCTTGCTCTATTTCTCAAAAATAATTTCTCTACCTTATTGACACATGAATTATCAATTCAATGTTTTGAATTGAATCATATACACTCATTTGGTCATTGATAGTATTTAAGGCTATCTCACTCAGATACTTGGAAGACATTCTCTCTAGCTATCCATGATATTTATAGCCTATGCATCTTGATGAGGCTCTTATTTTTTACTAGCTAGTCTATTAACCTATGTTCTATTTTTTTTAGTGTGCAGACCCTTACCCTCAGCTTCCTTTTTCCACTACATGTGTGACCTGGAGGCCTCTTTGAAACATACTACCTACCATGAATTCTATGTTGATGAGTGTTGAGTCTATCAAGTGACCAAAAATGGACGATCACCCTCATCATGGAATGTGCTGCATGGGTGTAGTAGACAATAGTGAAAATCTCGCTTAACAATACCCATTTAAAAAATATTGTATTCACCCACAAGCTTTCATTTAAGAAAGAATCATGAGGTTGGAAGTGTTAAAAAAATGATTAAATCAACAAGAATAAGTAACCATCCTTTAAAATAAGAAAATGTGCTTATAGGTTTTTGTTCCACCTCCTCGGGATCAAATTATGGGGTGTATGGAAGCCAATCACTATCATATTCATCATCCATGTCCTCATCAACATCATCATGAGGGTTGTTAACATCTTCCTCAACCTTGTCCCACTCCACCTGCTCTTGCCACAATGGTCAATATATACATGTCAATCCAAAAATATATAAAACAAAAAACATAAATGAGCATGAAAATGGAAAAAATAAGTACACCTAAAGCTTACATTTATGGGGAAAAAATCATCATGGGGATTGTTACCACCCTCATCGTGCCCTTGTTCCACTCTGCCTCTACTTGAAAAAATATATAAATGTACATATAAAATTATAAAGTGTATACGAAGTGGTCAAATGTTGACTATGGAAGAAAAGTATAAAAAATATTACATTTAACATGATAAATAGATGAAACATCGTTAAAAATACATGTGTTTACCCCTCACATGCAAGCCTCTTTGTAAAATAATCAAATAATCCACCGAGATTTCATTTCAGGACATTGGCAAGCAAACGATTGTAACTTAAAATGTTGTTTCTCTTAAAACAATAATTCTAAGTAAATCAATCAATGTAATTAACCATATTAGTATTTTATAGATGTGAAAAAAAAAATAATGGATCCTAAGTGGTTAAATGTATATTATTCTTGGATAAAATTGAAGTTAATAACATATATCATGGGAAAAAGAGAGACATAATAAAATTACATGTCTAATCCTAATGTGAATCCTACCCCTAATGGAAAAATGCACCATTCAAAACCCTCTTAGGAACTATCAACTTGAGACGAACATCTATACTCGAGGCATGCACACAATGATGACTAGCTTCTAATTTATTTCTCCTAAAACAATTCATATAACAATCCATTAGTATCAAATAACTTTAATCAAAATAAAAAAATCCCATTCATGGGTAATAAATAAAATTACATACAATGAGCTTCGACTCAACAAATATTTCTTGCAAGACATTATTTCCTTTTAGGTTATCCATCATAAATCTAGGAAAATAAGAAGGTAATCATTATAAACATAGAAATTAGACTATTGGAATTGGTATGAAATAGTTGTGAAATGTTTTCATACATGTGGTAGATATCTTACAAGTATGTTGAAATTATTATCGGTGTGATAAACCTATAATATAGTTCATCAGTATTTTGATTTGACATACAACATAATGTCTATAAAACCTTGTGTAGACTAAAAATACCCATGTAAAACAAGGTTATTTCTTGCTCATGGAAAACGTGAATGTATTGTCTATAAAACCCTTACCTTATTCATAAAACCCCTTCCATATGTTTAACTATAGAGTTTGAAGATCCTCATCATAAAAAAATTGGAAAACACTCCAAAAAAAATGAGTCTTCACAACAGACTTATTTTCCTTACCCATGTAAAACTATATCCAAAATTATGAGCATAAACATATCTAATTGAATGGTTCTTGCATATCTCTTATCCATTGAAGACTATATGCAAAGTTAAGAGCATAAACATAACATGCTTGAAGTGCATTAACCATAATAGAATGTTTCATAAACATAACATGTTTGATGTGCGTAAACCATAATAGAATGGTTCACATAGCAATTAGGTGCATAGTTTAACAGGGATTTCAAAGAACATAATTTGAGCATATATGAAGCAAATTTAAAAGTTTGTATATATTAAATTAGATGGCATCTATAAAGAATTGTTTCTATCTTTGTGAATACATAGCTATTTGTATGCAAGTCCTTGTCATCAAAATTTTTGAACATAGTATAGGATATGGCATCTATGAAAAACAAATAATATGTGAAATACATAACAAATAACACTTTAAAAAATGAGTTTGCGCAACAAAATTATTTCTTATCCATGGAAAACTATATCCAAAATTATGAGCATAAACATATCTAACTGAATGGTTCGTACATATCTCTTAACCATGGAAAATTATCTGAAAAAATAGGAACATAAACATGACATGCTTAAAGTGCATCAACCATAATAAAATGATTTATATACACAATATGCTTGAAGTTCATCAACTATAATAGAATGGCTCACAAAGTAATTAGGTGTAGAGTTTAACAAAGATTTGAAAGAAATCATTATGAGCAAATACAAAGCAAATTTAAAAGAATGCATATATTGAATTATATGGCATCTATGAATAACAAACAACACTCAAAAAATTCCCCTAATCTAAAGCATTTTCTAAAAAATAGAACCAAAGTTTGGATTATTGTCTACAACATTCAACAATGTTATATAGTCTTTCCTCTTATATTATTTACTGTGTTTGTCTCTATGAATACTTAGCTATTTTTATGCACACCCTCTCTTCTATTTACAATAATGGTACCACAAAAAAATAGTTAAACTTAGTTTAGCATAGAATAATCTTATGGAAAGAGATTACAAAGATGCCTCTGCCACTTTTGAACTATTGGTTTGATATGCATAAATCATGTCAATACATTAAGGCTCCCTCACTTTAATTAAAAAAATATTTCTATTGACTACCTACCACTCTATTAATATTTCCTAGATGATCCTCCTCGACTTTTCCATATGAAAATTGAAGTAAATAATTTTATCAAGTACGATGTTTAAGGAAGTTTATTTACAAAACATGGTTATTGCTTTATCAAATTTGTGATTAATGGAATTTTAATATAATATGACAAACAAATGCATAGAGTAAATTAATAATCAAATGGACATTCAAGCCTACATTTATTTGGAAACTAATGATATTGAGAAACTAGGGTTTTGACTAAAAACTATAAAGAAAGAATGAACAACTTATGTGTTTGAGGAACATAGAGTTGTGGATGACTATGTATGAGTCTAAAATTAACTGAGACACCTTTTGATTTGACTGTGTAACTATCATGTTTTCATGGGACAAAATTGATGGATTAGGATTGGGGTGCACTATTATGTTATCCTTATGGAGTGTTGTTATCCAAGTTGTTCCTATGATAAAAGTGTAAATTGGTGTTGTGTATAGATTCACCTGTAGATGTTCTTCAACCTATCATAGATATGAGGTCGCATAATATAGCTTGTGTTTTGGCCTTTTTTTCTTCAAAACCCTAGTGAAGTCCTCCACATAAATCAAACAAAGATCAAATGCAAAAGGGAGAAAAAATGAGGAAGTGGTAATGACAGAGTTGGCCTCAAAACCTCATTGAATTAAGTGTTGCCTACATAGCCCTAAAATAGGGGCCTCAGGCCAATGTACTTCTCCCTATAATGTGTGTGTGACTAGATCATATGTGGTGTGAATCTAAATTACCTTCACGTAAGCCCTCCTCTTGGTCCACGCATGCATCTAGATGTGATATGTATAAACTTTAGATAAATGCAAGTGTTGAGCTTGTTGTAGAATGATTTTTATTTTATTATGCTAGTGCCAAATAAATAAGTGTTATATGTAAAATGCCTTAGGGAACCCTTTAAATAGAAGACTCCCACTTTTGAATCTTAAAAACCCATTGACATGCCAACTGATTCAAAGAAGGGTAAAACACTCATAAAAAGAAATCCAAAATAAATGTGCATCGAAAAGACTTAAAAAATGTGCACTAGACAAGACCGGTCCTTTTAGACAACATAACAGAATGCTATTGGCCAAATAGGGCATTCCTATCTAGAAATAAGGAAACAATAGAATGGAAGGGAAAGGGGACTAGGAATCCATGTGAATCAGATAAGGAATGACATAGAATATTAAAATTCTAATAAATACAATGAAATCAGTGTGAAAGAGTCATGGAAAAATTCATATGACTACAACAACATGCATCAATGAGATCTTGATTCAAAATTAAGAGCTTCTAAATTATTTTTTTGTAAAAGACATAATACTTATGTTTGCTTGACAAAATTTGGGTTTATACAATTATGTCTTCATGCTTTTAGCCCCTAACCCCTAATTTTATTTTACACATGTAGCCTCTTACAAATCTCAGATGGATTAATTGTCCATCCATAACATCTACAGTGAAATTGCTCAAATGGTCTTAGATTTCCACTTAGCCAAATAAAATGTTATATTGTGAAGTGAAATAGGTCATTGTATCCTTGGCAAGATAGGCTTTTTAGACTGTGTTCTCTTAAGAAAGTGAAGAGTGATGATCATTTCAGTTTTAGGGGTTCAATCTAAAAATTGGGGGAAGAATCTATTTATGGATATTTTAGGATGTCTTTTTCTATTTTTCCACGAATCAGTCTAGATATGCTTTACTCTATTTCTTAGAGAGATGGTGACATTTAGTTGTTCAACATAGTCCTATTATATTAATTGAATTTTTTTTCCTCAATGAGTTATTGGGAATGTCAAGTGTCTTGCGAGCACTACATACATTAATACAAAAAAATTTAGACCAAACATACAAAATGTTTCAACATGAAGGATGTTTCAAGAAAATCTATTTTTTTAGACCTAATGGATGACATTGTATGATTATTACTCTCCCTCCATCTAGTCCAAAACTATTTATGAGGACTTCTACCTAAAAAAAAGAGTGTGAAGGTGAAGGTGGGCTTAATTGCCAATTATTATATTTGCTTAACAATTTTTAAAGCCTTTTTAACAAACCCACTTTGTGCATATCATACAATTATTGCAGCCTAGAAGATCATATTTATTTGAGGCATTTTGTCAAACAATTCATGTGCAGTGCGTATTCTTCAACATTTTTCTTACATGTAAAATAAGGCACTTTCGACTACAACATATGACAAAAACCCACTTTTAATTGTGCTTTGAGGGATGCCCATGCCCTGTTTCAACGCTCTCATTTTGGAATAGGCTAGGGGGATGATGGAAAATGTTGTGGATTCTAAATTTACCCCTACCAATTGAATAAAGCACCAATCTTAAAAAAAAAATATATAATTACTTTTCTATGATTGATTTTGTTAATGGTTATTCAAAAGTTTGTATCTTCCATGGGTGTAAGCTTTTATATTCCGTCTCAAATATTTGAATACACCAAAAGATTACATTTTTAAATAGATTTGGAACAATATAATTTGACAATTTGTATTTTTAGAACTTCTAATATTTTCATGGCAATTTTTAAATGCAAACAAAACTAGAACTACTCATAAATGTTGATATAAAAAATACAGTACTTAAAAAATAAGTAGGGTAATTATAGAAAAGAAATATAACTTAATCATGTTTAGAAAAATCATAACTCAATCAAATCCAATCTGTGTTCAGGGACTCATTCATCCTACCATCAAAGAGAAGTCACAGTCTAAAATAGAGTATGCATATAAATAACTAAGTATGTCTCAAACAAATGACTCATTGATCCTACCATCAATGCCAATAATACATCTATAAAAAGAGGGGAATAAACAACCAAAACCAGAGATCGATAACAAGAATACACATGGAGAATGGGGAATCAAAATGGAACCCTAACATGAGTTCCACGCCCCTGCTTAGTTCGACACTACTCCTCGGTTTTGTTATTCACTCCCAGGTGGATGTTCCCTTTAGATTCTTCTTCCTCTTCCTCTTTGCAGTTCAGAGTTTAAGGTTTGATGTTCATTAATGGTGAAAATTTCAAGGTATGCACATCAAAATGAGTTCAATACTTAGGTTGTATCTACATTACCAGTTCTTCAACATTGTAAAAGGTGTAATCATTGATACAAATGCATCATAATCTTAACCACACCCCTGTTTAAGAGTGGAGATGTAAACAACCCCTCAAATTACAGAACTATCATGGTCAATCCGCTCTTTGCAAAGCTATTTGGGAGTAAAATAGAATGCAAAATTAGTAGCTGGGCAAAAATAAAAAATAAAAAAGGCAAAGGGATAAGCAGGTTTTAGGCCCAAAAACTCTATTATTGATCAATGTGTCATGCTTAGACACCTAGTTGAAAAGGCATGCGATAAAAAAGAGGATGCATATTGTTGCTTCATAGACATCAAAAAAGCATTTGACACAGTTCCAAAGAGCAAACTATGGACCAGAATGAAAGAACTAGAGGTTCTAACACACTACAAGGCAACAGTTCATAGATTGTATGAACAAGTCAAGGTTAAAATCAAAACTCAGGTAAGGTTGTCTGAATGTTTCAAGAGTGACATCAACATCAAACAAGGTTGTCCTCTATCCCCAACTTTATTTGGGCTTTACATTGATAAACTAGAGGATTGGATAAACAAATTTGGAGGGGAGGGGGTCTACTTGACTAACTATGTGGTAAGACATCTGCTCTATGTCGATGACCTAATCCTAATGGCATCAACAATCTATGATTTAAGAGATAATGTCTGAACTCTAGAGCTCTTTTGCAAAGAAGTAGGGATGCAGGTAGACATTGATAAAACCAAAATTATGATTTTCTCAATGAAAAGGAAGGCACAACACCCTAGTTTTAAATTTGCAGAAGGGTCTCTTAAAGTAGTCTCAGAATAAAAGTATCTCGACCTTGAATTTCACAACAAACTTAGGTGGGACACTTGCAAGATGAAAAGAATGCAAGGTAAATTGAGAGCTTTCTATGCACTTCATAACAGACGCAAGAATGCAGAATTATAGGACTGGAAGACTACAGGGTCTTATTTGGGTTACTTGTCACATCAGTGATATCATATGGTTGTGAGGTATGGGCTAGTGGAACAACGAGCTTGAAATGGAGGCAAATAGAAAAGATTCAAAAGTGACTAATTACAAACAATTTCAGAATCAAAGACTCAATACCATATGAAATCATTCTTGCTGAAACATGTACTTTTCCTCTAGAGGCAACCTCTACGATCAGGGTATTATGTTACTTGAAAAAAATAGAAAGAATGAAGACCGATAGATGGCCTAGGTCAACAAGAGAAGAAGAGTTGCACAGGAGGAAAAACACTTGGATGAGGTAAAACCACAAGTGTATGAATAGATGGGATATCAACCTAATTGAATGCTCAAATTATAACAAAGACATAAAAAATTACGCGAATAAATAATTCAGAATGGTAATGTCAAGGGAGGGGACAAGCAAGAAAAGACAACACTATATTTCAATGTTCAATCCGAACTACAAACATAATGAAAAAACATATATAGGAGCTAAAATTAGTTGGAAGAAAAAAATCCTCATTGTTCAATTAAGAACTAGTGCTAGTAGACTTCGATGTGAGACAAAAAGATGGACAACCCCTAAGGAGCAGTAGGACGAGAGGGTTCGTGTTTTTTGCATTACAAGGGTGGTTGAAACGGAAGAGCACTTCATCTTTGAGTGTCCTCAATACACAGATATACGAACCAAATATGTGAAAAATTCAGGGGTTGGCTACATGGTAGATATATTTGAGGAAAAAGATTAGAAAAGTTGGGGGAGATGCTAAATCAGTTCAACAAGAGGCAGAGCAGCGTTTTAACAAATACTTTGAGTCCTAAAAATCTTTGACCGATTAAAACATTTAATGTAATTAGCGGTCCCATAAACCATTCGATCCTCCGGACATAATTAAAACCATTCCATTTCATTTCAATCCTATTAAATGGAGGTATGCACATGAATTCGGAACTATGATGATGGGGCATGGGCTTAAGACGGTACATGGCACGTCTTCAGCGCATTTTGTCTTGTTATGATCTATGCTAACGGACATCTTTTGCTGCAATTTGTTTGTTTGACGGAGTGCTCTCGGGCTTGTCTACAGATTCCCAGTGCCGTGGGAAACCAAATAAAATTGTGTTAATTAGTCTTGACATGGCACCAGGTGCTATAGAAGGAGATGATACAGTTAATGGGATCACTCAAGCCATGGAGGTTACCATACCAGTGGATGAAAGTCTGAAGAATTCTAGTGCATATGAGAAGCCAGTGGCAGCGCCAGGCTTGAAGGGATGGATGCAGAAAGTCTTGTGGCATGGCGGTTCTAATTATGATGCTTGGTTCAATGCCGTCTCTGGCCAGGTACAACCCCTTGGCTCTTGCTTGTAAATTTAATGATTGGATATAGATTTCACTCATGTTTCTTAAACGAATGCCATGAATCATATTTGAGTTGTTGAATTTACAGGTGGGGCAGGTGATCCTGTCCATGCCTTATTCCTATTCACAGATGGGGTTAGGGCTTGGAGTTTTCTTCCACCTGCTGTATGCTATAGTGGGTATATGGACTTGCTATATGCTGTCATGCCTGTACATGGAGTACCGGGCTCGGAAAGAGAAGGAAGGTGCCAACTTCAAAAAGCATGTCATTCAGGTGTGAAACATTTTGGAATTTGGATGTTAATAAATAATAACTAGTATAAGAGTTTTGATGTTTTTACACTTTATAAAAGTGATTGGTTGATTTCTGACAAAATTGTGTGTATTAGTTTGATCCCAAGCATTTCGAATCACCATTCCTAATTTATCATAATTTTCTCTAATGGTGAATTATGAATGTGTGGGATCAAAATAATGCACACAGTTCCACCCAAAAATCAGCTACTCGATAATTAATATATTTTCTTGTGAATCATGCTGGTTGTAACGTGTGGTCGATGAGTATCAGTACCATGAAGTGATGGGATACTTGGTTGGAGCATGGCTGAAGCGGGCCTCTCTATTCTTCAACATTGTGACCATGGGATCTGTGGCAGTTGTGCAGATCATAGCTTGTGCAAGGTAACTACAATTGTGAATTATGCAATCTCACTGCATCTGATTTCCTCTTCGACCTGCAATTGTTTGTAAATCAATCTGATTGACTGTGTGTAGCAATGCGTATTACCTGAACTCGAACTACAACAAGCGAGACTGGGCAATCATATTTGGGGGCATGTCTACACTCACTGTTCTCCTCCCAACCTTCCACAATTTCAGAATATGGTCCATCATAGGAGTGCTCACTACAACCTATACCGCCTGGTACATGGTCCTTGCAGGTCTCCATCACGGCCAGGTTAGAAACTAAATCAATGAAGGAAATGAATAGGCTCTGAACTCATTCTCGTGCTCATAATTCATAATTCAGGTACCCAATGTGAAGCACTCTGCTCCGGTGTCGATGGAAAAGTTTTTCACAGGGACCACCAATATACTGTTTGCATTCGGTGGCCATGCGATCACTATGTAATCCACAGTAACACACAATTTTATGGATTTCAATTCTTTTCTTCATGAAATGTGATCTATGCCCTGAAATTAATATCAATTGCAATGATAATCAGAGAGATCATGCATGCTATGTGGCGGCCAAGAGCATACAAATATGTGTATCTTTTTACAGTGGGGTATGTGCTGACAATCACCATGCCGCACTGTATAGTGCTCTACTGGGCCTTTGGAGATGAGCTTATGGAGCATTCCAATGCCTTGTCGGTGCTCCCACATTCTACCTTCAGAAGCATAGCATTGGGCTTCATGATTGCTCACCAGGTAACACCACAGTTACAGTTACGGTAGATTCATGATATTGATCCTCTGATTTCTCATATATTAAAATATTTAAGTGTTGAAATCATATTGCAGGCAATTGCATTTGGGCTATTTGTGATGCCGCTGAACTTCATGTGGGAGAAGGTGCTGGGAGTGCATCAGTCACATTATCTGATAAGAGTGATGGCAAGGCTGCCAGTGGCATTTGTGCTGTGGTTCTTGGCACTGCTGTTTCCATTCTTTGGGCCGCTGAACAGCATAATTGGCTCAATTATCATGAGCTTCTCTACCTACATAATTCCATGCGTCGCCTATCTCATCGTCTACAGAACAAAAGCCGCCAGACAGGTTTGGTCACTATTCTCTTCTCTTCTCTTCCCAATATCTGCCATGCACTTGTTATCAATAAACCATGTTTTGGGTGTTTTCTTTGGGTACAGGAAGCTGCAGATAAACCAAAACAGTGGATGCCACGGGGAAAAGGAATTGTGGCCCTGAATTGGGGAATCGTGTTTCTTATTGCAGTGCTCGGATTCGGATTTGGGAGTTGGGCCAGTCTTTCTAATCTGGTTAAACAAGTGAACAGCTTTGGAGTTTTTGATAAATGTTATCAATGCTCTTAATGCAACATTATAGACAAATATAATATGTAATATTATATTTATTTATTTACTATTTAATCTTTACTCTAAATTCTTGAATGCTTTGGCACATGTTGATGGTTACAAATGTCAAACTATGATGTGCCCAAAGCCAAAACATTATAATGAGAAGTTTAATATTTTTGAACCACTGCATTCTTTGGAGTTGATCAAGTTCTTCTACTCCAGTGCTAATTACATTGGAGACGTTTTCATTTACAAAGCTATGCCTCTTTTTAATCTTACCCAGAGTTTGACCTAATTTCTAGTCTAATACAATGTTAGAATTAATTTAATATTCATTATCTTTCAAAAAAGGGTAAAAATTCTCAACCAATCCATTATGAATATAGTTTGAAAATAAGTCAAATTATTAAATAACATATCAAAGACATCATTGATAAAAAACGGTTCACACAAATTCAAACATAATTCATTTATATGTAACAAAAATTCATATAATTAGAGTATATATATATATATATATATATATATATATATATATATATATATAAATAATTTGAGTCTAATGCCAAGTTGTAAAGAAGTAGTCTTGATTTAAGTGGCCGAAAAGCTTAGGTGAAATTTGAATAAAATTTGAGTTTCGTTAATTATAACGCATTTTTTGAATTATGCAATTATAGGGCAGGACTTGACATTTAAAAAGTCTATTCTTAAATATCCTTATTAGGATTGTAGCACATGATAGCTCCGCCTCTCAACTTCCTCTGGGATGTTTCCATGTGTTTGTGGAGACCCCGTTTGCATGGTGACCTCGATGGTTCTACAATATAAATCCCAACTTTTAATATTTCAGACAGGTAATGGTTCCTTCGGAAAGGAACATAAAGTAGAGAAGTCATTTTAATGGGATTATTACTAGCAACTGCCCCAAAGGTGTGAGTTATATCAAAATGGATTTAATTTTTTGTTTTGGTAAAGCGGGGTTTTGTAAAGAGAAATAGTGTAAATCAGCAATCGTATCTCACTTGAAACCCATGGCCACTGAACCCATCTCACCTTGTATATGTGAAGAGTGAATTCAATAATTTTATATCTTTGGTAGAGTTGAAATTGGAAAATAAAGTTGTGTGTTCCTTCATATGACATGACAATGAGTTGTATAGGGAGGAGTCACTATGAATCACAATGAGCTTGAGGAATGACGCAGTGGCAGGGAACTACAAGACCATACAAAACATGAAACTAGTGCAATATTTTAAGGTGAGCGGGGCGGTGATAGTGAGGGCTAATGATAGGGTATTTTAGGTGATATTGTACCCCAGAGGGCCCATATAGTGTAACAGACCTAAATTTAGGGTAGATGTTGGATTTAAATGCCCTGCACCCATTGTAAAGGGGTTCACAACTTACATGGTGGTGACATCCTTGATTGGTAGTTTTATATTGTCAAGTGTGGATGAGGACGTCACAAGATTTGATTTGATTGCAATGGGGATCTACAATTGATGTGTGGCTCAAATCAATGATGTAATGTTGTTGATGTGGGGAGAAGACATTGAATTCCCAGGATCTATCAAGTGTAGCTTCCATTTGTCCATGCTACCAATTTATTGACACTTGGAGCAATTACATCAAACTTAAGAACATAAATAAATTCCATACTCAGAGCCTTGGAAGAAAAGTTAGCACAATTGGAACTTGTTTCCATAAGCATCTTATGTATCCTTGTTCGCAGAAAAATAAAAGAATTAAGGGAGCACTAGTCAGGGAAAATATGTTTTAGAAGGATTATTAAAATGAATATCATATTATTGTGGCATAATACTTCATGTAAAAAAGGTGAGAGAGGGTTAGGGTTAATGGGTTTTGAGTGAGTTACGACTGCCAATTTACACTCTTTTTCTTTACAAAACCCTGTTTTATCAAAATAAAAAATTACATCACTTCCGACATAATTTACACTCTTTACTATGGTAGTTGTAGCCTCCACGAAAGAAGCTATAACAAATGGTGTGGTTCCTATTTTTGATAGATCAAACCACCATATCGCTTGGAGAAAGTATGCAGAGACTAGTGGGGATTCGAACCCAGATCTAATAAACTACCCAAAATTGGCAGTGTTTGTGGTCTTGACAATAGTTTTACCTATCATCCATTCATCAGATAAAGAGAAATGATCAATATTGTTACAAATACAATCACTAGTATTAGTGTTACTAAGAATGAGAATGGAAAAATCTCATAAATATATGTACCCATATCTATTTACATATGGCATCTTGCAATTATATTATATAGTAAGTGTATTTCATTGAAGAAGTCTTTTCCATGTTTATTCTAATTGGTTTTAGAATCATCTAATTAGGCTTTATATAAGTAAAGTAGTCAGAATTATCATCTAATTAGATTTAGACTCGACTAAATTGATACGTGGTGTATTCTTTATATTTTATGAGGATCGGTTAGATTTTGACACTTATTTCTATGAGATGACCCATGTTTCAATCATGTATTGGGTAACTGAAACAATTTAGTGGAAGCTTCAAGTTGTATTAATAGATCTATGACATGTCATTGAACTTTACACGTGTATTTGCTTGGGCTTCTTTGAGTTCATCACCTAAAACACTGTGTCATTGCCCTTCACCATCATTGCCCAATTCATCTTAAAATATTTCATTACTTTCGTGTTTTGTATGGTCTTACCTTTCCCTACCACTTCATCATTACTCAAATTCACCATGAAATGCTATTTCTCCTTCTCGCACAATTCATTATCATATTATATGAAGGAACACACAAACTCATTTTCAAATATCACCTCTACCAAAAATTTAAAATTATTATTATTTAACATTTCATCTATAAAAATAAAACGATATCAATAATCATGAATTTATGACAAAATACGATTACCAATTCACTTTTTCACTTTATAAAAACAAACTTTACTAAAAGAAAAAATCACATCACTTTCATTATAATTTATACCTTTAAAACAAATACTAATTAAAAAACATTTGATATGCCTTTTGAAATCAAGTGATAAAATTAATAACAATTTTAAATCAATTTTGAGACTTCGCGAAGACTAAATTAATTTTGATAATTTGCAGCTATTTTCACGTGGGATTACAGTGAATTTCATATGGTGGATTTCTCATGTTTGCACGGCGGATTTGATGGCTCTCCAATGCGGATCCCAACTTTTTATATTTCTCGACATGCAACTTTTGCTAAGAAAAGGAACAGAAAGTTGCAAAGTCGCTTTCAATGTACATTGAGGTGGTTGTAAATAATTGGAATGATTGATTAGCCAATTTTATCATTTAGTGGATTGAAGACTTTATTTTACTTTGGGTGATTGAGAAGTACTTATCGAATCTCAATAATCAAATATAGTTTAATGAATGCACCTAAAATACGGTATTAATGAATGGGTGGTACATTATATTAATTATATAATGATATAGTAGTTTTTATTGATAGATTCATATTTAGAAAATTGTTTTGTATATTTGATATCGATTAGATGTAAAACTAATCATAGATGGTATAAGACATTTGAATAATAAAACGGAAAAGGTGACCAACGAATAAAAGAAGTTTTTTTGACAGATTTTAAATCACAAGCACATTTAGCAGTTAACTGCTTCCTTCGACTTTACACAACCACTGTGTATGAAGTAAGAAGAAAGAGCTCCAAACCACTTATATTAATTCCACACATTTATAAATTATTACAATTTATAGGGTACGAATTTAACTATTATATATATACATGCATTTATAAACCATTACTATATATATATATATATATATATATATATATAAAGGTATGTAATATTTTATACTCTATAATATTTAATATTTAATAATAATATATTATAGAAATATTATAGTAGTATAATAATATATATTATAATATTTATTTTCTTATCCCCTGTTAGTGGACCAAGAGTAAGTTCTCTTTCTAAAAGTCGTAAAGATAATTTTGCTTGGGTCCCTCCTCCCCCAAGGTTTTTTAAACTAAATTTTGATGGCGCTGCCCATGGCAATCTCGGGGCCTCATTAGTAAGGTGCATTATTCAATATTATTATGTGTCACTGATAAGAGTTGGGTCCAAATTTTTGGTCGATGGGATGAACAATGAGGTTGAAGCTCAAGTCCTTGTCTTGGGTCTTGAATGGTGGTTCAATGTGGGATTGAGAAAATTTGGATTAAAGGTGATTCAATGATAACGGTTCAGACAATTCAAAATAGAAGCACCATATCATGGAATATCAAAAACATCCTTAGATGAGCTTAGCAACTTTTTGTTAAGAAACTAGACACTTCGCATCAACAATTAAAATATAACTTCAATAACAGAATATAAGTTTGCAATAATAGAGATAAATATGCATGAGATAAAACATCAGATTTACGTGGTAAAACCTTAGCAAAGCCAAAAAAACTTCTACGATGCCAGATATCAGGTTTTTATTAACTTGAAGATAAACAAATTACATGTGAACTTGTTATAGATTATATGCGAACTCTATAAAGATAAATACACCTAATTGACAAAGCACTGTTAGGATTCCTCCTAAAAATAGAGTGGAAAAATACCATTAGGACTTTACTTCCTAAAAATAGAATTCGATAAAATTCATCTTTCTAGAAACAAGAGTTGCCCCCCCCCCCCCACCTCCTTGTCAAGAAGTGGCCTACAAATCGCACTGCAAAGGAATCCAATATTTAAATTTATTGTCACATATCTAACACTTTTGGACTCTTTCTTGAAATGTTTAATCATGCATTATTTTTTAGGGAGGCTACCTTAGCTGTAGACGTATTGACCAATTAGGGTATTGATTAACAAAAGGAGTTACTAATGGATATATAAATGCATCACTGGTTTGGTTTGAATGGAGTTTATAATAACTAATTTGATAATCACAATACTTAGATCTCCATTCGAGCCATGTGATGAGTCCAAAATATGACTTATTATTATTATTATTATCAATGCTCTTCATTTTTTTTTCCATTACCTCTCTTTTAGACTGAACAATGCAAGGATCTTAGGCTTGTATCTAATCCTAGTGTAGTAAATGTGTTGGGTGAATATTTTGTTACCAACATAATGGTAACAAAATAGTATTTTCAACCACAGTGTGATGAGATAAAATCTCTCCTCAAGGAAAGGGGAGGCTGCCTTCTTAATGTTAACTAAAATAATAAGTAATTATTTACACTAATTTTATCAAAGTGGGTGTTATCATATCATCCAATTCTCTTTTTTCAGAATTGATATTCACTTACAAACTTTCTTCCGTTGCTTACAATGTATTGTGAAAACATAAATTACTTGATGGAGCATAATAATCGATATTTAGATTAGTTAGCCGAAAGAATAACTAGAATGATACCACTAAAATAACATGAATAGATGGAACAAAGTGTAGCCCAAAGTCTTCACCTTATTTCTAACAAAGATTAAATCAACAAAGAAAAATAATTTGTGACCCAAAGTCTCCATAGTAAGTCACTTCCAATGATGAACACAAACCCAATAACTAAAATGTAGCTCAAAGACTCCAAAATCAGCATCCCGACACCTTTCATTTTATAAAAATTTCACACCACAATCTGATCAAAGCACAAGAAAATGTAATGAAAAAGATGTAAGAATATTCTAAATACACCACAAGTTTGTTCCAACATTGTGTTTGAAAGATCACTTGATTTTATTATATTGATAGAATTCAAGATTTACAATATGAACACAAAGTTTCAAAAATTATTTCTCAATTCAACAGCGTTTCATTTCTATAGCTCTGGTGATCATGCATTTACAAAAGAGCATCCTTCTATTTATAGAGAAGAGCTATGAACAAAAATAATAAAAACATAAATACATTGACTTATTCATTGACAAAGTCCAATTTGACTTAGAACTATGTACTTCTCCTATGTGCAAATTACACCAAACAAACTTACATATAAACAACTATGAAAATAAATTAAGTGTCCATAGACATACTTTTTTTTCCTTTTTTGTTCTTCTCGAGATATGCTTCATATCTCTTCAAGGTGGCTTGGAACTCATTGTTGTCTGGCCGCGAAGTACTTCTAGAGATGGCAAGGACCCTTGTGATGGAGTCCACTAGATCAACTGACACGTCTTTGCGTTTATCTAAGATTCTTTACAATATATCCATTATGACTTGGAACTCAACCAATTTATCGATAGAGTCCAACATGAATGTTCTTTTCTTAATTTCTATTTGAATCAAGGACATGAAATCTTGAACTACTGTTTTAATGGGAAGAATTTCTTGAGAGTCATCTTCAACTTGGCAAGGAAATTCTCCAATCTTATCTGTAAGGTCTAGCCCCTTATTAGTGCACATATCTTTCGCTTCTTCAAGATTCTTAATTAAATTTTTGAGAACTTCTTTCTTATTCTTCATTGCCTCTCTATATTTTATGAACATTTTCCTGCTTGAAATGACCCTTTACTCAACCAAGAGTTCCAGCTTGAACTGGCATAACTAAGTCCATATATGAATATATTTTTTAGTTAACTACAAGTTTTGATTGTCTTAAGTGTTTGCTAAATTTCTATTTTCAATCCACTCAAGTTCTTCAAAAAATCGATGGTATAACATAACCGTTAGTACCTTATGTTAATAATTTCTCAATCCATGCACTGACTGCCTGACCTTGAGATCCAATTTTTTTGGCCTATTGAATTGGTTTTTTATGGTTTTATTCTCAACAAGCTCAACTGACTCAGATGATTGCATGATCTTTAGTAGAACTGAACTCAATTATTCTACTTGTACTTTGAGTTGATCCTTGATTATCTTGTCCTTGTCATATTTCTTGATCAAGGATGCCATTGTTGTTTGTAACTCTTCCTTTGCACTTTCAAGATTTATCCATCTTACTGCATCTTTGGATGCTTGGATATCCTCAATATTTCTATCTTTGGGAGGCATTGCAACCTCATCATACTTGTGTCCATAATCAAAAATTAATCTTGATATGGTTTTAGCCTTCTTTGCTATTTTTTGTTTTACTAGCACAAGTTGACCAAAATCAAAATCATCTGACGATACAACTTGCTTCTTCCTCTTGGGTGTTTGGGACATGAGCCAAGGAGGAAGAGGAGATGGATCTTCTAGTGTGGAGGATACCAAGGATTATGATGTTTGGGGAAGATCAACAGTTTGTGAAGTGGATGCAATAGAAGGTGGGATGATGTTATCTGATAATGGAATGGATATTGATGGAATAATGGCTATGATGGGTGGAGTTTGTGTCAGGATGGCAGAGGTTTTGGTTCCCATTGGCACATTTGATATGGGAATGGATGGTATATGTGTTTTCAATTTGGAAGATAAGGTTGACATAAACGTATCTATGTATTATTGGGTAAAATATAGATTGGTGGGAGATCCTAATGACTTAAAAGGACTAGGTAAATTTGAAAGGGAATAAAAAACTTGATCTAATGTGCCTTGAAATGGGACTTGGAAAAGTGTGGCACTGCTAGGTGAAGGAGGAGATGAAATAATAGGGTGGAGAGGAACTGTAGAAATAATTGGTACAGTTGGAGTAATAGAGAGAATAGTGGAAGATGCTACATGTGAAGCTACTACTTGAGTTGTCTCAACTTGAGAGGTTTCAGCTTGAAGAATCTTGGCTATGATAGTGCTTCACTTGGGATTGGATTTTCCTCCTCTGTTTGAACATTTTTATCTACATAATCATCTTTGCCTTTTCTTTTTTCCTTTACTTATGAACACAAACCTCAATTTTTGCATGAAGGTGGAGGCATATTCCTTGTTATCTATCCTTAGTTCATCTTTCTTTTTAGTAGTGTCTTCATCATATTCTTCCTCAGACCCAGTTTTTAAAGGCTTCAACTTGATACCCTTTGGTTACAACCAGGCATTAGTCTTTACAAGAATAAGTTGGAATCTATCTCTAATGGAAGTAGATTCCTTCACTGACCATTAAATTGGAGGAAGAGGAGTTGAAGCAACTTGAATATTTTCATATGATGGGTCCAATATATTCTCATCATCTATCAATTCCTCAGGGATATTAGCCAGTTTTAATTTAACACTTTGATCGAAAAAAAGGCGATTGTAGTCAAGTTTTCTCACATCTTCATTAGTCCTACATTTTGCCCAAATGTCTTCAATTCTATGTACATGAGTATAGTTCCCTTTCATCTTTTCCTTCATCATTCTATAATCAAAGTATTTCCTACTCTTGAATCTCTTAAGAGTGATCCACTGTATTTCAGTTTCCATTATCTTGGCTTTTGGAGTGGTTGAAATTGTATATCGACCAATGCTAATTGGAAACTTAAAACCTCATTTGTGGGCATCTAATTACTTCTTATGTACACTCATCATCTATAGGCACTTCTCCATCAAAATCAACTTGTCACTCGGGTACCTAGACAATGTATAAGGTTATTCATTGAACCCCCTACCCTGATGTAGGTGAAGGTTGATAATTGTTAAAAAATGAAACCAACCTTATTGACTTTGCCCATGCTGCATCTGAAACTCTCTTTTTCTTGAGGTCTTGGTCGAAGGTACAAATGAACTTGTAAAAGAAGGCATCATTGACTCTCCTGTAATGTTTTATGCTTTCTTTGAGAGTAAATTATGGGTAGTATTGATGCATAGGAACCTCCTTTCTCTCACTAACATCGGTTAATCCTGAGAAATATTTCATGCTGGCTACAATGTATACCAAGTAGGAAGTCATGAAGAATTTTAGAGAAGAGGTCACCTCAGAGAGATGGTGACATATGGCATCCCTAATCTATTTCCCATAGAAGATCCTTTGTTTACCCTTCTTGATGATGAAGATGTGTGATACATCCATTCTTGAAAGATGTTTGATGTGGGAAACCTCTTAACTCTGCTTAGGAGGGTCATTAATTCCCCTATTTCCTCTAAAAAATCATTACAATTAAAATGTTTGGGCCATCTCGTAATGGAATGTCGAATAGTTCTGAGCCAATGAAAATTGATGTGTCTTTTGCACTTGTCATAATTCTTATCATAATACTCTTGGGATGAGTTTACAGTTATATCTGAATATTCTTCAATATCAAAAAGATAAAAGATTTTATCAAGATATTCTTCATCAATCCAAATGACCACTTTTTCATCTGCATCTTTGACTGATTTGCCTATCAAAGTATGCAACAATTGTCAAGACAAACTATGGATCTTGTGCCAATATAGGGAATGCAACTACCAAATGAATATCACTATTTAGGACAGTTTACATATGTGGTGTAATGGAGTCCTTGCCTAGCCTCTACAAGAATTTAGCGATGTCAATATGGCCAATCTCTGTATCTTTGATTTAGTCTACGTTTGATTCAATCGTAGACACTAAAAACACATCTTAAAGCTTGTACTTCATCACTTTATTGGTAGGATAATCCTTCGAAATTGATCAAGTGATTGCAAGGGGGAATTTTAATTCTCTAGAGTTAGCATTTTTCATTTACCTTGAAGAAAATGTAGGAGCAGGAAAAATCTACACTTTTACATAGCATATGAACAAAGTTGTGTAGTTCAAAGAATTTTCTCTGAACTGTACCACAAATAGATATCTTTGGTGCAATCTGGAGAAAAATATCTGGACTGCACAAGACTTGGGTGAATCTTCAAGGTTGGGTGCAAGTTAGATAATTTTCTTTGAACTCCATTGAATTTAGGTAGGTCTCGATGTAGGACAGAAAAAATTCTTTGAACTGCACCATGTTTGATTGGGTAGGCCTTAAGTTGGTATAGGTCAGAGAAAAATCTATGACATACACCAACATTTTTGAGTAAGGGTACACTTCAAAGAATTTTGTTTGAAGTGCACTGGTTGGAAAAAGAATGATGGTGCACATCAGAGGAAAATTCTTTGAAATGCATCTTTGGAAGATAGGTGAGAAAAAAGGGTGCACCTCAAAGAAATTTTTGCAATGTGCACTCGAACTTGAAAATGGATTTAAGTGCACATTAGAGAAAATTCTCTGAGGTGCACCCACAGGGAGATGGTTTAGTGTGCCGTATGAAGAATAAACTCCAAGGAAAACACAGGATCAAGGTTTGTCATGGATGAGTCAGGGGTTTCAAAAATGCAAAGCAAAAAATAAAAGGATGGAAGATAAAACAAAATTGATAGGAGGGTTTGAAACCATTTAAACACGGTTTTCAAAACAAAAAAAATATATGATGACATGTAAGAAATAGAGTTTCAAAAAGGAAACAAAATAAATAAGATCACACAAACAACGATGGAAAATAAATAGAGAAAGGAAAATAAACTAAAATCCTTACCTTAGATCCAAGATGGAGGGAAAAAACTACAAGAGAGATGAAATTCATGTATGGAATGAAAGCAAATGCGTGCATAAATGATGGTTGAGAGGGTGTAAATGAGCTTGAAAATGATGAGGAAGAGAGTGAAAATAATGGTAAAAATGAAAATTACACAAGTTGATTATATATAAATAAAGTAATTAATGCATATTATTTACTGTAGGAAGTGGTGGACCCTCTATAGGAACAAATAAATTGTTTGACCTTGCATGTGCAATAGTGAAGAATTTTTTAGCTCTTGCACCTTGAGGTGCAGTCTAGAGAAAATTCTCCGAATTGCATGATTTTAGACTTGGTATGGTTTAGAGAAAATTCTCCAACCTACATGGGGCAAAAAACTAACTTTTTTGAGGAAATATAAATGTAAGAAGGTAGTGATTGGACTCATGTTGCATGCTTAGAGCTCATGGGCTATGAAACAAACAAGTTTCGTAGGGGTTATCCCATGAATTGAGCTTACTAAATTCAAGGATAATAGCTAGTTTTGACTGGGGAGTTTCTTTCAGGCATTCTTTGAAATGCTTAAAAGAAAGAGAGTCCTAGAATTCTAAGTGCCTTTCTCCATTAGGCCACAGAGTCAGGTGACTGACTAGATAAAAGATAAAGCAAAAGAATATATAGGTATTTATAAAATGTACAAACTTATCTGGAGTTTCACTAAGTGAAAGGCTTCAGATGTTGTCTGTTGTAGGGTAGTGGTAATGGTGTTCCATTCAGATATGCCAAAAGGAAACTATGTTCTCCACAAAGTTGATGAATGAGGAAAGGACCCCTCCACAAAGAATCAAATTTTTTAAGCATTCCTTTCGACTCTCTTCTTTTGTCCCACAAAATAACTAGATCCTCGACTTGAAAATCTTGTGGCTTGGCTTTCTTGTCAAAAAGTTTCTTGACTTGACAATGATGTTCAAAAATACGGTCCACCACCTTTGTACATTACTCCTCTAATTTGACAATGTACATAATACACTTGTCTAGGGATATTTCAAATATTTCATCCTTAATTGCCCTAGCCAATATGAGAGCAGTCAACTCTAATGTGATGGGTATTTATACATTCAGACCATACAAAATTTAAAAAGGAGATATACCAATCACTCATTTTGGAGTGATAAAATCAACCCATAATGCATCATACAATGCTTTGTGCCAAGTTCTTTGATTTTCGTCTACCAACTTCCTAATAATAGTAACCAAGTTCTTATTACTTGACTTAGTCTAGTCATTTCCTTGAGGCAAGTAGTCTGAGGTATGAGACAAAATGATCCCATATTCAAAATACAACTTAGTCATCTCTTGGGATGTGAACCAAGCAATGTTATTGGTTACTATTTTTTAGGTACTCCAAACCTTGTGATGATATTTTCTTTGATAAAGTTGCAAATAACCTCTAAAGTGGCATGTTTGGTTGGAATTGCCTCCACCCACTTGGTGAAGTAATCAATAGTCATGAGAACATAAATGTGCCCTACACTTGACAATGGGTTCACTATGCCAATGAAGTCAACACCCCATTGCTGGAAGGGTTATTCAATGACTATTGGTTTAAGGGATAGGGCTGTCAATTTGGGTTTCCCCACAAATTTCTGGCACTTCTCACACTTATGCACCCACACATATGCATCCTGAAAAAGTGTTGGCCAGTAGTACCTTGCCCATAAAATCTTGTGAGCTGTGACTAGAGTTGAGAAATGTCCTCCACATGCCAAATCGTGAAAGGATTCCAATAACTTGCCTTACTATGCTTTGTCTACACACCATAGAAAAATTCCATCAATGATTCACTTGTACAAACCATTGTCCCAAAGAATGAAGTTTACAACTTTAAGCTTGATTGTCATCTTCTATTTGTGAGATAAATGCTCTAGACATTCTCCATATGTGAGGAAATGAGAAATGTTAGAGTACCATTCATTCGTTGTGCTCATGAACAAGATCATGGGCAACTCTTCTTCTATGTCTCCATTGCTGGATACCTCTTCTAGTTTGTTTTCTACATTGAGATGGCATAAACCTTTTCCACACACTAGATTTGTAGGCTTGATATCCATATCATACTCTTGGATCTTAGCAATCCAATTACCTTTTTTGCTTCCAAATTCCTATTGAGTAAGGATAGACTTCATTATAGAATCTAGTACTAGTGTAATGGTGTGAGAATTGAGGATGTAATACCTAAATTTTTTAACCGATTCCACCATGGGATAAGCGTGTTTCTCCATAGGTGAGTATTTGAGCTCATGAGCCTTTAGATGGCATCTCATGAAATCTATATGAGATTCAATCCCCTCTTTGTTTTGGCTACACCAAGATTGTGGATAGAGTATGCTCAGAAGCATAATCGTACATAATAAATTACTTGGTATAGTTAGGGTAGAGTAAATGGGAACAAGTGCAATTGCTTCCTTGAATTCATGAAAGGTAACTCTCCCTTCTACATTCCAACAAAAAATTGATTTCCCTTTCATCATATCAATAATGTGATGTGTCTTCTCAGCAAAATCAGGTACAAATCTTCATAGGAAATTAACCTTCCTAAAGAAGGAATGCACTCCTTTCTTACTTGATGGTAGAGTAAGATTTTTAATTGACTTGACCTGTTTAAGATCAATCTTGATTCTTTCTTTGGACACAATGTGTTCAAGGAGCTTACCTTTAGTAACCCCAAAAGTGGATTTATTGGGATTGAGGGATATCCAATGTTGATGGCACCTTTGAAGCACTTGTTGTAAATGCTCATAATGATCTTGATGCTTCTTTGAGAAAACAATCAAATCATCAAGGTATACCACAATGAACTTACCAAAAATATCCCAGAATGCTAGGTGCAGTCATATAAAATGCAAAAATTGGTAACTTGAGCATGGTTAATGACACCCAACCCATAGTCCCTCTTACTTGCTCTCACGACCCTCATAGGCTTGTTTTCACTGATTCTTAGTCATCCATAGCCTTCCGGACTTGACCCTACCTGAGCCAAGACCCTCTGTTCATGACCAATCCATCCCCCCAGGTCCTGTCTATCCAAGACAATAGTTCCAAACTAAGATAATAGCACCAATTCCACTCCTATCTGCTTTTGACACTATTGTTTAAGCTCATTTTTGGCCCCAATGATCAATTTCTTCCAGTTCCCCATCCTTCTTGTCAACTTAATGGAAGCAAATTTAATCCATGACCAATAAATCCCTATAAAATCCCATTCAAAGATTATTTGGAAAGGGTTGGCAAATATCACAAAGCAAGTAAAAATACAAGCAAGACTACTCAAACACATTTCCCTATTCTCTCCATACAACCATCCAATACTATTTCCATCTTATTCAAATCCTTATACTAGTTTATAGTCATCTCAAACACACCCAATTTAACATTTTATTGCATTTTAAATTCATAATTGTACCAATCACTTTCAAAGGGAGAACAACATATGGCTTGATCTCTCTTCAGAGTATTGATAGGGTCACGAAGGCCTATCGAGCAAAACCTAAAAAGCTTAGATTCTCAAGACAACATTATTAGACAAGGACTACATTGTCGGTGCCACTCCTATCCACCTTTAGTGCTCCTATCCAGTCAAAAAATGAAAGTCAAAATCCTATTTATGATAGTGTCATAGACCCACACAGTGAATATAAGACCTTGTTTCAGTCGGATCAACACAATTTAAGCTAAGTCTTATTTTTTCCCTCTTATTACTATTTTTAGAAAATCTCTAATTAAAAATAAATTTCACAAACAGTAGCATATTTGTTGTATATTGTTTACTAATTTATCAATCCAAACCCTTTAACTAAATTAGGAATAAAACTCCAATATTCTAAAAACTGTTAAAATATTTGGTGAACCTAACTTCATTTATGCATAAAAACCCTAGAATCCCTAGGGCGAATTCCCTAATTTTCCCATATTTTTTTGATTTTTTAACTGTATAATAAAATAAAAAAATTGCATTAAATTTTAAAATTTCATAATAATTTTAATATATTTTTCTTTCAAACCCTAGTTGCATCTACTAGGTCCCATTGAATCGCTAATTTTTCAATAAATTTCTAATTTTTTGCTTGCATATCTAACTCAAAAATTCACTTTCAATTTCAAAATTTCATAGTAATTATTCTAATAATTATATTTTAAACTCTAACTTCCCATACTAGGTCCCATTGCTTCATGAGGTATCACCTTACATCTATAATCATATTGCAAAAATGGATCTCACTTATTTACAATTTTTTCTTACATTTCTTGCAAAAAACAAAGAGACCATCATTGGTCCTATCATGTACATGAATGATGAAGTTTAACATATGCTAGTACAAAGATTTATTATTTGCATTTCATGCTTACTTTTTATAATAAGAGATGATATTACAAAATTCATTGCTAAAAATGCACAAAGTTTCAATATTCCTTTTGCATACTTCCTCTCACTCATATATAATTTTTTTCAAGTTTATCATGCCAAACACATTAGAAATGGTATGATTTATGTAAAAATTTTCTATACATTCACGCACAATTTCATACTTTATATCTCTTGCTTTCTATCTTTCATATGAAAAAACTTTCAAGCTTATCATGGTAAACACATTACAAAGGTCATAACACATGCCAAAGTTTCTTGTGCATTCATGTAAAAATTCATCCTCTCTCTCCCTTGTTAGCTATCTTACATGAGGAATGCTCTTTATAAACATATTTTTATTCAAATTATAACTCCAATTACATGCATTTTGTCCCACATACATGGTTTCTACCTAGAGAATCCATTGCATAAGTTAACAACCACCTGTCAAATTTCAAGGTCATATCTTATGCAGAGGAAATAATTTCCTTCTCCTCCTCTCCCTCAAGAGGGTGATAGCTACTTTTCCTCTAACCAGGTCCATGTTATCACACCTCCAAAAGGTGAGGTAGCCTATATTATTGTTCCTAATGCATACATTCAGCCTATAACTTCTTCAAAACCTCTTCAACATATGTGCTTACATGTTCAATTGAAAGCAACTAGGGTTTGCACTTGTGAGACTCTAAGGGATCAAATCACCAATATGAGTAAGTTATTATCAGATTTACAAATGCAGAATCAACTATTACATGAAAATATCACACCATTGGAAAATCAGATTATAATACAAAAGTCTCAAAGGCACCCTAGTGTCAATCATATATATACATTTGAATAATAAAACGAAAAAGGTGACCAACAAATAAAAGAAGTTTTTTTGACAGATTTTAAATCACAAGCACATTTAGCAGTTAACTACTTCCTTCGACTTTACACAACCACTGTGTATGAAGTAAGAAGAAAGAGCTCCAAACCACTTATATTAATTCCACACATTTATAAACTATTACAATTTATAGGGTACGAATTTAACTATTATATATATACATGCATTTATAAACCATTACTATATATATATAATAATACTAGTATTTATAGTATAATAAATATTATATAGTTTATATATCCTAATCTTATAATATATAACTATATAATATTTATTATACTATAAACTAATCTTATATATATATATATATATATATATATATATGTAATATTTTATACTCTATAATATTTAATATTTAATAATAATATATTATAGAAATATTATAGTAGTATAATAATATATATTATAATATTTATTTTCTTATCCCCTGTTAGTGGACCAAGAGTAAGTTCTCTTTCTAAAAGTCGTAAAGATAATTTTGCTTGGGTCCCTCCTCCCCCAAGGTTTTTTAAACTAAATTTCGATGGCGCTGCCCATGGTAAAACCTTAGCAAAGCCAAGAAAACATCTACGATGCAAGATATCAGGTTTTTATTAACTCCAAGATAAACAAATTACATGTGAACTTGTTATAGATTATATGCGATCTATAAAGATAAATACACCTAATTCACAAAGCACCGTTAGCATTCCTCCTCCCAAAAATAGAGTGGAAAAATACCATTAGGACTTTACTTCCTAAAAATAGAATTTGATAAAACTCATCTTTCTAGAAACAAGAGTTGCCCACCCACACCTCGTTGTCAGGAAGTGGTATACAAACCGCACTGCAAAGGAATCTGATATTTAAATTTATCGTCACATATCTAACACTTTTGGACTCTTTCTTGAAATGTTTAATCATGCATTATTTTTCAGGGAGGCTAACTTAGCTGTAGACGTATTGACCAAATAGGGTATTGATTAACAAGAGGAGTTAGTAATGGATATATAGATGCATCACTGGTTTGGTTTGAATGGAGTTTATAATAACTAATTTGATAATCACACTACTTAGATCTCCATTCAAGCCATGTGATGAGTTCAAAATATGACTCATTATTATTATCAATGTTCTTCATTTTTTTTCCATTACGTCTCTTTTAGATCGAACAATGCAAGGATCTTAGGCTAGTATCTAATCCTAGTGTAGTAAATGTCTTAGGTGAATATTTTGTTACCGACATAATGGTAACAAAATGGTACTTTCAACCACAGTGTGATGAGATAAAATCTCTCCTCAAGGAAAGTGGACGCTGCCTTCTTATTGTTAACTAAATAAGTAATTATTTACACTTATTTACACTAATTTTATCAAAGTGGGTGTTATCATATCATTCAATTCTCTTTTTTCAGAATTGATGTTCATTTACAAACTTTCCTCTGTTCCTTACAATGTATTGTGAAAACATAAATTAGTTGATGGAGCAATAAAAACCGATATTCAGATCAGTTAGCCAAAAGAATAACTAGAATGATACCACTAAAATAATGTGAATAGATGGAACAAAGTGTAGCCCAAAGTCTTCACCTTATTTCTAACAAAGATTAAATCACAAAAAAAAAAAAAAAAAATTGCGACCCAAAGTCTCCATAGTAAGTCACTTCCAATGATGATCACAAACCCAATAACTAAAATGTAGCTCAAAGACTCCAAAATCAGCGTCTTGGCACCTTTCGTTTTATAAAAATTTCACACCACAATTTGATCAAAGTACAAGAAAATGTAATGAAAAAGATGTAAGAACATTCTAAATACACCACAAGTTTGTTCCAACACAAAGATTTAAAGATCACTTGATTTTCTTATATTGATAGAATTTAAGATCTACAATATGAACACAAAGTTTCAAAAATTGTTTCTCAATTCAGCAGCATTTCATTTCTATAGCCCTGGTGATCATGCATTTACAAAAGAGCATCCTTCTATTTATAGAGAGGACCTATGAACAAAAATAATAAAAACATAAATACATTGACTTATTCATTGACAAAGTCCAATTTGACTTAGTACTGTGTACTTCTCTTACGTGCAAATTACACCAAACAAAATTATATATAGACAACTATGAAAATAAACTATGTGTTCGTAGACACAAAAATTTCTTCTTTTTTGTTCTCCAGATATGCTTCATATCTCTTCAAGGTGGCCTGGAAATCATTGTTATCTGGCCCTGATGTACTTCTGGAGATGGCAAGGACCTTTGTGATGGAGTCCACTAGATCATCTGACACATCTTTGCTTTTATCCATGATTCTTTGTAATATATCCATTATGGCTTGCAACTCAACCAGTTTGTTGATAGAGTCTAGCGTGAATGTTCTTGTCTTAATTTTTATTTGAATCAAGGATGTGAAATATTGAACTACTGTTTCAGTGGGAAGAATTTCTTGAGAGTCATCTTTAACTTGGTAAGGAAATTCTCCAATCTTATCTGTAAGGTCTAGCCCCTTATCAGTGCACATATCTTTCACTTCTTCAAGATCCTTAATTAAATTATTGAGAACTTCCTTCTTATTCTTCATTGCCTCTCTATATTCTATGAACATTTTCTTGCTTGAAATGACCTTTTGCTCAACCAAGAGTTCCAACTTGAATTGGCACAACTGAGTCCATAGATATATTTTTTAGTTAATTTCAAGTTTTGAGTGTCTTAAGTGTTTGCTGAATTTCTATTTTCACTCCAGTCAAGTTATTCAAAAACTCGATGGTATAATGTAACTGCTAGTACCTTACATTAACAATCTCTCAATCCAGGCACTGATTGCCCAACCTTGAGATCCAATTTTTTTCGCCTATTGAATTTATTTTTTTGTGGTTTCATTTTCAATAGGCTCAACTGACTCAGAAGATTATGTGATCTTTAGTAGAACTGAAATCAATTGTTCTACTTATACTTTGAGTTGATCCTTGATTATCTTGTCCTTGTCGTATCTCTCAATCAAGGATGCCATTATTGTCTGTAAATCTTCCTTTGCACTTTTTCTTCCCAAGATTTATCTGTCTTATTGCATGTTCAAATGCTTGGATATCCTCAATATTTTTATCTTTGTGAGGCACTGCAACCTCAACATACTTGTGTCTAGAATAAAAAATTAGTCTTGATATAGTTTTAACCTTCTTTGCTTTTTTTGGTTTTACTAGCACAAGTTGACCAAAATCAAAATCATCCGATGATACAACTTGCTTCTTCCTCTTTAGTGTTTGGGACATGAGCCAAAGAGGAAGGGGAGATGGACCTTCTAGTGTGGAGGATACCAAGGATTGTGATGTTTGGGGAAGATCAATAGTTTGTGAAGTGGATGGAATGGAAGGTAGGACAATGTTATTTGATAATGGAATAAATACTGATGGAATAGTAGTTATGATGGGTGGAGTTTGTGTCAGGATGGCAAAGGCTTTGGTTCCCATTGACATATTTGATATGGGAATGGATGGTATCTGCATTGTCAATTTGGAAGATGAGGTTGAGATAAATGTATCTATGTATTGTTGGGTAAAATATAGATTGGTGGGAGATCCTAATGACTTAAAAGGACTAGGTAAATTTGAAAGGGAATAAAAACCCTGATCTAATGTGCCTTGAAATGGGACTTGGAAAAGTGTGGCACTGGTAGTTGAAGGAGGAGATGAAAGAATAAGGTGGAGAGAAACTATAGAAATAATTGGTATAGTTGGAGTAATAGAGAGAATAGTGGAAGATGCTACCTATGAAGCTGCTACTTGAGTTGTCTCAGCTTGAGGAATCTTTGGCTCTGCTAGTGCTTCACTTGGGATTGGATTTTCTTCCTCTATTTGAACATTTTTATCTACATCATCATCTTTGCCTTTTCTTTTGCTTTTACTTATGAACACAAACCTCGATTTTTGTGTAGAGGTGGAGGCATCTTCCTTGTTCTCCATCCTTAGTTCCTCCCACTTTTTAGTAGTGTCTTCATCATATTCTTCCTTAGACCCAGTTTTTAAAGGCTTCAACTTGATACCCTTTGGTTCCAACTATGTATTAGTCTTTACAAGAATAAGTTAGAATCTATCTCTAATGGAAGTGGTTTCCTTCACCGACCATTGAATTGGAGGAAGAGGAGTTGAAGCAACTTGATTATTTGATGGGTCCAATATATTTTCATCATATATCAATTCCTCAAGAATATTAACTAGTTTTAGATTAATAATTTGATCTACAAAAATGTGACTGTGGTCAAGTTTTCTCACATATTCATCAGTCCTACATTGTGCACAAATCTCTTAAATTCTATGTACATGAGTATAGTTCCCTTTCATATTTTTCTTCATCATTTTATAATCAAAGTATTTCCTACTCTTGAATCTCTTAAGAGTGATCCACTATATTTCAATTTTCATTATCTTAGCTTTTGGAATGGTTAAAATTGCATATCGACCAATGCAAATTAGAAAATTGAAACCTCATTTTTGGGCATCTGATTGCTTCTTATGCACACTCATCATCTACCAACACATCTCCATCAAAATCAACTTGTCACTCAAGTACCTAGACAATGTATAAGGTTGTTCATCGAACCCCCTACCCTGATGTAGGTGAAGGTTGAGAATTGTTAAAAAATAGAACCACCCTTATTGACTATTGCCCACGTCGCATCTGAAACTCTTTTTTTCTTGAGGTCTTGGTCGAAGGTATAAATGAACTTGTAAAAGAAGGCATCATTGACTCTCATGTAATATTTTATGCTTTCTTTGAGAGTCAATTATGGGTAGTATTCATGCACATGAACCTTATTTCTCTCACTAACACCAATTAATTCTAAGAAAGATTTCATGCTGGCTACAACATATACCAAGAAGGAATTCATGAAGAATTTTAGAGAAGAGGTCACCTAAGAGAGATGGTGACATATGGCATCACTAATCTATTTCCCCTAGAAGATCCTTTATTTACCCTTATTGATGATGAAGATGTAGTGATACATCCATTCTTGGAAGATGTTTGATGTGGACAATGCCTTAACTCTGCTTAGGAAGGTGATTAAATCCACTATTTTCTCTAAGAAATCATTGTAATTAAAGTATTTGAGCCATCTCATAATGGAATGTTGAATAGTTCTGAGCTAGTGAGAATTGATGTGTCTTTTGCACTTGTCAAATTTTTTATCATAATAATCTTGGGCTGAGTTTATAGTTATATCTGAATATTATTCAATATTGAAAAGATGAAATATTTTATCAAGATATTCCTCATCAATCCAAATAAACACTTTTTCATCTACATCTTTGACTGATTTGCTAGTCAAAGTGTGCAACAACTGTCAAGATGAACTCTGGATCTTGTATCGATACAAGGAATGTAGCTACCAAATGAATATTGCTATTTAGGATAGCTTGCATATGTGGTGAAATAGAGTCCCTACCTAGCCTCTACAAGAATTTATCCATGTCAACATGGCCAATCTTTGTATTTCTGATCTAGTCTACATTTGATTCGACTATAGACACTAGAAACACATCTTGAAACTTATACTTCATCATTTTCTTGGTAGGATAATCTTTCAACATTGATCAAGTGACTGCAAGGGGGAATTTTAATTCTCTAGAGTTAGCATTTTTCATCTACCTTGAAGAAAATGCAGGAGCATAAAAAATCTACACTTCTACACAGGTTATGAACAAAGTTGTGTAGTTCAAAGAATTTTCTCCAAATTGCACCACAGATAGATATCTTTGGTGCAATCTAGAGAAAAATCTCTAGACTGCACAAGACTTGGGTGAATCTTCAAGGTTAGGTGCAGGTTAGAGAATTTTCTATGAACTCCATCGAATTTAGGTAGATCTCGGTGTAGGTTAGAAAAAATTCTTTGACCTGCACCATATTTGATTGGGTAGGCTTTATGTTGGTGTAGGTCAGAGAAAAATCTATGACATACACCATCATTTTTGAGGTAAGGGTACACTTCAAATAATTTTATTTGAAGTGCACTGGTTGGAAAAATAATGAGGTATACATTGGGGAAAATTCTTTGAAATGCACCTTTGGAAGATAGGTGAGAAAAAAGGGGTGCACCTTAAAGAATTTTCTCCAATATGTACTCGGACTTGAAAATGGATTTAAGTGCACATTGGAGAAACTTCTTTGAGGTGCACCCATGGGGAGATGGTTTAATGTGCCGTATGAAGAATAAACTCCTAGGAACACTTAAGATCAGGGTTGGCCATGGATGAGTTAGGGGTTTTAAAAAAATGCAAAGAAAAATACAAAAGGATACAAACATAAAGAAAAATCGATAGGAGGGTTTGAAACCATTGAAACATGGTTTTAAAAATAAAAAATATATGTGATGACATGTAAGAAATAGAGTTTTAAAAAAGAAACAAGATCACACAGACAATGATGGAAAAGAAATAGAGAATGGAAAATAAACTAAAAACCTTACCTTAGATCCAAGAGGAAGGGCAAAAAATATGAGAGCATTGAAATTCATGTATGGAATGTAAGCAAACATGTGCGGAAATGGTGATGGAGAGGGTGAACACAGGCTTGAAAATGGCGAGGAAGAGAGTAAAAACAATGGTAAAAATGAAAATTAAATGGGTTGATTATATATAAACAAAGTAATAAATGCATATTATTTATTATAGGAAGTGGTGGAACCCCTAGAGGAGCAGATAAATTTTCTAACCCTGTATGTGCAATAGCAGAGAATTTTTCTACTCTTGCACTTTGAGGTGCAGTCCAGAGATATTTTTTCAAATTACATGATTTTGGACTTGGTATAGTTTGGAGGAAATTCTCTAAACTATATGGGGCAAAAAACTCTCTCAAAAAACTAACTTTTTAAAAGAAAGATAAATGCAAGAAGGTAGTGATTGGCCTCAGGTTGCGTGCTAAGAGCTCATAGGCTATGAAACAAACAAGTTTCATAGGGGTTATCTCATGAATTGAGCCTACTAAATTCAAGGATAATAGCTAGTTTTGACTAAGAAATTTCTTTTAGGCATTCTTTGAAATGCTTAAAAGAAAGAGAATCCTAGAACTCTAAGTGCCTTTTATATTGGGACACATAGTCAGGCGATTGACTAGATAAAAGACAAAGTAAAAAAAATATAGGTATTTATAAAATGTACAAACTTATCTGGAGTTTCACTGAGTAAAAAGCTTCAGATGTTATCTAATGTAGGGCGACGGTAATGGTGTTCCATTTAGATATGCCAAAAGGAAACTATGTTCTCCACAAAGTTGATGAATGAGGAAAGGAATCCTTCACAAAGAATCAAATTTTCTGTGCATTCTTTTCGGCTCTCTTCTTTTGTCTCAAAAAATAACTAGATCCTTGACTTGAAAATCTCATGGCTTGGATTTATTGTCAAAAAGCTTCTTGACTTGACTCTGATGTTCAGTAATACGGTCCACCACCTTTGGACATGGCTCCTCTAATTCAACAATGTACATAATACACTTGTCTACGGATATTTCAAACGTTTCATCCTCAATTTCCCTAGCCAATATGAGAGCGGTCAACTTCAATGTGATGGGTATTTCTACATTCAGACCATACAAAAGTTGAAAATGAGACATACCAATCACTTATTTTAGAGTGATGCAATCAACCCACAATGCATCATACAATGTTTTGGGCCAAGTTTTCTAATTTTCCTCTACCAAGTTCCTGATAATAGTAACTAGGTTCTTATTACTTGACTCAGCCTAGCCATTTCCTTGAGGCAAATACTCTGAGGTATGAGACAAAATGATTTCATATTCAAAATAGAACAGAGTCATCTCTTGGGATGTGAAACAAATAACATTATCGATTACTATTTTTTTAGGTACTCTAAATCTTGTGATGATATTTTCTTTGAGAAAGTTGAAAACAACCTCTAAAATGACATGTTTGGTTGGAATTGCCTCCACCCACTTGGTGAAGTAATCATTAGTCGTGAGAACATAATTGTGACTTACACTTGATAATGAGTTCACTGTGCCAATGAAGTCAACACCCCATTGTTGAAAGGATTATTCAATGACTATTGGCTTAAGGGATAGGGTTGTCAATTTAGGTTTCCCCATAAATTGCTGGCACTTCTCACATTTATGCACTCACATGTATGCATCCTAGAAAAGTGTTGGCTTGTAGTACCTTGCCCACAAAATCTTGTGAGCTATGACTGGAGTTGAGAAATGTCCTCCACATGCCAGATCGTGAAAGTATTCCAACAACTTGCCTTACTGTGCTTTGTCTACATACTATAGAAAAATTCCATCAATGATTCATTTGTACAAACTGTTGTCCCAAAGAATGAAGTTTGTAGCTTTAAGCTTGATTGTCCTCTTCCTTTGTGAGATAAATGCTCTGGACATTCTCCATATGTGAAGAAATAAGAAATGTCAGAATACCATTCATTCGTTGTGCTCACGAACAAGACCATGGACATCGCTTCTTCTGTGGATCTTCATGAGTTTTGTTCTAATATAAAACTAAATCACCAACTTTGAATTTTTTATTAGAAATTTTCTTATCAACTTTTTTTTCAATTTTTATTTAGCCCTTTATAATTTTTTTAATGTTATTATTATTTACTCATCAAGAGCTATTAGATCATGTAATTTTTATTCAATCAAATTAGTATCTTTAAAACATAATGTAAATCAGTTCTTGATGAAAAAATTTGAAGTTCTATTGGTAAAGTGGTTTCAAATCCATATGCCAACATGAAGGGTGAGTAACCAGTTGCCACCTTGACAATAGTTCTATCAAACCATAAGGCTTCAAAAAATTTAAGATGTTAATTTCATTTATTTTCACAAACTAAATTTTTTATGATTGAAATTAGATTTTTATTTGTTG
The DNA here is from genome assembly GCA_037957365.1 of Torreya grandis. Lineage (NCBI taxonomy): Eukaryota > Viridiplantae > Streptophyta > Pinopsida > Cupressales > Taxaceae > Torreya > Torreya grandis. Next base: position 1,162,513 of record JARHVA010000996.1, on the reverse strand, counting down.
ACTCAGCTTGATCATTACCTTGAGGGGGATATTTAGATGAATGACTAGATATAAAATAATATTTTTCCAAAATTTTTAAAAATTCAATTGAAATAAACTAAAGACCATTATCAAATATAATTTCATAAAGAACTCCAAGTCTGAAAAAAATGTGAATTTAAAAGAATAAAATTATTTCACTTGTTACAAAACTTTTAAAAGCTTTGACCTTAGGCCATTTAGTAAAATAATCTGTTGTTGTTAAGATATATCTTTGACCAACTAATGAAGGAGGATGTATATCTGAAATAAAATCAATACCTTATTTCGTAAATAATTTTTTAGGGATCACGATATTTAAAGGTAACTTATCTCTACCAATAAATAATTGGCATGGCATATAAGAACGAACTAAATTATAAGCATCTTGAAATAGTGTAGGTCAATAATACCCTGCTCATAAAATCTTATAACCAGTGGTTTTTGTAGCATAATGTCCACCACAATTTTCTTCATGACATATTCTAAATTTTTTTTGGGTTTGACTATGTGTAAGGCACCTTAATAAAACATAATCTCTATTTCGATAAATTTTTTTTTTCTAATGAACAAAAATTTAAAGCTCGTAAGCATAAAGAATGTCTTTGTTTCTTATCAAAATTATCAGGACAAGATTGATTTTGAAAATAGAAGATTAAGTCATGATACCAATCATCTTCGGAAAACATATAATTCCATTCATTCATTTCAAAACTAAATTTAAAATTTTATAAAAAGCGGATATTTTCATGGTATTTAAATGAGGTTTTGCATTTAAATTATCATTAATTGACAAGACCAAAATATTAATACTTAAAAGAGCATTTTTAGCTAAATATTTTGCCAAATCATTACCTTTAATTATCTTTAAAGTTTTGAATTCAAGATCAAATTTTTGAATTCATAATATCTATTTTGCAAACCTTCTTTGAATGGTTGGTTGTTTCAAAAGATAAGATAAAATAGGTACATTAGATCACATTATAAATTTGTTTCCCATCAATAAATAACAAAATTTGATTAAAAAAGAAACTAATGAGAAAACAAATTTCTCAATAAGAGGGTACCTAGTTTCAGCATCTTTTAAAACTTGAATCATATAAGCGATTGATTTCTTGTCATTATTTTTAAATTCTTGTGTAATAACAACTCTAAATGCTTTTTCAGTGACATTAACATAAAGAATGAATGTTTTCTTTAAATATGGTTTTGTAAGTATTGGAGCACTTGCAATGGTATATTTAATGTTATTAAATGTTAAATCAACACGTTCATTCCAAGTATAAGATTTATGTTTCTTAAGTAATAATTACAAAAGATTAAACTTATCAATGAAATCTGATATGAATTTCTTAACAAAATAAATTTTATCAAAGAATGATCATAAACTAGATAGATCTTTAGGAGGTAATTACTTAATGGCTTTAATATGTTTAGGATCTATGGAAATGTAATTTTTAGCAATGATATACCCTAATAATTTACTTTCAATAACACCAAAAATCAATATCTTTAGATTTAAAGAAATACCACACTTTCTACATCTTGTGAAAACTTCATGAAGATGATCTTAATATTTTTTACATCTTTTTGAATGAATGGGGAGATCATCAAGATAGATCTAAATAACAATGTCAATTAAGTCATCAAATGCAATATGCATAGCTCTTTGAAAAGTCGCTCCTGTATTTATTAATCTAAATGATATTATATAATAAGCAAAAGTTCTGTAATGAGTAGTAAAAGGTGTTTTATGTCTATCTTCAAGATTTACAAAAATCTGATAATAACTAAAAAATTTATCTAATAACGACATCATTTCAGACCTTATAGATTGTTACAAAATTTGATATATACTTGGTAATTTTTTTTTTAACACTAGTCTTGTTTAATTCCCTAAAATCAACACATAATTTGATATCACCATTTTTTTTAAATGGTACTAAATTAGCTACTCATTCAAAATATTTTATAGAAAAAATGATATCAACATCAATCATTTCATTTAGTTCTTTATTAATGGTGTCTTCGAACAAAGGGCTATTTCTTTGTATTTTCTATCTTACAAGTTTAATACCAGGTTTTATAAGTATATCATGTTTAATAATATCAGTATTATAACCTTTAAGATCTTTGTATGATCAAGCAAATACATCAATAAATTTTTTGAATAATTTAATGAATGTTATCTTTTTACTTGCAGTAACTTGAATTGCTAAATACACATATTTAACATTCTCTTTTGTGTCTAAGTTGATAAGAATAGTCTCACCTATAATTCTTTTGGAAGGTTATTATATTCTAGAAACTTTGGGCTCATCATTAGGTGTAAACATAGATTCCAAACTTACTAAACTAACATGTAATTTATTAGTATTTAATTACATATAATCTTCATAATTTAATACATAATTATCATGATTAAAATAATTACCTTTAATAAATGAATCTATGTGTTTGTCACAACTAAAAATAGACCAACTATCATTCAAATCTAAAATTTTAGCTCAAAAAATTTCAAAAAAAAGAGAAGTTTATGATAGGTTCACTCTCACTTAGAGTTAGATTAGACACAAAAATAACAAACTTATCATCTCTATTGTTATATTCTCTAAGTATGTGAGTGATATTGAAATGTTTAAAATATTTAAACAAAGACCAAATTTTTTAAGAATAATGATGTAAATGAGTTTGGTTAGTTTTGTAAACTTTATGAACTTGCCTACCTATTAATTTAGAATCTCTAAAGACTTCTAAATGTTTGATATTAAGTTCAATAGAGTTTTTCAAAGATAAACATAATACCTCAAATTTTGTTGTATTATTGGTGTTTTTAAATGATAATTTGTAAGCATAACGAAACATCTTACCAACATGAGAGATTAAATAAAATTTAGCACCATTTTCTTGTTGAGAATAGGCTCTTTCAAAATATAGTGATCATAAAATGTTTTTCAAAGAATTCTTCATGTTAATTTTTTGTTTTATCCAAGTTCATTAGCTCATAAGTTCCAATAATTGTTTCAACATAGACAATAGTTGAAGGAGTAGTTGATTCTATAGGTGTACTAGACCAATCCTCTTTTTTTATGAATATAATTGATTACTTATGGGATCTCATGTAATATATTTTCCGATAAAAACACTCATTTTTTCATCAGTCTCTTCCCAATAACATAACATAATTAATAGGAGTGTCTAAAATTTGGATATTAGTCATACATTGAATTCTTTAATCTTGAGCAATCTTAATGATTATATCTCAAAATTTACCACAACTTTTAGTTTGTTTTGAATCAAATCCAGTAAGCTTCCTATTGTCAGTTTCATAAAAAATGCCTAATTAATCTACAATAAATTTGAGCATTATATTATTTGAAGCTCCTATATCTAAGATATAATTATGGATTACTTTATTAGTAGTTTTGACTGAAATATAAAAAAGAGGTATATAATCTACAGGTGGATCATAACTTTGAGCAAAAATAGATGTTTGTTCATTACTATTTTTTTGTAATCCTACATTATTTTTAAGATTCTTAAAAGCTTCATTAATTTCATCAAGTTGTCTTGGAAGACTAACTTCTTGTAACAATGAAAATCTAACTTTAATTATAGATAAATAATCAATTATATTAAACTTTAGCATTATATTATCGAATCTGAGTATAATTTTTAAGTTTATAGGGTTGATATTGAGTATTATTATAACCTGTTGATAAAAAAATCTTTTGAGAAGAACTATTAAATGAATTATTTAAAGAATTATTATGATTTACTTTACCTTTATCTTTATAATAAGAATAATTATTTATTGCATTATTATTTTGAGAAGAATTATAATCTTTATTTCTATTATTAACAACATAAACACCTTCATTTTCTAATGGATCATTAAAAACACACATGTTTATGTTATTTGCTAGATTGACATATATATTATCTTTCTCTTAAATAAACTTTAAAAAAATTTAAACAACAATACATGAATCTGGATCATGATCCAATTTACACACATTGCAATAATGAGCAACTTTTTTATTTTTACTTTCAACAATGCTTCTATTAGATGAAAAAGGTTTATCATTCAATTGTCTTTTAACAATGATCAGTTCATTTTCTAGACTTTGAATGGCTTTTAAATTTTTTTTATTATCTAAATTTAGACCTATATAAGACATATCTTTAAATCTAATACGTTTAAATTTACTCAATGCAAAATGTTACAATTTCATCATATTCCAGAATGTTTCTATCCTCTAAAGTCATTTTATACTTCAAAGATAAAGCACTACAAAAGAAAATTTTAGATAATTTCTTAGAAGGTATAAGATCATGATGAATTTTTTGACGCAACTTAGTAAATCTAGTAATGAAATGATATATCGTTTCACCTATATCAAGAGAAAAATTTACAAGATCATTGACTAGGTGTAGATATTCCTTAGCTTTTCGAAAACATAATTCTAGCCAATCTTCAATATTTTTCTAAATGTTAATAGCTTTAGTAAATAAATTAATACAAACTTGATAAACTTTCCCTTCAAGTATTTGAGCAAAAATTATTAAGTAAATATTTTTATTTGTTATACCAAGAGTAGCACAAACTAACTTAAATGCATCTAAATAAGCTTCTCAAGATTTCTCAGAAGCTCCAAATTTTTTTAGTATATTTAATCCTTTAAGAGAATGTAACTTATCTGAATGATTTTTAATGTTAAGTGAATTTTTAGAAATCCATAGATTTAAAGCTATTTATTATTCTACTTCAGTTTCAGAACCAACTTCATCCTCAATGAGATCATCCTGATCTCTATTGTCTTGTAGACCTCGAATCATATCTTGTATCTTTTGATCTACTTGATCTTTCATTAGAAGTTTCAACATTTTTTTCTATTTGAATTGATTGATTTTTTTGAACTTATTATAATTTATTTAATTGCAAATTTATATTAATAGGTTCAACAGGTATTAACAGATCATCAAACAAATGAGAATTATAAAAAAAATAAGTTATAGGTCTAAGATTAGCATGTAAAATTTTAGCTCTATTTTTCCAAATCCATCTATTTATATCTAAAATATTTTGTTGAGTTTCATGAGTAAAATTATCGTACCAATCTATCTCAAATTTCATTATTTTTTCTTCTTAGTTTATCACTTGTATGACATGTTGAAGATTATAAGGATGATTATATCATGCATAATGAGTTAAATTAAAATCAACATCAACTTGATCATCAACAATATCAATTCTAGGTTAGATAATAGGAGTTTGTCCTCCAAATATCATGAGCAAGAAGAAAATACAATTTTAAATAAATAAGATTTTTTAAAGCTATCCCTAGTAGAGTTGCCAAATTTATTGAGAATGAAAAATGTTTCATCAACTAATCAAACCTTTCACCTATTTCAAAGGTTAAGTTGGATTCATAATAGTCTAATGATATGGTTCTAAAGGTTCAAATATGATCCTAAAGATGTGAAGATTTTTTTAAATATTCTAGGAAATAACAAATAAGATATTAGATATAACATATTCTATTATAATTTAGAAATCAATTAATCAAATAATGAATTAGTTCAAATATGAATGTGTAATCTATCATATCCAATAGAGAGAGCCTATGAACAAGATAATCTCTTGAAGGAAAGAAATCTGATCCAGTAATAAAATATATTTTCAAAATGATATTTTGTTTTGCTGTAATAACTTTTGAGTAACATCAAGATAATAATCAAGAAGTACAAAGGTAAAGTAAAGAAATTAAATCAGTGTATAAGCATATCTTTAATGATCAAATAATAAAAATGTAACTCAATAATCAAAAGAAAAAAAAAATATAATAACATCAAACAGCTAAGTAATAAATAACAAAGTAATTAAGAAAACCTAAAAAATCTAAACTAAACTAATTTAAAATTAACTAAACTAAGAAACTTAACTAACTTAAAAAGCTTAATCAAAATAAAAGAAATAAAAAATAAACAGTTAATTAAATACAAATTATATTAAAACTAAATAAAATAGAAAAAAAAAATTAGATCAATTAGAGACTAAACTAAAATCATATTTAAACTAAATTAAAAGTCAAAGTCAAAATAAAATATAATATAAATAAAATATGCAAGTCTCAATAAAGAGAGTCGTCTTAGTAAAATAGATTATTTTATTTGAGAAACCAACATCTTTATTACAAAATATCTTTAAAAGATAACTTTTACGATTAATTAGATCAACAATATGTCGTAAACAATAAAGTTTTTATCATTATTCAGGTTGAACACTTAAATTTTACACATATAATTGCAAGAAATAACCATCAAAAGATGTTAAACTTGACAATTTTTAGGTAATCTGTTATAAATAATAATATAAAATTGGATATATCTACATTGTCTAAGCAATATATTCAATTGTCAGATAAAATATCATTGATCTATCTACAGAATTCATGCTATTTCAGAGAAATTACATAGAAGAAAGAGATAAATGATTGACTTTAGAATGTAATAATCTTCATTATATGTGTTGTTCATATTTTTCAAATGCATCTTTGATCCCTTTTTATACTTCTAAATTGGTTGAAAAAGAAGTTGTAACTAACCTTAATTAGTTACTTGTTAACTTAAATAATTAACTCAAAAAGTCAATTAATATTGGTAGTTATAAGTTAAGATTAATTTAAGACTTTAAAGTATTAAGAGATCAATAAATTAAGATTAATGGGTTGGGACCTCTTAATAAATTAATAATAATAACATAATTTTAATAAATAATAAGATAATTCAAATTTAAATGATATTTTTATCTATATTAATTTCATAATGCATATAATCAAAATACTTAAGCATTTGATGCACTTTTAAAAATATTAAAGTATCAAAATTTGAAATGTACTTAAGTTTTATCAACTTAAAAGTTTAACTTTGAAATAAAAATATCTTTTTGATAATTAAGAATCATCAGAATAAGATACGACTTCAATCATGTGTTCATTTTTTTATTAAAATATTCATTATACTCCATTTTAACTGTAAGAAACTGAATCAACTTCATTCTTGAATTTCTTTCAATATCATCTATTTTTAATTTAACTCATTTTATGACTTTAATTTCTGTTAGAGTATCTGATTCATCTTAACTATTTGAATGGTTCTTTGAAGTGGTTGGATGTATGATAACAAGTAGATTTTCTCAACTGAGATTCTTAAAACTTGAAATAGGCATCTTCTGAGGTGGTGTAGACTCACTAGAACAAGATGGTAAGGCAAGATTCACAATTTTTTTTGCATGGACTATTTTATTGGCCAGCTATGTTGGTTTATTAACATAATTGAATCTTTTTTTACTAGGTGACTGAATAGGCATCTGGTTAAGATTATATTGCAATTGATAAAAAGAGCTATTATGAGAATGAGATATGGCTTCAAATATATGACCATAAAAACCTCTATTTTCTTTATGATTGGCTTAAAACATTTCAGAATTCAGAGTTAGTGATATCAAAATGGATAGATATTCGAGCTCATCTACTGGCATATATAGGGCCAAACCATCTAGCCCTAAAACGTCCTCTAAAAAATTCCCTATTTGATACCTCTTGATTCATACTGTCAGAATGATTTCTCTTCCAACTTCTATTATCATTATATTTGTTTGATTTTGGTTGATCACAACATGACATCCTAAGAATAGTTTAAAATATATATTTAAAATCTGATTATTATTTGACATAACTCAAAATAATGAATATATCATCTATAGAACTAAAAATAACAACTATACTTCAATATTCTCAACTTCTAGTCAATTATAAAAATTTTCGATTATATCAACAAAATGAACAAATCAAAAATTTTAACTGTCTGCAACTGAATGTATTTATATGATTTCAATTTGACTATGTCATGTATCATCATAATATTCTATCTTGAAATCATAATAATAAAATTAAATTCTCATAATTTTATTTCCAAAATATTTTGCTATACTCTATTCTATAACATTTGATTCTCATTGCACAAGTGCAATCTCCACATATACAATGTATGTACTATCCAAAAGTTTGTCAACTACACATATTTCTATTAAACTGATAACAATTCATAATCACGAAAGGAACAATTTATATAAAAGTTCCAGTCATAATATTATAAATTGGATGTATTTTACCAAACTGAAAAAGAATCCAAAACCATCAAAAATAATTTCAATAGAATTCATTCACAAATCATAAGTCTTTGACATAGTCAAACCTTTTCAAATCATCATTTCAAAACTTAGAAACACAACTTATTCACAACTTTTCTAAAATAGACAACCATTCACTTTTAATTGTGACTTCAAAAATAGAAACTTAGAAAATACTTTTGATAACTTTGAAAGGAACCTCTAATTTTATAAGAACATATATTTTGTATATCAAAAACATTTAACAAGATAATATTTTGACACTATACTCAGAAAGACCATTTTTTGAATCAATTTTCCATGAAAAATAATCATGTCAAACTCATTCTTTATACCAAACCTCAAGCATCAACAAAAACATAACTTTGAAAATCAACTAATAAAAATAAAGGTTACCACTGTAACAAAATATCAAGCTAAAAAATCTAAAACTAAAATAAGTATACTCGCAATATAATCTCAATTATTCATCTCAAGATATATCTTGAGTATACCTAATGTTTATTTATTAAATGACAATCCTCATAACACCATATATTCAAAAATAGGGATGAATAGATTATAATGACAAAAAAATACCTTCATCGTCTAAATCCCATATCACAGAATATAAAATGATAAACCTAGAAAGATAACTAATACATGATAAATTTGAAAACTTTTCCAACTGACTTTATCACCAAAATTCATGCATGCAAAGAGATTTCAAACAAACTGTTTATGTTACTATAATTTACTAAAATCTATATCATACAAACTTAAAACTAGAGTTTCTTCTATGCAAACCAACCATAATGATAAACTATCACTATCCTTTTGAAAACTATTCATTTTCATCATTTGCATACCTATTTACGCTGGTTTGTTACTTCTCGCATGTAATTTTCCATCTGTAACTTCCTGAATTATCTCGTTAGAGTATTGCTTCCTCTGTGAGCTTTGCAAAATGACTAATAAAATGAAAAACAAAGCTATTTGTATACTAAATCCCATGTCTTAATTGTGTTTGCTTATGTGTTTTCATGTTATTAGTTTTTCAAATTGAGGTAATTAATTAGCTGACTGCTAAGTTGTTTAACACGGCTTTAAAATTTAGTCATGACCAAATCCTTTACTAAGACACCCACTAGCTTGCGAAGTTTTACGCATGTACAATTCACATTAAAGCCTTTAGACCACCTTTTTTTCTTATCCAAATATCGAAACATCCACTATGATTTTGTATTAAATCTTCCTGTGAACTTGACTACCAACTTGCCAATTCATCATTCAAACCTTAATAACATAAGCCTTGAAATATCAATATCAATGTAGCTTTAATTCAAACAATCATCCCTGTGAATATTTTGAAGCCTCGAGTTTACCAATCTTTAAATCAAATTGGCCTTCAAAATAAAACAAATCATTTCATGACCATCTTTAAAGTCTTTTATTAGCTCTACCACCTTATAATAAATATTTAACATAGGATAATGTATAGGTTTAGAAGCTTAGAAGCACTTAGGATAATATATAATCCTCAGGGATATAATAACTTAGGTTTAAATAATTAAACCAAATTTATTCATGGCACAATTTTATAATGCCAACATTTTGTACTAACAATTGAATTTTGAATAAGATTAATTTGAAAATCATTATAATAAATCCATATAAAGCTTACAGTCGAATTTCAAATAAAGATAACTAAAAATTATCATGGTAAATCATATAATGCATTCAATTTAGATAGAACATTAGGAAGCATTATCTTTTTCAAAATGAAATATTGTAGTAACCATTTCAACTGAATGCAATCTGATCAATTATGTCAACTGAAATCTCATGACTGAAAACTAAAAAAAAACAATGACAATGATAATATATGTGTGTGTGTTAATTTTATTCATTAATCCATTAATGATTTTAGAAACCACTAAAATATAAATATGAACTCATAAAAAAATCATCATCAAATTATTTAATTGAAAATATGTCATTCATAAAACTACTAATTGATTTAAGTCCTCGACTACAGTTTTAAATTTTATGACTAAGTCATCACTATGGCAGATAATAGTATGAATTTCAGAAAATGGTAGGGGTATGAAAAATAGGCATAAAATGACCCATGTGAAGATAAAATAAAATCTAATTTGTCCCTAAGTGGGTTAGGACATCCCACTTTAATCACATGCTCTAGATCCATAAAATATTCTCCTGTGGACCATGCCACCTCACTCACAATCCACCTCATTGTTGCATCACCTCCTGCATCACTTGTCATATCACCATGAATAGTGTTTTTGTGAATAGTAATAGGTGAATAGTGACCCACTCTAATATTCCCTTTTATTACCCAAATTAGCCTATGGGAATTATATACGCTAAGGTTCCCCTGCATATGTCTCATTCAGGGTAAGGGGACATGCTAGTCCTCCCCTCTTGAAATTGTTTGCCCATAAGCAATTACAAGTTCAGATGCTCTAAAATTTCATGTCCTTTCCAAGTAACATCCTTAACTGGAAGATTTTTCCACCAGGTAGAACTTTCTATTGTGCCTCTATTTCTAAGATTCTTCACCCTTATATCAAGAACAAATTTTGAAATCAAAATTATCTTTCCTTCCTCATGAATGGAAGGTAATATATGCAATCCAACAACTTATTTTATGATAATCCTGTATGGACTATATAATATGGGCTTCAGTTTCTCCTTCCCATTGATTTTAATAGAAGATTGCTTATATGGCTACAATCTCAAGTATACCATATCACCCAACTCAAATGTTTTTTCTATCCCTTTCCTATCTGCATATATCTTTTGTTGATTTTGTTCTTATTGTAACATTTCCTTCATAAATCTTAGGATATCTTGGCTTGGGTTAACCAAGTCACTTTTTATAGGTAATTTACTATTTAACAATGTCAAATCATGAAATGTTAATGCCTTATAACCATACAATGCTTTGAATGAAGACATATCAATAGACATATGATGAATTGTGTTGTAACAATATTATCCCATATGAATCCACTTGATCCAAGCTGCCTATTGAACTGAGACATACCCTTCTACACGCTTGTTTACACTCTCTAATTGCCCATGTAATCTGAATAATTATTTAACAAATAAATTATCAACTTGAATTGATTTGAAATTAGTATAGATAGCAAAGAAATGTGCATATTTAGTCCATTTATCTACTTCAAAAAAAATGCAATCTTTCCCTTGTACTTGGGGCAGTCCCACATTGAATTCCATGGAGATACCTTTCCATCCTTGTCCCAGAATGGGAAGTGATTATAGTAAACCTGTCAGTATCTCTTGTTCTCCCTTATTTTATTGGAACGTTGAGCATTCATTGATATACACAAGCATATTCTCCTTTAGATCCTTCTAATAGAATCTCTCTTTATTCTATTTGTATGTTTTTAAGAAACATGAATGTCCTGCCATTGGTGCATCATGGCATGCTCCTAGTATTTTCCTTTTCAATATTGATTCAAGAACAATGAATATTCTATCCTTGAATGAGATTAGCCCATCTTCCACTATGTGCTTATCATCTTTCCCCAATCTATCAAGAAGGCCAATAGTAAAAACATCCTTAGCATTCTCAGCTAAGATAGAAATTTTCCAATCTATAGAAATAGTAGGAATATTGAAAAGAGTAGGCATTCTAGAGAGTACATCATCTAATACATTCTATTTAACATATTTAATTTCAAAATTATATCCTTGTAGATTAATTACCCACTTTTTTGGTTATCATTCACAATGTTTTTGTCCTAGAAGGAATAACAAATTATTAGGATCTAACTTGACAACAAACTTTCCACATAACTAAGCTTGCCCAAATCTCACCAAAACATGCATTATGTTCAACATTTATTTATCCTACATATGTAGTACTATCTCATGACCCTTTAGATTTCTAATCTTGAAGGCTATGGGGTGTCCTATTTGAGATAGGATAACTCCTACTCCAACACCTGAAACACCTCAATCTACAACAAAAGGAATTGAGAAATCTACAATAGTTATAACTAGAGAGGAACTTATTACCTCATTTGATTTCTCAAAAGTAGTTTGTGCTTGTTCTATCCACTCAAGTGTTCCCTTATTTGTCAAATTAGTAGGAGGAACTCCATGTTGAGAAAGCCTCTTAACAAAATTCCTATCATATTGATCCGGACAACAATTTAGATGACAATTCGGGTGATGGGTCCACCCCAATTGATGGCGGAACTTCTGGGAACCATAACTTTTACACTGTAGCTCCAATTGACTCGCCGTTTGAACCGTTGGACAGCTAATAATGAGAAGAACATCATGAGATGCATGGGGATTTGATAAATGAATTTTAACCCCATAAAACTAAATGGAAGTGTCCTAAATTTCAATTTTAGTAGTGCAGTCTAAAAATAGTAAGTTTCTAAAAATAGTAATTCTTCGAATTCTGTATTATTGTAAATCGTGGAAGTCAAACCAATTGATATCCCTCGAGATTGGTGACCTTCCATATCCTACCCACACCTTCAAAACATGTATAAATGAAGATGTAACCTGAAATGGAAATCAGACATCTCTTCTCAGAGATAAGCATATGTTTGGATCTGCAAATTTGATCAATAAAACATCTCTTATCAGAGATAACATTATTTGAATTGTTTTGTTATTGTTTCTTGAATTATCTTTCAACTAAAGCTTTTGAGTTTTGGATCAGTGGTATCATAGCGGTTTGTCTTTAGAGTGTATGATCCCAAGGATGAGGTCAGATTACAGGAAGCTTGGGTGGAAAATAGAACTAGCAGAATATCCACCTATTCGATCCAAATGACTTCAAATGGCGGACAACACCGAGGCATCCAATCCTTTCAAGGAAATGGTGAATGAATCCCTCCAACAGTAACAAGTGTAGATGATACAACAATTCACTCAAATTCTCCAACAAATTTTGATGGAAAATTTTGGCTCCTCATCCGCACCTGCACATCCTTTCAGTGCCCCAACACCCTTCAAGGTTCAGGTGAATTTTGATATCCCTACATTTGAAGGCAAAATCAATGCTGATGTAGTACAAAATTGGTTGGATCAATTGTCATCTTATTTTTTTGTAAATAAATTCACTGATAAAGAGAAGATTACTTTTGCTCTTCAGAAAGCATCATTGCCTGTCAAAAATTGGTGAGAAGTGTACAAAAAGAGATTCAGTGCAGATGATATTGGCCTTGTGATAGAACCTACATGGGATGATTTCATAGATGCTGTAAAGGAAGAATACTACCCCATTGGAACATATGATGATCTGTATATAGAGTGGCAACAACTTCACCAAGGTAAGGAATAATCTGTTCAAGATTACACTGACATTTTTCATTCTCTATCTGCGAGATTGGGCATCCAAGAAAGTGAGAAACACAAGATTCTCAAATATCGTGGTGGACTACAATGGTACATACGGGGAGAAATGGAACTCTTCAATTTAGAAACCATCGGTGAGGCATACAAGTTTACAGTGAAGATTGAGCAGAAGCATGGAAGAATGAATATAAAGAATCAGTCTTCAAAATGGAAAAGTGACAAAGAAGGTCAAACACGAGGCCAAAGTTGGAAGAAAAAAGAAGGAAAGACTGAGAAGTGGTGTGCTTATCACAAATCTGGAACTCACTCCAAAGAAGAATGTCAAGCTATCAAATCACTACTTTCTGAGTCACAATCCTCTGTTCTACCTCATACAGACCCTGTAGTTGAAGAGGTTGAAGAATAAATTATAGATGCTGATCCTAAAGCCATTGTTGCTTCATCACAGACACACGACAAGATGCTAGATGACAAGGAAAGGTTGTTTCACTCTAAGTTATGGGTGAAAGGTAAGCCTTTGCATTTCATTCTTGATAGTGGAAGTTAAAAGAATTTAATCTTTTCTAATGTTGTGAAAAGCCTAAATCTGTCCATGAAGCCTCACCCAAAACCATATAGTATTGGATGGTTGAGTCCATGGAGAAACCTCCGTGTCACCCACCAATGTCTTCTCTCATATGCAATACAACCTTTCCAAGATGAGGTCTTATTTGATGTGGTCAATCTAGATGTTTGTGATGTACTCTTTGGTTAGCCATTCATGTATGATCAACATGGTATATATGAATCAAGAAATAGAAGGATCACTCTCACTCTTGGAACACGACACTACAGGGTACCAAAAGTACCACCTTCTACATCTGTCTCTTTGATTAGTACCAAGAAATTTTTTCTCATGGTGGTCAAGCCACATGAATCCAAAAGGGCCGATGTTACAGCCCTAACTACATAAAAAACACAACAATAGAAGCAAATAGATACCAAGCTAAATAAGTTCATGACCTTCCATCCACAGACTGATGGTCAGACAGAAATGGTGAATAATCAGGCCCTGCACAGTTCCATACATCACAGTCCCTTCCAAGTATGCAACGGGAACCAAATAAAAGTACAAGTACGACACTTGATGAAAAATATTGATGCAATGGGGACCATTACTTCTCAAGGAGGGAGGAATGATCTAGACAACAATTTAGATGACAATTCAGGTGATGGGTCCACCCCAATTGATGGTGGAACTTCTGGGAGCCATAACTTTTACACTGTAGCTCCAATTGACTCACCGTTTGAATCGTTGTAAAGATAATAATGAGGGGAACATCATGATATGGCATGGATATTTTCTCAATGAATTTTGACCCCCTAAAACCCAATGGAAGTGTCCTAAATTTCAATTTTAGTAGTGTAGTCTAAAAATAGTAAGTTTTTAAAAATAGTAATTCCTCAAATTTTGTATTGTTGTAAATCATGGAAGTCGAACCAATTCATCTCCCTCGAGATTGGTGACCTTCCATATCCTCCCCACACCTTCAAAACATGTATAATGAAGATGTAACCCGAAATGAAAATCAGACATCTCTTCTCAGAGATAAGCATATGTTTGGATCTGCAAATTTGATCAATAAAACATCTCTTATCAGAGATAACATTATTTGAATTGTTTTGTTCTTATTTCTTGAATTATATTTCAACCAAAGCTTTCGAGTTTTGGATCACATATTTGCATAACCCATTGAAATCTTGAAATTATGTTAAACTTGTAGGAGGTGGACAACCTTGAATGTCTTGGATCTTCTATTCATCCCCTTGAACTCCTTTATTACTAATATCATGGATCAAGTATAGGATTTTAGTCTATCTGAGATCACATTTGGACATCTTAGCAAAGAATGATTATTCTTCAAAAATAATCAAAACTGTATCTTGATGCTTAAGATGTTCTTTCCAAATTATGATGTAACTCAAAATATCATCAAATAAGATTAAAACAAAATTTATCAAATGCCTACCCAATACCTTATTCATACTAGATTGGAATGTGGCTAGTACATTATTAAGCCCCAATGGCATAACCAAAAATTCAAAGTACCCAAAGTAACACCAGAAAATAACTTTCTAAATATCTTATTTTCACATGTATATTTGATGATACCAATACCTCAAATCAATCTTTGATAAAAATGCAACACTATGTAAATCATCAATCCACTCACCGATCCTGGGTATTGGGTATGTATTATTGCTAGTATTCTTATTCAGTGATTTTTAATCTATGCACATCCACATAGTATAATCCTTCTTATTCACCAATACTTCATAAAATACAAAAGGACTAGAATTGGGTTTGATGTACCTCATATGCATCAGTCCCTTTATCACCTTATCAATCTCCCCTTTATACACCTTTGGATAGTGGAATGGTGTAGTCATGATAGGCCTTGATCCTAGTTCCATCTCTGTGATATGTTGAAACCCACTCTCGAGAGGCAGTCTTGGAGGCTTATCACTAAAAACCATACTATTTTACTCAAAATATTCTGTATGTCAACATGCATTGAAATATTTTTACCTTTTGAAGGATCTTGTGCGCTTGTCAAATAACTAATAGCCCATGAGGCTTGGCTTTTATGAAATAGCGTTTCCATTTTTCTAGTTGTAACTTCTTGTGGGGCTCCATTGGTAATTCCTTTTAGAACCATCTCCTTCCCTTTGGGTTTAAACTTAGACTCCATAGTCCCATGATTTGTAGAGTATTATCCCAGAGAATGTAGCCACTACACACCCAAAACCATATCAATATCTCTAATAACATAAAAATCATTACGAACCTTAGGGTCTCTAAAGGCTAGATCAAGATTATGAATCTTTATCTTGCGTGGTATAATGTACCCATCATCTATAATGATGTTGGATCCTTCAAACCTTTCTGATTCAAGTCTCCTCCTCTTTATCAAGCCTTTATCCATGACATTGTGGGTATCCCGACTATTAATCAACATGGTCACTCTTTGTCCCTCTTGTAAATCTATAAGAGAAGATCTTCAAAATTATCTACTATAAACTCCTCATTATGGAGGTGGGATCCTTTTTGTTCTTGTTCCATCATCTCTTTTGGATCTTTTTCTTCCACTTATATGGCATGAAATGACTCTGGTTCTAATTTTTCTTTTCCCTACAAACAAATCTCTTCCTCCATATGTTCCACACCATCATATTCTAAGGCATGGAGTGCCTTTGGTTCTTCTTTAGGAATGCATTCTTGTGGATCTACTTTTGATGTCACCACACCATCATACTATAAGGTAGGGAGTGCTTCTGGTTCCATTATTTTTTTCTCTTGATAGCATATTTTCTCATCTTTGTGTGCACTTACATGCACAACCTTTTGAGGTTCTGGTTCTTGCTCAACTATCACATTTTTCTTCTTGTATTGTTATATTACAAAATTTATTTTATTATAGGTTAAATATTCATTTAAAGATATGACTGCCTTATCGGATATACTATCATATTTTTTTTGCTTACTATCTAACATAGAATTTATGGACTATACTACCTCTTTTCTCTTTAATGGAAATGAAACATCCTTCTTTTGAGATGTTGTGGCTAGAAATGAATTTTTTATAACATCCAAACACCTTTGAATTGTAGTGATCATTTGTTCTTGGCGTCTTCACATTTCTTCCCATTTATCTACATATTTTTCATTTTTGAAGAATCTCAAGAATCCTCCCATGATTCAATCAAAAAAAAAAAACTACAACAAAGATTAACTTCCCAATAGGATGGCAGGATACACAGCTATAATACAAATGTAATATCTCAAATGGGATATTTATGCACATATACTAGAAATCTAGAAATCCCAACTCAACAAATTTGGAATGAATATAATGAGAGGGATATTTAGACACATATGGAATTAACTCCTTGCAACATATATGAGGAATAACAAAAATATGATGTATTTATTACTTATGAAAGGAATATTATAAAACATAAATAAGCTCTTCACACACACAGAACTACAAACCACATTGTAGTTGCAAACTCTTTGAATATCAAATGTAATATTTGAATGAGATCACCTCCATGAACCATAAGGTTTTTGTCCATTGATTCTATATGAATCCAAGGGGTTTTGTCCTTGAATCATTTGTAAACCCAATGGGTTTTGTCCTTGAATATTATTGTTGAAGCACAAGTGCATCAAGCATAGAGTAAATGGTTGATAGGCAAAAGATGCATTACAAATGGGAGCAACTCATGCTTAAAGGAATTACAAAGAGAGAAGACAAATGGTAGAATAGTGAGGAGATATAATATGGGGAATAGAAATACACATGGGGGGTCAATTTGTCAAAAATGACAAGCCTACACCATGTGCAAAAGACAACAATGATTACTTCCTCCCATGCCTTCATAATTATGTCTCCCTCTCCATGTGAAGGGAATCAAATGATGGAGATTAAGCTACTATTCACCCATGTGCTCACATGTGCCAAGATACTCCACTTTTGACTTTCTCGATAAGATCTTATCATGTACCCTCATAGATCAACACCAACTTTACATTTTTTGACTACTCCACATGCCTTTAATAAGAAGTCATAAACCATGGCATCAACCTTTCCTTTTCCCATCAAGGACAACCCATGTGAAGAGAAAAGCAAATATAATTTATCCCCAAAGTGAGGTAGGATGTCCCACTTAAATCACATGCTCTAAATCCATAAAATATTCTCCTATGGTCAATTCCATCTCACTCAAAATCCACCTCACTACTGCATCATTTGTCAGGCCATCATGAATAGTGACAATGAATAGTGTTTTCATGAATAGTTTTGGTGAATAATGACCCACTCTACTATTCACTTTCATTACCCAAATTATCCTATGAGAATTATATAGGTTGAGGGTCTCTTGCATATGTCTCATTTGGGAGAAGGGGACATGACAGATTTGTATGGCAAAGCTTTTCTAGCTTTTTCTTTAGCTCTCCTACGGGCTTCTCCTCATCAATTGAAGGGATCAAGATCTTCACCAAGAGATCCTTAACTTAGTTCCATAGAGAGATACCTGCCAAAATAACAAAACCTTTTTTTCTTTAATCTTCACTTGGTCTCTCCTCCTATCACAGTAGCTTCACCTTGCACACAACCAACCAATAACAAAAAAAAATCACACACATGGATTTTTTTACGATGGATCTAATACCAGGATTAAAGTTACTAGAATGAAATTAATTAAAATAGAAATAAAAAAGTTACAAAACATAAAACAAAGAGGAAACACATTACATAAAGATTACAAGAAAACCTTGCAATGTGTAAGAAAAAACCACAGACAAAATGGTAGCTTTCAAAATTCATTAAAACACAACATTACTCTTTTCTATAACAACTCCTCCATAAAAAATCATTTAGTGTTTCCATACAAAACACTCAATGCTTCCACTTGAAGCATTCAAGTTGTGAACCAAGCATAATCTAGCCTATAGGATCTAACCTCCAAGCTTGGAATCCCAAGGCTTGCATTGATCTTTTAACATGATTAATTTATAAAAGAAAGCTCATGACATTAAATAGAATTTACAACATAGAGAGAAAATAGAGAGGAAAAAATTGTGCCATACTCCATGTGGGAACACTATTCATTAATAAGGAATCATGTCCCCCCATGTGCAAGGTCAATCCTTTGAATCACATCTCAACGTCCTCACTTGACCACTCCATGTGCACACCCATGTGCTTTCCCATGTGATGTGCCCCACTCCACATGTGACCTCAATCTTGCATAGTGATCTTTGTCTCCCACTTTTCCACGTGCACACATGCGTGAGTCAAAATATTCTCATTTTCAACCTCACCAACTAGGGTCCCATAGACAACTATGCCCCACAACATATGTCTAAATTAGAAACATGTGATCCATTATCATTATGTCCTCACATGCTTTCCACAAGCCAACCTATGTGACTTAGTGGAGAAATACATCCCACTTTATCTCACCTCCTCTTTTGACTTTTAAAGATTTTTTGTGGGCCATATCACCCATCATGGGTCATGCCAAGTCATCACCTAGCCACATTACTAACCATCCACATCACCATGAATAGTGACCATGCATAGTGCCTATGAATAGTGATTCATGAATAGTGACTTCACATCTTAAAATGACTATCACCTTCTTCTCTTTTTGTATACTCTATTTTTTATGTCATGTGTCATGTTGTATTCCTACCTCATAGTCCTCACTCCTTTCTTTTTATCCTTCTCCATTATCTTGCTTGTCATCCTTTTCTCTACTATTAATGATAAATTAAACTGACTATTTATTATGCATGAAAAAATAGCTCAATATAACTCTACGATTTGTCACCATGCGGCCATAGCCAATTCTCCATGTTTTTTATAAAATGATGGTTAACTCCAATTCAACAGATGATTAGAAACCCTAATCATCTCAAGACTTCCATAAGAATCCCAAAATAATAATTTTATAATATTTATAAAATATTTGCATGACATTGACTTCACAAATTGACCAAATAAATTAAATAAACTAAAAATCACATAAGCTCAATGTTTATTCTATAGACTGACTATCAACTTAGTCGATAACCATTGTATTTTCATGCAAAGTTGACTATTGATTAAATAGAATAATGAATATATAGCATGGAAATATAATTAAATATTACAAGACTATTGTTTAATGTTAAAATGCTATCCACAAACACATTTTGCAACACAATGATTTCCTTAAATCATTTAACAATAAAATCAATAAATTCATTATCTAACATATATTATGAATATCAAACCTTTGATCAACATTTAATCAAATATAGAAATATTTTAAAACAATGTTATTTATATCTTTTGACATTTGGATAATCACACACACACACACACACACACACACACACACACACATATATTATAATAATAATCTTTAATGATTTACTTAAATCATTTAACAATAAAATTGATATATTCATTATCTAATAGATATTATGAATATCAAATCTTTGATCAACATTTAATTAAATACAAAGATATTTTAAAATAATGTTATTTATATCTTTTGACATTTGGATAATCATGTATATATTATAATAATAATAATCTTTAATTATTATTACCTGAATGTTATAGATCAAATAACAACAATGTAATTCATCATAACATCATAATGTTATACTACACAACCATACCCAATAAGGCAATAAGGTAAGTAAATCATAAATGAATTCAACCAAACAATCACATCATATAAGATAAGCTACATACAATCACTAAATTAGTAAATCACTTAAACAAATCATCATGATCATTAAAATCAACTAGATTAGTGAAAACATAAAAGATCACAATAGTCATTCAAATAAAAAATAAAACATACTACAACTATCTATCAACAATTAATCACATGACATAAAATACTAATGTGGTATGTGCAAGGGTTTTTGAGTTCATTCTCTGTTGTCCTCCCAATGTCTCCATATAAACCACCCTCTCTGATGATGCTTTCCCTCTATCACATATAAGGGAAGAATCTATCATGTATCCACCTCACAACAATGAAGGTAGTTAGCCTGAAACATCATTATATCCATAAAATAATGCAATATAATTAACAAATATGATCACAATGTATAAAATATAAAAGTACTGCTAACTCATAGAAAACTAGTCATGTAAATTAAGTAACACATAACGGTCCCATAATTAACATATATCGTAAAGCTTAATCAAATATTAGTTAATCAATTAATCAACCATCATAACTCATGGATCAAATAATTTATTCAACTTAGAGATAAATTGGGATGTGATATATACAAAGTAAATTTAAAACATTGTTTATATTGAATTATATGGCATCTATAAATATTTTTTTATGTATTTGTGAATACTTAGCTATTTATATGCAGGCCATCATCATCAAAAAATTAGAACATAGTATAGGATATGACATCTATGAACAATAAATAATATGTGAAATACTTCACAAATAACACTCCAAAAATGAGTTTGCATAACAAGCTTTTTTCTTAACCATGAAAAACTATATCCTAAATTACAAGCATAAACATATCTAATGTAATTGTTTGTACATGTCTCTTACCCATGGAAAACTATAAGCAAAAATAAGAGTATAAACATAACATGATTGAAGTGCATCAACCATAATATAATGATTTATAAACATAACATGCTTGAAGTGCATCATCTATAATAGAATGATTTATAAACATAACATGCTTGAAGTGCATCATTTATAATAGAATGATTTATAAACATATCATGGTTGAAATGCATCGGCCATAATAAAATGAAAAGAATGTCAACAAAATCATTTTAATCCCAAGATCTAAAGCATTAACAACAAAAACATCACTGGAAGAGTTCTAAGAGCTGCAAAGATAATATGTAAAAATAAAGCCAATATCATATATTATCCATAATATAACTTCTATATGTTACAAATGAGAATCCTTGCATATATAGGGAAGGATAAGTCAAACTAACTAATATAGAATAAATTCACAAAAGCAAAAACTAAGAAATAGACAAAAACTATCTATAGATCCTAGAAAACATGAGAATCAACTCTAATACCTCCCCTCAAGTGATGTTAGGGTCTAAAAATATCCAAAAAACAAAGTGGTATATCCAAAGTATGAGTCCTGATAACAAGGCCTGATAAGGTACTCATGTACAAAATATATCTATGAAATAGAGAAAAAAAGAAATTCCATAAGCAAACATGAGAACCAATTCTAACACCCCCTTCAAGTGATGTTAGGGGCTAAAAATAGCCAAAAAACAAAGTGGCTTATCCAAAGTATGAGTCCTAATAATAATGCCTGATGAGGTACTAATGTACAATATATATCTATGAAATGGAGAAAGGAAGAAAATCCATAGGAAAAAAACTTCTCCCCTACCTAAGCCCCAAAATGATGTAAAAAAGAGAAAATAAGGAAAAGAAGGAAGGAAGGACTTCATGTGGAATCCCCCTAAGGACAACTTCCTTCACCCCATATGAAGATCAGTACTATATATCTTGTGTGGATAGAATGGACATAAGGAACCATCTACATAGATGGTGAGATAGTCCCTAAAATAAAATGTTCTTTCGATTAAGGTACTTCAACCTGAGTTATATGAAAAATATGTCCCAAAAACACATCACCTGTAGAAATATCAATGCCAATAGGAGATATAATACCCTGTAAAAGTATGCCAAGGCCTCCATAAGTGTAGCCCATAGAGTGAAGTATACAATATCTAAATCTAAGAGTATGTTTCTCAAAGGAATCAAGCACATAAGTAAGTAGATCCAAAGTGGGACAAGCGAAAAATGCAACAACAGGAGTATTACAAAGCTCCAAATTAGAATGTGCAACAATAATAGGCTCATCATGAAAATCACTGTTAAAACACATATCCTCCCAAAAAAGAGGAGTAGGTGATGAAGGAACAACAACTGTGGCACAATAAAATTCATCCTTGGGAACTTATGATGGTTTCTCGTCCATGATCTCCAAAAGTGATGGTGAAGGTGTCACATCTTCAAGAATCATGTCCTCTTGATCAATGAAATTAATAGAAGTATAAACTATATGAGGAGTAATAGGTACCTGAAGAAAACTATCATCAAAGATGAGTCATCACTAACAACTAAAGGAGGTTGAATAGTGAAAGGTGTAGGAGGTAAGAATGCGTCATCTAGATCACCATCAAGAAGTATATCCTCACAAAATGAAGAGGAATCTTGATTCATATCACTAGTAAAGAGTGAATCCTCACTAGGAGGAGAAGAAGGAAGTGCTAATAGTGCCTCACCCATGTCACTAGCAAGACTCAAATCTTGAACAACATTACTGTCATCATAAAAATATAAATCCTCGCTAACAGGAGGAGAATGAAGTAGAACAAAAGGAGATGGAGTAAAAGAGGGTGCAAAAGATACAAAAGACTCAGTATCCTTATTAAATAAGGCTCCAATAGCATCCCAAACTTCTTTTGGTGACGTGACACATGTGACATAGCATTACAAACTATATGAAACATGGAGTTGAATCAAATAAAGAGCCTCATTTTACATAGATGCAATCTATTCAAGATCTTCCTCATCTGTAAAGTGGGGAATGTCATTAAACATAACACTCCACACACCTTTCCACTATAAGTGTATCCATATTTTGATCTTCTAAATAATGTAGTTTGAGGTGTTGAGGGGATCAAAGAAGTAGGAATCTGTTATAAAAGTAAGGATAAATTCAAGAATAAGAACTCTCTTGAAAATACAAATATCTTTGTGACAATTTAACATCTCCCAATGAAATTAATGAACACCCTAAAAAAGTGTAAGTCCCTCCCAAATTTGGCATTTTATAATTTAGTGAGATTTTACAAGATAAATGAACCCAATGGATGGAGAATAAAAAAACATATACTTTTGAAAAAAAAATACTCAATTTTGAGTCACAATTCAAAAATTATAATATTTACAAGTTCTATCATCATTAAAATGTGTCAAATAAGTAAACATGACACAAAATTAAATGCACTAAGGATCAAAAAATGCTTCACTGCTTCATGAATTTGGACAAAAATATTCAAAAAAATATTTTTAATAATTTATTTGGCATAAACCAAGCATAGGTTGTCAAAATGGGTGAAAGCCAGTTTAAGGAAGATTCTTTACAAGATCCAAAAAAACTGGATAGATGGTTCACAAAATAATTAGGTATAGAGTTTAATAAGGATTTGAAAGAAATTAATTTGAGCATATTCGAAGCAAATTTAAAATTTTGTATATTAAATTATATGTCCTCTATGAACAACAATAGCACTCAAAAAATTCCCCTAACCTAAAGCATTTTCTAAAAAATAGCCCAAAAGTTTGGATTATGGTCTACAACATACAACATTATATAGTCTTACATCTTATCTTATTAACTTTATTTATCTCTGTGAATACTTAGTTATTTGTATACATGCCTCTTTTCTATTAAAAATAATAATACTTAATAAAATGGTTAAAATTAGTTTAGCATATGGGAGTTTGAGTATTAGAATAATTTTTTGGAAAGAGATTGCAAATATGCCTCTACCATTATTGAACTAGTGCTTTGACATGCATAAAACATGCCAGTACATTAAGGCTCCCTCAATTTAATAAAACAAACATTTATATTGACTATCTACCACTTTATTAATATTTCTTAGATGATCCTCCTCAACTTTTCAATATGAAAATTAAAATAAATAATTTTAATAAGTTCGATGTTTAAGGAAGCTCATTTAATAAGCATGGTTATTATTGTACCAAATTCATAGGAATTATAATTTTACAACCCCTCATGTTGTATTTAGAATAATGCAACATTTTTTTTAACTAATTACTAACATTCATTCCACAAAAAATGTTTATCAATTTATCTAATCAATAACTTAGAACAATAACAATCTCAAATTCAAATATTTAATGCTATACAACTTAATACAACTACAAGGAAAGTAAATACATTAAGACTCAACTACGATTGGTCCAATAATACAGCTATTGTTCAAGTATAATCAAATATATATCTTATAATTATATTTCCTTCAAGCATTCAACCTTAATATAATAAATAGATATCAAGCTCTCCGGAGCTCAAGTCAAATCAACTCATGTATCACTAATAATCTCAAGTGTAGTCTCCAAATAAGTACTGCAGTGAGGAGGGAGAGCATTATATGAGAATTTTTACAAACTAACCACAGACTATTAATCCCCTGCATAATCCCCTCTCAGGGAATGGTCCTCCTTTCATGAATAGGTAGTTAAAATGGTGCGAGAATCTAGAAAAACATGTTAGTACCCCCTGTACTATAAGATTTCTACTACATGACGTGTATCATAAAGACAATACGTTTCTAACATGATATCAGATAACATGCAAATCAAACATATGAATGACAATGTCTATCTAGTATTAATTTAGATAATTTTTTCAAATAACATATGATCACATAGATCGATCAATTTCATAACACACCACTTGATCAGATTATCTACATCAAACATTGGTGGTGCTACCTAGGCTAGTGAAGTCCATCTCACTACCTACTTAGCATCATCAATGTAAAATCTAATATAAACATATATAACATAGTATAATACTTAAAGATTCATTCAGATTATTCTTATTAGTAGAAGTAAGAACATACTAAATATGGAAATAATCTTAGTGTTACATTTTGTCTATCAAATGCATATAATTAATTTAAAACATGTTATTATTACATATATAACACTATATAGCAAAACACAATCTATATAAGATCATACCATCTAGGTATGCTTTAAACAAGGATTATAATTGCATGCATGCCAAAAGTAACATATTGGTTAATTATTAACCAATGGATTCAATCAAAAATATTTCTAATAGCAGTATAATAAGTTATTTATGAAAATATATAAAATACATACATTTAATCTTTCTAATGGTATGCAATGAATCCATATTCATTCAATTAATAAAGAATAACCTTAACCAAATACTTCATCAATAAAAACATGTCAGTCTATAATATCCAATGACATTACTTTCCATTTTAATATTTAATAGTGTAACATCAAGATCATTCAACAACATAATGATTTACTATTCCATATCAATAGTTTACACTTTGAATTGTCACAACAAGATATCTAAGAGACAACCCTAATGACTCAATGCACATGTATGTACCTATTTAAGCTTATATTTATTAGTAAGGGAGTGTATAATGATACATGGGTTACACATACTAAAAATAACATGGCTTATTTATGTAATCCATTTGTCTGTATACCTAGTCAACATGGTTTTCACTAGCAAAAGTATATGACATATTTTGGTTAACTCTACCCTATTTTGGAGTATCTACAGAATTCAATTAAACAAATCAAGTTAAAATCCATATATTTAAAACATGTATCAAATCTAATTAGAATAATATTTTTCTCATAATTATTCAATTTATCATAATCATTCTAACAGATTCGTATAATGAAAAAAGTCAAACTTAGCTTCTTATTATTATTATTATTTTTTAAACTTTTTACTACATGGGGACAATATTAATTTATTTACTCATAGTCCAGATGTTTATTCATTAACTCGTAGACTTCGGATTTCAAAAAATACGTACTCTTTGGTCTAATATTCTAAATAAGTTGTATACCATTTTATAAATATTATTTTGCTTGATTTTATTATAGGTAGGGTTTAGTTTATAAAACAAGATGTTGTCTATATTTATAAAGTGCTACTCATATGTATAAAATTAAGCCTATAGTTATATAACTATCCTTATATATTATTAAAATGTGATCTATGATTTTAGACACTGCTTGTATTAATATTAAAATTTTGTTACAATTTTAAATGCTACCCTTATGTATAAAATGTTGTTAAAAAATATGTTTCAGTTATAAAAATAAGACACCGTCCTCATATATATTTTACATTTTTGTTATTAAAATTAAGATGCAGTCATAAAATATTACAACAATTCACTATTTTACTGGTATGTAGCTTATATATTTCTATAAAAATATGATGTTGGTTGCCTATACATTTTTCCTTGTATAAAAAGATTAGACATAGACAATAATATGATCTACATTTCACTATATGAATCAATATAGTTTTTTATTGGGTTTGATCTTGTTCTTTTTGAATATATATAAATTTACACAATCAAATTTTCAAGCTTACCTCTTTTAAAAACTTTCCACTTTATTTATAATATTCATTTACTTCCATTCTGCCGCCACTCTTCTCTTGCATGCTAATTTTTTTTTCTCATAGATCTTTATCATGTGTATCCTTTCTGTTCTCCTTTTAATTTCACTTATCTAAAGTTTTCTCTTTATCCAAAGCCATAGTCTATTTCACCTTTAATTTTATTAATTAATATAAAACATTAATTTATTTAAAATAGATCATTTTTCCATATTTCCCAAATTATATCAAACATAAGGCTATGTTGTCTAATAAAATAATGATATTAAATTTCTAGTTTTCAATGTAATTTCATGCATGTTTTAAAAAGACTAATTTAGATTGTCTTAACTCAAGGTTAGTATTTTAAGGTTAGTTCAAAATCTTGAAAGCAATAAAATAAAGGTTCTTTTTTATTTATCATATATATATATATATATATATATATATATATAAGTCTATAATTTCTATATACATATGTCTTACTTATATTGATATCCTGATATCAATAATTAGTGAGATAAACATTCAAAAATATTTTTAAAGACATTACACTAGTTTATACATATAATAACAATTGAATATTTATTTATATGATTTATTCTAAAAAATCTACATAATTGTAAGTAAATCTTATGTAATCTTATGCATATCATGAACTAATGTACATAAAAAATACAATCACAATTTTTTTTTCATAACTACGTACTAACACTTAAAACATGTTATGCATATAGCATTTTAAATCTACTATGTGTGTAGGGTCTTAGCAATTTCTCTGTCATCGTCCAATCGTCTCATTTATTCCATCTTCTTTGATGATGTTCTCCCTCATCATGTTCTAAGGCTAGGATCAATCTTGCATCCACCTTGCAACAAGTAGGTAGTTAGTCTGATTCATCATATATATCAATCAATGATACAAAACTAACAAATATACATCCATAATATACTGAATAAGAAAATACAACTATCACATCATATAATCTAATCTAATCATCATATTATTGTCCCATAATACTATATGTCATAAAGATTAAATAGAAGCAATAATAATTAGATAATAACCATATTAATCTATAGATTCAAAGGTTATAAATCATAGGGTGAAATTAGGATGTAACATTTAATCTAGTATGACACACAACTGAGTAAATTAAATGAATAATTAAATGGACATTAAATCATTCATTTACTTGCAATCAAATGATATTGAACAAATAAGATTTTGACTAAAAATTATAAATAAATAATGAACAACTTATTTTTTTGGGGAACACATATTGTGGATGACTGTGTATGAGTTTAAAGTGCATTGAGATACCTTTTGATTTGATTATGTGACTGTCATGTCTAACTATGACATGACCAACATATTTGGACTAAGGTGCACTACTCTATTATCCTTATGGAGAATTATTATCTAGGTTTCTCCTGCAATAAAAGTGTAAACTAGTGTTTTATATGGATTCACCTATAGATGTCCTTCATCCTATCACAGATCTAAGATTGCATAATCTAGATTATGTTTAGGCCTTTTTCTATTCAAAATATTAGTGAATTATTATACAAATAAATAGAGATCAAATGTAGAAGGGAAAAAAAAATTAGAAGTGAGAATCGCTGAGTTAGCTAAAGAACCCTGTTTAACTAAGTGTTGTCTACATAGCCAAAAAAAAGGGAATTCGGGCTAATGTATTTTTTCCTCTAATGTGTGCATGTGACTAGATCATATGTGGTGTCAATATAAATGCTCTTTGCCTAGGCCCTCCTCTTGGTCCAAACATGCAATCTAGATGTGACATGTATAAACTTCAAATAAATATAAGTGTTGAGCCTATTGTTGAATGATTTTTCTTGTGTTATGTTAGTGTCAAATTGATAAGTGCTAGATATAAAATACCTTAGGTAACCCTTTAAATATAAGACTCCCACTTTTAAATTTTTAAAACCCATTGATGCACCAAACAGGTCAAAGAAAGGTTAAATGGTCACAAAAAGAAACCCCAAATAAACATGCATTGAAAAGTGTCTCAAAACATGCATTAGACAACATAGCAGAGTGTTATTGTCCAAATAGGGACATCCTATTGAGAAACAAGGAAATAAAAAAAATGGAAGGGAGAGAGGACTAGCAATCCATGTCACTTAGATAAGGAATGACATAAAAGACTAAAAATTTAGAAAATATAGTGAATTCAATGTGAAAAAGTGATGGAAAAAATCATAGGACTACAAAAACATGCAACAATGGGATATTGATTCAACATTAGGATCTTCTAAATATAAAAGTTATAAAATACATAATATTGATTATGGTTCATGGAGTGTGATCTAAAATGTTGATTTAAAAAAAAAAACCATATTTTTATCTAGAAATCCTTTACAATTAAAGACATTATACTTGTGTTTGCTTGACCAAATTTAGGTGTGTATAGTTATGTCCTCATGTTTTTATCCCCTATATCGTAGTTGCCTTTTACACATGTAGCTTCTTAAAAATCTTAAATAGATTAATTTTCCATCTATAATATATACAATGAAATTGCCCAAATGGTCTTAGATTTCCACTTAGCCAAATAAAATGTTGTATTGTGAGGTGAAATAAGTTATTGTACCCATAGAAAGATAGTTTTTTTAAATTATGTTCTCTTAAGAAAGTGAAGAGTCAGGATCATTTTAGTTTTAGGGGTTTAATCTAAAAAATGGGAAAGAATATATTTATAGAGCTTCCAAGATGTCTTTCTCTATTTTTCCACTAATTAGTCTAGATATGCTTTACAATGTTCTTAGAGATATGGTGACCTGCAGTTGTTCAACATTGTCTTATTAGATTTATTCCATTTTTTCCCCTAATGAGTTATTGGGAATGTCAAGTGTCTTGTGAGTACAACATACATTGATTTAAAAATTTGTAGACCAAACATGCAAAATGTTTGAACATGAAGGATGTTGAGAAAATTGAATTTTTTAGACCTAGTGGATAACATTGTATGATTATTACTCTCCCTCAATCTAGTCCAAATATATTTACTAGGACTTCTACCTATAAAAAAAAGTGTCAAGGTGAAGTTTTCATAATTACCAATTATTGCATTTCCTTAATAATTTTGAAGGCCTTTTCAACAAACCCATTTTATTCATATCATACAATTATTGAAACCCATAAGATCACACATATTTGTAAATAAATTCAAGTGTGGTGTGTATGCTTTAACATTTTTCTTAAATGTAAACCAATGAACTTGTAACTACATCATATGGCAAAAATTTGCTTTTGATTGTGCTTTGATGGATGCCCATACCCTATTTCAAAGATCCCATTTTATAACAAGCTAGGAGGACATGTTATAGCCTAAATTTTCACCCTAGAGAGGTCAAATACACCTACTCAAATTTAGGATAACATTAAACTATCTCTGTAAATAGGTAAGAAACTACAAGAGATATATCTCTAAGATTGAAAGGGCTAGCTCCCTTGATCTATATTTTAGGCTCACACACTACACTAGACTAATAAATATTAGGGGTGAAAAAGGATGAAGGAAACATAAATCAACATAAACTAGTGAAGGTGATACACCAAAGGTAATTCCACACAACACACTTATATTTTCACTAAGAAATAAGACTCCTAAAACTGACCTCAACTCAATGTCCTTCTATCACAAGTATTTCTCAATGGAAGTAGATTGTTATGCATATCCAAATGTGGGTGAAAAGGAGGTTTGATACTAGACACTAATAATCCTTATAACACTTCAAAACATGCTTAACAAACACATACACTTCATGATACCTATTAGAAGAGATATCACTCACATAAAACATTTAACAATAGAATGGAAGCAAGGAGAAGACATTCATCACTAGTCAACCACATAAACTACTTAACATACTTAGGAAAAGAATTAAAGAGATAAAATCAAATTTATAATCTTTATTCAAATGAAAATAAATATGTCAACCCAGTAGGGCTTTTCCAGACTAATTGTGGATCCATTACAAAGCCAAAAAATCCTACATATATAGAGCATAGGAGAGGAGAGACAACAAGTGAAGTTAAAGAG
The DNA here is from genome assembly GCA_037957365.1 of Torreya grandis. NCBI lineage: Eukaryota > Viridiplantae > Streptophyta > Pinopsida > Cupressales > Taxaceae > Torreya > Torreya grandis. Next base: position 1,131,108 of record JARHVA010000996.1, on the reverse strand, counting down.
TCACAAGGACAAGTGTCAAAACTTGGAAACCAATTACAATGCAATATAATGAAGTGTAAAATAGGTTATGAAGGTCCTCTTGGACAAATGTCTATCACAAACATGACATATCCTTCAGGTTGGTGTATATGTCTTCATTGTCCTACTTTGAAACTATCATGATGATGAGGAGTTCACTTGATTGCTTGAAACTAACTTAGAAGGATTTGAAACATATGTCTTAAAATAGGAATTTGGAAATAATATTTTTATATTCATCTACACCTCTCCAATTGATATCCTCTCTTACACCACTTGTCATTCACTATTTACAGTCACTCACTAGCCCTCTAGGCTTAGATCTTCACACTTATTATTAAGTGACCTACATATATTAGAGAATGTTCATTGAATATGTGTTAGTCAACTCACTTGGACCTTTTTTTCCTCTAGTCTATCATATATACCTCAATGAAACTCAAACAACACTTCTCATACTCACACTTAGTCAGTCACTTTGCCTTCCCACTGTCTTATTCAGATTACCTGCAATGAATAGTGTAATAGAGAGGTTTACATGATTAACAAAGGTTAGAATTAGACATGGGGAATTTAAAAAAGTCTCTACATGCATCCCTCGATAGCCTTCACCTATCTATTCTCTTCTATACCTTCAATTCAACTTAAATCCTACAAAAAATTCAAATTTTGGCATGTCCGTATAAGTGATGGTATGAAACAATTATATGTTGAAGAGATTGGGAGAGTGATAAACATGTATAAAACCCTTTCAAGGCTAATTGGACACTTCAAGATGCATATCCCTTAATGTTTTCTCTATCAAATTCATACAAGGGTTATAGGAGGGTTTTAAGTCATCTATCTTCTTATCAATGATTCATAAAATATAGATGTTTAAAATTTAAAAAAATTCCACTAAAATTAAGTTTAAGACCCCCTTAAATTATTACTAGCTTCTTGAGACACCATGCAGCTCATTTGTACATATATGAGCAAATGAAGATGGCTCTTGAGCTCCTTCTAGGCATTCTGGGTACCCCTGAGATAGGTTTAGGCCAAAATGACCAATTTAAGCTATTGATATACAAAATAATAGGTTTTATTAACCCTCCACTTTCACTTGAAGGCCATCATATGAATTGGAAAGATATCATGGTCATATGGATGAGTTTAGGCACCTATTGGTTTATTACTTAGTTCTAGGCCTAGTAGGCCTAGACTATGTATCTATATATGTGACCACCTCTAGGTGGTATTAGTGTCTATATGTGTTCCTATATAATTTTTCAATACTTGTCATTTCAATACTTGTCATTCATATTTTCAACATTCATATACTAAACTTGCAGGTGGTCTTGATTGTGGAGTACCTTATATCTGAGACAAAACAAAGGATAATTACCTTATTTATATGACCAACATGAGATCATGAAGAGATAAATTAGGTCATTGTGACATTATATACCAATTTTTAAATCTATATCATGCCTACAAATGTCTCAACACTTCAAAACCCAAAATTAGCTTCATAAGTCTAGTGATTATGTAGGGTTTTGGTTTACTATAGGTTGAGGTTTGAAACCTATCTGTTGAATTTATTTACCTATATCCTTTGTATAATAATCACATAGAATTTGATATTATCATTTTTAAAATTAATTCAACATGGTTCTCCACCTTATACCTCTGCTAACCTTTCAAATTGTATCTCTCCACTAGCTAGAACTAGTTTGCAGTATGTGTTGACTATGTCACTTATAGGTGGCATTTAGTAAGAATTCAAAGGAATCTTGTAGGTGGTTGTATATAATTTATTACTATGTTTTCACCATTTTTATTCATCCTAAGGTCACTAAGACCATCTAAAACCTAGATAATCTCATCTCATGCCTTGGAACCATGCTCTCATCAAAATACTATACTGCACTAGTTGTCATTACAGTGTTCTAGGTTTATTTAGCTTAAAAAAATTGTATTTCAATAAGTGTCTTAAGTGAAAAATTGATTGTACTTGAAAATCACTCAACCATAAATTTCTATTGACATAACAACCTCCTTCTATATTCATATTCTACCTCTTAGGTTTAGGTTATAAGGGTGAAACTATTAGGCATACCTAGATCATATATACCTTGACCAATAGATGGCATTTTGTGAGGTAGAATCTTCTTTCAGATAAATTAAGGTAAGTTATCTCATTTTCAACTTTCCTAACTATGTGAACATGGATCGAAGTCTAACTGAATGTAGTGACCTCACCACTATCACTGTGATACTCTATCCTCTCAAACTTGCCTAACAGTCTCAATTGGATTCCAAACACCTCCAAAGCCCTTTCATCACTACTTAGACCTCTATGATATTGGCTTCAAACTATTATTTGAGACTACCTATAGGTGTTATTATATGGAGGATTGTGTGCTAGGTTATAACCTCATCACCACTCTAATAACCTTTCACTAGGTTAATTGAATTTGTTTGAGATCTTAGTTAGGTTCAAAATCTTCAAACACCACTATGTTTCCTTTCTTTAGGTTGACATTATATTGGTCTTCAGATAACCCTAAATATGGGCCTTTTAAGGCTACTTGATTGTATCAAGTGTCTTAGACCTTTTCCTCCCATCAATTATCTCTTGAGGGAAACCTTCTATGGATAAAATAATCACCATGCTCTAGGGTGGAACACATGTATGCTATTCTTGCTTTGAAGCCATTTATAGAAAGATGAGACCCTACACTTATCAAACACAATCTACAGACTTTAATGGTGTTCATTACTAGAAAAATGATATGTTTATGCTATAATTCCATGATCACACATGCCAAACCAAGTTGGAAACAACATGAAAATGATGAAAATACTCTGTCAACCTACATGCACCAATTGGTGCACACAAACTGATGTAAAAGATGAGAAAAATGAGGTGTTGGGGTTAGGTAAGCAATTTGAAGGCATCAACAATCTTAAAGATTATTCATAAAGTATGTACCACCATTCCTACAAGTATTCCCATGGAATGGAAGTACACAAGACTATTAACATCCACCAAGTGCAATCATCTCAACTCTTCCCCTCCTATTCATACCAAGTGCAAAATGTTTGACCTTGTCAACCTGTCTAAGATAGTGATGAGAGAGAAGAACCATTTTTTTCTCATTTTTAGACCTATTTGAACCAACTAAACTTGGAATTCAATTTTTGGGATCTTAGTAGACTTCCTTGAAGCCTTCCCACATGTCAATTGAGCTATGTAGTCTATACAACTAAAACTACCCTTTTTCTAAGTGATCTTATTGCTTCTAACATTGAACCTACAACATGTTAGTTTCAAACTTTTCCTCTAACATTTTATGACATATGAGATGTTATATTTAATCTTTAAATTCATTCTCCTTTGATATGAAAATGTGCAATTCATTTTGATGACCAAAAGGTGGCCAAAAAGACATGAGAAGAACTAAACAAATGTGACAACATTAGAACATGTTGTGTGACCCTCAAAATGTGACTAGACCTCTCTTAAGAACAATTTGAGCATGTTAAAACCTATAATACCTCATTAAAAGTTTTAATATGTAGTGGGTTGACCTTATTTGAGCTAGGGGTAAAATTAGTCAACATTTTAGTGATTTCCTAAGGGTAGCATTCCTGCTATGCTAAGAACTAGTTGCCTTCTCCTATCCTTAGGAAATGGAGTCACCTATACACTGCATTTGACATTTATAAGCCTATGAAAGGACATCAAAATCACACCAATTAGAAAATATAAACAAACACACCAAACAATAAAAATAAAACACATGCTTGTGTTCTCATGAACACTTAGGGAAAACACACAAACAACATAAGCAAGAACACACACCTATCCTAGTATGTACAAGACCTCAAAACACTTGAGATGAAAGTCATCCTATTCATTACTTTAAACATGGTCAAATACAATGCTTCTTGCTTCATTAATTATCCAAAAAACATCAACCTTCATATGATGCATACTTGTCAATGAACACTTGTTTATGTAGATAGTCAAATGCCTTACCATGGTTAGATCTTATGTTGACTACAAGTTTTTCATTTTGAGCTCTAAAGAACACTCCATATATATTTCCAAGAGTTCTATTTGGCCTTGAATCTTGCTTTGAATTTGAAATGCTCATTTTTTATTCTTCAGTCTGATCATTTGATATCATCAAAGCTTTATCAACTTCAAATGCATCTTAACCATGATATGTCTGTTGTTGGGAAGATTTAGGTTGTCTTCTTGTTCACTAAACACTACCTGATCTATTAAATTTGTTCCTTGTTTTATAGATAATTCACACTCTTATTTATACTCTTCAAACGCATGATTAATCTCAACATCAAGTCTACATTCTTATTGAGGGATGATAGACCTAATTATCTCCTCAAATTCCTACACAATGGCATTGAATTATTGCCACATGTCATCTAATTTTTCTTGAGGTTCATGTTTATGAGAATTAACTTCTTTGGTAGGCATAATTGAGTGTTCAATCATAATATCATGATTTGTCATAGTCAAAATCTCAACATCGTCACTCATGTCTAAAAGATAGTTTCCCCATGCAACTTGTTCTAGAATTTTATCAGGATCTGCATCAAGTTACATCACAATCTTCATGGAGGATGTAAGTACCAAGTCTTGTTTATTCAAGTCCATATTGATCAACTCCCTACTCATCAATATTCAGATTAGATATGACATCAAGGAGTGTTAGAGGTTTTTGATCACTAGGGTGATCATCTTCTTCAATGACATTGCAACTCATATTAGAAGTATAAGGCACATATTGTTCTACATGAAAACTAGAGAGAGTTTCTAATTTGATTGTCACTTTTGCACCATATCTAGTCTTAAATCCCATATAGAACCAATCTAAATTCATATGACCTCCAATTTTAGTAGTGAACTCTCTTGACAGATAAAGTTCAAAATGAGGAGGCACATCCACCACTACATCTTGAGAAATGGTGAAGGTAGGAAAATCATGGAGAATAATTTGAAAACCTTTGATTATGTTAATGGTCTTGGCATCTAATCCATCCAATTGTATCACTCTTTTGGTATGAGGTTCATACTTAAATTTTAATTTCTCAATTACTTACTTGGGCATAACACAAGGACTATCTCCACTATCAATAAGGTAATTATGAACCAAGATGGATAGATAGAATGGAAGAGATTTGTCTAACTTTTTAACTTTGTTTGGCTATCCTTCACTAGGATTCAATGCATTTGTAAAGGCTATATCATTACCACTAGGCTAGTTGGTTTTCAAATTGAGTTTGAATAGCTCCTCTTGAAGCAAGTATGCTTGTCCACAAATTGCCAAAGTATCCCACATTAATACATTCACATGAGACCTCTTCATCTGCTCTATAATCTTAGTGAAAGGACCATTAACCTTTACTTTTCAACTAGGAGGAATGGTGTTTCCTACACCTTGAGAATTCTAAGGTATGAAATCACTACTAACATTATAATCTCTTTGAGTTACCATTATATTTTGAACTATATTATACATACCTACCCTTTGGGATGTTTGAAAATTCATTGAAGAACAATTATCAACCCCTTAAACTTATTCAGTTGCCTTTCTTTTGATCCTTGTGTTTGAAACTATAGGGCTTGTATCTATGCTTGACTACCATTGGTAATTAGCAAAACATGATTCATCTTGATTATAATTGACCAATGTATACCCAACTTGAGCACCCTTCCCATTAGTCTCTCCTCCATTTGGTATCTCATGTTGAGTCATAGCTGGCATAGTTCCCAAATTTTCCATGAAGGCTTGATAGAAAGACTCATTAACATAGGAAGTTGGAACATGAGGTTGATCCCATGAAGGATGACCATCATTCTCTTGGACAAGGTTGTTTTGAGTAGGCACTAATGCCCTTGAGGTGGAAGGAGCATTGGGATTTTATCCATTATAATACTTTGATTAAACTAGTTGTCTTTGACCTTGATGATGACCTTAGAAAGGTGGTCTATTACCTTAATAGTTAGGGTAATACTGATTATGTTTATAGTGGATTTTTAAGGGCCTTACTTATTGCTATTGGATAATCCTTTTTAGATTTAGGATCTCTTTCTCCATATCTCTCATCTTGTCTGCCTCATTAGACTTACATGGTTTATTAGGGGTAATAAGCTTGTGTTTAGGTGTAAGAATAAGAGAAACAATAGGTGTAGGAGTTTTCAAATAAATAAATATAGGCATGGGAGGTCTTGGGGAAATATTCCCATCCTAAATTAAATAATTTTATTCTCTAATGGTTACCTCATATGTATTAAGCAAAGTGTTACCTCCCATAGATTGTATTATCATTAAAATTTCACTCTCTAAATATTTAAGATAGTAAAGGAAATCATGGTGAGCTATTAGTCTTACCAAGATTGAGATTCTATCCCATGTCTTTTAAAATCTTGTTGATGTCTTTAATGACTTCTTGAGGTGATCTCCTAATGATGGTCAATTGATCAGTTAGTGACAAGTTGTCATTCTTGTCCTCAAATCTTCTTCTCAATGCATTTCCCAACTCATCCCATGTGGTTATTGATTCAGGTTCCAATGTTCCATACCATTCAAGAGATTTACCTTTGAAAGAGATGAATAAAAATCTGATTTATATGTTCTCCTCAATGATGTGATGGATATTATAGATGTTAGCAATGTTACTAATATGCTCAATAGGGGTAATGGCAGTCTCACCGGTGTATGATGGAACACTTTTTGTCAGGAATCTAGAACAACAAACATGCTCTGATCCCACTTGTCAGGATGCGAAACCGGAAACATACAATTGATTACCAAACTTCAAGCAACTTAAATATGCAGAAATAAACCAGAATCAACAAGTAACTAGAATTCAGAATAACACAGCATATGAGAGACAATACACAACTTGTATTAACACTTTATACAGAAAAGAATACAATAAAGAAGATGCCACTTCTTCTCCACCACCTTACAGAGGTTTCCCACACCTCAAGTGAACAGTACTTCTTCTCCCCAAAGCTCTCCCTCTCATAGGTCCCAACACCCGACTCAAATACAGAGTTGGTGTTCACCTCCCGTGCTCCACGCACAATACAAGTGCTCCACGCACTCCACAAGCACTCCACGTGCTCCACAAGTACTCAAAGTACTTCAAGTAGATCTCCCATGAATCTGCAACAACCTGCAATTCAACAGACCATACTTATGGAAGGAACTCCCTTGCCTTCCTCTCCTGCTCTATCCGAGTACACACCTGTACTCCAAGTAGATCCTGCCTGATACTGCTCCCTGTTGTGTTGCTGTCTATATGACCTTGCACACCTGCAAATCAAACAACGGTTTTGTTCACCTGTGAACCTCGACCTTGCACACACATACACCTGCAGATCAATGATCTTACTTACCATGTAGATCTCCTATATAGGCCATGCAACTGTGACCAAGATCCTACACTCCTGAAGAACCCAGTTGGCTCTCCAATCCAGCACTAACACACCTGGTACTGTGGCACTAGGAGGAATGCACCATTGCTCTACCTCACACGCAGAAGGAGCTTATAATTATGCTCTCTTACTCCCTAGCACACATTTCCAATACAACCATGAGTCTATTATATAGATCTCATCCAAACAATAATTAGACATCTAATTACAATAATTAGATCCGTAGCTCTCAGTCTAAAAATAGATCTCTTCATGCAAACACTTGGTTCGTTAGCTAACTGCTCGTAAATAGCTCGCAGTCGAACCACACAGGCGACCGACGTCGGTCCCTGTCTGCCTGGAGGTGACCGACGTCGGCCGATATATGACCGACGTCGGTTGCTTCCCTTTGCTATCCTGCCGACATCGGCTGATCAGACCGACCCCAACTTCTCTGCAACTCAGCAACCTTCAGCAACCTCCTCTCCTATTTGCATCAGTGAAGCTTTTAGCTCCACAATCCTAACAATCTCCCACTTGGAGATAAACAGCTACATTGTACCTGTACCTGTACTCTGTCTAATCTGTTTCCTGGTTTGTATCCCTCTTCAAGCTCCCACCTGAAGACAACCCACCACACAACCTGTGATGTACCACCTGTCATCCGAGTACCCTGCCACATCCGAACCTACAACACCTGTAGTGAAGTCTTGACCCTGCATAGCAACACCTGATGCCGGTCCCTCTTAGAAAACCTGAGAACCCACTTCCCCGAATTGGCTCCTAACTCTGACAGCTCCCACTGCATGGGAATACTCAGGTCTATACCAGACCTCATGTGATTTCGGACACTGTACCTGTCCAGCCCTTAGTGTGCTTCGGTTCTGCATCCCAAACCTTGCCAACACCTGATTCACATCAGCGCCCACTCGAGACAAAATCAGCCTGTGATCTCCATGCCTCCCATGTCAAAGAATTCCGCTGCTCCAAACTCCTCATGACATGCCACTGAACTAATCTTACCCTTAGCTCAGCAAAACCCTGTATGTACACCCCTGCTAGCTAGCATACTATCCACATACAGCAACATAATGATGTTGCAATCATCATCCCCCTGGTAAGTCAAACCACAGTAGTTACCTGACATTGACTGAAGCCATGCTTCGTCCTCCACCTATCAAACCTGGTACCACTGTCCTGCAGCGCCCTCAAGACCATATGCCTGGTCTTCCGTCTCACGTATCCGTTCTCTCTATTCTTCTACTAAGGCATCCATTTGTCTCTGTGCTTTCATCTAGCTGGCAAACCTACCAAAAAACTCCCGTCTGGTTCTGCATCATAATCCTACCTAGCTCACACCTGTTTCCTGGATCCTTCCTGCTATACAATTAGCAATAAGTATGAAGAAGAGGAACACAAATTTGAGGGCCTACTTACGCCTTCAGTCCTCCATATGGGTGTTTGAGACTCCTTGACAACATGCTGTCCACCCAAAATTTGTTACAGTGACCGACCTCGGTCACTCCACAGTCTGCATCCGACCGACGTCGGTTCCATGCATCTGTACCTGACTACCAGCCTGCCAGCACTGGTGTCCCTGTTGCCAACGTCGGTCCTCCTGACCGACATCGGTCTTACTTACTGCCGACGTCGGTCTTATCCTGCCTGACACTGCCAGCTTCGGTCTGCACATGACCGACATCGGCACCTATCTGTTCGACGCCGGTTCCTCCTGACCGACGCCGGTACCTGTGTTTGCCTGTGAGTGATGACTTTTTACCCGCGAGCTCCTTTGGATCAATCTCCATGTCCAAACTGCCCTGCTCAGATGTATCCAGCCTCATCCACTGAACTCTGTCCGCCATCTCCTCCAAGAACACCAAGGCTTTCCAGTTCTTAAGCCTATCAAATATATCTGTCTTCCGCTTAAGAACATGCATCTCCTTCCTGCTCATGTGACCAAGCCTACGAAGCCACGTCTCCGCAATAGAAGAAGAATCAGTAATATAAACAAGTAGATAAAGTATACCTGTTTTCTTACCACCAGCTAATTCAAGTGCTACCGCTGTGAGAGTTCTTGTGCATCTCTCATCACCCAATCTTTCTGAAGAAATTAGCCATATCTTCAAACCTGGGACCTGCATGACCTTCATCAACACCTGTGTGTTGGCCGCCTGCAATTTCAGCTTCACTTCTCCTTTGCCAATTCTTTGGCAAGGCTTACCAGCTCCTCTACCTAGGGCTGCATGGAAAGAGGCAACCGAATCTTTTAACCAAGATTCAACTTTATCCAAGAAACTTGCAAATACATCCTGTGCAACAACACCTGCTACATCTGTATCTTCAATTTCTTCATGCTGATCTGTTACCAACCAACAATGTTCTTTTACCCGCGCTTTCTTTCCATCGGACCGTGAGTAACCATCTGTGCTTTTTAACTCCTCCATTCTTAGCTTACTTTGATCTGCCGTTGCTCTATTCCCACTCAATCAGAAACCCCTGAGAGTGCCCTGTAACCAAACACAACCTGCTTCCTGCAACCTTAGCTCTGATACCACTTGTCAGGAATCTAGAACAACAAACATGCTCTGATCCCACTTGTCAGGATGCGAAATCGGAAACATACAATTGATTACCAAACTTCAAGCAACTTAAATATGCGGAAATAAACCAGAATCAACAAGTAACTAGAATTCAGAATAACACAACATATGAGAGACAATACACAACTTGTATTAACACTTTATACAGAAAAGAATACAATAAAGAAGATGCCACTTCTTCTCCACCACCTTACAGAGGTTTCCCACACCTCAAGTGAACAGTACTTCTTCTCCCCAAAGCTCTCCCTCTCATAGGTCCCAACACCCGACTCAAATATAGAGTTGGTGTTCACCTCCCATGCTCCACGCACAATACAAGTGCTCCACACACTCCACAAGCACTCCACGTGCTCCACAAGTACTCAAAGTACTTCAAGTAGATCTCCCATGAATCTGCAACAACCTGCAATTCAACAGACCATACTTATGGAAGGAACTCCCTTGCCTTCCTCTCCTGCTCTATCCGAGTACACACCTGTACTCCAAGTAGATCCTGCCTGATACTGCTCCCTATTGTGTTGCTGTCTATATGACCTTGCACACTTGCAAATCAAACAACGGTTCTGCTCACCTGTGAACCTCGACCTTGCACACACATACACCTGCAGATCAACGATCTTACTTACCATGTAGATCTCCTATATAGGCCATGCAACTGTGACCAAGATCCTACACTCCTAAAGAACCCAGCTGGCTCTCCAATCCAGCACCAACACACCTGGTACTGTGGCACTAGGAGGAATGCACCATTGCTCTACCTCACACGCAGAAGGAGCTTATAATTATTCTCTCTTACTCCCTAGCACACATTTCCAATACAACCATGAGTCTATTATATAGATCTCATCCAAACAATAATTAGACATCTAATTACAATAATTAGATCCGCAGCTCTCAGTCTAAAAATAGATCTCTTCATGCAAACACTTGGTTCGTTAGCTAACTACCCGTAAATAGCTCGCAGTCGAACCACATAGGCGACCGACGTCGGTCCCTGTCTGCCTGGAGGTGACCGACGTCGGCCAATATATGACCGACGTCGGTTGCTTCCCTTTGCTATCCTGCCGACGTCGGCTGATCAGACCGACCCCAACTTCTCTGCAACTCAGCAACCTTCAGCAACCTCCTCTCCTGTTTGCATCAGTGAAGCTTTTAGCTCCACAATCCTAACACTTTTGAGGGTAGATAAGAGGATATCATCATAGTGGTCAATTTTTAGAGGAATATATACATTTAAATAAACAAAAGGAAAGTTCCTTGCCATGGTAGCCTTAGAACTTTTCAATAATGGGGTAATCAAGAACTTTCTTATGGGCTTGTGAGAAAGGTAGGACTTCTTTGGGTAAGATTGGGTGTTTTCAAATATGATTGCTTTATATGAATAATGAGGAAGCTCTTAGAATTCAAAAGGGATGAGTTTTTTAAGAGACCTTGTGTTTACCTTAGGCATGAAAGAGTGAACTAGTATACAACCAATATTGAAATGTTGGAATCACCAGATACTATAGGAAGTGGACTATTACAACTCCTTGTTGTCAAAGCCAACATCTACCTTGAACAATTTTTTTGGAATTCATGTCCCACTGATCATGATAGAAATATTATAGAATAAATTTGAACCCTAGATAGGTTAAATAGACCCTCTCAAATTTAGGATAAAATGAAACTATCTCTATAAATAGGTAAGCTACTACATGAAATAGATATCTAGGATTAAAAGGGCTAGTTCCCTTGATCTATCTTTTAGGCTCACACACTACACTAGAATAATAAATATTAGGGGTGAAAAGGGAAGAATGAAATGTAAATTAACCTAAAATAATGAAGGTGATACACCAAAGATAAGTCCACACAACACACTTACATCTACACTAATAAATAAGACTCCTAAAATTGACCTCAACTCAATGTCCTTCTAACATAAGTGTTTCTTAATAGAGGCAGATTGTTATGCATATCCAAAGCTAGGTGAAAATGAGGTCTTATAGTAGACACTACTAATACCTCTCACACTTCAAAATATGATTAACAAAAACATACACTTCATGAGACATGTTAGAAGAGATATCACTCACATAAAACATGTAAGAGAAGAATGGAAGCAAGGAGAAGACATTCATCACTTGTCAACCACATAAACCACTTGACACACTTAGGAAAGGAATTGAGGAGATAAAATAAAATTCAAAATATTTATTCAAATTCAAATCAATATGTCAAACTAGTAGGGCTTCACCATACCAATTATGGATCCATTACAAATCCAAAAAATCTTGCATATATAGAGCATAAGAGAGGACAGAGAAGAAGTGAAGTTTAAGATTCAAAATGCCAAGTGTCAAGATTTGGAAACTAGTTAAAATGAAATATAATGAATTTTAAAATATGTTATGAATGTCCTCTTGGACAAATGTCCATCACAAGCATGACATACCCTTCATTTTGGTGTAGAGCTCTTCATTGTCCTACTTTGAAACTGACTTGATGATGAGTTCACTTGACTACTTTAAAATGAATTAGTTGTATTTGAAACATATTTAATAACATGGGATGTTGGAAAAAATGTTTTTACAATCATATAAACCTCTCTAGTTGATATCCTCTCCTGCACCACTTGTCATTCACTATTTGTAGTCACTCACTAGCCCTCTAGGCCTAGATATTCACACTTATCACTTAAGTGACCTACATTTATTAAAGAAGGTTCATTATTAAAGAGGTGTTAGTAAACTCACTTAGACCTTATTTTTCCTCTGGTCTATCATATAGACCTCAGTGAAACTCAAACAAAACTTCTCATCTTCACACTTAGGCAGTCACTTTGCCTTCTCACTGTCTTATTTAGACTGCCTGCAATGAATATTATAATAGATAGGTTTATATAATTAAATAAGGTGATAATTGGACATGGGGATTTTAAAAAATATCTACACACATACCACAATAGCCTTTACCTCTCCATTCTCTTCTATACTTGAAATTCCACTCAAATACTATAGAAAACCTAGATTTTGGCATATCCGTACAAGTGATGGTATAGAAAAACTAGATGGTGAGGAGATTGGGAGAGTGATAAACATGTAAAAAACAATTTAAATTTAAATTTTCCACTTTAATATGAATATACATTCATGTTTTCTCCATTGGGTTCATACAAGGGTTTTAGGATGGTTTCAAGTCATCTAGCTTCTTAGCAATGTTTCATAAAATCTAGATGCTTAACCTTAAAAACAAATCCACTAAGATAGAGTATAGGAATCCCTTAAATTAATCCAATCTGATTGAGACACCATAAAACTTTTTTGTACATATATGATCAAATGAAGATGGCTCTCAAGCTCCTTTTAGGCATTATAGGTACCCCTAAGATAGGTTTAGGTCAAAATAACCAATTTAAGTTATTTTTTTGCAAAACAATGGGTATTATAAACCCTAAAATTTACCCTAAAGTCTATTATATGGATTTGAAATATATCATGGTCATATAGATGATTTTAGGCACATGTTGGTGTATTTCTTAGTTTTAGGCCTAATAGGCCTAAATTGTGTATCTACATATGTGACCACCTCTGGGTGGTTTTAGTGGATATAAGTGTTCTTATGTACTTATTCACCATAAAATCAACTTTATAAATCACCCTATGATCATTACAAGACTCCTTATTCATATTTTCAACATTCATATACTGAACATGTAGGTGGTCTTGATTGTGGAGTACCCTTTATCTGAGATAAAATAGAGGGCATCTCCCCTATTTTTCTAACTAAAGTGAGACCAGGAGGGATAAATTAGGTCATTTTAGCAATATATACCAAGTTTTAAATATATATCATGCCTTCAAGTCTCTTAACACTTTAAATCCCAAAACTAGTTTCTTAAGCCTAGTGATTATGTAGGATTTTGGTTTACTACAGGTTGAGGTTTGAAACCTATCTATTCACTTTCATTTAACCTATTTCCTTTTATATAAGAATAAAATATAATGTGATATTATAATTATGAGAATTAATTAAACATGTTTCTCCACCTTATACCTCTACCAACCTTTCAAATTATATCTCTCCACTAGATAGAACTAGTCTGTAGTATGTGTTGACTATGTCACATGTAGGTGACAATTAGGAAGAATTAAAAGGACTCCTGTAGGTAGATTTATATACTTTATTATTGTTTTTTTACCCTTTAGATTCATCCTAAGGTCACTAATACCATCTCAAAATTGGAGAAGATCATCTCATGCCTTGGAACCATGCTCTCATCAAAATACTATAGTGCACTAGTTGTCATTGCAGTATTCTAGGTTCATTTGGATTTAAAACACTATATTTTATTGAGTGTCTCAAGTATAAACTTGATTGTATTTGAAACTCACTCAACCATCAATTTATATTTACACAACAACCTCCTTTTATTCTCATATGCCACCTCTTAGGTTTAGGCTCTAAGGGTGAAACCATTAGGCCTACCTAGATCACATATACCTTCATCAATAGATGGAATTTTTTGAGGTAGAATACTCTTTCAAAGAAATTTAGATAAGTTGTCTCATTTTAAATTTTTTTAACTCTATGAACATGAATCTAGGTTTTACTATATGTAGTGACCTTACCACTATCACTATGATACTCTATGCTCTCAAACTTTCCTAACAATCTCAATTGGATTCCAAACACCTCCAAATCCCTTTCATTGCTACTCAGACCTCTATGGTATTCACTTCAGACTATTATTTGAGAATACTTGTAGGTTTTATTAGATTTAGGAATATGTGTTAGGTTATAACCTCATCACCAATCTAATAACCTTTCACTAGGTTCATGGACTTTATTTGAGATATCAGTTAGGTTCAAAACCTTCAAACACCAATATGCTTCTTTTTTTTAGGTTGACATTAGATTGGTCTTCAAATAAGATTGAAGATGGCCCTTTTAAGGCTACTTGATTGTATCAAGTTTTTTAATACCTTTTCCTCCCATCAATGATCCTCTTGAGGCAAACTTTCTATGGAGAAACTAATCACCATGTTCTGGGTTTGAACATAGGTATGCTATTCTTGCTTTGAAGCCATTTATAGAAAGATGAGACTCTACACTTATCAAACATTATATATAGATTTCAATGGTGTTCATTTCTGGCATAATGAGATATTTTTTCTATCCTAACATGATCACACATGCCACACGAGGTTATAAACAACATGAAAAGGATGAACATGCTCTGTCAACCTGCATACACTAATTGGTTCACCCAAACCAATGTAAACAATGAGAAAAACTAAGTTGTTGGGGTTATGAAATAATTTAAAGGAATCATTCCTACAACTATGGACATGGAATGGAATTGCACAAGGACTAAAAATAACCACCAAGTGCACTCCACTCAACTCTCCCCTGCCTATCTATATGAATTGCAAATTATTTCACCTTGTTAACCTACCCAAGAGAATGATGAGAGAGAACTAGTTTTTGTCATTTTTGGACCTGTTTGAACCACCTAAGCTTGGAAGAAAATTGTAGGGATCTCAAGATACTTTATTGAATCCTTCTCACATGGCATCTGAGCTATACAGTCGATACAACTAACTAAAACTACCTTTTTTCCAATTGATCTTCTTTCTTCTAATGTGAAACCTACAACATGTCAATTTAAAATTATTCCTTTGACATTTTATGACATATGGGAAATTATATTTCATCTCAACATCCTTTGTCATTTTATAGTAAATCGTATTCCTTTTTATGACCAAATGGTGGCCAAAAAGACATGAGAATAACTAGACAAATGTGACAACGTTAGAACATGTTGTGTGACCCTCACAATGTGACTAGACTTCTCTTAGGACAATGTTAGCCATGTTAAAACCTATAAGACCTCATGAAAAGTTTTAATATGCATGGGGTTTACCTAATTTGACCTAAGGGTAAAATTAGTCAACAGGATGATGGCAAAAGTTATGGATTTTAAGTTATACATACCAATTGAATAAAGTATCAATCTTCAAAAATAAATCTAACTACTTTTATATGATCGATTCTACTAATGGTTATTCAAATATTTATATCTTCCATGGTTTTAAGCTTTTATATTCCAACCCAAAATTTTGAACATACCAACATATGACATTTTAAAATAGCTTATGAATAATATAATTTGAGAATTTGTGTTTGTAGAACTTCTACTATTTTTAAGAAAATTTTAAAATGCAAATAAAACTAGAGGTTTGAAAAGAAGATGAAAGACATTGTTGGGGAAGAAGAAGACACACTATCTAAATTATACAAAGAGTTGACTAAGAAATGTCACCTAGATAATTGACCCATGCTTAGACATTGCTTTGGTTATGTGTTCCCCTTTATTATTTTTGATTTGTGTTTATATTATTTTTATTGCTTTTCTCTTTAGTGATAGGCTTATTGTTAAACTCGGTCTCTAGACCTAGCCTATTGGTTAATGTACAAGATTGGGTCCCTTCTTAGAAACCCTTTTTTACCAATATTAAAATAATAATGATCCCAAAAGGTTCTACAGTATCAAAAATGGTATGTGTCTACTAACAAACCTTATTAGGTGTCCCTTGACAACTACATTTGATGACCAAGGCAAATAGTCATATGACACAGAAATAATTTAAGTTTTTTAATTATGATATCCCATTGGGTTGCAAACCTAGGGATTTATAGTGAAAGAATTTTTTAGTTATAAAATGCAATGAAACATGTTGATAAGACTGGTCAACCAAAAGCTTATACTTGATATGGGTCCTGTAAATCTTTAAATAATTCATCTATATTCATGGTCTAAAACATAAGTCAAAGAAATTCTAATAAAAACTAAAGAATCATCAAGCTGAATGATCATCACTTGCGCTAACATAGGGGAGGTATATGTCTTTCTTTATCATGATTACATCTCATTCTACAGGGTTCTCTCTCTGTTGCCAATAATTCATACTTATCTCCTCTTCTTTGATGATGTTCTCTCTTGTACAAAGGGTTATTCCTACAACACATACAAGTGAACAAATGATAGTTATCTAGGTCATGATATTAAAATCACATGATGTGAAATAGTAAAAACATGATATTAGCAATTATTCCACATAATTGCACAACATCTATAAGCATAGAAATATCATTTTAGTGAAATGAAATCATATGAATCAAACCAATCCTTGATTTCATATAAATAAAACATTATCAATTATGCTTTACAACACTAGTCACCGATAAGTGATTTAAGTCTTGGCAAAATAAAACATGTTATATCGACTAAAAATTTATCAATGGATACAAATGATCTCCTATATGATCTTAAGTATCAAAATTGTTTATCAAAAATTATTATCCCTTTTTTAAAATAAAAATTATTACACTACATATTAGTCCTAAAAATAACCAAGTAGAAATAATTGTGGAATGCTTGTTTAAATTCCAAATAATTTGTAATTTCCCAACTTAGTTCTACCATTTATTATTAAAACTCTCATAGCAAAGGAAAACATGGGAACTCATCTTATGAAGATCATATTATATCTCTATAGGTTACCATCAAGATTGGAGATTTTATCTTGGCCTCTTTGGAGAGTGTTAAAGGATACATCTCCATCAATGGAAAAAAATATGGTTGTTCCATATCATTGAGATGAACATTGTGCTTTCAACAATGTTTATTTTGTGTCAAACGATTGAGAAGAATAAACTTGTTCTTTCTTAATTCATGCATGTTAATTGGATTGTCATTTCTTGATTAACAGACAAATAGTTCTTTAATAATTAAAGGCTAATTATTTTCAATAAGTTAAAAACATGGAGATGCTTAAATATAAAACTAACTATCCTAAACTAATTTTTTGAATGCTAGGCAAATACAGAAAGAACCTCTTGGCCAAAAGATAGCCAATAGAATTCACAAACATGGTACAAAAATATCTTTCAACTAAATTTTTTGGAAAGATATGTTAAGAAAACATCATTATACATCCATGGAAGATGGTCATTTGTAGTTTATCTTGATGTTTTTACTTATTGATGATTGAGAAAAGAAAAAAAGTTGTTATATTTGTAGCAAATTTACATTGATCAATATATGATATTTTGCTAATTGTAATAAACCCAGTGCAAAATCATTTTGTTATAGCCAATATGTTTCTTATTATTTTTCTAGAAACAAACACCCTCTTTTATACTAAATTAAGATGCTAATTTTATTGACAAACCATAAATTGCCATTAAATGGACTTTGTTGCTATGTTGTAATCACAACATGCCATCTATCTTAATCCCATTTCACATAATGAGTTTAAAAATAAATAAAAGTTCCTTGCTTATTTGCATGCTATCTAATATGTTTTTTTAATGTTTATGACCAATAAACTTTAGCTCAATGTAGGCTTTCTTGATTTATTGAGTTTTATTTTCAAATTTTAATTTAAGTTTTGCTAGTCTAGAATTTTCCCTTCAAACTGAAAATTTTGTTCTCTAACATAAATTATGAATGGACCCATTAGAATTTTAGAGTAAAAATGATGGATAACAATAACAACTTTTTTCATAATCTTGTTAATCATAGACTTAAAAAAAAGTTAGCTAAATCTTTATATGTTAGAAATGGTGGGACATCTTACAAATAAATAAATTAATGAAAAAGTGCATGTATGGAGTCTTTAATTATTATTTAGATTTCTAATCATTCTTTCATAGGTCATGAGTTTAATTTTTAATAAAAATTTGAATGCATTTTTCCCCTTTACATAATTTTGTTGTGAATTAAACGATCGATGGGGTTCCTTAAATTTCACACTTTATAAGAAATTTAATTTAATTGCTTACATTCATTTTCTATGACCTTTAACTAAATTTTATTAATGTTTTGAATAATTAACATCTTGAGATTTAATTTTATTGGAGAATAACAAGTGTGAGTGTGCATGGATTTTATAAAAGGAGAACAATACTACTAGGAGTAGGACATGCCCTCTTGTATGCATTTCCAAAAATTGAGAATGTGATGTGTTTTGCATCTTGCATTATTTTTTTGAATAAAGAGCAAAATCTACAACTATGGAAATTAAACTACCACATTGTGTGACCTCGAGACCATGTGATGCATCTATTTAGATGTTATGGATCTTCCATCAACACTAAATTATAATTGATATCCATCATTGCCCATCATTGCACATCATCTTGTAAGACAAGCACCACATAATCCTACCATGTGGATGGCCATACCATCCCATGAACACAAAGTTAAATTTTATGGGCATGTAACCATCACCAATCTAAAAAAAATTGAGGCTAGAGTTTGTGCCATGTGGATGACGAGGATGCCCAATTCACATTGTCTCAAATTTGACAACGTTCATTGCCCATCAACCCATCACAAATTCATAAAAATTTTACAAATAATTTCCAAATATATTATTAAATTTATGAACTTCTAATAGTATAAATGTATGGGGAAAGATGGTAAATAAAGGTGCATGGTATTTAATGAGGGGTTATTTTTAATGAGGAAACCCATAACTCCCAAAAGAGTCATGACCCTTACTCCCATGAGTCCCATTAGAGACTCTATATGTACATGTACCTTCTTCAACTATGGAAACATCACTTAATTTGATGTTTCCATTCCCATCTCATTCATGCAAACCAATATTGATTCATTCACATGAAATAAATATGATAGTGTTACCTCTTCTCATTCGAT
Source organism: Torreya grandis (assembly GCA_037957365.1). Taxonomy (NCBI): domain Eukaryota; kingdom Viridiplantae; phylum Streptophyta; class Pinopsida; order Cupressales; family Taxaceae; genus Torreya; species Torreya grandis. Next base: position 1,111,343 of record JARHVA010000996.1, on the reverse strand, counting down.
TTAAATCAACAAAAAATACTAACATGTAAACATTGACCATGTATTGTTATTCTTCAAGCTATAGAAAATGAGAAAGGAGGGTTACATTTGGATTTTTAGGAGACACTCCATCAAATTTCACAAGTGTAATTTTTCTTATTGATTTCATAGGTGAAATTGGTTTAAGTATCTTAAAATCATACTTAAATGAATTTCCAATATATAAATAATTTTGGAGGGATATCATGCTCCAAAAGTTTGATTTTAGACATATGTGGGCACTCCACATACAAATATGTTGCATGAGGGAAATATCCTATTTTTAGTTAAATGAGATTGGAGGCATATTTTCTACAACAATGGTGGAGAACCAAACTCTAAAGAAAAGGGCACAATGATATAAGATGTGAGAGTGTGTCATCATTAAAGGAAATAACAAATCCTAACAATAATTTTTAAGGAAAAGGAAACCCCCATAATAAGTGGGAATTATCTGAAAAGAGAAGGTTAATAATTTTAGAGTGATAAGACACTTACATTTATTAGCATAATTGGGAACCTCGAACACATTTACTTGTTAGAAATTATATTTTTGAAAATATTATTTCTTAAGAGTGATTCATTTCACTTGTTTGAAAACATCAATATGAATCCATTTGCACATGGTGTCCCTTATAAATTCATCCACAACAACTTCAAAATCAAAACTCTCAAGAGATACACAATTGAGGAACATAACATTATTAATTTTTATTTATATTTGTTTGTGTTGTAGGTTTTTAAAATTATGGAAATATAAAGTGAGATGGGGTTGTGCCCTCCATAGGAACCCCCATATTTGAGAGAGGAGAGAGCCATGCATGGATCTATAATTAGAATCCTTGTAATTTTTTCCATAGGAAAGTAATTAGTTAGGCAATTCACTTAGCCTATCTTTTCACCTCGCCATTCTTGTTGTGAATTCAATTTTCCATTACAAATGCAACTGTATCTTAATTTAAAACTAAACTCCCTACTAAATATATTTTGAAACAAGAGTGAAACTAATGGCATACATAAATAAATATTAACCCCTTTAAAACCACGTGTAGTGGATACATCACTACCCTCTACCTCAAATGTATCAATAATTCAGATATGGACTCTATAAAGTCAATATAATCCCATAGACCCATGATGATAATAATTTGTAAGTCTAACATTGTCATCAAAGTAAATGTTGGTATTAGTTTATTTTTGAAATGGAAAACTTATAGGAGGGGATTAAATGGGACCTCCTTTCGAATCCATCTCCAAGTGCATGTGGCCCAAAATTAAAAAGAAGAAAGTGATATAATGATATTTTGATAGCTTTGAAAATGCAAGACATACCATCATTAGTTGAACCCAAAATAGAATTTGTCACTATAACTCCTCTAAAGAGGGAAAAGTAGAAATTATTAGGTGGAGAAATGGAAATGCCCACCTTGGTGATAAATTACACATGTAAATTTTATTATGAAATGGTATTATTGAGATTATTTTGGGAGGTTTTCTACTTAGTTGTGTGTTAATTATTCCACCTTATATAATACAAATGTACATAACCCAATGTTTAGTGGTTTGGGTGAATTGATGCATTCAGAATGGTGAAAATCGTTTTGATAAAAAGGTGAATGTGTGGGTTAATTTAATTACATGCATTATATATTATGTGTTGTGTCCACTATGTGTATTATAATTATATATATATATATATATGTGTGTGTGTGTATAAAATTATATAATCAAAGCCCCAAATTTTAGTCATTTAACTTTCTATAGTGATTTTAAATTCTATATTGTGAAATTTTTTGAACTTGTGATGAGTTGGCAAACACCAAATTTGTTACAGCATCCCTGGAACATCAAAAGCATCCAAATGGTAGTATCAAAAAACATTGGGCTTAAGGGTCTCTTATGTTCTGCATTAATATTACATATGTTGTGTGATGTGTCACCATAAAGAGAAACCATAAAAATTAGAGGCCACGACAACAAAAAGTGATTTTATGAACTGCAAGCCTTGTGATGCTACCATATGGATGGTGATGATGTTTTATGAGCGCATCATTGAATTTGACATCCGTCAGTTTGCAATAATTCATAAATTTCATAATATTATAGAAATAAGCAAGGACAAGTACACAAATATATTTTGAATGTAATTAAATCCATAGTGGCCGCTTGAGATCAAAAATGAATTAATATAGATATGCATAGATCACCAGACATTGGTATAGTTCATAATTAAAATTGAAATAAACATAGGTAGTATTTTAAGATGAATAAAACATGAAACACATGAAACTGTGAATTCATAGTGATTCCAAATTGCATAGGTCAGAGACAATCCAAATTTAATTTAATCATACAATGGTTTCTTGACTTAAAATTCAATTTTAATTCGAAACACTGGGATGACACCAATTCAAATGGAAGCTAGAATTAGAAATAAAATCAGTCATTGAGGTTTAAATTAATTGAAAAAGTTCACATGGGGTCTCCATTTTAATATATTTCTTAGTAAATGTTGAAATAAATGTAGATGATGTTTAAATTCTAATAAAATACGGTTGAATGCACAAAATAAAAATAACAAATTAGTAGTTATGGTTTGAATAAAACATATAAATACAATCATACGAACATTAATGACCTAAATGACAACAACATAAGGGTTCTATATGTCAATGAGTTTATTATTATTAGGATGATTTCATGGTAAATTTTTATTAATGGCAACTACAACTGTGTACAATGCGACATGAAAGATGGAATAAAGTCTAAAACCTTTCAACCAATCAGTAGTCAACAAGTCTACACTTTTTTTTGAGTCAGATGTTAACAAATTGACACATTTACAATGGTAAAATTTAGAATATTAAATAAAATAAAAACAATTTTCATTTTGATTGGACATGAAAGTCAAAATTTAATCACTATATTTTGATTGGACATGAAAGTCAAAATTTAATCACCATTTAAAGCAAATAGAAAGGTATAATACCCCTTTATTACTAATAATTCATAAATGTTGACATTTAAATTATAAAATTGTATAAATTTAATGGTTTAAATAATGAGTCTTATAAGCCTAATTGTAATTAATTCATAATCAATTAACCAATCAAAAAAAATTATTTTAGAAAGTATTTATCTATTTTATAACGTTTTATTATATTTTTATAAAATTCAACTTTGACTAAAATAACATGTTTGCTTGACTTGGGTGTGTTATTTGTTTCTATAGATTTATAATTATTTTATTTTATAATGATAAAAATGTAAGAATAAAAGGTTTTTTTTATTGATGACAACTTTTGTTCATAGTGTGAACCAGTATGGGACATAATCAAGGGGCCAGATCCCTATGTAATTTATTAATCACCTGAATACCACCCGTATACTAGATGTTACCATATGTATACCAATTATTACCAATAACAGCCACCACCAACTTTGAGAATAACCAATAACCATTAATGGCCTCAAGAATACAACCAACAGCCACAACCAACCTCATGCCTTTCTTGAGATTTGAACATCAATGGGACTTGAAAAAACAAAGCCACTTTAACTAACTCACTCACATCTCATTGGAAAGAATAAAAAGTTTTACATAAAAAATGAACAAACAAATTCATAAATTATTAACTATACTTAACATTGTCATCCTTTAAACATCCACAAAATATAATTTTACATACATTTGTCATTATCATATTTAAAACACTAAAAATACATTTTTCATATTACTTTGACAAGTGTTTCCATCCATACAAATGCTTTCCTTCTTTAGTGTTTATCTTCTTGTCATGGAATTACCACTTGTTTCTTCCCTCTTTGAGAGAATATGTCATAATTGTGTAACCATACAAACCCTATTTTACAAAAAAAAAAAATTGTATACACATTCAAGTACAATTTTTTAAGACATTTGAAATGTGAAAAGGTTTTTCTAAAACAAAAAATGTTATAAAACATCAAGTATAAATCATTGGTTGGATATTGCTTGGCTGTCTATCAAGGTATAAATTTCAATAAAAGATAATCTTGAGCAAAACTTATGAGTTTACATTCATATTGCTAATCAAAATGTTTTTAGCTTAATACAAATATTTTTAGCCAATTAAATTTATTTATTTTTAACATCTCCTAACTAATATTACATGTATTTATAAGTTTGGAGTCTACTCCAAATATTATTTTGTGTATTGATGCAATGAATTGTGTTTTGATTGGTTTAAAGTGGGATCTCAAAAGCATTGCTATGACAATAAACATGTAAGTAGTAAGGAAGTTTACTAGCTAAATTGCATGTTTATTTTCATTGTTCTATTTTAATTCTTATATTTTGATTCTTTGGTTACAATGTTATAATATATAAGTTCTCTGATTTCTCATTGTTTCACCATTTCTAAAAACTCTTTTCATTTATATCTTGTTTCCCTTCTTCTCTATTAGTTTTGAACAAAAATAATTACAAATTTTTATTGCTAGCATTATTGTTTAACTTTTTGAATATCTTTTTATTTAATCATTTTATGTATCTTATCCCTATTTAAAGGAAATATGATTTATTTAGGGATAGGGGATGGTACCAATCAATAATTTCCTTACAAAATACTTAAAATTTCTATTATATTTGTGTTGATGATCAATGTAGTTAGTCAACTAGTTTATTGTGTTTCTACCATGGTTAATATTCCCTTGTCTACTTATTATAATGAGAAAAATTATAAATAATATGGTTAAAATAGTTACACAATTGATGGGATTAAACTAGATGGTAGTATGACCATACTTACATTTTATTTCTATAATATATAGTCAATTTTTTTTGGGTAGACTATATCATATGTAAAGTGAAGTTTGAAATCCCTGACTAAAAACTTTATAAAATTATAATAAATATATATTGGGTCACATGTTTCCTCTTCCTATTATAAACTATACTAGCATTTCAATTGTAATGTATAAGAAATAACTTTCATAAATAAAATCATATGTTTATGTTTAAAACAAGAAAAAAGAGTATTGCCCCCAATTCAAACAATAGTCTCCAAATTTACAGGCCACATAATACAAAAAAATCTATATATTCACTAATTTTAAATCAATAAGGAGTAATTACAACTAAGCTAAGCCAACAATAATCATAATAGTAGACCATTATCAAAAACTATTTCAGAATTAGAATTAGAGTTATCAGTAGTCATCAATTCAAAAATTGATGTTAATCCCCTAATTGAGCATTCAAAAACAAACCCTACAACCAAATTTTATTTTTTAATCATAGATTGGAAAGAAAATATAAATAAAAAAAATTACCTCTAGATGTCAAGAGCAGGTAGACATGTCATTCCTCTCCACAGAAAAGTCCTGGATTTGTAGTGAATCAATCAAGTTTTCTTAACGATTGTTTGTAATGCATAAAAAAATGTTTTAATTCTAAAACCCCATTTTAATTACTATAATCTTCTTTAATGCTAATTTTCTAGCTATTTAACAGTGCCAATTATATGTTGAGATCCATAGAAACCTGACATGAGCATTACTACAGTGGTGGTACCAAATGTAAGCTTTGACATGGATTAATTTATAAATCCATTCTAGAATATTTTCTCCTCAAAAAATATGAAGCACACAATAAGTTCTCAAATATTCTTGACCAATCACAAGTTAAATAAATAAGTATTTTTCAATTTTTGTTAAATAATGAACATTTTAACTATTGAAATGGAATGTAATCCTTTTTAAAGTCCATGATGACAAGCTCTTTGGTTACGGTCTTCAAGGTAACTTACAACATATGAGACCACCTCGTACTCCCCGTATATAGTAGGTACCTAACTATTCTTAAAATTTGAGGTGTACATACCATACCCCATATAGAATTTGAACTTATGACCTCGCTTTAAAGAGCACAATTATTCACCATTAGGCCAAATCAAGGGTACAAAATAATACCATTTCATTCATCAAATAGTACATAGTTTAGTCATATGTTAAAACAAAATGAAAGGTATAGTATCCCTTTAGAACTAATAAAATAATAATATCAATCAATGTATTTTTATTTTATCTTTGTAACTTTTAAAAATGAGAATACCATTTTCATTATATAAGAGATAAGGTATGTATACCTCATATTTAATGCATAGTTAGGTTTCTCTTGTGCACTAAGAGTATGAGGTGGTTTGTTACGCTATAATCTACCTTTAAGACCATAACTAAGACCCCTGACATTATGGACCTTAAAATAATTCTATTTCCATTTCCAATAGTCAGATTGAAAGTTGATAAATAAATTATAGGTGAGAAGTTGATGTGCTTGCATCTAATTCTGACTCATCTATGGCCCATTTGAATCTCACATCTTTACTATTGAATTTACATGTAAGTTATATGATTTTGCAAATTTATTCTTTTTTTCCTGGCATTTTTTTCCTCAAATTATCATTTTTATTTGAATGTGTGAAAAAGTAATAATTGAAATTTGAATGTGTATCATCACACTCTTAAGAGTAAGCAAATCAAAACACAAATATGAGGTATAGGAGTCTAATCAGTTGAATTTAATAGAGCAGTTGATTAAAATATCATGAGGCAAATTTGGATACTAGAAAATACAAACAACAATGGGATATTTACAAAGATTGAGAATGATGTGATGAGAGTGGATGTGATAAAGGCTCTTCTTCTAATGGAAATATTAAAACCATCAATATTTCAACATAGAGACATGGATAATGCATCTTGATTAAGTTTTAATACATCTAGGAAATTTGACATGCATCAAAAGGGGCAATTTTTAAATTTAATTCAAACTAGAATCATAACTTTCACTTACACAATCAAAGTCATTTTTCAATCATTCTTCTTCAATTTTTAGTAAATAGAGAGTGTCTTTTTATTTTTGGGGTTTAATTTCTTTAGATTTTCAATTATTTTTCCATGATTTTCATTGTAAAAAATTCATGCGTAATCATTTCTTAGTCATTTTAATATTAGCTCATGTTTAAACATATATATGTATAGGTATATTTTGATATATAGAAAAAAATATTTTGTGGCTCTTCCTTATCTTTACTCTAAAATTTTATGTGGATAGTTCAATCTATTTGCATTATTGAGTTTCATATCTCTTATGTTCAGTTGTTATGAATAATATTAAATCAAGTTTCAATAATATGTCTCTCTATTCCTTTGAATGAAAAGGAAATAATCTACTTTGGCAAATTATCTTGTAGTCACTTTTGTTCTTTTTAAATGTTCCTCTCACCCTTTCCATCCCAAACAAATTTAGATTCCTTGTTTGCCCAAAGGTATACGTTACTTCAAGTGGGATGTAATTTTATGTTTTGATTAAGTAGGGTTTTATAAATTTAAAAAAATACAAATCAATAGTTTTACCTCACTCAAAACCTATGACCACTGACCCTGTCTCACCTTTTATACAAAAAACATTAAGAAACAATAATCCTTTCTAGTAGAGGTGAAAATGGGAAATTAGGTATTGTGTTGCTTAATTTGGCATGGAAATGAGTTGTGTGTGGAGGAGACATTTTGTTTCACAGCGAGCTAGAGAAATGGAGAAGTGGTGGGGAAGGGCAAGGTCATAAAAAACTTGAAAGCTTGAAAGTAGTGAAAGATATTAAGGTGAGTTGGGTAGTGATGGTGAGGGGGGATTTTTAGAGGTACAATCACTAAGAGGTGAGGGTGAATCAGTGAGCCCAAATAATCCAACTTCAATTCCAAATCTCTCAAACTCTTAATCAATACATACATACATTCATGCAGCATACACATCATTCATAATAAAAAAAAAAAGAGAGACAATAAAAGATTAATCACATAACACATGACATACGTGGGAAACCCTTTTGGGGGAGAAAACCCACTAGAACCTGCAATTGGACTAATTTCCTATAAAATAAGAACCAATTTAGACCAACAAGCTACTGATCAAGAATTACCATTCCTAATTTTAGTGAGACTACAATCCCAAAAGGAGATACTATTCATGTCTAGATAAGCACCCATAATAACTAGAATTTTAACAAGTTTCACCTTGCAAGGAGGAAGCAACCCCCATAGATGTTAAGCACCCACAACAACACCTATGAAAAAATGCACCGTTGAATTGATGTCTTCAACACCTGATGATGGAACTATGATTATCACCCTTCACCTTCAGTAACAAATCTATCACCCAACACACCTTGTTGGGCAAAGCACATTACATACTTGAACCAACACACAAAAATTAATTAGGACACATTACATATCCCAAATAACCCCACTCTTCAACTCTGCACACTTTTGTATACTTCATAGCTACAAATCTTTCATAGCTTTAAAAACATGACCAGATGGTCATACACATAGACCACATATTGATCTGCCTCTTAGATCAACCACCAAGCTCACATAGACATCAACAATCCTTCACTCACACATAAGGCATCCAAACAATCCTTTTAGATGAACCTAGACTTATTTGCTCATCCTCAACCTACAAGAGCACTATTATAATATCAAAAACATGACCTATAGGTCATACTCATATTCCTCAATCTGCTTTGCTCATCAACCTAACCATTGGGCACTCCTAGTCTCTTCTCTTCTTTGCTTCAACACTCATTCCTCTCCAGCAAGCCTAGAAATCATCTCCTTTTGTTTCACTATATATAGAGCCTTTATGATAAACAAATTATTGGTTGGCCATTAGAATTGACTTAACCCTTAAGGTTCTTTTACATCAAGACATGGATCAATATAATCCACAAAGGTTAGCCATAGCATCTATGGGTCACCCTTAAGGAACTACACCTTTTAATAAGGCCCTTATAGCTTTTATAGGTCTCATGGAGACATATTCACCCATTTATCACACCATCGATCAAGACAAGAACACAAGACCACTTTCAAATACATGGGTCCAGTCTTTATTTCCCCTTCAACATCCTCAAATGATCACAGTCATATTTTCTCACCTCTGCATATGCTCAAACAACTCAAACACTAAGCTAGTGCATAGGAACATTATAAATAAATACACAATCAACTTCTAGACCTTTATTCATATATAATATCAATTAGTTACACTTCCAAAAACCACATAGAGCATCCTCATAGATTCCACAATATTCCCCAATAGCCAATTCATCAAGATACATCAAAATAGTATCTATAAAGCTCAATTACTCTTCTTGAGTCACTTACAGAACAAGCACGAACACATAACCAACTTTGAACCTTAGTATCTTTGATTGTACACACTTTCAGAACTTAAAATCAAGTTCATTAGATGTGCCAATATTTTTACAACATGAGAAAATTCATCCTAGATCAAAAGCTATGGCCTAAAAACTAGACACTGGTCCTTCCTTTGTAAATTCAAATATTCAAATGCAAATGGTCACAGTTAAACTCTAAACATAATGCTCACATCTTGTGTCCTCTTAGCTTTGGATCAATCACACACTATTGATCTTGTCTGAACAAAAATTCATAGTCTACCAAATCCAAATGTTAAACATCTGATAGTGGACCTCATCTCATGTAATCTAAAAACTTTGACTCAATGCGCTCTATTGAACTCTACAGATCAGTTAGGTCTTTAACTAACAATGTTCACCATTTTATCAATCTATACGAACACCCACTCACCATTGGATCCTTATCCTTTACCTTTGCTCAGATGTTAAACATCATGAACCTATCCTCGTCTCACTACTTCTTGACTTCTTAGATCAACGTACACCTTTGATCTTGCTTGAAATTTAACTTGTGCATAAATAACTAAGTATGGTAACCTTGCTTATTTTCCTAGAAGGCTAACTTTAGACCTTAATAACTTACACCATGCTTCAATGCATGATCTCAAATTTGGACCAAATGACCTCCCCACATAGTTTAATCCAACCATATAATAATCTACTCCTAAAATATTTGCATGTGCAAGATATAACACCATTAAAATTCCTTCTCAAAAACTTTTGTCACAGAGCCAACTATGTCAAAACTTACTTGAAAGGCCAAATTTGAACATACATAACTTTTGTCGTGCTTTAGAACATGATCTAAAATTTAGTGAAAATAAACTAGGATCAAAACTAAATAAACCCATATGATCACCTCATCTTGAAATGTCCACATGTGTGAGATATGCTATCATCAAACTACTTACTCATCTCTTTCTTACCTCATACAAATTTGGCCAAGTATAGGAAAATACTGTCAATATGCTTGGGAGCCCAACTTTGCACTTGCATATATTTTGATGTGCTTACTCATGTGATCTAAGAATTAGTGCATAGAAACTAGGTAAAAAAATAAACAAACCCATTTGATCATTTTGTCTTGACACATCCAATTTCGTGAATTTTGACCTCATCAACATGCTTAATTGGATCTACTTGAGCCCTTTACAAATTTGGCTAAGTATGGGAACATAGTGAATTATGTCTAAGTAGCCAACTTTGTATCCTCATATCTTCAATCACACTTCATTGCATGACTTGAAATTTTTTGCATAATAATTAGGGACTACTATGATCATAACCATATGACCAATTCCCATTGACTCCTTCCCACATGGTAATGGTGATGTCATCAAATTGCCTACTCATATTTTTTGCCATTACACCCAAAGTGTCTAACTGAGAACAATGATGAATAGGCTGAATTCCACTCATGCACACAAGCACTCAAAGCATTATTAACTTTTTATAGGACCCCTTGCACATGCTCAAATCACCATATTCATCCTTGAACCTCTCTAACCATGATAAAACAAAAAATCAACTAAGCATACTTCAAACACACTAGGACAAACATATTGCACACTTTTTCATTATTACTTTGGATATCAAAACACTTCATCCAATAACCTAGATATCTCCATGAAATCAACATGACATCACTAAAAACTTATCCAACAATATCCCCCTTTGTCATTGATGTCAACAAACATCATATATAACAATATACAACTCACCTTATCTCTCTTCAAGGATGCCCACAATGGGAACTTTTTCCCCCTTTGACACAATGAGAAAGTGAGCACCAAATGATCCTAGGGACATGAAAATACCATCAAAATAAGAAAGTAACATCTTATAAAGATGATACAAACTCCCCCTTACCTTGAGCCTACTTTAGCTTTCCTTGACAACATCCTCTTGCTCCATGCCAACACTCTCTTTAATCAAGCACTGCAACTAATGAAGAAAGAACACACAAAATAACTAGAATCTAATGGAACTCACTAAAAAACATTTGAGAGGGACTCCCCCTAATATTTTTGATCCATTTCACATCTTGAGCATATTAATATTTTCACATATCATGAAGAATCAAAATATAAGCTTGCTAGTCTTCTCTATCAAACTACCATAAGGACCACCAACAGAACTTCATGCCACTAAAAAAATGGGAAAAATGATCCTAATAAACCTAATAACTCTCCTTAAAATAAAAATACCTTTCTCTTTTGTATAAACTGAGAAAAAAGCACTATTCTTCAAACTAGGCATGTCTAGCCTCTTTGTAGCCCTACCTAAAACTTGCAGAGCCCACAATTTTAAGTAGATACATATTCAAGCACTAAAACTTCATATATAGAGTAATCTCATATTTCCTCTAAATCATAACTATTTTCATCACCAAGATCATTCTCTATAACATACTTCCTTCACAAACCAACTACCCAGTTAGGCCTCTAACATGACAAAAACTGGAATAGCTTGAGAACCAAAAATATTCAATTCTATGTGAAGCTTGATTTTATAACCCATTTTTACCATTTAACCTATTAAAAATCCTTAGACCTTAACTCATAAGTCAAACTACTTTTCTAGTACATGCCAAAACCCTAAAATCTCCAAATAAACAGGGTTAACAAATATCCTTTTGGTCAACACACACCTCTAAAACTTCTTGCACACTTGGAGACACCCATCACACACTTATAGACCAAGATTTGAGCTTTCACACCTTTGGGAGTCATGAATTCATATAACCCATTTTAGGCCTACTTGCCCTTAAGCCAAAAACTAAGAAAACTAAGAGTACTCAAAAATATTTAATTTGGCTTCAACATACCATTAGACCAAAAAACACCTAGACCAAATCATAAAGAAGTTAATAGACCTTTATGAGTACCAAACACTCCTTGACAATCCATCAATCTCATTAAGCCACCTAGAACCACCCATTCTGACCCTATACTACAGTTACTTCACATATTTCTGGAGTAAACACATGAACTTATTGCTCCCCCTTAACAAAAGATCTTCTCTAATTAGAATTATCATCTTGAGCACAAAAATTTACTTCTCCACACCTTTCTTAGATTTAATTACTCAATCCTTAGTCCTCTGATCCTAGGATCTAACTAATTACAAAGCTCCCCCTAACTTTATGCTTCATCAGGAACATGACATCTTCAAAAAGTCTTCAAAAACTATCCAATCATAGTCAATACTCATATAGAGAAACCTCATCTTCATAACACTATGAAATTCCATGGCATACACAATTGTTAAACAAGCCTTTAATAATATTAGTAGGATCTAGAATAAAAGTCTAGAAGAAAGGCCTTCAACTTAAAGGCTCACCTAGCATCTACCACAAATTGATATGCAGATAGATATTTGAAACTCACCTTTATACTTGATCATCCAAACCATGATCAAAAATCCAACTCCTTCTCAATATAGGACCACTAAGATTTTTCAAAAACTTATTTTCTCTAATAGATAGATATATAAAAAGAATGCACAAACATACCTTGTTTTCATACCTTCTCAACAAATAATATCTGACAGCCACCAAGCTTCCTCTAACTGAAAAGTGTCTCCTTGAAGCCTAGATAGAGACACCACTTTGACATAGAGACACTAAAAGTCTCAAAACTCAAAAGACTCCCATATCTCCATATCTTTCTCTAAATTTTAGTTTTGTTTGACTTCAACTAAATCCTTGACTTCATTCTTTTCTTTAGATTTATCAATAAATGTTGTCAATAGAAACTCTTGACTCTCCTTCATCTCTAATTCTTTTTCCACCTTGGAAAATAATCCATCAAGACTCTTGGACTCAATATGGTTAGTATTCTTAGTCTTTACTACCTTAGGTCTCCATACCATAGTTTAACTCTTCTTGTCTTCTATAGCCATCTTACCTACTTGATCCTTGAGTTTATCTTAAATTACAACATAGCCTTCTAGAGAAAATTTCTTATTAACCTTATGATTATAAGAATTGGCAATGATTACCTTTGGTTTCCATACATGAGTTTGTCCTTTCTCAAATATTCTATAAGCTCTATATCCTTTGACATACCTTGAAGACCTCTTAACATTATTTGGATAGAATCTAACAATATGTCCAATTTTATGACAACTAAAACAAATAACATCATTTTTACCTTTTGATAGATTTTAAATATGATCAATCTTTGGAAAAAATCTCCTATCATAGCTCCATGAATATCCTTACTTGACTAACTTCATTCTACAATCCTTAGCTCTACGACCATACTTATTACATGTATAATAATGACCATGAAATAAACTAGCATACCTTGAAGCATTTGGTTATCTAATAGACCTTCTTAAATTGTTCTTGACATGATCTAACTTCTTTTGATCTTATTCAAGCTTACTTATCTTAATAATAAATTAATCATGTTTATCTATCAATAAACCTATCTTGGATTCCAATTGAATGCTCTCATCCTCTTTAGATCTTATACTTGAAATTGCAGACATTTATGGACCTCTAAGAACTTGGATAGTCTCCTTATCACTCTTAGAGTCTTTAAACATGTCATCATTTAATCTACATGCTTTATCTATTAAAATTCTCTCAAGATAATTATATTGTAATTCAAGAGCTTTGATCACATACCTCATCTTGTGATTCCTCTTCTTCTGCTCCTTTAGTTCACCAAGTGTACTCATGACCTCAGATTCTAGATCAACTTCTTCTTCCTCATTGTCATCTTCTCTAATGTTATGACAAACTTATTTATCAAACATGGTGCCCTTTTCTTTTGAACAACTTTCCTCTTTGGAACTCAGACTTGTCTTGGCATCTACTACCTAAACGTTGAGATCATTGATAACATTCTCATCCTCTTTAGTATCTTTCTTCAAAGTACATATCTATTCTTCAAGTGCCTTGATCACAACCTTCCACTACTGATTTTCTTTCCAGACTTGTCTTGGCATCTACTACCTAAACGTTGAGATCATTGATAACATTCTCATCCTCTTTAGTATCTTTCTTCAAAGTACATATCTATTCTTCAAGTGCCTTGATCACAACCTTCCACTACTGATTTTCTTTCTTTAACTGCTTATCCATCTTTGTACCTACTTAGGATCACCTTCAAGTTGTTAGGCTTCCTTCAAAAGACTCGTTGTGATACCAATTGTTAAATGTATAATCATTGAGAGGAGGGGTGGTGAATCAGTGAGCCTAGATAATCTAACTTCAATTCTAAATATCTCAAACTCTTAATCAATACATACATACATTCACAAAGCATACACATCATTCATAGTTATGAACAAGAGAGATAATGCAATGTCAATGACATAATACATGATATACATGGGAATCCCTCTTGGGGGAGAAAACCCACTGGAACCTACAATTTGACTACTATCTTATAAAACAAGAACCAATTTAGACCAGCAAGCTACTGATCAAAGAACTACCATTCCTAATTTTAGTGAGACTATAATCCCATAAGGAGATACTACACCTATCCAGCTCAGCACCCACAATAACTAGACTTTTATCAAGTTTCACCTTGCAAGGAGGAAACAACCCCCTTATATGTTGAGCACCCAAAACAACACCTATGAAAAACTACACCTTTGAACTGATGTCTTCAACACCTCATGTTGGAACTTTGATTATCACCCTTCACCTTCATCAATAACTCTCTCACCCAACAAACCCTGATGGCCAAAACACATTACGTACTTGAACCAACACATAAAGATCAATTAGGACATATTACATATCCCAACTAACCACACTCTTCAACACTACACACTCAATGCATCCTTCACAACAAAAACTCTATCATAGCTTAAAAACATGTATGGTTATACACACAGAACACACATTGATCTACCTCCCAGATCATCTACCAATCTCACACAACCATCAACAATCCTTCACTCACACGTAAGGCATACATATAATCCTTTTGGATCAACCTAGACTTATTTGCTCATCCTCAACCTACAATAACACTATTCTAATCTTAGAAACATGACCTATAGGTCATACACATAGTCCTCAATCTGCTCTGCTCACCAAACCTAACCATTGGGCACTCCTAGACTCTTCTTTTCTTTGCTTCAACACTCCCTCCTCTCCAACAAGCCTAGAAACCATCTCCTTTGGTTTCATTATATATATACCCTTCATGATAAACAAATTCTCGATCAGCCATTATGCTTGACTTAACCCTTAAGGCTTCTCTCACATCAAGACATGACTTAATACAATCCATAAAGGTTGGCCATAGCATCTATGGGTCACCCTTAAATATCTACACCTTTTAATAAGGCCCTTGTAGCTCTTATAGGTCTCATGGAGACCTATTCACCCATTTATCACACCATCTAGCAATATAAGAACATAGGACCACTTTTAAATACATGTGTCCACTCCTTATGTCCCTTTTGACATCCTCAAATTATCACAATCATCTTTGTTCACCTCTACGTATGCTCAAATAACTCAAACATTAAGCTGGTGCATAGGAACATTATGATAAAATATATAATCAAATTCTAAAAATTTATTCATATAGAATATCAATTAGTCAAACCTCTAAAAACTACATATAAAATCCTCATGGTGTTTACAATACTCCCTAATATCTAATTCATCAAGAGACATCAAAATAATATCTATATAAGCTCAATTACTCTTCTTGGGTCACTTGCAAAAAAAACATGAACAAAGTCAAATTTGAACCTTAATATCTTTGACTGTACACATTTTCATATCTTTAAATCAAGTTCATTAAATGTGCCATGGAGTCTTCTTTATCTTTGATTTTTACATCATGAGCAAATTCATCATGGATCAAAAGTTATGGCCCAAAAACTAAACACTAGTATTTCCTTCATAAATTCAAATATTCAAATGTAAACGGTCATAGTTAAACTCCGAACACAATGCTCAGATCTAGTGTCCTCTTAGTTTTGGATCAATCACGCACCATTGATCATATCTGACAGTTGACCTAATCTTGTGCAATCTAGAAATTTTGACTCAATGTGCTCCATTGATTTATGAGGATCAGTCAGGTCTTTAACTAGCAACACTCACCTTTTGATCAATCTGTATGAACACCCACTCACCATTGGATACTTATCCTTTACCTTTGCTCAGATGTTAAACTTGATACACCTATCCTCATATCATTACTTCCTGACTTCTTGGAGTAACGTGAACCATCAATCTTGCTCAAACTTTAACTTGTGAAAAAATGACTATGGGAACCTTGCTTATCTACCTAGAGGCCAACTTTGGACCTTAATAAAATTCTCTCTGATTTGACACATGATCTCAAAATTGGACCAGATGATCTGCTCACATAGGAAAATCCAACCATATAATAATTTTCTCCTATAACCTTTGCATGTGTGAGATATAATGCCATTAAAATGCCTTCTCAAAAACTTCT
This sequence comes from Torreya grandis, assembly GCA_037957365.1. Classification (NCBI taxonomy): domain Eukaryota; kingdom Viridiplantae; phylum Streptophyta; class Pinopsida; order Cupressales; family Taxaceae; genus Torreya; species Torreya grandis. Next base: position 1,094,614 of record JARHVA010000996.1, on the reverse strand, counting down.
GTCACAGAGCCAACTACGTCAAAACCTGCTTGAGAGGCCAAATTTGAACATGCATAACTTTTGTTTCACTTTAATGCATGATCTAAAATTTAGAAGAAATAAACTAGGCTCAAAATTAAACAAACCCATATGGTCACCTTCTCTTGAAATGCCCACACGTGCAAGATATGACAACATCAAATTGATTACTCAACTCTTTCTTGCCTCATACAAATTTGGCTATGGGAAAATACTTTCAATATGCCTAGGATCCCAACTTTGGACTTGCATATCTTTTAATGTGCTTAGTCATATGATCTAAGAATTAGTGCATAGAAACTAGGTACAAAAATTAACAAAACCATATGATCATTTGTCCTGACACTTCCACTCATGTGAATGTTGACCTCATCAACATGATTACTTATATCTACTTGAGCCCTTTTACAAATTTGGATAAGTATGGGAACATAGTGAAATTAGCAAAAAAAAACTAATTGTAACCTACACAACAGAAGATTCAAGATAAAAAAGGAAATGGCTATCACAACAACTTTTTTTAAGGATTTTTTATATGTAATGAAAATTAGTCAATGATCTAATAGACTTCTTGGTGTTAGATGTTATCACAATCATTCAATTCAATTCAGCTATCCAAATGTTTACAAATTCTCTTTGACACATCAATGTTGGTCTATGTTCACATTAGTAATCATCCCAAAACATATTTTTCTTAACCAGTGCTCCCTTAGGTTTTATGTTCTTCTTTCTAATAGGGCTAAATAAGATGCATACATATACATAAATAATTATTAATTAAAAACATTTAATATGCTTAACTAAGCCATATGTGATTAAAACATGCATAAAGATAACTTCAAACTCTTCCATGTTAATCTGGTACATGCACTTTGCAATATAAAACAATATTTATATAAAACAATTTAAAAAAATACTAAATATTAGGTGCCACTTTCCTATAGATGCACCACCAACATGCCATAGCCCACAACCCACACCTTTTTTTATTTTTGCCTATAAATTAAATAAAAGTAATGCAAATCTCTTTCTGCTACATAAATCAATGGTTTAAAAAGAGAGAAATTTAACTTTTTTTTTTGGTGGTTTGAAACCTTTTTTATTTGTTTCCATGTGATTTTTCTAAACCTTTTAAAGGTTTGTTTGTCTCATGTTGGGATTGTTTGTATGTTATTCACACATATTGGAACTATCTATATGTTTTTGACACTTGTTCTTTGTGCCTCCCATTTGATTGGAGGGGCCCATCCACCTCTATCCATATTTCTCATTTATAATCATTAGAAGTTGACACATGCATGAATCTCACCAAATTTTTAATTTAAGTCACATATAAATATACTAGTGATTAGGTTCATTTGATCATTAGCACTATCATTCAACACATTAACGTACTTATCATTTCTTAGCTAACATTATGGTCTGAGAAATTGTTGAAATCTTTTATTTTATGATTTTTTTGTTATACTTTATCGACATATTTGTTCTAGTTTAATAATTTTGATAAATAAATGGATTTCACTAACACACTTTCAATTTTTATATTCAACTCATTACAGAAAGACAAAAGTCAAATCATACAAAATTAGTGCAAGATGTAAGCAAGCAAGTTTGGAAATCAACTTAAAAGTGACACTCATTATCCAAGAGTGTTTGTAAGGTCTTAGTAGCAGTCTCTCATCAATTTAAAATTTCATAGCAATAGATGTGACAACTTCATATGCACATTTCCATATCTAAATTGTAATGATAAATTTAATGACAACATATAAACAAGATAAATAAGCTTATATTCCCTGTTTTTTTACATGTGTTTATGCTCAATTTGAAGTGGATGTTAGATATTTTATACTTTCATAACACATAAGATAAAAAATTAAATGATTTTTTTTATCAACCGATTAGGAAGAAAACATATCACAAGTAGTTTCCCCAAAGTCTGTGCAACTTAAACTAAGAGGGGTGTTACTTGATGTGTTGGTGAAGCAGGTTGTGTAAAGTGAAATAGTGTAAATCAATAGTTGTACCTCATGTTAAACCCATAAATTTTGACCTCATTTTATCTTTTATACACGCCATGTTAAGAAATAATAATATGATATTTATGGTGTAGTTGATGGTGGAAAATGAGATGGTGTGTTCCTTCATATGATATGGAAATTAGCTCTATGAGAGGGAGACATTTGACTTCACGGTGAGTTTGAACAATAGAGAAGTGGTGGGGAAGGGAAAATCCATACATAACATGAAATTAATGAAATATTTCATGATGAGCTGGGTGGTGATGGTGAGGGGAGATGACAAGGTATTTAATGTGATGGGCTTGAATAAGTCTATCCAGATACACATGCAAAGTTCAATGACATATCACATTTGTGTCAATGCAATCTATAACTTTCACTGAATTGTTTCAATTTCCCAATACATGATTGAAACATGTGTCATCTTAATTAAGGCATGTGTCTCTTTGAGATATTTTTTCAACCACATATTTTCATGACCAACATATGTTTGAGAGTGTTTCGTTAGGTCAAATATTTTGACAAAGTCATTTCAAAATTCTTTTTGTATAAATTTTATGTGATTAAGATGCAACATATGTGACTTTATGTTTTGTTAAAGTGATGTTTTTAATGAAAATATGTGTAAAGTGGTGTACTATTATGAATGAATGAGATAAAATGTGGTGAATATTTTTATTAAAGTTATATAGAAAAATTGCATGCTTGTAAATGTGGTAGAAGAGGTTTTGCACTAAGTATTGATTCCTACCTTTTTTTGAATGTACATATTTACCATCCTTTATTATTACATAGTTATTGAAGGTAAATGTATGGGAGATATGCATTTTGTATAATGAGTGTTCTCATGATACTAAAGTGAAGGTGAAGCCTTGACAATCAATGTTGTTGATATCAATTATTTCCATATTAAGAGTCATTCCCTATGCTTTATGTATGGTTAGTGCCCATGCCATTTTGAGTGTCATATATCTATGATTACCCCATGTAATAGGAGTAATTGAAAAATGTGGGGGATTAGAGTATTTTTTGAAGGAAACAACCACATACATGGGTAAGTCAGGTGGTTTTGAATCTGGATTGTTGATAATGTGAAAAATTATAATCAATGTGTGTAATCTTATCCATATGATCTCTTATTCAGCATATACACACATAAATTTGAGAGACAAGCACATAGTAACACACAAATTTCCATTGAGCCATTTATTGGTGGAGAGTTGTATAAAAAATAGAGATGGTGAAGCTGATGCACAAAGCCAAAGGGATTGTAACAATAAAAAATGCTAGTATAGAAAATCCAAGTGTCAATGTTATTGGCATTTACATAAAATATGTGAATAGTGAATCCATATATTTAGAGACAAGTATGGATATAATTAATCCTTACAGCCATGACCTTCCCATTGGCAAATTTTCATTTTGACTACAAAGCGAAAAGAGATATGTTTATGTTATAAAGGTTATAATTTTTGTTCTTGATTATTTGCCTATAAAAATTCAAATCCTCTCAAAATGTTTTTTAAATACATTCACAAACCAATACAAAATTATGGCATTAAAAATTCAAATAATGATTAAATACCTTGTACAAGGGTCAAATTATGATGTAGCCAATGAGATATTAAATGCTTCAATGGGTGAATGCTGATTTTTATTTTACGAATACCTTGGGTTATATTGAAACCAATGTTTTAATAAGTTACAATAGACTAGGTAAGAACCACAAAAAAAAATAAAAATAAAAAATAAATTAATTTGAATGGAAACTGATGTAGAAAAAAGCTAGATAATGAAAAAAATTATACTTAGAAATTTTTTGGACTTCATTTGAGAAATAAACATTATGAATATTTTTCAACAATCAAATAAATAAAGACATTTAAATTTTATGACAATTATAACTTGAGGATAAATGGCAGATACAACACAAATAATGGGTAATGGTGAAAAGCAATAACAAAGATCGTAGGATCAAATCATTATTGGCAGTGAAGAAGTAATTGTTAAAAAGTTTGGGGAAGTCTAGGGGTTTAGTGGCATAATTAAAAAAAAGGCCAAGGTTGGAAGATATGAGTATGTCATTGCCAAAGTTGGAAATCAATAGTCAGTCCCATGAGGAACCTAAGAAGATTTTTTTGCATCAACGACCACATCGATTAATCTTTTGGTTCTATGGAAACTATGATGAGGGTTTTTGATGCTATAATAATATATAATAATATTAATACAATATAGATAAAAAATATATAATATATATAATAAAGTGAATATATTTTTTTGATCTATAATTGAAGGTTTAGGGCCCCTCTCCCTTTCCTTATTAAAAAGTTTAAAAAAGATTGTGAATAAGAAAAATCCATGATTTCAACAAAGGGAACCTAGTTCACAAGATTTTGACATTACTTTTCAATGGGAAACTCACACCAATAAAATATCCACAATACTTCATATCAACCTAATCTATATGAATTTAGAAACTATCTACATGATTATACATAATAGTATAGAGTTTCTATGATTTACAATAACAAGGGAATATATCCCAATTAACTAAGCGCATATAAAGAAAGACCAAAGTCCCAACACTTAAAAGCAGAAAATAAGTCTATATAGACTCAGCTACATCATTATCTACCATGAACATAAGAGCATCAACATCCTCATTGGTAACATCTATCCTGTCACTCACGTCCTCATCCCCATCCACGTCAAAGACCTCCTCTTCTACCCTATCAATCTTTGATACAGCCACAACCTCCACATTCATGTCCTCATCCTTAGCTCTGATACCATTAGCTTCTTCCAACCCATAACTTGTAACCTTGTAGCCATAAGAACCATTCCCATCAAAAATGCCTGACAACCATAGAGCTTTTGCCAATTACCCCTCTTGATTTTCCTCTTGGTAGCTTAACACCACCAATCAAGTAACTCTCTTGGACAACTTGACCACTAGCCCTTAGTAAATAACCACCACCACCCTAAACCATGTTGATGAGCCCCATAAATGCATTGTTCTTGTCCTCATATATCACACTCATCCTTTTTGTTTTTCATGCTTTCCCATAAATTTTCCTTCCTCAAATAGCCATAATCTTGTAAATAGCATTATGTTCCATAATCTTTGAATAGTTAGAATTATGTATTGGAATTAAATATATGATAGTTATCTTCTACTATAAGACACCTTTTCTATAATGTGTTGTAATATGTTTTGGAGAAATAGGTACATAGCATAGAACATCCTGCAACAAAAAAATCTCATCACACGGACATATCCTACAAGCACTACATGACCAAAGCTACCGACCAACCGATTTTATTCTTCTTTCAATCAACTCGTAGAAACAACTATAACCTCCATGGAACTCAATAAGGATGCAGTTGAAGAATGAAATAGCTTTGTTTGTCCTACAAAAATGTTGCAAAATTCAAATGAAATATGACTTTATCAAAAGGAGCTAATTTTGGTTATCTAAAGTCGAATGTTTATTAGATTAGAATATATATTGTTTTGTATAAAAAAATATCCTCTGTAGTAAATATATATGTAACAACAGAGTTGAGAAAGTATTAGATATTGATTAGAGAATTATAATAAGTATATTTTGTCAAACAATTGTTATTGTAATTTCCTATAGCAATTCATTATTGCATTTTTTATTAATATGAACAAGCATTTTTGAATTCAATTTAGTGTTGTGAGATGAAGGATTTAATATGGAGTTAGAAGGAGGAAGGGCCCCCTTTGGAAGCATTGAAGAAACAATCCAACCCATTTAAATATCTAAGCATGTTATTTGGTTTCTTTCTGTATTATGTGTTTTATTTTTGAATTGTGTGATTTACATTCTTGCTTAAAATTATTTAAGGAAGCTTTCAATGTGTAAACATTTATTTCATAGTATTATGTTCATGTTTAATTTCAACATTTCATTTACTACATGATTTCAACATCTTAGATAACAATCAATAGAAGGTCAAATTAGAAGATTGAGTGTGCACATATAGTGATGTCATCCTATCAAGTCTACATCCTCGAGTTGACATTTAAATGAAGTAGAAGGTACAAGTCTATGGTAACTCTCCTTATTCATTCTGATCAAGAGAAGTATATCTGATTGTGAATCAATGACTAGTCATTTTTGGCACCATTATCGAGAAAGGGTGTAACACATTTATAATCTTTAATCTTGATAGAAATTGTTTCTAGATGTTTATTGTTTTTATTTCCAAAGTTTGTTATATTTTAGATGAAATATTTATTTTTTCATAGTTTAAATTTCCTTTTTTTTAACAAGTAGGATAGTGGAATTTTTCAAAAATCCCCATATTACTAACCTTGTATAGGTAGGGTGGGAAAAAATTTTAAAAAGAAAAATGAAAAAAGGGGTTGATGTACATGCAAAGTGAAGGGGACTATATAGGAATATTTTTGCCTAAATGATCAATAATTGCTACAAGATCAAAAATTCATCTTGTAGCAACTGAGAAACATGAACAAATTCTTGAAGATCACTCATAATTGACAATAAAAAAGGTAGAGAAGGAGGAATTTTTGGATGGATTGGTAGCACAAGCTGGAGACCTTAAAGAGGTTCATACCCATAGAAGAGACCCACATGTACCACCTTTGAGAATTTTCACCTCATACTCAAGAATCTAAAATTCACTACCCTTCATCATCCAAATTTATTGCTAAGGAAGCATTCAAGGTCTTTCTTTCTCCTAGAAGAAACACTAGGCTAATAAAATCTTCCAATTTAGAAAGACTCTTTGCTGAGATACAAGCTAAATTTTTTGAAACCTCCACACCATCACCATTGTATAAGAAGCCATACATTCTTAATAAAAAAGATAAAGCCTCCATCTTCTACACCCTAGGAAATAAAATAATTGATATGAATTTTGAGCAGTGGGTAGTAACAACTTCTAGTTTTCCAACACAAAGAGTATTCATGGGGGATCACCAAGAAGAAAACACTACCAATGAGTCTGCTACTTTTGAATTTTATATCCTTACTCCTGATGGAAATGAACCCATGACGAATATTCTCACTCTACCCTCCCTACCTTTAAGGGTAAATCATCTGAGGATCTAGACACATTTATTTTTGAGTTCAGCATCTTATGCTGTAGCTATGATTAGAATTAAGATGCTCAAAAACTCAAATTGTTTCCAACAAAACTCAAGGATGTAACACTTAGATAGTTCATGGGACTTGGAAAGGATGCCATTTATACTTGGGAAGAAATGAAGAAACTATAAGAAATATGACATATTTCGAATGATACAAGATGATGATGAATCATTAGAAGAATATATGGAAAGATTTTTATTCAGCTTGCAAAAATCCAAATAGACTACAATGGAAAAAGAATCGATCAAGCTGATATTCCTAAAGGGGATTAGAGATGATTGTCTATAGGTACTAAATGTAATGTATGGTGATGATGTTTCTACACTATCCTTTGATGAACTAACATTTTTATGTACAAACTACTCCAGATCAACCATGAACAAAAGTAGGGGTAGAACCCTTCCTATAGTTGATACATTACATACAAAGAGGAAGCAAGAAGAAACTGAGAAAGCCTTAGCTACCTATTTCCCTGAATGTAAAAAGAAAAAAAGTGGATTGCACATGTCATTCTATGAAAGCCAAGTACCTAGCATAACTAAGGAGAATATTGAATTGGTGGAGCTACATGCCATAGGATAATATGATAATCAAGTGTTTTTATGGCTCAACAGAAACCATGGGAACAAATATTAGGTATGTCATCAAACCCTATGTTTGTCAATTCTCATTTCTCAAATAATCCTCAATATGGTTCTTAGATGAATATACCCAATAAAAATTGGTAACTACCCCATAATAAATTATGGATGTAACATAATGGAAAATAACCTCAACCTAGGAAATTCCAAAACCAACAATGGTTCTTTCTCTCTAATCCATGGCAACAACAATGGAGAGGTAATCAAGGCTTTCCCTAGTAAATTCAATAACCATAAAAAAAATAGGCATTAATGCCAAATACCTAGCAACCTATTCAAATCACTCAATTACCTACCCAACCCATCCCTAATCCTACCAATAATTTAGTTTAACCAACACAATTTACTGAAATAATACAATGTCCAATGTACACTTTGGATATTAATCAAGTTTTACTCCACTCAGGTCATGTTCTTCCACAACCCACCTCACCCATATTCACATAACACTTTGAAATAGCCCCACTCTATACTAATCCACAACCACCCATAGCCAATCCTGAGGCAAGTCCATCAAAAAATCAAAAATAAATTGGCAATCCTCCTTCAGAGAGATTAAACATATCACATCTTGAACTAGAGTCTAAATTCAATATCTTAGGACAACTCAAAAATATGTGCATAAAAATCCCATTCTTTCAAGCAATAAAGGATGTTATTATCTAAAATAAGGCTATTATAGAGCTATGTTTGAAAAAACTAGGAAGAAATAAGGATCCTAAAATAGTCTAGGTCATTGGCCAACTAGTGGATATTATGTTGAGAAATATAGTTCCCCCAAAATATTCAGATCCTAGAAGTCATGTAGTTCATGTTAGCATCCTTTTCCAACCCATATAATTAACTAGGGCACAAAAATCAATGTGATGACTATGGAGACCATGCAACAACTAAAACTCATAACTCTTCATCCAACACCCACCATCCTCTAGATGGATGATAGATCAATTGTTAAGCTTGAAAGGATTATTGAGGACCTCATTATCAAAGTAGACTCCTACAATATCCAACATACTTTATTGTCTTACAACCAAAAAGTAAGTTGGGAGGTTATCCTCTCATCCTTGGCCACCCATGGTTGGCTATCATTGATGCTTTTATTGGCTGGTAAGGAAAAATTCTAATTTCTAATGGAAATGACACCTAAAAATTGGTTCTTTATCAGCCAACCCAACCATTTTAGAAAGATGGCCCAACCCCTTGGATTGATGACTTTGAGGACGTTGTCTCTTTACAAAATCTCTGCATAATTAACCAGAGTCTAGCTCTGTAGACACAAGAAGAAGACACCATTCTTATTGGTATCCTACAAAATACCTATCAACAAGATCCTATAGCCACAAACTTGTTAGAATATACACTATGTCCTCTTTAGGATACTTTTCCTGAGAATGATCCTGATAAAATTGCAAGAGACATTTGGACATTCCATCAATTTCTTCCCCATCAATGCAATTATGCTCCCTTAATCACCAATATAGAAATCATGCTTTATTTAACAAATCAAGTAGACATTCTGCCAAACAAACCTCTCAACATCAACACCTTCTTAACACCCCAACAAGAAAGTCAGTTACTTACAATGTTGAGAAAGCACAAAATAATATTTACCTGGGATTACCATGACATGAGAGGAATACCCCTAGATTATGCACACATCACATTTACATTAAAGGAGAATGCAAACCTATTCACCAACCCCAATGATGAATGAATCCTAAAGTTAAATATATTGTCAAAACTGAGTTACAAAAACTCTTAGATGCATAATTTTTTTATCCTATTTCAGTTAGATAGTGGGTCTCTCCCTTGGTCATTATCCTTAAGAAAGGGGGAAACTAGCATATTTGCATTGACTACCAAGAATTGAATGTTTCTACTAGGAAGGATCACTTTCCCCTTCCATTTATTGATCAAGCGTTAGATACATTTGTAGGTAAACAGTACTTTTCCTTCCTAGATGGCTATAGCATTTAGAATCAGATATGAATTGCTCCATAGGACTAAGATAAAACCACTTTTACTTGCCTTTAGGGAACCTATGCCTATGTCATCTTACAATTTGGCCTTTACAATACCCCAACTACTTTTCAAAGGGTTGTTTTGAGCATATTTTCTAATCTCTCCCATGACTATGTTTAAATCTACATGGATGATTTCACTGTATATGGGAAACATTCAAAGAAACACTAACCAACCTAGTGAAAGTTATTCAATGTTTCCAGGACCACAAATTATCTCTGAGCAATGAAAATTGTTATATGCTAATGACTAAAGGGATTGTGTTAAGGAATCACATATCCCCTATTGGAATTCAAGTTAACCGAGCAAAGATAATTATCATTAAGGACCTACCCACACCAAAGAAATATAAATATGTTAGAATATTTTTAGGACATGGTTATTATAGATGATTCATCAAATATTTTAGTAAAATTATCACCCCATTGTTTGGATTACTTACTAAGGATGTTGAATTTACATGGACTAATGATTGTCAAACTAATTTTCAGCAACTCAAAGACCTCATAACAACTCCTATTCTGAGAGGGCTTGATTAGAATAAGCCTTTTCACATCCACATAGATGCATCCAATACCACTTTATGAGCTATTCTTGGCCAAAAAGATGAATCTTTGAGTTATGCAATCTATTTTATCAACAAGAATATTTAAGGGGCTGAACTTAACTACACTGTAATAGAGAAGGAATTTCTTGCTATCATCTATACCATCAAAAAAAATTGACACTACATTATAGGTTATCAAGTATTTATCCAGAAAAATCATACAACAATCAAGTATGTAATGAATAAACCTATTGTAATAGGCAAGATAATTTGATGGTTGTTTTTGATGCAATAGTTTGATATTACCATTATGGACAGACTCGATAAGGATAATGTCATAGAAAATTTCTATCTCAATTTAAAAATGATGAGCATATCCCTATTGTTGATGATTCTTTTCTTGATGAGCATTTATTTATAGTAATAATTCAATCTCCTTAGTTTGTAGATATTGTTAACTATCTTACTGCAAGATCACTACCATAACATTTTTCACCCAGAAAAAAACATCTAATCCAAAAGAGCAGACATTATTCTTGGATTGTAGTATATCTCTTTATCACTAGACTAGATTTAGTTATGAGAAAATGTATCTAAAAATATGAAGCTTTTGACATTCTCAGAGCCTACCATGATGAACCTTATGGGGGTCATTTTACTGCCAAATGGACTGCTATGGAAATACTTACTACCAGATATTATTGGCCTTATTTTCATAATAATACCATGATGTATACCTATAGATATGATCAATTCCAGTGTATGGAAAAACTCACTCACTCTAATGAAATGCCATTATAGCCACAACTAGTTTTGGAACCATTTGACAAATGGGGACTGGATTTTGTAGGTCCCATTGATCTTAAATCCAACAATAAGGAATATATACTAGAATGATTTGATTATGCCACAAAATGGGCTAAGGTAAATGCCTTAACCCATGCCCAAGATGAGGAAGTAACTGAGTTCTTGTATGAATAAATATTCACCTGATTTGGAGTACTAAGAGAAATAGTCACAGACCAAGGCCCACAATTCACATCAGACTTCACAAGTGCCTTGGTAAAAGAATATGAAATTAGACACAAAAAATCTAACCCTTACCATCCTAAGTCAAATGGTCAGGTGGAAGTGACACATAGAAATAGAAAATATCCTCACTAAGACTATTAGCCTGCATAGAAAAGATTGGTCAACTCATCTTCTAGAAGCAGTCTAGGTTTACATAATCACCTCAAAAACCATAATTGGTCTCACTCCATACGAACTAGTTTATAGTAAGAAACATGTTCTACCCATTGAGTTTGAGCATAAAACATTAAGGACAACACTTGATTTGGGCTTGGATCTTTCCCAAACTCAACAAGACAAGATCATGTAATTGAATGCACTTGATGAACTAAGAAAGGAAGCACATCATCACACCAAAATAGTGTAAAGACAAAGTGTGGATTGGCATGATAGGAATATCAAGACTAAGAATTTATAATCGAGTGATTAGGCACTCTTTTTTGAATTTAAATACAAGGATCATAAAGGAAAGTTGTAGTCTTGAACAATTTTTTGACAATAGAGCTGTAAAGCTCATGACCATTGACTCTATTTGATTTTGACTATTTGTCAATGGCCATAGGCTCAAGATGTATAAGGAACCATTTTCTAAGGAAAATCTCACTTGCTAACTTCTTGAAGAACAACATCCATCTCTTCTTCATGAAGCAAATCAACATGTTCCTACAGTCAAAGGGTATTTTTGTCAACCCTTCTCTAATATTTTCCAAGAAAAGTAAAATCTTCTTGCTGCCAAGAATAATTCATTCACAATGGCTTGGTTTAGGTTGAATAAAATCTTACCTCTTGGATTTCTATAATTCTAGTTGAGTTGGGACCATAAAATCTATTAAAAAAATAAAAAAATTTAGTAATGAAAACCTTCGGGCATTGCTAATGGATGTTGAATTTGAAAACCAGGTCACTGGTTGATCAAAATTCATTAAAAAAGGAGACAAAGAAAGGACACCACTATAATAACTTTTTGTTTTCATTTATTTTTGCTTGCAGATTCATTCCCTTGGAGCAGAAATACATTTTCTTTTTTGCTATAGGATGAAAAACTTGTTGCTATAGGAAACACTTCTTGCTACAAGATGAAAAACTTATTTCTATAGAAAATATTTTTTGTTATAGGATGTATTCTTCTCATTACATCCTACATTCCATTCTCACAAATCATTTTTCTCCTAATCAAATGACAACACATTCCAAACCACCACTTTGAATTATCATTTGCGTATTAATGAAAACTATTCGTACAAGTAACAAGATAATTATTTTATATTTATTTCATGTCATAAATTTCAATTATTACTAAGCTAATGGGTCTTGATGTTATTAATGCACCACCATATCTTCTCTTTATCATGCCAACTCACCATATCTTCTCCTTCATCGATTGACATGACCATTGGCATGTTGTTATTGCCACCCCTTACTTTTGATACGAACCATTTATGCATGTCAGCTTCATCCCTTGAGGACAAGTGATAATTTAGGCTGGGGGGTGATTTTCCATAATTCAAATGGATTATTTCAATACCTAAGTAAAATTCACAAACATGCCAAAGCCCCAAAACCCTTACTGCAAGAACATAGACCTGTAACTCAAATTTCATCTCACAATATGGGAGGGGACTTGCTTAAACATGAACCACTTGATATCACTCCTTTAACCAATAGCCTAGACATCCTAACCCTATTCTATAATGTATGATGGACATAATATTTTGAGATGATATAGGCCCTGGATCAAGGAATTGTAAAAGAATTCACTAGCTCATTGCATAACAACCTAGCAATAGTAAGAGGAATGGAAATAAAGCTAATAGAAACCATCATTATGAGAGTAATAAGACTGCCATGAATAGGGGAGGCATGGAAAGAAAAAATTGATGTCAAAGCAGAGAGACAAAAGTTCATTAGATAAAATGAAAGCCTAGAAACTTCAAATCAAGGCACTGCATAGTTATCTTTACTGAGAAGATAGGCCAAAGCTACTAAGTTCATCTACCAATATTTCACTTATGAATAGAGGTATTCCATGTTGCATGACATTTAATTCAAATTAATGAATCATTTATGACATGGTATAGAGATAAATGTCCCAAATTTTTTCCTCCACATGATCAAAAAAATGGTGGAGGCATTTCAAAAAGGTAATTCTAAAGTTCTTTCCCATCATTATTTAATCTAGTTGATTGTTCAAGACTGTTTACAAAGGACTAGACCTAATATAAGTTGGGAAGATTTTTTCCAAGTACCAATAAATGTATAAAGTGATAGAGAGGGGAATGAAATAAAGGAGGAAATGGAGGTAGAAGAATAGAGGATAGAATATGCCCTTCCTATATCTCCACAAGAAACTACAACAAAAAATCTTTATATAGCTCCATAAGAACCTGTAGAAGGAGACCTTCTTGTAGCCACACAAGAGCATGCAGAAGAAGATATTCCTACAACAATATAAGAACCTTTAGAAGAATATCTTCCTATAATAACACAAGAACCTGTAGCAAGGACTAAATAAAGGACTTCCACAAGCAAGGAATCTTGAATAAAAAGGAAGAAACTCATTCTCCAACCTGATTTAGAGGAATCTGAGGAGAAATTTCCACCTTCTCCTAAAAAGGCTAAGGTAACCTCTATTTCTTGTAGATCCCATGGATTGAGAAAAAAAAAGAGAACTAAAACTTCTTTTATTATTCAAATTAATGAAGAATATGGATAAAAATAGACTGCCAACAATAGTGAATCTCTAGAGGCTAAAACAAACAAGGAAGAATGTTCTCCAGAATACAATCAGGAGGCAGGACAAGTAGAACATTGTCTTGAAGAGTTGAAAGAGGAACTAATGATGGAATAAGTAGAAAAAATGGAGCAACCTACCATACAAATAGAATTTCCCACTCTAGAGCAATCCCTATAAGAAATTGAGCAACTAAAAAAGATGTTATAGGATCAATCTAGAGGAGGACTCGATGCACTTGTTGCAACAATTTTTTAGTTGTAGAACTATACCAAAGACCATCCTATAGTCATTGTTTCACAACTTTCTATAGAGGAAAAATAATAAGAAAAAATGATAACTGCCGAAGAAGTCAAGTATCATTTCCTCATTTGCAGTATCTTCTAAATTGATGAATTAGATGGATAGTCAGTCTGAAAGTCTAAAGGCATTAACAAAAGAGATAAAAAAATTGAAAGAAGAGGTTAGGATGAAGGAAGAAATAATATCTAAACTACAGTGAAAAATTGAAGATATGGCTTGTCTTTCCCAAGAACTCATTGACTGGAGGCCTCTTGCAAGAGTATATTCAGTTTATCTCAAAAAATAATGGCATAAGTATAAATTTATGTGAATTTACTATGACATGCCTCATAAATTAATTGATTCCCTCTCCTCCTTTCAAATATATAAAGAGAGCTCATAGGAAGAACAAGCATAGTTGTGTGAGTTCTATCTTCACAACTATGTTGTGCCTTATGATAAGGAATGGAACCCTAACCTATATGTTGGAGATGTCCTTCTATAGGCATTTTCATCATATCTATTGAATGAACAAAGAAGAGGAAGAGAAGTAGTGAAATATAGGAAAAAGGAAAATGAAAGCCAACTACTTATCAGATGAGAGTCAATGGCAGTTAATGTTGTATTGATAAAATGAGCTAATATCATGCTAAAAAAGGAAGTCAGAGCTTGGTTTGCTAAGAATAGTGATGAAGCCCAAGATTTTTACTTAGGATTGAGAACTTTTATTGGTCTTATAACCAAAGAGTCCTATATTGAATGATGGAATGAGCTCACTCTTGCACTAAAAAGGAGAGATCCATATTCCTTTTTTAACTTAAAGGTAACATTTAAACAGATCATAAAATATATTTTGCTTATAGGTAAAATAGGATCTCAATTGTTGAGCCTCAGTTTTTAGCCCCTTCTATTTTGGTATCTTGTTCCATATTGGCAGGATCAAACCCCATTGGATAAAGCTAGAGAGGTCATAAATTGCCAACTATTTGAACATAGGCATGGATTTTATGCTCACCTTGCTAGTGGTTCCATAGATATTTTGGATTTTAGAGCTCTTTGTGAATTGGAAATGAATAAATTTATTGCTCATGGTCGAGAAAGGTCTTAAGTTAGGGGGTGTGATGAGCCCCCAAATTTTTTTTCTTGTCCTCATCTATCACACTCATCCTTCTTATTTTTCATGCTTTCCCATAAAGTTTCCTTCCTCAGATAGCCATAATCTTGTAAATAACATTATGTTTCTATACTCTTTGAATAGTTAGAATTATGTATTGGAATTAAATATATGATAGTTATCTTCTGATATAGGAAGATTTTTCTATAATGTGTTTTAATATGTTTTGGAGAAAGAGGTATATAGTATGAAACATCTTGCAACAAAGTAATCTCATCACATGGACATATCTTGTAGCCACGGCATGACCAAAGCCACCAATGAACCAGTTTTGATTCCTCTTTCAACCAACTCATAGAAAAAACTATAACCTCCATGGAGATCAATAAGGATGCAATTGAAGAATGAAATAGATTTTTTTTTCCTATATCAACATTGGAAAACTCACATGAAAGGTGACTTTAGCAAAGGAGACAATTTTGGTTATCTAAAATCAAATGTTTCTTAAATTATAATATATATTGTTTTGTATAAAACAATCTCCTCTACAGTATGTGTGTGTGTGTGTGTAATAGTAGAGTTGATAAAGACTTAGATATTGATTAGAAAATTATCAGAAGTATATTTTGTCAAATAGTTGTTATTGTAATTTCTTGTAACAATTCATTACTACATTTTTTATTAATATGAACAAGCATTTCTGAATTTAATTTAGTTTTTTGAGAGGAAGGATTGAAGCTGGGGTTTGAAGCTAGAGTCATAAGGAGGAAGGTCCCCCTTTGAAAGCCTTAAAATAACAATCCAGCCCATTTAAATAGCTAAGCATGCTATTTGGTTTCTTTTTGTATTATGTGTTTTATTTCTGAATTATGTGATTTACATTCTTGCTTATAATTATTTAAGGAAACTTCCAACATGTAAACACTTATTTCATAGTATTATGTTCATGTTTAATTCCAACATTTCATTTACTAAATGACTTCAACGTAATAGATAATAATCATTAGAAGATCAAATTAGAAGATTGAGTGTGCACATATAGTGATGTCATCCTATCAAGTCTACATCCTCGAGTTGACATTCAAATGAAGTAGAAGAAATAGGTCTACGGTAACTCTCCCTATTCATTCTAATCAAGAGAAGTATATCTAATTTTTAATTAACTGCTAGTCACATGCCACCTCATTCCCCTTTTCCCATAATCTTCCCTATCAACACCACTTTCTTGTCTAAAAAGGAAAATCTTCATAGATATTCTCAATTTCTTTGATCTTCTTGACCTTGGGAGTGGTTAAAAAGTTATTGATTTTAGGAAATACCAATGCCTTACTTATTAGATTTGAAACTTATTCTAAGCCACTCATTTTAACCAAATACATATCAACCTTTAAGGCTCTCTCCATCTAGACCTTATCCAGAGGAGTAATGAGAGAAGGTAAACTTGGAAAGAAATGATTAGATCATTAAACACATGCAATATCCCACTTCCAAACCATGATTACCACCGCAAACATAAACCAATACCATGATGGCATTACATCACATCCAAGAGCTCCAATGAACTAATGAGACAATAAAATGAGAAGGAATAAAGAACCAACCCCTCAAGGACAAAGGAGATCGAATAGTCTTCATGGCTCGAATAGATATATAGGTAGTGTGATTATCAAATTAGTTATTATAAACTCCATCCAAACCAAATTAGTTAGGTATTTATTTATCCATTACTAAATCCTCTTGTTCATCAATACCATAATTGGCCAATACATCTGCAACTAAGTTAGCCTCTTGAAATAATGCATGATTAAACATTTTGAGAAAGATTCTATCAGTGTTAGATATGTGACAAAAAATTTAAATATTAGATTCCTTTGTGATGAGTTTTGCATCTCACTTCCCAATAGGGGGTGTGGGGGGAAATCCTTGTTTCTAGGAAGATGAATTTTATCAAATTCTATTTTTAGGAAGGAAAGTCCTAATAGCATTTTTCTACTCTATTTTTAGGAGGAGGAATCCTAATGGTGCTTTACTAATTAGATGTATTTATCTTTATGGAGTTCACATATAATATATAACAAGTTTTCATGTAATATTTTCATCTTGGAGTTAATAAAATCCTAATATCTTACACTGTGGATGTTGTTGAGTATTGTCATTGATATCAAAGGTGCATCTTGTGAAGGTTGATGTCAAAGGTGATTAAAGACAATTGATAGTGTGTGATGTGACAAGGTACATGAGAGAGTGTTATCATAAGAGGAAGATAAAGACATAATTTGAAGACGTATAACATCTTATGTCTACATGATTGATATCATTATTAATATGGAAGGTACAAGTTATTGATGTCAAGTGCATAGGAAGCATAGTCATGACATGAATAGATATATGCTTAGTGAAACTAATGAAAATGGGCATGTGAAGGTTGTATGAAATTGTTTTATAATGTGATTAAGGTATAAAATTATTCATGAGAGTTTTAGGGTGTGCCTAAAGGGGTAGGAACTTTAGTCTAAGTTTGCACCTAGACCACTCCTAGACCCTGCCTGGTCTAGTGAGGTATGAAGATCATATTTCAAGTCAATTATGGATATGATAGCATGGATATAGGTGAGATAAGTTATTTTAGATATGATCACAAATTTTGAGGTCAATATTTGAATCAAAAGTGCATGAATCATTGTTTTAGGCCTTCTCAAGCTCACATAATGAGGTCTCAAACCCGAAAATCATTTTTTGACATCCATTGGCATGTGTAACCTAAACATGGGAGTCTAATATATTAAGAAGATATGAGGAAGGTTCTTAGATAATATCTATAGGCATTATTTTTGGATTCAAGTGGTGGTCCTTTATGACAATTGTTAACACCAAAACATGTGTTAAACCTCCATAAAACCATAATAAGTACCCAATGTGAAATATTTTGTTTAAATTAGCTCAAGATGGATTCAAATGCCTAGATAAGCTATTGGATCATGTATTCAACTATCCTAAGTCTCTCCATATGGTGGTAGTTAGTCAAATGAGAGATAAAATGTATAGGTATAGGTTTATTTGTGAAGAAATTATTGTAACTCTCAAAATTTGAATTGGTCAAGAAGAGTAAATGGATGATATAAGAAGCTAGAGACTCATTTTACATTTCCATAATGTTTTATGGATATGTTATAGCTTTAAATTTCTCTAAATTGGTCATCCAAGTAAGTTAGTTGAAGACATACCTAATAATGCAAATAATGTAAAACCCAGGTAGAGATGAAGAGATAGTTTTGAGGGTTTGTGCATGATAGATTGATGCAATAAAGTGCATAAAAAATTATTTATGACTTGTAATTCATAATCATACTTTGGATAATATTTAGATGTTAGTGTATGTGGTGAAAATATTTCTCATAAAATGGCTTGTTTGGTTCAGATAGGACTGTGAGACATAAGGTCAAGAAATTGGTCTGAAAGACCAATATTTACGATTAGACCATATAATTTTTCTATTTGAATTTTTTTTGGAGATATCATAGACATATTTTTATGCATTAGGAGTCATGTAAAATGTCTACATATGTTTTTTAGATTTAATTCTTCATGACTGGATTTTTAGGTGATTTGGCATGTATGAGTAAGTGAGTT
Source organism: Torreya grandis (assembly GCA_037957365.1). Classification (NCBI taxonomy): domain Eukaryota; kingdom Viridiplantae; phylum Streptophyta; class Pinopsida; order Cupressales; family Taxaceae; genus Torreya; species Torreya grandis. The sequence continues at coordinate 1,075,393 of JARHVA010000996.1, read as the reverse complement.
GCAGACATGTTCCTGAGCCCTTATTTCCTGAGTGAAGGTGTTCCAAGCATTTGATGATGACCCTGAGATCATGGATAATCTATATTTATTTTTAATTTTTCATGTTTTATTATATTAAGGGTGTTTAAGATTCACTATTTTAAGACATACTTTTGAGGTACACATGCCTAATAAGGCAATTTGTCCTAAAAGAGCTTTTATGATATGAATGAAGGATGTAGGTATAATCAAGCATGGAGGAGGTAAGAAGAGTTATTTTTTAAAGTGGTTTAATGATTTTTTATTATTTTAAAATTCCATCCAAGCCCAATAATATCATTTTTTAGCATTATTAGGGCAAACTTAATGCAATTAGGTCTCCATAAGACCTAAAGGAGGAATAGGGCTTGATTGAGTTGTGGCAGACCAAAAGGGGTCAAAATTATGATTTAACCATGTTCATAAGATTTATTAAGACCTATTATGTGTCCTATCTAATATTTTAAAGGTGTTTGGCCGACCAAGTGGTGTGTGACCATGAGACTAGTATATATACAAGGCAGTTTAGGCCTATTTGTGTGTGTCAAAAAAGAACAAATGAAAATATGTATGGTTGAAAAGAAAGAGGTATTGAAATGAGTTATAGAAAATAACATAAGAGAATATGTGTGAATATGATAAAAATTCTAAGGTGGTTGATTGATGTTGAGTCACTTAGGGAGTTGGTGCTTCCTTGCAAGTAGATACTTGCTAAAGCCTAAACAAGTGGGTGCTTGATTTTATTGGGATTGGTGCTCTAAGTTGAGTTGGTGCTCAACTAGATTTGGTCCTTATTTAATATGAAAGTAGTCAAATTTTGAATATCATAGTGGGTTTTCCCCCTTGAGGGTTACCCACTATATTTGTGTTTTCTTGTTTCATGCTCGTGTGAATGGTTCTTTATGCATTGTAATATCACTATGTTGCTTTCATGGTTAAAGAATGTTAAATTATAATTTAAAGAAATTTTTTAAACACTAATTCACTTCCCCCCTCTCAGTGATTGGGCTTTCGACAATTGGTATCAGAGCTTGGTATTTTGAAGCAGGCCTAACAACTTGAAGAAGATCCTAGAAACACAAGCATGTTTAGTCATCAAGTATAAGGATGTTTATCAACCAATAAGGCCTATCTATTTAGTGGGACTAACTATTCATTTTGGATTATCATAATGAATACCTATCTAATGTCCTTGGGCTATGGCATATGGCAACCAGCTTTTGATGGATTCATTCCACCTCCTACACCACCAACTGATGCAGTAGGCAAAAAGGTAAGTGAAAACAACTCTAAATAAATGAATGCCATCCTATGTGGTCTTTTAGAGGAAGAATTTATAAATATCATGCATTATGATTCAACTAAAGGAATTTAGGAAATTTTTTAAACGTCTATGAAGGAGATACCAAATTCAAGTTGGTAAAATTATAGACCCACTAAAGGTAGTTTAAAAGTTTGAGAATGAAGGAGGATGAAAACATTACATATTATTTATTAAGAGTAGATGAAGTTCTAAATGTCATCATAGGTCTAGAATAAATGTTGGAAGAATAAAAAATAGTAAAAAATATATTAATATCCCAGACATTCAAATTTAAATTAAAAAGTTTGTTGTCGAGGAGATCAAGGATCTCAACAAACTATAGATGGATGAGTTTCATGGCATCTTTATTGCCTATGAAATGAGAAAAAGTGATGGAAGACCTTCCAAGAAGTAAGTTTCAGTCAAAGCTAAGAAAAAGTCACAAGGTAAAAAGGTCAAAGATGATGCTATATATACATTGATGATGACAATATAGAATCCATGTTTGTTAGAAAACTAAGGAAAGGATCAAGTAAGTAGAAGGGTACGTGGAAATTTAAGTGATTTAACTATGGCAATATTGGTCACTTTTCATGTAAATTCCCTAACAAGGATAAGAATGAGCATGATGGAGAGCATGTTGAACATCATGGTGAGGATAAGAAGTTCTATAAGCTTGACAAGAGCAAAAAGAGTTTCAAGAAGTATGAAGGCAAGAAAGGGTCATTCAATAACAAGATAAGTTTACATACAAAATAAGATAATAGCTCCTCTGATATTAGTGACACAAGTATATTAATACTCATGATGGCAGTAATAATCATGATAGCAATGAAACTTTATTCATTGCCATATAAACAGATAATGAAGGTTGTTCAAATGGAAAAGTCTTATCTAGGATGAAGAATAAGATGAAAAATAAGTTGAAGTGATCTTTGAGGTAGAATTGGTGAGTGCTCTAGAGGATTTAAATTTCCAAAGAAGGAAAAATAAAAAACTAATATCATTGGTTAAATATTACGGGGAATAAATCAATATTTTTGAAGAGAGACTAAGTAACAACACTAATGAACATGAAGAGATCATTAAAAAATTGGAAACTAAGATTGATATTGTCATTAAAAGTCTTAAGACAAAGGAGGAATAATTCACCAAGTTTATAATATAAATGGAGACCTTAAAGGCATAATTGGATCAAGAAATAATCAAGTTGAAGACACATTACAAATTTGAAAAGAGCACTAAAATCTTTGGTGATATTTTGAATGGTCAGATGTATCCACATGATAAGATAGGTCTTGGGTTCAAACAAAACTAAAAATAAAATAAAAATAGTTATACCTCAAAGGACAATGGACTATCAACAAGTGATGGTATTGACAGAGTAAAGACCTATGCAGAAACTCACAAATTTGAGACTCAAATTGACCATCAACAAGTCAAAAAGAATTTAACTCCTTCAAGAGATAATAAAGGTAGAGATACATCATTCAATATTAATCAAAAGACAATTACTATCATACAAACAAGGTATGTGAATTCTTTCAATGGTTACTATTTCTCATGCAATCAATATTTACATAGAGATATGGATTGTAGACATTATAATAGAATCAATTCCTCATGGAGGAATATGATGAATGCTCATTTCAATAGTAGAAGTAGAATTCTGTGCTACAATTTTAATTAGAGAGAACATGTTACAAGAAATTACAAGACAAGGCATATAAGTAAGATCATTCAAGGCAAAAGGGTATATAGTTATGCCACTGAGATGTGGATCAAGAAGTTAGACCCTATGAATAAGGTGAAGGAAGAGTAGAAGACTAAAGGAGAATAATCTATGCCAGCTCAGACTGCCTTTCACATCAAAGATGAAAACATGAATTAGTATATAAATAATGGTTACTCAATCCACATGACAGGGGACAAGATCAAGTTCATTTCATTGAAGAATAATGTTATAGGGACAATGAGACTTGGAGATAACACAACTGCCAGTATTGTTGGCAAGGGTATCTTGAGTTGGGATGATGGGAAGACCAAGACATATAATGTGTTATATGTGGAAGGATTGAAACATAAATTTCTTAGTGTAAGTCAATTATACAACCAAGGACACACACTAACCTTTCATGATAGAGGGTATGAAATAAGGAGAGCCAAATCAGGAAGGCTAATCACCTATGTTAAGAGGACTGAGAATAATATATATGTCTTGAATGAAATAAATAAGGAGAGATGTTTTATAATAAAAATGTATTAATGTTGGATATGGAAAAAAAGGTTGGGCCACCTAAACATTTATAATATGGTCAAGATAAGCTCTAATAAGTCTGTGAAGAATATGCCTAAAATCACCATACCTACAAACACACTTTGTAAGGCATGTCAACATGGTAATAAAAATAGAATGAGGTTCAATTATAATGATTATTATAATACAATACCTTTAGATTTAATACACACTAATCTCTATGGACCTACAAGAATCCAAAGTATTCAAGGAGATAGTTATTTCATGTTACCATAGATGACTACATAAGAATGACTTGGGTAGCATTATTGAAAGAAAAGTTAGAAACTTTTGATAAGTTCAAGGCATTAAAGGCTCTAGTTGAAAATGAAAATAATGTAAAGATCAAATGCCTATGATTTTATAGAGGAGGAGAGTTTTGGTCCAATGAATTTGATGACTTCTGTGAGGTCAATAGGATAAGGAAATAGTTATCAGCAACTAGGACACCTCAGCAAAATAGAGTAGTGGAAAGAAAGAATATAATAGTTTGAGAAATGGAAAGGACTATGCTAAATGAATCAATATTATCTAATAGATAATGAAGAGAGGTAATGAGCATTGTATTCTACATTTTGAATAGAGGATAGATAAGGATTAATGGCAATAAAACCCCCTATGAACTATGGAAAGGTAGACCTGCTAATAACACTTTAGAGTGTTTGGAAGAAAATGATTCATCAAAAGAGATAAGGAAGACTTAGGTAAGTTTAATTCAAGGTCTGATGAAGGAATATTCTTTAGGTACTCATCAGTAAGCTTAGCCTATAGATGCTATAATAAGAGGTTGCATAATATAGTGGAAAGCACCAATGTGAAGATTGATGAGACCCGTTTTAAGAAGTCACCTTCTCAATCAAAGGATGCATCAGAGAATTTGGATTTCAAAAATGAATAAAAAACAATAGATATAGATGAGGAAGAAGAAGAAGTTAAGGAAAGACGAGATTCAAAAGGTCTTTCAAGACAAATATAGAGAGACCATTCTGAATCACAAATCATTGGCAACAAGGATGCATGTATGCAAAAAAAGGAGAAAGTTGGTAACTAACCTAAATAAAGATAACATTGCTCTATTATATAATATTGAACCTAAGAACCTTGTAGAATCAAGCAAAGATAATTTTTGGATAGATTCTATGAATGAGGAGTTAGACCAAATAGAAAAGAATGAGACTTGGGAACTAGTTCCTAGGCCTAAAGATAAAAATGTCATTGGCACAAAATGGGTATTTGGGAACAAATTGAATGAAGATGGAGAAGTCACTAGAAATAAGGCTAGATTGGTATACAAGGGGTATGCACAAGTAGAAGATGTAGAATTTGAGGAGACCTTTACTACAGTATAAATATTGGAGGATATTAGATTATTTCTAGCATATGTAAGATTCAAAGGGTTCAAGGTGTATCCAATGGATGTCAAATCAACTTTTTTGAATTAGAACTTGGAAGAGGAGGTGTATATAGATCAACTTGAGGGTTTCTCATTATCATGTAACAAGGACTATGCATGTAGATTTAAAAGGCTCTTTATGGCCTAAATTAAGCTCTTAGATCTTAGTACGCCAGATTGGATAAGTATTTATTGGACCAAATATTTAAGAGAGGAGTTATAGATAATAATCTATACATAAAGACAAAAAATGATCATCAGTTGATAGTGGCTGTCTATGTGGATGACATCATATTTGGTGGAAACGGTGAGAGTATGAATAAGGCCTTTGCAGATGTGATGAAGGAGTTTGAGATATCCATGTTGTGAGAACTATCATTCAATCAAAAAAAGGTATATTAATTTCACAAGGTAATTACATAAGAGATATGTTGAAGAAAATTGAGATGGAAGATTACAAGGTAGTTAGAAAACCTATGATTATAGGGTGTAAGTTAAGCGAGGGGGATGAATCTCCAAAGGTCAATCAGACATCATACAGGTCAATGATTGGAAGTTTTTTGTACACTATTTCCTCTAGACATGATATTATCTAAGAAATAAGTCTTGTGGGAAGATTTCAAACAAATCTAAAGTAAAACCATTTGCAAGCAGTCAAGAGGATACTTAGGTATCTCAAGGCAATTGTGGCTTTTGGGTTGTGGTATCTAAGGAGCAATGAGTTTGATTTAAAAGCCTATACAGATGCATATTGGGTAGGGAGTCTAACTAATAGGAAAAACACTAGTGGAGGAACTTTCTTCTAAGGAGAATGTTTAGTGTCATGGATAATCAAGAAATAATCATCAGTGGCATTGTCTACTACTAAGGCTGAGTCAATTGTAATAGTTTCATGTTATACTCAAGTCTTATGGATGACACAAACCTTAAGAGAATATAAGGTAGAGTATGATAGTTCCAATCCTATCTATTGTAACAATACAAGTGTCTTAAGCATCTCAAAGAATCTTGTCATGCATTCAAAAACTAAGCACATTCCCATCAAGTATCATTTCCTAAGAGATTAGGTAAGTTAACAAAATGTTAAACTTGAATATGTTTCTACAAAAGATCAGATTGTGGAAATTTTAACCAAGCCACTTCCAAAGGTAACATTTGAGTATCTAAGAAAGTAATTGGGAGTAATTCCTACCTCTATTAGCCATTGAGCAAGTTAAGCATAATGGGAGCTAATCAAGTGGTTCATTGGCTCGTAGATCAAGTGAGTGATATTGTGTATCTATGTCCTTTTTAAAGGAGGTATGCATGGAGATAGGGAGAACATGTTTGTATGATGCTTCATAGACTCATAATCTTATGTGCTGACTTTATTGGTTGTAAGAGGTGATCCAATAAGTTTTAGGTACCTCTTTTTCATTAATGTTAAAGGGGGAGAAAGTTCAGAATGGGGGAGAAATAGCCTATTGAGAGAAGTTTATGAGAGTGATTTCCATCAATGACAAATGGGGATATTGTTGAGTATTATCATTGATGTAAAAGGTACATCTTGTGAAGGTTGATGTCAAAGGTGATTAAGGATAGTTGGCAGTGTTGATGTGATAAGGTGAATGAGAGAGTCTTGTCATGAGAGAAAGAGAAAGAGAAAGAGATAATTCTAAGACATCTAATGTCTTATGTCTGCATGATTAATATAATTGTTAATATGGAAGGTATAGGTCATTGATCTTAAGTGCATAGGAAGTATAGTCATGCCATAAAGAGGTAAGTGCATGGTGAAATGAATGAACATAGGCATGTGAAGGTTGTATGACATTGTTTGAGAATCTAAGGTATAGAAGCATTCATGAGAGTTTCAGGGTATGCTTATAAGGGTAGAACCTGCTTGGTCTAGTGAGGTATGAAGATCAAATTTTAAGGAAAGTATGCACATGGGAGCATGGATAGAAGTGAGATAAGTTTTTTTAGGTATGATCATAAAGTTTGAGATCAATATTTGAAGGAAAATTGCATGCATCATTATTTTAGACCTTCTCAAGCTCATAGAATGAGGTCTCAAACCTGAGAAGCATTTTTAGACATTCATTGGCATGTGTAACCTACACATGGGAGTATGAGTTGTTAAGGGGAGATGGGGAATTGTCTTATATAATATCTCCATGAATTAGTTTTGGATTCAAGTGGCAGTCCTTTATGAACAATCGTTAACACCAAAACCTATGTTAAGCCTCCCTAAAACCCCCATAAGGACTTGATGTGAAATATGTTTTTCAAATCAGCTCAATATGGATTCAAATGCCTAGATAATATATTGGATAATTTATTTAAATCTCCCAATTACCTCTAGGTGATGGTGGTTAGTCAGGTGAGAGAGAAAATGTATAGGTACAAGCTTATTTGTTAAGAAATTGCTATAGCTCTCAAAAGTTAAATTGGTCAAGTAGAGTGAATGGATGGTAGAATATGATGGAGATTAATTTTACATGTCCATGATGTTTTTTTGATAGTTTATATCCTTAAATTTATCTAAATTGGTCATCCAAGTAAGCTAGTCACAGACAGACCTAATAGTTCATATAATGTAAAACCCAGGCAGAGATGAAGAGATAGTTTTGAGGGTCTGTGCATGATATATTGATGTAATAAAGTGCATGAATAAGTTATTTATGAATTTTAAGTCATGAAATTTCTTTTGATAATAATTAGAGATCAATCTATGTGGTGAAAATATTTCTCACAAAATGGCTTGTCTGGTTTAGATAGGACTGTGAGACATAAGGTCAAGAAATTGGTCTGTAAGAGCAATATTTACCATTAGAATATACAAATTTTCTATCTAAGGATGTTATTTATGTCTCATAGACACATTTTTATTCATAAATATTCACTTTAAGTGTCTACATAGGTGTTGGATGTCTAATTTTTGATGACTAGTTTTTTAGGTGATTTGGCAGTTCTAGGTTAGCGAGTTGCAAAGATGTTCTTGAGCCCTTATTTCATGAGTGAATGTGTTCCAAGAATATGTTGATGAAAATAAGGTCATGGATAATATTTATTCATGTTTTATTTTTCATGGATGATTATCTTAAGTGTGTTTAAGCTTCACTAGTGTAAGACAGACTTTTGAGGTACACAGGCCTAATAGGGTAGTTTGTCTTAAAGGAGATTTCATGGTATGAATGAAGGATGTAGATATAATAAATCATGAAATAGGTCAAAAGAGTTAGTTTTTAAAGTGTTTTAATGGTTTTTAATTATTTTGAAATGCCATCTGGGCCCAATAAGATCAAATTTTAGTGTTAAGAGGTTAAACCTAATGCAATTAGGTCTATATTAGACATAAAGGAGAAGTAAGGCCTAATTGAGTTGTATAAAAAAAAATGGGTTCAAATTATGATTTAAAAATTTTCATAAGATTTATTAATACCTATTGTGTGGCCAACCTAAGAGGTTGAAGGTGTGTGGCTGACCAAGTGGTGTGTGACCATGAGACTAGTATATACAAGGCAATTTAGGCCTATTTATGTGTGTGAAAAATGAGTGAATGAAAATATGTATGGTTGAGTAAAATGAGGTCTTGGAATGAGTTATATACCATAATATAAGAGCATAAGTGTGAAGATGATAAAAATTTTGATTTGGCTGAGTTGATGTTGAGTTACTTAGGGAGTTGGTGCTTCCTTGCAAGTAGATGCTTGCTAAATCCTAGTCAAGTGGGTGCTTGAATTTATTGGGGTTGGTGCTCCAAGTTGATTTGGTGATCAACTAAATTTTGTATTTTTTTTATAGGATAGTATTCCATTTGCATAGATCTTAGTGGTTTTTTGTTCCCTTGAGAGTTTCCCACTCATATATGTGTTTTCTTGTTTCATGCTCATGTGAACGGTTCTTTATGCATTGTTATATCACTATGTTACTTCCATGGTTCAATAATGTTAAATTATAATTGAAATAAAGTTTTAAAACTTGGATTCACCCCCACTTCAGTGATTATGCTTCCAATAGATGTTTCCTTGGCTTTGTAAGATTTTACCAAGTAAATATGGTGTTTTGTCTCATTCATGTTTATCTCTATTATTAAAAAATTGTATTATGTTATTGAAATTAATATTTAATTGTTGTTGCAAAGTGTCTAATTTATTAAAAAAAAAATTAAGCTCATCCAAGCATGTTTTTGATACTCCATGATATGGTGCTTCTATTTATTTGAACCATGATCATTGAATCACCTTTAATCCAATTATTTCTTATCCCACACTAAATCACCATTTAAGACCCAAGACAAGCGCTTGAATTTCAACCTCATTGTTCATCCCATCGACCAAATATTTGGATGCAACTCTTATCATTGACTCATAATAATCTTGAATAATGCACCTTGCTCACGAGGCCCCTAGATTACCATGGGCAGCTCCATCAAAATTTAACTTAAAAAACCTTGGGAGAGGAGCAACCCAAACAACATTATCCTTATGACTCTTAGAAAGAGAACTTACTCTTGGCACACTAACAAGGGATAAGAAAATGAATATTATAATATATATTATTATACTACTATAATATTTCTATAATATATTATTATGAAATATTATATTATAGAGTATAAAATATTACAAACCTTTAATGATATATGTGTGTGTGTGTGTGTGTGTAAACTATATAATATTTATTATATTTAACTTTATAATATATAATGCAATACTCATATGTGTGTGTACCCTGTAAATTGTAATGGTTTATAAAGGGAAATGTGTGTAATTAATATAAGTGGTTAATAGCTATTTATTTTTACTTCATACATGGTGGTTGTGTAAGGTCAATGGAAGTTGTTAAGTTCTAAACTTTCTTAAGATTTAATATCTATCTAAAAAACCTACTTTATTCGTTGGTCACTTTTTTCATTTTATTATTCAAATGCCTTGTCATCATCTATCATTATCAAACATGCAATTTTTTTTAATACAAATCTATTAATAAAAACAACGATAATAGAATAATATCATGTACCAAACATTCATTAGTATCATATTTTGATTATAGATACATCCTTATTTAGATTCAATGAGTACTTGTCAATCACCCAAATTACAATAAAAGTACCAAAATAAGGTCTCAAGTGCACTAAATGATAAAAGTGGCTAATCAATCATTATACTTATTTACAACCACCCAATTGTACATTGGTTAGAGTTAATAATAATAATCCCATTGAAAGTGACTTTCCTGCTTTATGTTTCTTTTATGAGCAAAAGTTACATGTCTGAAATATAAAAAATTGGAATCCACATTGGAAAGCCATCAAGTCCACCATGCAAACAAGGCATCCACAAACATGATAAATCCACCATATGAAATTCACTATAATTCCATGTGAAAATAGCTTAAAAATATCAAAATTAATATAGCCTTTGCCAAGCATCAGTGTACATGGAACTTTAAAATAGATTTCAATATGTTATTAATTCTATCAGTTGATTATATAGGGAACATCAAATGTTCTTTAATTTGTAATTGTTTTGAAAGTATAAGTTGTATCAGAAGTGATATAGTTTCTAGTTTAGTGAAGTGGGGTTTTATAAAGTGAAAGCGTGTAAATTGATAGTTTTACTTCACTATAAATGCATGATTACTGATGTTATCTCATTGTTTGTACATGAAATGCAGGGTCAATTTTAAGAGGCACTACTGGATAACCTATTACAAATATTTGGTGAATCTAGGGAAATTTGAATCATAATTATGGTGAATCCTCCATGGGTGATGGCAAATTTATGATGATTTTGAAGGAGTGAAAACAAGCAGTTTCCTTTTTTTCCATATAACTATTTAGATGCACTGAAAGATAGATGTTAAATGGAACCATCTAAAGGCTACATTGAACATGGATGAACTAAATGGCTACACTAAACAAATCCATCGAATAGCTATGTCGAATAGATATACCAAATGGCTATATTGAATGACTATGCTAGATAATGTACACCAAATGACAAGCATTGGATGGCTATATTGAGCGGTAGGCTGAATAGACTATGTCAGATAGTGATGTTGGGCCATACTGCTAGGTAACTAGTGTGGCTGGTCTATTGTCTAGCTACCCAATTCCCTCCCTAGTCCTATAAATACACCCTTTGCCCTCATTTTAAACATTTTGCACATTAGATTTATCATCCCCCTTCAGCCCTACCCATAGTAATTTACCATGGTAAGAAAATATGTTTTGAATAACTTTTTATGCTTATACATTTTGAAGATCGTACAACAGTCAGATGCATACAATGATTGGATTTTAAAATGTAGCTTTGATAGCTCATTATATATTTGCCTAGCTACATACTATAGAAATAGGAAGTTCACATTGTTCAAGGAGAGCTTTTTGAATATGAAGAGAAAGCAAATTTACAAGGGGTTTATAAGGGGAATTCAAATTCTATGTGTCAAGAGTTAGCAAAAATGATAGTGCTTCTTCTGCAAGTATTGTCATTATTTTAGACAAGCAAATAAGAAAAAGATTAAATCAGGAACTAGTCAAGCTACCTTTGGTAACCAATGCCATGTATCCATTAGATAACACTAAAATTCATCTAGAATCATATGATCTAGACAAAAAAAGGTCAATAATGCCTATTACAAAGATGTGGGGCATGATTTAGATGATAGGGATAAAAAACAATAAAAGATGGCAATTGAATATGCCAAAAGTCATCCACATTTGCTAAAGGTCCTTTAGATTGATGAATATAATACAATGATGGAACAACAATCAGTCAATAGAGAACATGAAACCCTTGATGACATAAATATTGAACTATTGCATAGAATTCAAGATTAGCAACCACCATATAGAGAGCTAAACTAAGATGAAGAATTCAGAGAGAACTCTTAGTACGTGGTAATATTCAATCAATGGATATTTATGTTGATGCGTTAATCATCACAATATATATTGGGAGAGCATTTTCTATAGGAAAATGATCTCATCCTCATAAATTCAATACTAAATGTACTAGTGTTGTGGCAAGCCTCAATTATAACAAATCCATTGCAAACCATACCTGTGATGCATAGATTGTAACTGATGATTCAATATGCTACAAGTTTAGGGAATGTAAGATACATTATGTTGCAAGTTTAGGGTTTGATTAATTTCAACCCTTGATAGTGAGAATTGAGGATTTCTATATCTTTCATTCCCTAAACTTGTAGCATATTGAACCTTCATTTTCAATTTGCACATTGTAGATATAGTCTGCAATGAATTTTTTGACTGAGGCTTGCCAAAACACTAGTGCATTTGGTATTGAATTTATGAGGATGCAATCAATTTATTTTATAAATTTCTCTCTGAAGTTCATTTGTGATGATTGACACATCAATGTAAATATCCATTGACTAAATATTGCCACGTACTGAAATTTCTCTCTAAATTCCTCATCTTGGTTTGGCTCTCTATATGGTGGTCGCTAATCCTAAAATCCATGCAATAGTTCAATCTTTATGTCATCAATGGTTTCATGTTTTTTATTGAATGATAATTTTTCCATCCTTGTAGTATAATCATCAATATGAAGGACCTTTAGCAAATATGGATGACTTTTGACATGGTCAATTACCATCTCTTGTTGTTTATTATCACCGTCATCTAAATTGTGCCCCACATCTTCACAAACAACATTCTCAAACATTTTTTTGGATAGCTCATATGATTCCAAATGAATTATAGTGTTATCCAATGGATCTATGATATGGATACTAGAGGCAACTTGACTAGTTCCTGATTTAATATTTTTCTTATCAACTTGTCTAAAACAAAGGCAATACTTGGAGAAGAAGCATCGTCATTTTTTCTAATTCCTAACACATGGAGCTTGAATTACCCTTATATACCCCTTGTAAATTTGATTTCTCTTCATATTCATAAATATCTCCTTTAACAACATGTGAATTTCCTATTTCTATAGGATAGCCAGGCAAATGTAAAGGTGCACATGTAGTGGTTTGTTTATTATCCCTAATACCATTGTAAGTCACTTCGGTGTCCTTCAACAGGTGAGGTACATTTGATGGTTTTCTATCTTTCAAGGTTTCAACCTTGGTTTCCTTGTTCTTTTGCACCTTGGTAGTGTTTGGGAATTTGGTCCTTCATTTTTTTTGTTTTCCTTTCTTCTGCCCATACCCTTAACTCCTTTGAATCTTCTTGCACTTCCATTCAACATTGTCATTTGGTATGTTATTTGGCACTATCACAAGGTATTATCATTTAGCACTATCATTTGGATCCTCTTATTATAACTATGACTATTCAGTATCATCATTCAGTTCCTTGGTTAAGGTGTTGCCATTTGGTGTTATCATCCTTTGATTACATGACCTTGTTAGTTCAGGTCATGTTGGTTGCCTTGTTTGATATCATGGGCCAGGGGTAGTTGTACTATGTGTGTGTGTGTGTGTGGTGAATTGAAGGTTAATTTATTAATCTAAGATATTATTGTAAATGGTTAGTGAGATGACCCAAAAAATAATTTATATTCCTAAAATTTTAGTGATCCAAACCCATCTGTCGACCCTAAACAATCACAAAACACAAAATTTGAAACCCATCACCCCTAACCCTGTCTCACATTTTTTATATGAAGCGTTATGTCAAAATAATATGATATATTTTTAAACTATCCTTCTAATACATATTTTCCCTAACTAGTGCTCCCTTATTATTTTTGGTTTTCTACCAGTAGGGATACATAAGATGCTTATGGAGACAAATTCCAATTCTACCAAATTTTATTCCAAGGCTCTGAGTATGAAATTTATGTATGTTCTTAAGTTTGATGTAATTTATCTAGGTGTCAATAAATTGGTAGCATGGACAAAAGAAAGCTATACTTGATAGACTCTAGGAATTCAGTGTCTTCTCCCCACATCAATGACATTACATCACTAATTTGAGCCACACATTAGATGTGGATCCCCATTGCAATTAAATCAAATCTCATGATAACATCATCCACACTTGAAAATATAAAAGTACTAATTAAGGATGTCATCACCATGTAAGTTGTTAATCCCTTAATAATGGGTTCAGGGCATGTAAATCCAACATCTACCCTAAATTGGGGTATGTTATATGATATGGGCCCTTTCGAGTACAATATCACCTAAAATACCATGTCATTATCCCTCACCATCATCACCCCACTCATCTTAAAATATTTCACCAATTTCATGTTTTGTATGGCCTTATAGTTCCCCACAACTTTGTCATTGCTTAAGCTCACTGTGAAAAATAACGTCTCCTTCATGTAAAACTCATTGCCACATCATTTGAAGGAACACAACTTCATTTTCTAATGTCAACTCTACCAAAGATATAAAATTATTGTTGCTTAACTCTTCGTGTACAAAAGGTGAGATAGGTTTAGTGGTCATGGATTTTGAGTGAGTCACGATTATCGATTTACACTCTTTCTCTTTATCAAACCCTACTTTACCAAAACAAAAAATAAAATCCATTCTGATGTAACTTGCACCTTTGGGGTAGTTGATAATAATAATCCCATTAAAGCGACTTCTCTACTTTATGTTCCTTTCTAAAAGAACCATTACTTGTTTGAAATATAAAATGTTGGGATTTGCATTGTAGAACCATCAATACCACCATGCAAATGGGGCCTCCACAAACATGAGGAAACATCCTAGAGGAAGTTGAGAAGTGGCACTGCCATGCACTAGAATATTAGTAAGAATAAAAGAATCTTAGACTTTTTAAACATCAAGTCATGACCTATAACAACAAAATTTAGAAAAAAATGCATTATAGTTAACAAAGCTCAAATTTTCTTCAAATTTCACCTAAGCTTTTCAGCCACTTAAACTAAGATTACTTATCTATAACTTGGCATTAGACTCAAATTGTGTGTGTGTGTGTGTGTGTGTAAACATTGATTATATGATTTTTATTACAGACAAATGAGTCATGTTTGGATCTATGTGAGTCATATTTTTTATCATAGACATCATTGATATCAAATATTTGTATGCTCTTGGTTGCCACATAGCATGCATGGTCTCTCTGGCTAGCATTGCAATTGATATTAATTTTAGGGCATAAATCACATTTCATGGTGAAAAGAAATGAAATCCATAACATTGTTTTAAGACGAATAAGAATAAAATTACTCTAAAAATATTTAGACCATTGTTTATATAAAAAATGGGAAGGATTCATCAATGAAAGATACCTATAACATAATCGATATATTCCATTAACATTCTTTAAAATAAATGTATAACTAAAAATGATAAGACTTTGCGATAGCCATCTGAAAAATATGCATTTGTTTGAATGTAGTTTTTGACAGTTACATCATCTAAAACAATTTTTAAGGTTGGACATAGACTAATACTACCAATTTATATTGATATTTTTGAATTTGACTATTTCACTACTTTGTTTAAATAAGAGATATTAGCAAAAATAACTAATTTCAACATACACAATAGAAGATTCAAGATAAAAAAGGAAATGGATATCACAATAACTTTTCTTCAAGGATTTTTTGTATGCTAAGAAAATTAGACTTCTTGGTGTTATATGCTATCAAAATAATTCAATTCAATTCAACTATCCAAACGTTAATAGATTCTCTTTGACACATCAATGTTGGTCTATGTTCACATTAATAATCATCCTAAAACATATTTTTCTTAACCAATGCTCCCTTAAATTTTATATTCTTTTTTCTATTAGGGATAAATAAGATGCATATATATATATATATATATATATATATATATATATATATATATATATATACTCAGAAGTAAAAACATCTAATAGACTTAACTAAGCCATATGTGATTAAAGCATGCATAAAGATAACTTCAAACTATATATATATATATATATATATATATATATATATATATATATATATATATATATATATATATATATATATACTCAGAAGTAAAAACATCTAATAGACTTAACTAAGCCATATGTGATTAAAGCATGCATAAAGATAACTTCAAACTATTCCATGCTAATCCGATGCATGCACTTTGGAATATAAAATAATATTGATATAAAATAATTTAAAATAATACTAAATATTAGGTGTCACTTTCCTATAAATGTACCACCAACACACCACAAGCCACAACCCATAACTTTTTTATTTCCACCTATTATTACCTATAAATTAAATAAAAGTAATGCAAATCTCTTTCTCCTACATAAATCAATGGTTTAAAAAGAGAGAAATTTAACTATTATGTTTTTTTTGTGGTCTGAAACCGTTTTTGTTTGTTTCCATGTAAATTGTCTTAACCTTTTAAATATTTCATTCTCACATGTTGGAATCATTTTTATGCTATTCACACCTATTGGAACTATCTATATGTTTTTGGCACTTATTCTTTGTGACTCCCTTTTTATTAGAGGGGACCATCTGCTTGTGTCCATATTACTCATTTCTAGTCATTGGAAGTTGACACATGCATAAATCTCACCAAAGTTTTAATTCAAGTCACATATAAATATAGTAGTGATTAGATTCATTTGATCATTATTACTATCGTTAAACACATTCAAGTACTTCTCATGTTTTAGATAGCATTTTATTCTGAACACTTGTTGAAATATTTTATTTTGTGTAATTTTTTTATACTTTATTGACATCTTTGTTCTAGTTCGAGAAGTTTGATAAATTAATGTATTTCACTAACACACTTTAGATTTGTAGTTTTAACTCATTGCATAAAGACCCAAGTCAAAACATATGAAAAAATGCAAGATGTAAGCAATCAAGTTTAGAAATCAACTTAAAAGTGACAACTATTATCCAACAGTGTTTGTAAGGTCTTAGTAGCAATCTCTCGTCAATTTCAAATTTCATTGTGATAGATGTGACAACTTTAGAAGAATATTTCCATATCTAAATTGTAAAAATAAATTTTAATGACAACATATAAATAACATAAATAACCTTATATTCCCTATTTCCTTACATATGCGTCTATACTGAATTTGAAGTGGGTGTTAGAGACTTTATACTTTCATAGCACATAAGCTAAAAAATTATGATTTTTTTAATCAACCTATTAGGAAGAAAACATAGCACAAGTAGTTTCCCCAAATCCTATGTAACTTACACTAGGAGGGGTATTACTTGACGTGTTGGTGAAACAGGTTGTAGAAATTAAAAGAGTGTAAATCAATAGTTGTAACTCTTGTTAAGCCCATGACTGATGACCCCATTTTATCTTTTTTGCATGAAGTATTAATAAATAATAATATGATATTTATGGTGGAGGTGATGGTGGAAAATTAGGTGATGTGTTCCTTCATACGATGTGGAAATGAGCTTTGTGAGAAGGAGATATTTCACTTCACGATGAGCTTGAACAATGGTGAAGTGGTGGGGAAGGGAAAATCCATACATAACATGAAAGTAGTGAAATATGTCATGGTGAGTTGGGTGGTGATGGTGAGGGGAGATGATAAGGTATTTAATGTGATGGATAGTGTCTAGAGAGTTTCAGTTGTCATTACATTGATTGTTGCACCCAAATCTACTGTAATGTTGGGTATTTCTTTTTACCCTATGGTAACTATTATGACTACATTACTTGGATCTGTGTATTTAGGTAGGAATAGTTTTCTTGCTAAAAGATTAGCTAGTTTGCCATTTACATGTATGGTCCTTGGGTATTTTTTTTATTTCAAGTGTCTTGACACATAGGATTTTAATGACTCTAATTAATTATAGAATATCCTTGATAGCTTGTAACAAGGGTACTTCAATGTTCAATTTTATTAATTCCTGAATCAAATCAGATTCTTTCTTGGTTTCAGTTTCCTTCAATCTCTCAAGAAAAGGAGCAGGTGGAGGAACAATGTTATGTTTCTCTATGTTTTTTGACATTTTTTTGGATTACTCTTTTCCAACTGTGAACTGAGGTGTATCTATTTTTTGTTTTTCATTGGGCAGTTCATAGATGATAATAGGAGGCTCTTGAATTGTTATCCCTGATCTATGCTGAATATTTGTAAATTCAATAGCTCCTACAATCATGGTTTCTCCTTTTTCATTTACAAAGATAGGATCTGATGGTTTATTCTTGAGATTAGCCACCGATTGAGTAGGCAATTGGGGTTGATTAACTTATTCTACAAGTTGAGCTGTAGGAGGTGCCATTAAAGCTTGTTATGGTGGAAACCTTCTTTGGGTGTTAAAGTATGGATTAACACTCCACTATGTATTTACCCATTGTTGTGACTATGGTTGGGGTACCATGGTTGTTAAGGCATCATCTAAGGTTGAGGAATCGTCCATTCTTGACTAGCCAATTGTGGGTGTGCTTGTCTCCACATAAGTTGAGGTGTCTTAGTAATTCAAGGTATCATACATGGATTAATGGGATTTCTTGGGTCAAACTGACCTTGGGTCTGGTTTTATGGAAGTAGATTTTTTAGTTGGACATAATTCATATATTTTACGAGTTATGTATTTTATTTCAATTGATTTTTCAAAATATAAAGATGGTTGCAATGGTTTATGTCATGATCTCTATTATCACATATCCCACATATTTTTGTTTTATCTAAAGGACAATCCCTAAGAGCATGTTTTAATTTACATTTTGGGCAGTAGATGGCTAAGGGTTCTATGGTGGAATTAGTTTTGGTTTGAAAACCATCTAATTTAGTATTTAACTAAACCAAAATGTTAGATTTTAAATTGGCAAATATCTCCATCAATCGACTAACTTTATTGGATTTGCCTAGTTTTCCATTCCTAATGCTTGGTTTTGTTCTAGAATAATTAGTACATAGATCTAAAATCTGGTGGAATGTTAATTTGATAATGTCTCATTTACCTATCAATTTTAGAGCATCCCTAGATTCATCATCTTGTCCTTTAAAAAAGACCATTTTCACTACTTCTGCAAGTGAATAACCACTACATTTGTGCACAAATGTGAGTCTATCCAGATAATCTTCTAGACTTTCTTATTCATTTTTTTTGATCTTGAAGAAATCCTCTTTCATGTCCCTTACTCTACAATAATCTTGATATTTATCAATAAATGTAGTTTTCATGTCTCTCCATGTATTAATAGAATCACCTGAAAATCTCATGAACCACCTCATGGCTACCTCTTTAAGTGTAGAAGGGAACAATTAGAGTTTCTAACTGTCAGTTGTGTAATCATAAGTTTGGCATAACACTTTGAACTCAAACATGAATTGATTTGGATCTTCTGAGGACTTATCCATAAAATTTGGTAGAATTGATGGTGAAATATTTTTCATAAAAGTTTGATCTGACGGATCTATGACTATAGGAAAGGAAAAGTTTTTGTCTTATTGTAATTGCATTCTATTTTATTCAAAATTTTATATACTTATTTGATTATCAACCATGGTTTCTATTTCTTTCCAACCTATTTGGAGACCCAATTTATTGCTTCTTCTTGATCTTGTAAATATTGAGGTCCAGGACCAATTATTTCAGACAAAGAATCCTCATGATTAATTCTTCTTATAAGAGAAGATCTTCCAAATGTGAGTCTTTTTATAAGGTTTCTTTGAGAGGATGATCCTGATTCTAGTGATGAATCTAAATGTGATTCAAGTGTTTTTCTTATATTTTCGTATTTCTCAGTTAAATTTTTTATTCTTTCCTCTTTTGGTCTTAACTCTGGATCCTTGGAGATGAACCTTCCTTTAGCATCGTTAGGTTGATTCATAAATTTGATTTTTTGTTGTCTTTGATTGGTTTTTTTCAATGTTTTTGGTTTTTTTACTGTAGACCAATAAGAATAACCTTACTAATACCTACATGTCCTCGATAATGGTACCAAAAATGATGGGTGTCATTAATCCATTCATTTAATCAAATTTATTTGTTGATGTTATTCAAATTAGAGGTAGTGCCCAAAACTATCTGCAACAAGGCTTATAGTTGTAGGTCTTACAGAGATGATTTGGAGGGTGGTTGTATTTCTTAATTATCTAATCTAATCTATTCTTGAAATGATTTGCTTTTGTAATAAGCATAATTACAAAATTAATACACTCTGTAATCTAATTTATTGAAATAAACACACTTAGTAAAAATAATGACTTTGCTAAAAGTAATCACACTTGTTGAAAGCAAACAATCTGCTAAAAGTAAACACACTTGTTGAAATTAAATAATCTAATAAAAGTAAACACATTGATTTGTAATCTTGAATTAACTCTTATAACTAAAAGATAATTTCTTATAGGTTACGAAGTCTATTTATAATTACTGTTATGGAAATGAAATATATTTATAATTACTAAAAACTATAAATACTTAAAATACCATACAGAAATACATTCTTAGTTCTTGAGGAGAGTGGACCCTTGCTGGGCTTGGGAACATGAATGAAAAGAAAACTTAGTACTTAGAAGATAGAGCAATCTTCATTAATTGATCAAAATAGATTACATGAATATAACTGTAACTATGCTATAATATTAATTGAACAACAATATATTATCTTTCTTCTATCTCCCTATATTAAGACATGAAGATCTACTTATATAATGTTGTAATTGTAGATCCCTAAATCTTAGTAACCAATCTTCAGTTATCAAGACAAATCTCCTAATTTTAATTGGTTCTTCAAAATAGGTGATTGACGGTTTTAAATAGGAAGATCCATCCATTACAAAACCCATTGCATATCTACTAAAAATGTCTTCCTAGATCTACTAGATCAATTTCCCTTATAAAGACTGTGTGACATATTTACATTGACTGGTATATATATAAAGCTATTTATAGATCTACTATTTATAGTAAACCTATAAATAGTAAGTGACCAAAATAATCTGTAAGTACATGGAAAGTATGGATCTTTTAGTTCTACAAGCTCAGAAGCTAGGCTGGAAGAGTCAAAAGTAGTTCTGACAGAGTCTTGGTGAAGTTTGTAGCAACTTTTTTCAAGGAACCTAGATATAAAAGAAGTCTATAGCAACGCTGATGGGAATGGTGAAATGCTTCGATGAAGAATGAAATTGAATCTTGAATGAGTTCGTAGCTATAGATTGGGTAAGTCCGAAGCTACTCAACGAGTTCGTAATAGTTGACTGTGTGAGTCTCTACCTACTAGACAAGTTCATAGCTCAGTCTGGAAAAGACTTGAATGAACTATAAGTGTGTCCAATGAGTCTGTAACTTACCAAAATACTAAAATATTTCATATAAGTTACCTTATAATATCATCAAAAAGGCCTTTATTCCTTATAGACTGTCGTATCATCTATATATACACAAAATTTAGAGTCTAAACATGCAAATAGTTAGAATTAAATGACATAATTAACAACTTAGACTTTAGTTATATTAAGTAAAATAAAGCATCCATTTACTACACTAGGATTAGATACAAACCTAAGATCCTTGCATTATTCAGTGTAGAGGAGGGGTAATGGAATAAAAATAAAGAAAACTAATAGAAATAATGAGTCATATTTTGGAGTCATCACATGGCTTGAATGAAGATCTATGTAGTGTGATTATCAAATTAGGTATTATAAACTCCGTACAAACCAAACCAATTATGCACTTAGATATCCATTACTAACTCCTCTTATTAATCAATACCATAATTGGCCAATACGTCTATAACTAAGTTAGCCTCCCTAAAACAATGCATGATTGAACATTTCTAGAAAGAGACCAAAAGTGTTAGATATGTGACAACAAATTTAAATATTGGATTCCTTTGCGGTGTAATTTGTAGGTCGTTTCTAGGAAGATGAATTTTACCGAATTCTATTTTTATGAAAGAAAGTCCTAATGGCATTTTTCCACTCTATTTTTAGGAGGAGGAATCCTAAGGGTGCTTTGTCGATTGGGTGTATTTATCTTTATGGAGTTCGCATATAATCTATAACAAGTTCACATGTAATCTGTTCATCTTGGAGTTAATAAAATCCTGATATCTTGCATCATGGATGTTTCCTTGGCTTTACTAAGGTTTTACCATGTAAATATAATGTTTTATCTCATGCATGTTTATCTCTATTATTGCAAACTTATATTATGTTATTGAAATTATATTTTAATTGTTGATGTGAAGTGTCTAGTTTTATAACAAAATATTACTAAGCTCATCCAAGGATGTTTTCGATATTCCATGATATTGTGCTTCTATTTTGAATTGTCTAAACCATTATCATTGAATCACCTTTAATCCAAATATTCTCAATCCCACACTGAACCACCATTCAAGACCTAGGACAAGGGCTTGAGCTTCAACCTCATTGTTCATCCCATTAACCAAAGATTTAGACGCAACTCTTATCAGTAACACATAATAATCTTGAATAATGCACCTTGCTCATGAGACCTCGAGATTACCGTGGGCAACTCCATCAAAATTTAGTTTAAAAATCTTTGGGGGAGAAGGAACCCAAACAACATTATCTCTACAACTCTTAGAAAGAGAACTTACTCTTAACCCACTAATGGGGGATAAGAAAATGAATATTATAATAAATATTGTTATACTAATATAATATTTCTATAATATATAATATTATTAAATATATTATTATAGAGTATAAAATATTACATACCTTTATATGATGTTATATAAATACTATATATATGAAATATATAATATTTACAATCCACTAAATGATAAAAGTGGCTAATCAATCATTTCAATTTTTGCATGTCCGAAATATAAAAAGTTGGGATCCGCCGTGCAAACATGAGAAATCCACCGTATGAAATTCACCTTAATCCCACGTGAAAATAGCTGCAAATTATCAAAATTAATTTAGCCTTTCCACGTGGAACTTTAAAATTGATTTCAAAATGTTATTAATTCTATGAATTGATCATATAAGGCACATCAAATGTTTTTTAATTAGGAGTTGTTTTTTTAAAGGTGTAAATTGTATTGGAAGTGATGTAATTTTCTTTATCAGTAAAGCGTGGTTTTATAAAATGACAGAGTGTGAATTGATCGTAGTATTTTATTATAAATTTATGATTATTAATGTCGTTTCATTTTTATATATGAAACATTAAATATTAGTAATTTTATATTTTTGGTAGAGGTGATATTGGAAAATGAGGTTGTGTGTTTCTTCATATAGTACGATAATGAGTTGTGCGAGAAGGAAAAGTTCCATTTTATGGTGGACTTGAGGAAGGGTAAGGTCATACAGAATACAAAAGTAATGAAATATTTTAAGATGAACTGGGTAACGATGGTGAGGGGCAATCATAGAGTATTTTAGGTTATGAACTCAAAAAACCCGAGCATATGTGTGTGGAAAGTTTAATGACATGTCATATCTATTAATACAGTTTGTAGCTTCCATTGAATTGTTTCAATTACCCAATACGTGATTGAAACAAGGGTCATCTCATAGAAAACAAGTGTCAAATATCCAACCGATCCTCATAAAATATAAAGAATGCACCATGTGTTAATTGAGCTGAGTCTAAATCTAATTAGATGATAATTATGACTACTTTACTTATATAAAACCTAAATAGATGACTCTAAAACTAATTAGAATAAAAATAGAAAATGTTTCTTCAATGAAATACACTTACTATATAATATAATTGATCGATGCAAGATGCCATATGCAAATAGATATGGATGCATATATTTCTAAGATTTTTCCATTCTCATTCTCAGTAACATTAACAATAGCGATTGTATTTGTAATAATAATGATCATTTCTATTTATTCATTGAAAGGATGAAAGTTGAAATTATCGCCAAGACCACAAACACAACCAACTTTGGGTAGTCTATTAGCCCTGGGTTCGAATCCCCACTAGTCTCTGCATACTTTCTCCAAGTGTTATGGTGGTTTGATCTATAAAAAATTAGGAACCACACCATCTATTATACCTTCCGTCATGGAAGCTACAACTTCCATACTGAATAGTGTAAGTTATGTTAGAAGGGATGTAATTTTTGTTTTGGCTAGTCTCTGCATACTTTCTCCAAGTGCTATGGTGGTTTGATCTGTCAAAAATTAGGAACCACACCATTTGTTATAACTTTCGTCATGGAAGCTACAACTTCCATACTGAATAGTGTAAGTTATGTCAGAAGCGATGTAATTTTTGTTTTGGTAAAATAGGGTTTTGTAAAGAAAAAGAGTGTAAATTTACAGTCCTAACTCACTCAAAACCCATCACCCCTTACCCTATTTCACCTTTTCTACATCAAGTGTTATGTCACAATAATTTAATATTCAATTTGATAATCCTTCGAAAACATATTTTCCCTGATTAGTGCTCCCTTAATTTTTTTGTTTCTTTGCTAGCAGGGATACATAAGATGCTTACATAGACAAGTTCTAATTGTGCCAATTTTTCTTTCAAGGCTTTGAGTATGGAATCTATGTATGTTCTTAAGATTTATATAATTTCTCTAGGTGTCAATAAATTGGTAGCATGGACAAACGAAAGCTATACTTGATAGACTCTAGGAATTTAATGTCTTCTCCCCACATCAATGACATTACATCACTGATTTGAGCCACACAACAGATGTGGATGCCCGTTGCAATCAAATAAAATCTCATGGCATTCTCATTCACACTTGACAATATAAAACTACCAATTAAGGATGTCACCACCATATAAGATATGAACCAATTTACAATGGGTGTAGAGCATGTAAATCCAACATCTGCCCTAAATTTGGGTATGTTGCATGATATGGGCCCTCTAGTGTCCAATATCACCTAAAATACCTTGTTATTAGTCCTCACCATCACCGCCCCACTCACTTTAAAATATTTCACTAGTTTCATGTTTTGTATGGCCTTGTAGTTCCCCACCACTTCGTCATTACTCAAGCTCACTGTGAAACATAACATCTCCTCCCTATACAACTCATTTCCACATTGTATGAAGGAACACAACTTTATTTTCCAATGTCAACTCCACCAAAGATATAATTATTGTTACCTAACTCTTTGTGTACAAAAGGTGACATGGGTTAAATGGTCATGGGTTTTGAGTGAGACACGATTGTCGATTTACACTCTTTCTCTTTACAAAACTCCACTTTATTAAAACAAAAAAATAAATCTATTCTAACATAACTCACACCTTTGGGGTAGTTGCTAGTAATAATCCCATCAAAATGACTTCTTTGCTTTATGTTACTTTCCGAAGGAACCATTACTTGTCTGAAATATAAACGTTGGGCTCTGCATTATATAACCATCAGGGTCACCATGCAAACGGGAAGAAACATCCCTGAGGAGGTTGAGAAGTAGAGTTGCCATGTGCTAGAATATTAGTAGGAATAAAAGAATCTTTTTTAAATGTCAAGTCAAATCACATAGTTTAACTTTTTAATAGTTAAACCATATTTATTTCACAAATTTATGTAGTGTATGGAGTTACGCATAAAATGGGTTATTGAACTTCTAGGTTCATGTATTATGAATAAATGTATTATAAAGTAAGTGCATGGAGTTGGGGGACAATTTCATGGACATTACAAGTAATGCAATCATGTTAATTAATAACATGATCATGTTATTTAATTAATGTGATCATATTATTTGAATTATGGCTTGGTGATTACCAAGCCATAATGCAATTGTGTTATTATATAATGTGATCATGTTATATTGAATAATACCATGATCACGTTGTTATTATTAACAATAACATGATCATGTTATTGTACATGATCACGTTATCTGTGTGTTTAAAAAAAATAAAAATAAAAACTTGAATGTAACATCCTCATTTTTGCATTCGAGTTTCCTCGCTCTCCCATAGCTTATGTGATCACATTTTGTGTGGAATACACCAAAGACTGCTAGGAAGATATAAAATTCATCCCATAAACCAACTGATCTACACTGTGTAGGAGAGGTAAGTGATATAAATCTTCCCTATTTAACCCTATTTTTTCATAATTTTCATTATTTAACCCTAGTTTTTAATTATATTTTGTTTTTGTAACAACCCATCCTACTAACCCTCTATAGAACCCTCTTGTTTCTCCTCCTCCTAACCCTCCACAAAACTCTCTTCTTCCTCCTATCCCTCCACCTAACCCTCCTGTAGTTCCCCAAAAACCTCCTAGCAATCAAGAGATTTTGATTGACAACATTATGGGAAACAAAATTGAAATTGAAGAGTTAATTGATAGAATGAGGGATCCCACTTTGACCAACCCCCATCGCACCCAACTAGTTGATTCCCTAGAGACCTTATAAGGTCAAATTAACTTTATAACGAGTCAAATTGAAAGATGGACCTCATATAGGGATACTTGTAGGGCATATTATGATGACAAGTTATTATCCCTTTAAGTCAAGAACAAATAAATTTCAAAAGCCTCTATTTGCACCCTATTCATCAACCCAGCCACCAATGCCCCATTTCACGCGTAACTGCTAAACATTTTCCTATCTATCGCTATGAACATAACTTAATCACAACCAATTTTGAGGATAAATAGTGGATGGTATTTGAATATCCATCATGTAACAACCATGAGGTCTCATTATATTTTTTGAGGAAACTCTACTCTAAGTTTATCCTCAATGAGATTCCTAATTATTTTGATTTTAGTGACTTTCAAGGCCGAGGAAAAGGATATACATAAGATTGACAAGGTACATGCCATTCACCTAATCGACCTACATGAATCCATATCCAAAAGCCTCTTGATCCTGAGATCCCCTTTGTAGTTCAATAGGTCATGGAGATCTACACTTTCCATGCTCTTAGTTCACTCACTGATACACTTATTCAGCATATGAGTAGGCTTTCACAGAGTGATACTATAGATAAGTTACCTACCTAACCTTGAACCCACCCTTATAGATTATATGGAGCTATGTGCATACAACCTGCTGATGATGATGGCATCGATGGTTCATATGGCTTAGACAATATTCTTATGAGTGATGAGTTTTTGGCACACATATTTGGTGTGTAGACATCAAACACCACATAGATGTAGGTATATTTTATATAAATGTCTTGTTAAATTTAAGTTATATTTGCAAATTTAATTTAGCTAACAATTAATTTACATATAAATTGAATATAATATGTATGTCATTTTTTATGTTGTAGGAGGTGATGGTTCCTTCATCATCACAGTCGACATTTACAACATTTGATTTATCACGGTCATTGTTTACATATTTGGATCTAGCTGTTGGGCCATCTACTACTACACCTATCTCTATTAGGATGACACCATTTACCTATACAGAGGTAAAATTTCAAGTTAATCTTATGCTCTATGTATGTTTGCCTTGTAAGCTTAAGTTAAATTTATCTTTCTCTATTTTAATGTTCTCTCTCTTTATCCTTGCTTTGTTCTTTACAATAGTTGTAAGCTAGGACAATGGGCTCAGTGGTATTTATATAAATACTTTTGGAAAATCCCACAAATATTCCATGAATAATCTCATTCAAGATTAGATATAAGGGTAGTTCACATGCTGTGATGATACTTATAAAATGAAGAACACTTATCTAGGGGTCCTAGGTAACACTATCTTGAAAATGAAGTTGTTGAGCTCAATTTAGTCATATTTTCATTTTGAATTATGTGACCATTACCATTAAATACATAAATCCACACGTTACCCTTGAAAATGAGTGATTATAGCAAGGGAATTTAAGTTAAAAGAGAAGAAATGTGCATCATTAACAATAGACATAACAAAACAAACATATATGTTTTTCTCTTTGCATCTAATTTACTTCTCTTCTAAAGAATTAATGCAAAAATAACACAACTGAAAACATAAAAGTCATGAATGGTCTTATGTTAGACCATGCTTCCTTGGGAGTAACATCCTACAATGCTCTTACAGGGTCATTGATTAAGGATGTAGATGTTGTATTCATATCTTCTACCCATTACCTATATGGTACATATTCTCTTTTTGTTACCCGAGGTCAATACACTATTTTACAATAAATCTATTACATGCTTCTAGGGATAGGACATTATTTATGAAGAAAACATGAAGCACATTTTGCCACAAATATTTGAAGCTTCCTTATGAATATACACCCGTTTTCCTAGTGGAAGCTAGCTTAGAAGTGATAATATCCTATTAAGTGGGAGTCTCATTCATATGCCTCTTTCCCAAAGACTTCCCTAATAATAAAAATTAAAATTCCTATGACCATATTGCATCTAAAACCATAAGGACACAAACTTGACATGACTACACATGTAGCATTTACTTTCTCATCTTTGATATGGGTAAACACAAACAATCCCTTTTCTCTCTTTCCCATTTATATTTGTGTACCCAACATATATATATATATATATATATATATATATATATATATATATATAATGGTAGGTGTGTGAAATAAATATTCCACACCAATCCACTTGCAATGTTTCCTATAGATAATAAACATCCATGGCTTTAGTTGACGGATCGTTCTTTATCACATGAACTTTTCCAAAAGTGCTTTGGCATATTTTTATCTGTCGTACATATAGTATGATAAGATTTCCAAAAATCTATGCCTAAATAATGATGTAGGATCAACTTAAATTATTCATGTCAAAATAAAAACATAAATTAGTTTCTAATTGTTGAAATGTAGTGGCCACACTATCTGTGATGGCAATATCATCAACATAGACAATGAGTATCACTATGTTATCATTATCACTTTTAACATGTAAATTCATATCATAAAGACTTATTCTAAGTCCATAATCTTGGAGGTGCTTATCTATTTTATTGTAATAGGTTTGTGGATCATGATTAAGTTTATATAATGACTTGACAAACCTGCAAACCTAATGGTCTCTCTCTGTGACCATGTGTCCTTTTAGCTGTACTATGTAAACTTCCTCGCCTAAATCCAAATTCAAGGACACACTCTTCACATATATTTTATACACCTTCTAATTTTACTAAAATATAATAATTTAATGTAATAAACAAGTTTGGGGGTGGAGTCACCATTTGTGTTGGTACTAAAATATGTGCTAGCCTCAACAATTACACAAGTTGTAGTTTCTTCCAATTTAACATCCAAACTATTTTCCAATTTTTTTCTCTTGAGTTAAAACAATACAATATATATTTATATGGCTAAAATTTGATATATTGGACAAGGATCTCCCTTCTTCGACCTATTGGTAGAATTTTATTTACACACACCTTCATCAAGAGGTGGATTCACCGTGGCTAGTGCTCCTTTCTATTGGTTGAGTGCTTTTCCATAAATCACTTGTCATCCATCTATTATAAATGAATGTGATATCAATCCATGTATTATATATAGAGATAAATATGATTGATATCACACATATAATAGAAGGATGATGTCCATATATGTTTAGCTCAACCTTTCCCTAGTAAATATATAATGGAATTTTACTCTATCCAAAGAAACTTTACAAGGATAGATTTCTTGATATGTCTCTTATTCATTTTCTCTCCCTAACTTTGCCTTGTCAAATTTATACTATTATTTGTTTACATTGTCTTTTTGTGATATGCACATTGTATGGTAGGTATGTACTTCCATGATTCTTGGTTTACAGTGTTTTTTCATGATTTGCACATTGCATGGCAGTTACACTTACATGATTCTTGGTTTACATTATCTTTTCATGATATGCATGGTTTCCATATATAGGATTTGATAATTTATATAAATGTAAGTGAGACCTTGTTTACATGAATAGTTGATAGTTGAAGTATACACTCCTCCCTCTCTACGAGATGAGATAGACATAGGCATTACTGTTGTAATGTCATTTGCATAGATGCTAATAGAGGTATATAATATAATTTTTTTAATAATTTTAGTAAATGTACTTGGGTAAAATATAACCTATGTGTAAATGTATTGTGTATGAAAGTTTGTCTTATGACTTATGATAGTCCTAGTTAGATGATGAGTAGGGTAACTTCTCATGTTCCTCTCGTATAATTGAGCCTATTATTGACTTATTTGAGCATGAAAAATAGATTTAAAATGATCTCAAGCTTGTAGTAAGTGCATGTTTAAATGATTTTTTTATTGTAGTTTAAAATTAATTTCTTAACAATTATTTTCAAATGTATTTTATGTTAATTTCGTAATAATTCTTATATATGAATAGGCTTAGCTGCAAGCTATCTATGAACGTAGCACCCACAGTAAAAAATTTGAGAAATCCAAGGCATTAGAGGGATATCCATCTACTAGCAAGGCATCCCATGGAGAGTCTTCTTCAAGGAAGG
Organism: Torreya grandis; assembly: GCA_037957365.1. Classification (NCBI taxonomy): domain Eukaryota; kingdom Viridiplantae; phylum Streptophyta; class Pinopsida; order Cupressales; family Taxaceae; genus Torreya; species Torreya grandis. The sequence goes on along the minus strand of JARHVA010000996.1, from coordinate 1,045,110 downwards.
CAAAGAGAGAAAGGCTATTTGATGAATAGGATGTCTTATGTACATGAGATGTACTTTTTTGTATGCCTATATGGTAATTTACGCATTTTTGGCATTGTATATGCACATATGATATTCATTCAACATTAGATACTATGTTGGTAGATGTAATTTTTTGTATGTATATCATGGAAATCTATGTATTATTGACATTGTACACATGTGCCTATATTGTATGTCTATTATGGCAATCTATATAATTTATATTCAATTTTTATTTCATTATGTGTTATTGTACATTTTTTTTTGATCTTCCAAACTATTATCTATCAGATCTCATATTTAATGTTGTACACAAATGAGGATTAAAATTTTTTATTTTCAATGGTATAAATCTTGGATCTCCCATATTTTTTTAAATTAAAGTTTTTAATTCATTGTGTGTAGTGGAAATGACTAATGACACTCTTATCACTTAGGATTAATGGCCTTATTCTATTTGTACCTTATTATTGTACACTTTCAAGAAAATTATTGGTGTCATTACACATCTTAAAAACCTCTCACATTCATTCTCTAATTCATTTTATATAGTCCATTCACAAATGTCCTCTCACTCTTTCACTATCTTCTCACTAGGCATTTTTTATCAGGGAACAAGTAACTTCTTGAGCTTCGAATGGAATTTATACCTTTGGGACCTCCACCTAAAAATATATCACTTTGATCACATATATATATGAAAATTACATGTTATCAAACCACCATGACATTCAAATCCACCTACAAGTGCATTTTCACTACCATTTCAGAGAGCAGAAACACTAACAATAAATGTTGTCAAAGTTTAAGTCATGGTTACATAACTCTAGTGTTAATGCCTCTTAAGTGAAAAATGACAATGCCAACACATCTGTATGGGTAGATAACATCTAAGACTAGGTTCTTGACCTCATGTCAAGCCTGATCGACAAACCCACCACCCATTTTGGCCTCAAGAACACCCTTCTCAATACAAGAAAAATGCATTTTTTTAGCCTAAGTTCAAATACCTGTAGAAAAAACCTATAAGTCATTTATATGAACCATCATATTATTTTTATACCTCTTTAATCCCTCTAATCACACCTCGTATCACTTAGGTGGAAGCTTTGATATCAATCTTTAGACAATTTGCAGTGATGGGTCCAAAAATGCAATTTTTTGTTAGTGAACAAGCAACTTCTTGAGTTCTAACTAAAATTTCTACGTACGAGACCTCCACCTATGAATCTATCACTTTTATCACATCTAGATAGGTAAATTACATATTATCACACCACCACAATGTTCAAATACACCCACAAGTGCATTTTCACTACCATTTTAGAGAGCAGAAACACTGACAACAAATATTGTCAAATTTTAATTTGTGGTTGTAAAACTCTAGTTCTGATGCTTCCTGAGTGAGAAATGACACTACCAACATGGTCGAGGGGGTAGATAATGCCTAGGACAAAGTTCTTGGCCTCCCATTAGGCCCGATCAACAAACCCTCCACCCATTCTAGCCTCAAGAGCACCCTTCCCAATACAAAAAAATGCTTTTTTTAGCCTAAGTTCAAATACGCATAAAATCAAACCTGTAAGTCATTTCCTAAACTTTGATAATGTCTAACCTAAGCTTCTCTTAGCTTCAATAATATATAATTCTTTACTAATAGTACCAACCATGTGAAGGTGGAAGCTTATTTGGCACCAATAACCTACAAAAAATTTTAAGTAATTAAAAATGAATTTTATATGTAAAAATATTTGGTAAAATTGATTACATCTACATTTAAAAAGTCAACATATCATTGTATTTCAATTCAATGAATCATTAGGATCTGCTCTAAACTTGATAGTATCAAGAATAGCTTCATGATATGACTCTCAAACTTTCCATAGTTTCTTATTTAATGCCTTCAAATGATATTTTTGTAATTGAATAGCAGTATCTTTTCGTGCATTTCAAACTCTTAAAATAACTATTGATCTAAATTTTGTATAGGATATCATCGAAACCAAGTTTCAATGACTACCACTGACCCAATGGGATAGTCAATGTTTTCTCCATCTATAACTAGGGAAGTCAATTTTTTCTTTCTCTCTACACATCGACATAAGTAGTAATCAGTGCCTTCTTCATTATCCTCATCTGCAATAACTGCAAAAACATGCCTTGTATCATAAAAAATATTTTCTAGCAATAATATGAAGATATAGTTAATGAGAATAGATTGCACTTAATGAAAAATGTTCTACTTGGCTGCACTAGATCATATACATGGTTAAAGTCATATGATGATGTCATACTTATAAGTTATAATGTTTTTGGAACATGATATGTGTTGATTGAAATTAGAGGTTTGGAAATCCAATTATCCACCCACTCTTGTGACTTACAGTCACTGCAAATAGAGTTCATGCATGCAGAACATAAACATGCCAAGTTTCTTGTATGAACAGTTCAAGAACTTGCATTTGAGCTACAAAATGAATGGAGGTTACTTAAACCCATTAGAGTCATAAAATCCTCATACTTTTCCAAGTGTTCTTCTTCCATTAACCAAAAATGTCTACAAATAGTATAATTTGGTTGAACACCATGACACATGTTCTTATGACACCATTCAACCACAGTTTTTGCATATGTCAAATGAATACCCTTTTCAAATTTTAACTCTTCCCTTACAATAGTTCTTTTTACACATGCTCCCCCTTTCCATGACCAGCCTCGGTGAAACTCAAAATGTATTCTACACCAGTGATAATGTGAATCCTGCTCAACCAATAAAACATTTGTACATTTTTGAATTATGATGTGCAATTGTCTGACCCAATGTAATATTGATTGAAAGTAATATTCCTCTGACTCAACAATTAATAAAACTTTTGAAAATAACTTTGCACATACACTAAATAATGTGATATGTTATCATTGATATAGAAATGGTACTCCTTTAATATTTTTTGTTTTTCCTCTATACTATTAGGTGTATGCATGAATGTTATATGCAATGAATATGGTAACTTGTGATGAGTTGTAATACTATGATTGGACTTCTATTTGGGGTTTGAATGTGTAATTTTCAACAAAATCAACTACTAAAACAATTGAACCAAGTGGGAATGTATCCTTGCTTATCTTTAAATATTCATCCAACCATCTAGCCATGTGTGTGTGCTTTGCATACTCATAAATAATCTTCTCACTAAATTTGATCAAAAATTTAGAAACATGTATCTATTTTGTAATAAGCTCACACCTTTTAGATTTTTTGTCAACTTTTACTTGATAAGTCACTAATTTATATTTTCTTAAACCAACTAATTCCTATCAAATTACACTTGTAATCTCCTCATAGATATATATTTTTTTAATTTTGGCAATCCACCACAAATGTTATAATTTTTATTTAAATATGATTTGTTGCAACATAATTGTCTATTAGATCTTTTGTAAAAGATAGTTGGAATAAATTTCCTATCTGATTTTGATGGCAATTCAATGCCACACTTTAAAAAAAATATTGTTAGTATGCAAAGTATAATGACTATGGTGAAAAACATTTGAAAATTCAACATGTTGCATAGAAAAACAAATGGTGCGTGTGTGATTTATTTTAACATAAAAAAGTTTTACCATCTCAAAATATCTTTGACAAATAGAAATTTGTGGATGTCTTTCTAAAAATTTAGAGTATAATTATGTTTGATTCATATTCAATAAATGTTTTGGATGCAGTTCACTGTTATGAGAACTAACTCTTCTTTTCACAACATCTCTTGCATTGTGTGAAACTCTTGTATTGTCTTTCTAAAATTAAGCAAGTAACTCGTTAAGAGTATCACCTATAGCCTTGTCCTTTCATGGAAGTTTATCAGAGAATGCCCAGAGCTCATTGGTATTAGGTTCATTAAGTCTTTCATGTCTTTCAATTACTTTCATTATTATTATTATTATTATTTGTTTATATTAAGTGTTCAGCTTATTTTTGAAACCATTTATTTTTTTCCTATTTTGTCACTTACTGCACAAGTTGTAAGTATACATCGGGCAACATTACAATCTTTGGTGCATGATTTTGGTCCTATAGTATGATATGCATTATGTAGATTTTCAACAATTTCATTATTTTCATCATCTGTGTTAGATGTTCTTAGTCTTAATATGTACATTATAGGTCTCATCTTAATTAATTTTATCAATGAAATAAATAATTGACATATTTGATTATCATACTCCAAATTATGAAAAAAAGCATCCCAAATTTGTTGAGCCAATCTTCTTGAATGGTGTGATCTAGGAATTTGACTCATGAGAGGATGGTTAGTATGGTGTTAGTTTCAAAATGAAAACAAAATGAAACAAACACACTAATAGCATATTATCTCTACGCATAGACACTAGGGAGAGCTTAGTTAATAAAAGCAAATGACCAACACAACTAGAAAGAAAGGAATGAAAACATAAGAGTTCCTTCACCTTCCTTGGATGCTCCAAATACATTTGTAATGGTGGCTTGCTTGACTTGTGCCCATGAATTATTCATCAAAGGAGGCTTGGTTATCTCCTCTTCTCCTCGGCACCTTTGGCTTATGGCTTGGCTTGGCTTGGAATCAATTTGGCATGGTAACACTAGTTTCTTGAAGCTTTTAGAACTAATCTTGCATTTTAACTTTGCACTAATTAAGCTTAGAAATGATGTTGTGAGGCCTCCTATTTATAGATTTTTAGATTTGGCTAGAATCAACTTGAATCATCCATCTCAAGATTGAGATTTGTGGTTGAAGATTAATTCAATTTTTGGAATTAGGTTTGTAATCATCCTCATCATGGCATTAGAAGAAGGGGTAATTCAGAGGCATGGAGGGCATCATGGAAGGAATTGATAAGGCATGGAGGGCATGAATCCTAATATTTGTGGCATTTATGGCCTAGGGATGTCTTCCCAAGAAATGAGGTCACTTGATGATGCAGATATTTAATATTTATTTTAAAAATAATTTATTCAACAAGTTTCCATGGAATTATTATCTAGGCCTTGATTTGGGTTGATTATCTCTTAAGCATGATTAAGCACTTTGTGTACAAATTACCCAAATTGGTCAGAATGTCTTGTTATTGGTCTAAAATTTGATAAGATTAGAATTAGAAGGCATTGTCAGATGCATTGGAATCATATTCCCATTTAGGATGTTTCCAATAATAAATAACAAAGGCACGTGTCTTGTGTAAAATTTTTGATAGGGAAAAGCAATCCAAAGTACTCAGGTGCAAATTTGGCATTTTAACTCAAAATGAACTGATCAAAGTTAGCTAGCCCATAAATTGCATTGCCTCATTTAGGGATACCCTGGCCAAAATCAGCACTTGAATATGTCATTTTCACATCATTTTGCATGTTTTAGTGTTTTTAGGCCAAATTGTGCATTTTGAGTGGAAATTGATCAAAACCCTGATTGAAGGTTATTGATGGCCATTTTTAGGTGTCTATAGTTTGCCCCTATTTGGGAAGGCATTGAAAGCTATAATCATAGTAACATCTTCTCAAAGAATGAAAATGTCTTATATGCCTACAATTGCAATGATGATAAACTAACTGTATGATGCCCCCTCAAGCAAATGGTTGGCACAAGGAGGTTGGCAAATGGTCCCTCGAAAAGAAAGAAGTGAAATTAGGGGACCAAAGAAAGGAAATATGATGGGGTGAAAACATAATTATATTAAAAAAATAGTCAAAATCACTGAGAATGTAAGTGGGATGGTGCATAATGGTTTGCCCAAAGGTGGTTATAAGCATTGTACCCGGATAGTGGCAACGTGGTATGATAACACAATGATTTGACCAAAGGTGGTTATAATCATTGAGAAGATGGAGCTACCCCAATTAAGATAGACAAATAAGATACAAACATGCCCCTATATAAGCCAAAAAAGTAAAGTGGTGATAACACAATGATTTGCCTAAAGACGGTTATAATCATTAAGAAATGTAGGTGGGATGGTGTGCAATGATTTGCCCATAGGTGGTTATAATCATTGGACCCAGATTATGGAAAACATGATAAAATTGGCCGAGGATGATGATAACTTAACACAAAGGGTAGTAATGAATTGAAACAACCTACTAGTAGGAAGATGCTCATTTGAACTAATCAAAGTTGAAATTCTTTTATGGTTAATTACTCTATGTGGGATATGATTGGTAGTGAATCAGGATGTCAGTGTTGAAGAGATGCTGCCCTTACTGAATAAACTTCTTGAAGCTAAGGTTTACTGTATTATATGTTGGTAGGCATCATGGTATAACATCATGAGGACTGACTCCCATAATCCAATACTCAATAGAAAATAATGCACCAATGATAGAAACCGTGATGAAAATGCAAACATTTGAATATGGATGGATTTAAGTGTAAGTGTGGGAAATGAATCACCCAAATAACACACATAAACTGAATCAAGGTAACAATGTTGAAAGCAAACAAATAGGCAGACAAATAACATAAGCAAAAACATACAAACAAACAATGAAATAAAAAACCTATGAACATTTCTCTTAGAAAATAGGTGACAACTTAACAAACAAACAAAATAGGGGAATAGAAGAAAAGGAAGGGGGTGGCTGAGCTATCTCCATATGCATTAGGCAAGTGGATATAGCCTACATAGTTCTATGGATGTAATATCCAATAAAAATTTCAAGCCAAATGTAGTTCTTGCAGAGAATGAAAAGAATGTGATAACCGAAGAAAATTAATAGAATGGATGTGATAGAAGAATAGGAATGGTCTTGGAAAATGGCAAGTGCATGAGAGAAAAAGGCCAAAGAAGATGGGGAAACTAAATGACAAGTGATTTGCTTGTAACTTAGTAAGGGTTCCCAAAATCCTTAAGGCAAAGAAGTGGTCAATGTTTTTTTTCTTTTCTAACAATTTTTAAAATATTTTTGGAAGTGTTTTGGAGTGTCTCAACTCAATCAAGAATGATGAGACACTAAATGGTTCAATCTCAAAAAATGGCGAGAGTGTGGCTAAGGTTGCTCATAAAATGGTGAGAGTGTGGCTTAGGTTTCTCGCAAAATAGTGAGACCATGGCTTAGGTTGCTTGTAAAATGGTGAGAGCATAAGAAAAGGGGTGACTGACCTGACCTCAACAAGTATTGAGTATTAACTACATATTATTAGAGTAGGACCTCAAGTCATTGTAGTTATACCATTACAACAGAAAAAATTGACTAGTGCAATAGTCATTTCAAAAAAAATAGGCACAGTTGGTAAAAAGGCATAGTATGACATAAGAAGTGGCAAGTTGGTACGTCAAGGCTTAATGTTACCCCTAGTTTTCCCATAGGTGGTTATAACCATGACACAATGGCATAGATCAAACATACTAATTTGCCCAAAGTTGGTTATAATTAGGAAAAATACCAGTGGTAAGAAAGAATAATAAATGAAAGATGCAACTGCCAAAACTTTTGTTATAGTGTCCCAAAATATGACCTATATCTAAAGTACTTGAACCAACTGATGAAATGATCAGATACCTAAATGTTGAAACTATGTAATGAATGAAAAAAACCAAGGTCAAATGGGCTAGGTTTTTAAAACACACTAGATCAATAGGTCGGAAGTAGAAAGTGGATATAGCAAAGAGGACATATAAGAATGGTATGTGTACAAAGAATAATAGTGATAAAATGGCATAACCAAAATGGTCCTTACATAAAATACACCTTAGGATTCAAGCATAGTATCACTTGAGATGATTAATATTCATTGGCTGTAGAAGTTCACCATCATTAGGTGTGGTAAGCCTGCATGCTCTTGATCCATAATCTACAGTGGTGATGAAAGGCCCTATCCAATTGGGTTTGAATTTTCCTTTATGTTTCTTCTTAGCCATGGTGCTTTTTTGGTTTTCTTTAAGAACAAGATCACCAAGTTCAAATATTCTATTCTTCAGACATTGATTATAGTGGCCTTTGAGTCGATTCTAATATGCTTGAAAATTATTGAGCATGGTTGTGCATTTCTCATCTAGTAGATCTAGCTCTTGCAAATGAGATACTCGATAGTCATGATCATCTAGGACATACTTGAAAGAGATGCATAGTGAAGGAAATTCAACCTCAATGGGAAGGATGGCTTTAGTACCATAAACAAGTGAGTATGGAGTGGCCCCTGTGGGCGTACAATGATTGGTATGGTATGCCCAAAGGGTAGGAAATATCTAGAGATGCCAGTCACGACCAACATCATTAACAATATTTTTGAGATTATTAACAATGGTTTTATTGGATGCCTCAGTCTAGCCATTACATTGAGGGTAATATGTGTTGTTCCCAAAATTAGCTACACTCATTTTGTGGACAACCCCTATGAAACTTGTTTGTTTTGTAATCTACACTCTAAGTTCATTGATCGAGACAAGATTCTCTTGATCTCAAGTGAAGTTGTCTGACATCCTAGGAGAGTTTATGACATTCCCCCACCACAATTTATCAAAAATCATGAAACCTATTGTAGTCATAAACTGATCAAAATGTCAATTCTGATCATTTTTAGGGTGTTAGTGAATTTTGGTTTTGCTTGTGTAATTGCGCCAAAAAGTGCCGCTCTTACATGGTTTTTATTTTTTTCATACTTGGGCGGCACTTTTTTCCTCCATTACAATGTTGAAAGGCACGTGTCAGGTTGGCTAAATTCACTGCCTGAGCAAGATCTCTAAAATCTTAAACTTCAAGTGGCATTAATAGACACTCATGCCAAAGCATTAAAGGCTTGTTTTCAAGTTTTAAATGTGTTATTTCCTAAGTTTTATCTTGTCATTTCTTTTGTCAAATTTTTCTAGTTGATTCTTCAACCTCTTTTCACAACCACTCGATCGTGGTGATAGAGGAAGATTTCAAATTTGCCACCACCAAGCTTAGGGTTTTAAACTTGCCAGGTAAGTCATTTTAACTTCTAGAGTTTCATTTTTTAGTGATATCTATTGAAAATTGATATTTTAATTTTGATTTATCTTTTGTGTTGAACCCTTGTTCTTTCATGAGTTCATGCCCTAGATTTTTATTGATGTGTGTTGACAGTTTGACCCGACCAGGCTATATCCTCCAAGCATGTTGGTTGAAAACCAAATCTTCCAAACATTGTGATGATAGATTTAGCTGCTCTCACATGTTCCTATTGAAAACAAATCAAAAGAAAAGTTGATAATTTTTTTCGCTTATGAATTTTTAACATTTTTTCAAGTGAAAGTGTATAGGTGGCTAAATCCACCACCCTTACATGAAAACATTAGAATTTCCTCATTTCCTGTAGTAGCGGCTAAATATGCCACTTGAACATCAAAAACAAACCATACCAATATGAATTATCAGTGAATTTTACCACCGATGAATAACACTTGGAATTTCCTCATTGCCTGCAGTATCGGCAAAAATTACCGCTCCAACATATAACAGATTTCCTAAAACATGCAATAGCAGTGAATTTTGTCACTGATGCAAATATTTTCTCAAATTTTCCTAACTCTGAGATATTTTCAATTTTTTTTTTGAGCCTGCTTTCCTATGATTTTTTGTCCTGCTCGCACTCTAGCCCTTTCAAGCACGTCTCCATAGTCATGATCATTGACATGCAATTTTTCTAGATTACCAGTATTTTCCCTAATGCATGATCATGAATTTTTTTTGTAGTTTCTTATGTGGATCTTCTTTCTTCATCGACATCCTTCTGGTGATAGCTCATTCAGATGACTGAGTTATCTCAGAAGAAGTTGAAAGTGATGAAGTACAAATATCAAGGTGTTTTTCGAATCACCTCAGTTACTTCCAATGTCGATGACATTAGAGATATATAAATTAGCCATGTGGACATGGCTAAGTTTGTGGAGAGAACCAAGTTAAGTAATCCCAGGTCTGAAATGAAGAAGATAATTGACAACAACATTCATTTGGTATCTTCTTTCCTGGTGGTAGCTCACAACATATAATTTATCCTTCAGTGTGCTCAGTTTTATAATAAAGATACTAGGGCTATGATGGATGCTAATGGTAATGTGATAATCAGACTAGATCCTAAATTCATTAATAAGGTGTTTATCTTCCCTCCTGCAATAGAAGTGATAAAGCTTGATTTTGTTGAAGCGCAAAAAGAGTAGAACAAATTTTTTGAAAAGGCAAAGAAGGTAATAAATAATAAATAACTCAAGATGTCAAGGTCAAATTTGTCAAGGTGGCCACGGAGTTTTCCTAGAAGTGACTTTATAGAAGAAGTTGGTGATTTGATAACTCTTCTCAATAGGATAAGAGGTTTGTCCTCTTCCTCATAGTCTCAAGAATGGATGCATCCTTTCATCAAGGTAATACTCCAAGGCAAACAAACCATCTTCTGGGGAAAACAAATCAACAATGATATGCATGAACAATTGACGAAGGTATCCACTAACTTCAAGTTCTACATGACTTCTTATCTAGTGTATGTTGTAGCTTCTATGAGAATCTTCCCAGGTCTAACATCAGAAGGAGGTAGGAGTGTAATCCATGTATATCAATACTATTCTTAGTTAACATTAAAGGGTTTTATTCATAATTTTAGGAGAGTAAATGATAGTTTATTTGCATTATTCTTATGTCTTTCTAATCCTCAATTAGAATAAAAAAGAGTGTCAGATGAGGCTTGGATAGTGGTAAATGATTTTGGATGCATGTTCTTACAGTTTCCTTCTTTCTCATTCTTGAGGGTTGGATTTTTCCAAGGTCATCCTTATATGCTTCCAAGATTACCCTTAGACAAACTAGTCTTAATGGAATTATGTAAACAAATGATCGTCATGCATAATATACAAATGGAGCTCAAAAAGCCTAGTTTCAGGTTCCTAGTTGAAATTAGTAGGTATTCAGTATTAACTGTTGTGAAGGCTAGGACCATGGAAACTGAGATATGGCTTGTAACCATGAAGTAATTTAAGAGAAGACCAAAGTTTGACTACAGGTGTGTGAAATATATAATCAAGAGGAAAACCCAATTCCATGAACTTATGGTTGAATATGTTTAGGTAGATTTGAGGACAGAAGAAGATGTTAAGAAGTTAGATTACAACAGGTTATCTCTTGAGCAGATTGAATACATAGGATTTGTTGACATTCTTGAGAATCTAGTGGATGATGGATAGCTGGTTGATGACAGATATAATACTGAACATGTTGGTAATACCTCTCTCCCTCCAATCCAATGGTCCCAAAAAGATCTAACCTCTTTGAGGAAAAGATTTGAACCTATATTGGCGAACATCAATAATTAGCTATCAAATAAAGGAATTGCTTTGAAAGAATTTCTCATAGGGTTAGAGACTAAGATTCAAGAGCAAACAGGAAAAAAGGTGGATAACTAGATGAAGAACAAAAGTGATGTTCCCTCTTCTTCCAAGCCACATAAGCCTAAGATTAGATTTGTGACAAAGAAGTTAAAAGCTGTGGATAAAGAGTCTAAAATAGAAGATATGAAAGTTGAGAAATAAAGCACTGAAGAACCAGTCACACAAGAGATGGAGATTGAAAATAGGCCTACAAATCAATAAGAGGAGGAAGCTTTGTCCCCACAAGAGAATGTACAACAAGAAATGGGAGTCTCCTTTCCCTTGCCCAACACACCTATTGCAGCTCCTTTGTCTGTTTCCCCTATTAATATTCCCTATTCTGAATCTCCCTCTCCTTCCAAAATAATTTTTGACAACCCTCAAAACACTTTTGAAGATGTTCTCCATTCCTTGGGGTCTCTTCTTAGTTTGTCCTCCTCATCTTTTGATATTGGAGATGCTTCTATTTTTGATCACTTGGTAATGAATACTGAACAAGTACCTAAAGTAAATATAACAGGTGTAGTCTTTACTAACACTCCACTTATTGTTTCCACTACCAGTGTAAGTGCAATTTCAGTGATGCCACCAATGGGAGCAGACTCTAGTGTGAGTACTTTTGTGCTTCCACCATGGTTGTCAGCTTATACACCAAAAAGGAAGAAATAAGCCATCTTCCCAGATGACTTTGATTTTAATAAGCTAGCACTTGTGAAAGCCAAGGCCCTAAAGAAGCCAAAGATTCTTTCAAAAATGCTTGGAGACAAAGGACACAAAATTTTAGAGACTGAAAGACCTCCATAGGATGCAACCATGGAAAATTTTGATATGAATGATTATTCTATCTCTAGAGTTGAATTAGGCAAGATAAATCATGAAAGTGCCAAGAATAATATGCAGTCAGCCATGGACATCCTGATTCAGAAATTTGATAGGGAGAAAGAAATGAAAGATCACTATGAAGAAATGGTGGAACAGTTGACTGTAGTGGTAAGGAAAATCACTTTCAGTTCAGAAGCAGTAACTCCTAAGGCCATTTCTATAGAAAACCCCATCATTCAAAAAGTAGAAAAGACTCATCTCAAAGGAAAATTACTTGAAGAGTACTTAGATAGGATGCGTGCATAAGGAATTTCGCTACTTACAGGGTTTTCTAAGAAGACAGATAAAATGGGGAAAATAAGAATAGAACTTGGTGATCTCATTGATGTTGTTTCTCAAGATATTGAGAGCATAGAAAAGAATCATGATAAATGGGTGGAGATGAAAAAACTGAAAATAAGCACTCTAATACCAATTGGCATTATTCCTAATAGGGATTCTTATATAAAAACTAAAGAGGCATTGACATATAGGAGCCGCGTGCTTAAAGATTTGATCAATAACCTTGAAACTGCAAATAAACTCAGTGAACAAAGTGATCTTAGTATTTTGCATAAATTTGAGGAGCTACCTTGCAAGCTCATATCACAAGATAACCAATTTCTCTCTATAGAATAAATGATTCAGGAATTTGAAGATATGTTCCAAAAAGAGTTTGAAGATACAACATTTTCAATGGCCACTCTAGACAATATTCTAGACAATCAGTTAACTTTGGATAATCTAAAAACCAAGTTAACTAATCATGCAAAATCAATCACCATAGTAAGAGATGTCATAGTTAGAACTAAGATGATTTTTAGGAACACTATTAGTCCAGACAGTATCAGGATGCAAGCAACTTTCACTATGTATGATGGTCACATGAAGAAAGATGGTGATATAAATTGAAGCACTATCTTTTTCCCTTAGTTTATTTTCCATTTTTCAAATGTACTTTTAAAACAACTTTGGACATTTTTACATGTACTTTTTTCATATGTAATTACTTGTAAAAACATAGGAAGTCCCAAGTCAATAAGGAGTCTTATTTTTGAATAGGTCAAAGTAGTTAGGTTTTTCCTAAATTTTCTCAAGGCCTCTCTCTATAAATAAAGAGGGCCTCTATTGTAATTATGGATCTTTTAGTTATGGAAACAAAACTCTACCAAATTGAAGATCATTTTGAGACTTTGAGTTCAAATTGTTAATCAAATTTTATCAAGTGAATGAGAAAGCAAGTGATCATTCAAACTTTGTGTTGAAATAACTTTTGTTGTATTGGAAATTGTTCTTATGTCCTTTTCCTAATACGATCTTATCTATTTGATTAAATAGTAGTGTGAGTGAAAATAATATGGAAGATTTTCTAAAGTTGATTGTGGAGACTTTGTGCTACAACAATTATCTTTAGTTTGTGATTTAGTGTTTTAAAGTAAAGGATATTGGAAAGGCTTTGAACTACTATTATCTTTTGTGATCATATATTTTGTCATAGTTTTTGGTGAAGACTTTGGGATACACCTTATTCTACTATGTTCTAAGTTATAAATAAGCAAAAGAAGTAATGATAGACTTTGTGCTCTCGTGGGTTTCTTGGTTTTTTAGTTAGTATCAAGAAAGTATTCTTTAATTTTATAAACATCATTTCTGAAAAAAGAGAAATGGATGATATGGTCTCACCCCTGAATTAGTATTTATTTTAAATTAGTTTGTGATAGTTTATAGGGAACCTCCCCTTGATGAGAGGAGACATAACTATTTTGCCTTCAATTAATTGAAGACAAAATATTCACCCAACAATATGTTATGTAAAAATATTATGTGATATTATATTTAGTACATAACTAGTCTACATCCTTGTTCTTGAATGATCCACCATTATCAAATATAATGTCAAAAGGAATACCATAGTAGTAGATGAGATGGTTGAATATGAGTTTGGAAATTTGTTTTCCAATCACGTAAGTGAGGGGTATAGCTTCAACTCACTTAGTGAAATATTCAGTGGTAGTAAGGATATGTTTATGGCCATCATATGAAGTGGGGTTAATCTTTCCAATGAGTTCAAGTCCCCATGTATAAAATGGCCATGGTCTCAACTTTAGCTTCAAATTTTTTGGTAGGGCATGAATCAAATTAGCATGTCATTGATATTTGTCACACTTTTTTACATATGCAGTGGCATCTGCATCCATTATGGGCCAATAATAACTAGTATGCAAGAGCTTTTTATATAGGACTACCTTGCTAGAATGGGCTCCCCATACTCCTTCATGAACTTCTCTTAATGCTAATGTAGACTCTATCAAAGTTAAACAATGAAGCAAAATTCCATCAAAACTATGATGGTAAAGGGTGCATCCAAGTAGATTATAATGAGTGGAATGATGAATGAAGGCTTTGGTTTGTTTTTGAGATAGGTTAAGTGGTAAAAATTGGTCATGAATATGGTTGTAAAGGTTTGAGTACTAGATAGAATAGGACCAACAATATCACAAATCATGGCAATGGTTGAAGGTTCATGAGTTAGTGTTGATAAATTCTTGATGAGAAACTAATACTCTCTAGCTTTATTTATTTATCAAATCAGAGAACCAATAGTATCCATGGCATATGTAGTTCTATTACTAGCCTTGGGTATATGCTCAAACTGAATGTTGGCAATTTGATGTTTAAGAGTGTCGATCATGACTTTATATAGAACTAGATTGTCATCTTTGGTCTAAAAATGATCTGTAACCTGATTGATGATTAACTAAGAATCACCATAAAATTAGAGATGAGATATATTCTAATGTAATGCTTGTCTAAGTCTTCCAAAAAGTTCTTCATAATCGGCCATGTTGTTTTTACAAGGAAAGCTAATTCTGAATGATTTAGGGATTAGATCCCCCTATGGTGTAATAAACAATAGGCCTACCCCCGATTCATGTGTAGTGAATGAACCATCAAAATATAGCTTCCAAAGCTACTCCTCAAGGGGTGTATCAATAATGATCATGATGGATTCATCATAAAATGGAAAATTGAGTGGCTGTGTGACCATGAGAGGTGCTTCAGTAAGTTGATATGCAAGAACTTGTCCTTTGATTGCTTTCTGATTAACATACTATATGTCAAACTCACTAAGAAGCATGATCCATTTAGCCATTTTATCTTGTAAAGTTGTTTTAGACAGTAGATATCTGAGTGGATATACCTTTGAAATGACCATGGTTTTATTATTCAACATGTAATGACATAGTTTTTGAGCTGTGAAAACCATGGCTAGACAAGCTTTTTAAACAGGTGCATAGTTATGTTCATATGCAACCAAGGTACAACTTAAGTAGTAGACAATATTAACTTTTCCATAGTCATCATGTTGAGCCAAGAGTGCCTCCATGGCATGATCAGTAGCTGATAGGTATAACAAAAATGGTGTTCTTGGCATAGGAGGTAACAAAATAGGTAGATTGATAACATAGTCTTTGAGTTGTTGCAAAGCTGTTTGACAGTGATCATCCTAGTGAAATGCAACTCCTTTCTTCTAAATATGTGTAAATAGATGGCACTTATCTTCTAACTAAGAGATGAAGCATCGGATTGACTGGATCTTACCTTGTAAACTACAAAGTTGCTTTAAATTGGTTGGTAGTAGCATCTTGGTTATATCATGGACTTTAGCCAGATCAACTTCAATACCTCTACAAGATACGATAAAGCTAAGTAATTTGCCTAAATTTACACAAAACTAACATTTATTTGGATTGAGTCTAACTTTGTACTCTCATAGTCTTTCAAATATCTTATGTAGTACTACTGGGTGGTCAGCTCTAGTTTTGAATTTGCCCAATATGTCATCGACATAGTCTTCAATAATATCATGTATCATATCATGGAATATGATAGTCATGGCCATTTGATATGTGGCTCTAACATTTTTAAGGCCAAATGACATTACCTGATAACAAAATGTTATCCATGGAGTATTGAATATTGTTTAATGCTGATCTTCTAGTGTGATTTTGATTTGATTGTATCTTGAGAAGCCATCCATGAGTGAAAGCATTTCACAACCTGTCATGGAGTAGATGATCATGTCAATATTAGGAAATGGAAAATCATCTTTAGGACAAGTTTTGTTGATGTCTTGAAAATCAATACAAATTCTAATCCCTTCAATATTTTTGCTAATAGGTACTACATTATAGATCCATTCTGAGTAGTCAATGGATCTGATACATCCTACTTCTAAGAGTTTTTCCAACTCTTTCTTTACCAATACAATAATGCGAGGATGCATATTACATAGCTTTTGTTTAACTAGTTTGGTGTCAGGATTAACCATAAGGTGGTGCAAAACTAAGGTGGGGTCCAATCCTGACATGTCAAAATAAGCCCATGCAAAGATATCTACAAATTCTCTCAACAGAGCTATAAAGATGTCATGTTACTCTTCAGTGAGGGACGTGCCTAATTTTATCCATTTTATGTCTGATGGAGCCTTGATGTCTACCTCTATTGTATCTTTAACTAGAAGGGTCGAAACATCTTCTAGGATAATAGGCAATGACTTGAACTATTGAACTATATCAGGATCCTCTGTTAGGACTTATTATTCAACTTCTCTTAGGCATGATGAATCTAAATCCCCTAATGGGAGATATGGCCATGTGACAAAAATAGTAAAAAATTCTTAAAGAATTTGATCAAATACTTGTTGTTGCTCAAAACTAAACTCAGATCTATAGGCAAGTTCATCTTTGGTGGTCTCCTAGTCTAAATTCAAAGAAAAATGAACACCCCCATCTAATGGCACTTGAAATAGGTTTTCACCACTAGATTGGACTTTATCTTTACTTTGTACCAGGTCAGAAAGCACCTCAAAGAGGTTTTCACTTTGGGACCTCAATGATTTATTTATTTATTTTAGCTAAGGGTGTTCACTCGCTCTCCAAAATAGGCTGCAAGATCTAATGTGATTCAGAATCCTAATTTGTGATCTCCCAATAAAATGTTGTCTCTAAGGCCTAAGAAATCACATAATGCTTCATCATTCTGGAACTCATCAATTGATAGACTAGATTTTTATTGGTCCCAATCTATCAGTTGGGGATAATATAATGGTAAAGGGTTGTGATGAATGGCCAAGGTAAGGGTACAAATGGCATTATCATCAAACAAATTGGTTTCAGCTAGGTCATTAAATGTGAGGCTAGGATCAAACTCTGCTTTGCTGTCAGCATCATCATCATTAGTCATTGGTGATGGAGTTTGAATAAGATATGTGGGGTCACCCCTAGGTGGTTTAAATCCAAGTCCATAAGGTCTTTCATATTTGGTCATAAAAATTGGCTCAATGGTTCCTTGCTGATTTGGTTCGAGGCCTCTTCATTCATATTTGTGATGCTTCATGATCCTACTAGGAATATGATGCTTTGCACTTTTATAATAGTCAGCCTGGTTGTTATTGTATAACCACAATTCATCTCCTTCAAGAGGGTCAAGTTCTAGGCCAGATGCTGATACAAATGTGATAGGTCCCTTATCTTTATTCTTTTGTTACTAATGCCTATGTGGGGTGACCTTAGGTTGCCCAAAGGTTTTCAGATTCTGAGGAATAGTGGAAATATTGAATGTATCATGGGTCACATATTCTCCCAGTCCATTATCTAAAATGGTGAAATGATTAGAAGATTTAGGAGGTGGCATGTGGGAAAGGGGATCCAAGGTATTAGGTTCTATACAATTATCTGGTGAAGGATCAATAAGTATAGCCTTTCCTTTATCCTACTTGGAACTTAGATTCATACTGTATTGATAATTATAACTTTGAAATTTGGCCTCAAGATGCTTGTAGTGTTCATATGGGTGTAAATCTCTTGGAATATTCACTTCCATCCTTGAGTGGGAAAACTTGATACATTGGTGTAGCGTTGATGGGACTACATGAATCTCATGTAAGTAAGGCCTACCTAGAAGTATGCTATAAGATAAATCAAGATCAAGCGCATGGAAAAGTGTATCATGGGTCAAAGGCCCAATGATAATTGTAAAACTAATGGTGCCTCGTGATTCTCTTTCTTGACTTTGATAGTTATTGTCTCTGGTTAGAGATCTATCATTGTGTACTTAAGAAGATTGATGAGCTTTAGGGACACTATGTTGAGGCTAGATCCATTGTCTATAAGGACACATTTTACATTATGTTTTCATATATAAACTTTTATGTATAATGTATTGTTATGGAGCGGGCCAAGGGAAGACATATCTCCTTGGTTGAATGTGACTTGTTGGGCTAGAGCTAGGTGTCCAACCAAAGACTGAAACTTATCAGGGGATATGTCACTAACAATAGTGGATTGGGTAAAGAACTCATTTAAGATGTTCTTGTGGATTATTGACATTCATAACAAATCTAAAATATAAATTTGTGCTAGTGTCTTCTACAAGTGTTCCATAATATCAAACTTCTTGTCTTAGTCAGTAGTGAATGGTTTATTTTGAGATTGAACGGTTGGTTAGATGACAAGAAAAGTGGCAGATGGTTATGGGCCTGGGATAGTAATCTTTGACCTCTGAGTTGTGATTACATAATCAAGATTAAAACTGGACCATTATTGCTAAATGTTGTTGGAAATGGTGTGGGACTAGCTAGGACATGTCTCGGTTATCAGTGCACTTGCATGTGGTCACATGGCAAGAATGAGTTGTTATTATAAGATCCAAAAGTGGAAGTCCTAGTTTATTGGTTTGCATGTATGCACTCATAGGTCAAAGAAAGATTATCTATGTAATTTGGTTAGATATTATTATTTATCAATGGTCTAGGTTGATTAGTGCTTGGTCTAGGATTAATGGACATGGTATTAACGCTACCTCTTGCAATATGACCTACAACCCTATTGTAGTCATGTGTAATTACATGGTATATTTTTTGGTTGTTACCATTATAACCTTAGTCTTGTCCATTGTTTTGTCATTGTGTATTCTACTGCTAATTTTTTTGATTCTATTGGTTCGGCCTTTGATTTTGATACTATTGATTTTGTTGTTGCACTGGCCATTGTTGTTGTTGATTATCTTGTTGTTATTGATTATTATGTCAAGGAAAAGGGTTTTGATAAATCTAAAGAGTTTGATTGGAAGTAAAATCACCATTATCTAATGTTATCTCCCCATTCTCCAACATATTTTCAATTAAATGCTTGATTTGGACACATATTCATAAATTATGCCAATTGACCCAATGATAGTCATAAAATTCATTTTCACGGTACCAATCAGGGTAAGGAATGCCTTGTGGATAATGCTTTGGTATAGGCCAAATAATTAGGTTAGCAATAGAAAGCTTAAAAAATATAGATTTAATAGGCTCTCCTAGGTCACTAAAGACATGACGTGCAAGCACAATTCTCTTAGGAGGAAGGGTTTGCAATGGTAAAGGCTATTGTATTTGTTATGCAAGTTTTGGTTGTTATGATTGTGACATTAATTGGAGAGGTTTTTAGGTAGGAGTAATCTATAAATGTGGTGCAGATGAGGTTTGCATAATTTGCACATGATGAGATTCAGTTACTCCATTTCCCACAACATTCCTATTGTAGTTGAATTGCCTTGGTTTTTCTTGGTTATTAGCCTGTGCTGATTGTGATGCTTGCATTTGATTAAGATGTTGTTGTTGGATATGTCCCTTATTGGTACCTTGATTTTGATTAGTTGAATTGAGCTTGATGATTCCCTTATTGATGAGTGCCCTCTCGATCAATAAACCTTTATCAATGATCTATTTGAACATATGCACACACTGTAGTTCTAGATGATAGGCTATTTCACTATGAAATTTTTTAGTAAGCATAACAACTAATTGTTTATCTATTAAACTATGGGTGAAATGACTTACAAGGGCTCTCCATCATTGTAAATAACTTACAAAACTTTCCCAAGCTTTTTGCTTTGCTTGTGTCAAGTCCACTAATGAAATCTTATGCTCAAGATTATAGGAAAAGTGTTGCACAAATTTATCAAAAAGGTCATCAAAGTATGTTACTGAATTCTTGGGCAACTTTAAAAACCACTCCAAGGCTTGTCTAGCCAGGCTCCTTGGAAATAACAACAAAAGGTATATGTCACTATATGCCACTGGTTGACATGTGATAGAGAATTTGGTCAAATGGGCCTTAGGGTCACCTTTCCCTTTGTACTTATCAAATTTGGGTGGTTCATATCCTAGAAGAAATGGTATCTAAAAATACTCCATGTTGAATGGATAGGAATACACATCATCCAATTTAAACTTTTTAGTCTACTTCCCCATATGAATGGCAACAATCACATCCTTCATTTGTTGTAATTCTTGGGATAAGAAACTGGAAGGGATATTGGTTTGAGGGAGATTATTGGTTTAGGTGGATGGCTGAGAGGTCACAAGTGGGACAATTTGATTAGGATATGATGGAGACACTTGTTGAGGTATATTATCTTGGTTGGGGAATGGACCAGGAATATGCATACATCAATTGGGATATACCTAAAATTGCACATTTAGTTGCATGATATTCTGATTTGGGTTGATGATAAAGGTTTGACTTAGAAGATTTTGTGGTTGGGATGAAGGGATATAACTATGCTGTGCTTGTTGTGGTTGAAAAGGGACATGCTGCCGACTAATCAAACCTTACTATTGAGTGGGAACTTGTGGACCAAGACCCTACCTCTAAATTTATGGCACATTTTAAACTATCGATTGTCTAATAGGTACTTGAGAAACATGGGGAACTCTTTGTTGCATGAATCCCTATGAAGAAGTGAAAGAAGATTGAAAATTTAACATCTGTTACTGACTAATATTTGCATGTTGTTGACTAGTCATTACTTGGTTTTGAACTGCCATACTAGTCTATGATTGAAGAGGTTTTTTGTCATTACCTGGTTATTAGGAACATTAGTTTCCCCATTTAAGGTGGCAATGTATTCATCCTCTATTATGTTGATACACTAGATTGTGTCTGTTGTTGTGGAATACCACTCGCTACTTGTTGAGGAGTAGGATTCATCAAATTTTATCATTGAGGTGTAACATTAGTCATTGTTTGATTATTTAATCCTGTAGGTTGTATCCTTGAGGAAGTGGTTGGTTGAGGTTGGGGTACAAAAATTCTTATTCCTTGGTATGATGATCTGCGCATGGGAATAACTATTGGTACATATTGTTGGCTAGATATTTATGCATTAGTAGCACTTTGATCAAGATTGGACACTGTTTACACATTGTCTACTACATTTGGCTCAGTATTTAGTGTAGAGGCTGAAGACATTTAATAATTGACATATTTATCAAGTTATCTACTAAAGCAGTTTGTATAAATGGGTCAAACCTTAGATTTTCTTGTCCAGTGAATTCTATCAACACTCCTGTTGAAGGTACTAGGTCAATGAGAGGCTTATTTACCATGTTCATCTGATTGAGATCATGTGCTAAATTTGGGTAGGTTTGGTGTTCTATTTGAAATTGGTTAAAGTGATCTTCCATGATGTTGTTGCCCTGATTGGATACATTAGGGTCTTGTTACATTGTTTGGACTAGAGCCATATGATTGCTAGAAGAGGCCTGTTGATCATAAATGATATTGCAGGGCATTTTTTATAGACTTGGTAAACTTTCATGGGGGAAGTCTGCCAAAAAATTGGCCCCTACCTCTATGGATCTAACCAAAATCTCATCCTTGTTCTCTAACAAATGTCATTCAAACAAAAATGGATCATATGTGGAAGCTATATTAGTAGAATATTATTGTTGAAGAACTAGTTCATCCACTGTTGGTATCATAGCTAGGTGTTGCATGGTTTGTTCTTGGTCCTTTTCTAAATAAGGTATCATGTTAACTAGGTAGTTAGATAACAGATCTTGGCTTTGGGCCCCTGATTCAGTATTATAAGAGGGATAAGAATCCATCTCATAAGCAATATTACCCATGTAGGGGTCTTGCACCATTTCTTCCTACACAACTACATTACTAATTCCTGGATTGTACATGAGTCCACTATGAGTGCAGGAATACATGTTGAGATCCGTAATTAATAATTTGTGATAAAAGGTCAAAGAGTTCTGCAAACTCTAAAAAATACATAATCTAAAATAAATGATGCCTTCAACTTGGTCTAGATTTTGTCAAAAGGATCAAAAGCTTTATGCAAATATTTGTGAGGAAACAAGCTAGCATAAAGTATCTAACATTTCACTATTCACACAAAGATAAGCAAGTAAATGGACCAAAAAATTGAAATGCCAAACTCTAAAGTTAAAGTATTGCAAATCAGTCAAATCTAGGAATTTAAAAAATGCTAGGTCTTTTGGCCAAACGTGGCATCAAAAGCTAGGCTCAAACAAGGCATGCACTATGACTCTTGGCCAAATGGTGTCAAAAGCTAGGATTTTAAAATAGACGAAAGTTTTAATCTAATGGATTTGAAACACTTCTAATAAACACTAGGCATTTGATTCTTGGCCATGAACTTAACCAACTAGGTATAAGGTATGAAACGAAAAGGCACTTTTAGCAATAGTTTATTTTCTCATAAATAATGGTATAAAACTTGGTTCTTTTTGACAATCTAGATAAAGGTGAGTAGTATAGCTATGTTTTAGACAAAGGATCACAAAAGTACACTTGGATTGGTCTGAAAATGTAGGAACAAATTTGGAATTTTATGTAAAAGGGTCTATAAAACAAAGTTTGAAATGATTTAGGTAGTGTAACGACACTATACTACCCAAAAGGTGTGATAAAAAAGTTTATTTCAAAGACTCTCTAAGGCAAAGACATTTTTCCACAATTTTGACAGCATAACACTACCTTTCTTATCTTAAAATGTCATGGTGCATAGACTTAAAGTGCAATTTTTAGCACAAAATGGCTTCAGTCTATTAAGTGATGATAATGATTATGAGTCTTAAATGGTCTTCAACCTAAATTGGAAATTAAACCTAAGTTCCCTCAGGTTTAGTGCAAATGGTGAACCCACTTAACACATCAACCCTATGAACTTGTAAAGGTGAAATTCTGAATTTAGATTACAAGTGAAGGACTTAAACAACTTTGGTGAAAGTCTAGACTCAATTGGGCAGCATAATTACACCAAAGTGGATGATATGTCTCTCAAGCTTATGATGAACTTTTCAACAAGGCAAATTGATGATCTCACGTGGGAAGCATAATGCCTCTTTGTTCAAAGGGAAATACTTTTGTGGCAAGTGGGGATTTGTCTAAAATTTAACAAGTTTCTAAACAATCTAGGGGAATCAATTGCATAATGACTTTCATACCAAATAATGCAAAAGAAAAGCATGGATTTTAGGTCTATATCACTTGGATTGTTGCAAAAAGGTCTAGTCCTTTTTGCAACCACTATATCCTATTTTTAGCTCAATGTAGTGCAATGTCCAAAGTGCCACTATGTCCCATGTGAAACTCCAAAAGAGCCAAATGAATTCAATATCAAGAGATGAAACCTTGAGTCAAAGCTTCCCTAAACAACTTGTGAGAGATGATGAAGTCCCCCTCGCAAGCCAAGATGCATAAATAAATAGATCATGAAAGTAGAAAGGCTTTAAGATCATTTTCAAGGTCACCCAAACTTTGACTTGCCACTTCTTATGTTGTACTAAGCATTTTTACCAACTGTGCCTATTTTGTTTGAATTGACTACTACACTAGTTGAATTCCTCCACTATAAGCATGGAACTATAGTAACTTGAGGTTGTAATCTGGGACTATGTAGGTAGCACTTAATACTTTTTTAGGTTAGCTCAGTCACCCATTTTCCTATGCTCTCACCATTTTGTGAGAAACCTAAGCAACGCTCTTACCATTTGGTGAGCAACCTTAGCCACTCTCTCGTTGTTTTGTGAGATTAAACCATTTAGTGTCTCATCATTCTTGATTGAGTTGAGGTACTCTAAAAATTCCAAAAACATTTGAAAATCATTAAAAAAGAACAAAAATGTTGACCACTTCTTTGCTTTAAGGATTCTAGGAACCCTTACTAAGTTACAAGCAAATCACTTGTCATTTAGTTTCCCCATCCTTTTTGGCCTTTTTCTCTCATGAACTTTCCATTTTGCAAGACCATTCTTATTATTCTATCACATCTATTCTATTTGTTTTACTCAGTTATCACATTCTTCCCATTCCCTATGAGAACTACATTTTCTTAAAGTTTTATTTGATATTACATCTATGGAACTATGTAGGTAGCATCCACTTGCCTAGTGCATATGGAGACAACTCGACCAACCCCTTCCTTTTCTTTCATTCCCCCATTTTGTTAATTTGTTAAGTTGTCACCTATTTTATAGGGGATATGTTCATAGTGTTTTTATTGCATTATTTGTTTGTATGTTTCTGCTTATGTTATTTGTCTGCAAGTTTGTTTGCTTTCAACACTATTGCCTTGATTTAGTTTATGTGTGTTCATTAGGTGATTCCTTACCCACACTTACACTTGAATCCATCCATATTCATATGTTTACATTGTAATCATGGTTTCTATCATTGGTGCATTGTTTTCTATTGAGTATTGGATTACAGGAGTCAGTCCTCATGCATATTTTGGCCAAGTCCTCATGATGTTATACCATGATGCCTACCGACACGTGCTACAATAAACTTCAGCTTCAAGAAGTCTATTCAGCAATGGTAGTATCTCTTCAACACCAACAACTTGATTCACTACCAATCATATCCCAAACAAAGTAATTAACCACAAAAGAATTTCAACCTTTATTAGTTCGAACGAGTATCTCCCTACTAGTAGGTTGTTCTAATTCATCATTACCCTCTATGTTAAGTTATCATCATCCTCAGCCAATTTTATCATGTTTACCATAATCAGGGTCTAATGATTATAACCACCTATGGTCAAATCATTACACACCATCCCACATGCATTTCTCAATGATTATAACCACCTTTGGGAAAATCATTGTGTTATCACCACTTTACATTTTCTGCCTATACAAGGGCATGTTTGTATCTTATTTGCTTTGGGAAAACCATTGTGTTATCACCAATTTTTTTTTTGCCTATACAAGAGCATGTTTGTATCTTGTTTGTCTATCCTAACTGGGGCAGCTCCATCTTCTCAATGATTATAACTACCTTTCAATAAATCATTGTGTTATTATACCACATTGCCACTATCATGGTACAATAATTATAACCACCTTTGGGCAAACCATTGTTCACCGTCCCACTTACATTCTCAGTGATTTTGAGTAATTTTTAAATATCATTGTGTTTTTACCCCTTCATCTTTTCTTTTTTTGGTCCCCTTGTTTTGCTTCTTTCTTTTTGAGGAACCATTTACTAACCTCCTTATGCCAACCATTCCCTCAATGGGGCATCATACAGTTAGTTTATCATCATTGCAATTGTAGGCATACAGGACCATTTCATTCTTTGAGAAGACATTATTGTGCCTATAGCTTTCAATGCCTTCCCAAATAAGGGCAAATTGTAGACACCTAAAATTGGCTGTTGATAACCTCTAATCAAGATTTTGACCAATTTCCACCCAAAATGCATAATTTGACCTAAAAACACGAAAACACATAAAATTATGTAAAAATGAAATATTCAAGTACTGATTTTGGCTAGGGTATCCCTAAATGAGGTAATGTAATTTATGGGCCAGCTAACTTTGATCATTTCATTTCAAGTCAAAATGCCAAATTTGCACCTGGGTACTTTGGATTGATCTTCCCTATCAAAAATTTTGCACAAGACATGTGCCTTTGTTATTTTTTGTTAGTAACATCCTAAATGGGAATATGGTTCCAATGCATCTGACAGTGCCTTCTAATTCCAATCTAGTCAAATTTTGGACCAATAACAAGACATTCTGATCAATTTGGGTAATTTGTGCATAAAGTGCTTAATTATGCTTAAGAGCTAATTAACTCAAATCAAGGCCTAATTAATAATTACATGGAAACTTGTTGAATAAATAGTTTTGAAAATGAATATTGAATATCTAAATCATCAAGTGACTTCATTTCTTGGGAAGAGATCCCTAGGCCATAAATGCCACAAATATCAGGATTCATACCCTCCATGCCTCATCAATGCCTTCCATGCCTCTTAATTTCCCATTATTCCAATTTCATGATGAGGATAATTAAAAACTTAATTCCAAAAATTGAATTAATCATCAACCACACATCTCAATCTTGAGATGGATGGTTCATGTTGATTCTAGTCAAATCTAATAATCTATAAATAGGAGGCCTCACAACATCATTCATAAGCTTAATTAGTGCAAAGTTATAATGTAGGATTGGTTCCAAAAGATTCAAGAAATTAGTGTTACCATGCCAAATTGATTCCAAGCCAAGCCAAACCATAAGCCAAAGGTGCCAAGGAGAAGAGGAGATAGCCAGGCCTCCTTTGATGAAGACTTCATGAGCACAATCCAAGTAAACCACTACTACAAAGGCATTTATATCATCTAATGAAGGTGAAGGAATTCTTGTGTTTGATTCCTTAATTTTTTATTGTGTTTGTCATTTTATTTTGTTAACTAAGCTCTCCCTAGTGTCTAGGCCTAGAGATGTTATGTTATTAGTGTGTTTAATTCATCTTGTTTTCATTTTGAAACTAACACCATACTAACCATCCTCTCTTGAATTTTGAAATATTTTGTGGTTCGAATGAACAGATATAACTATATTGTGCTGATTATGGTTGAAAAGGGACATGCTGCAGACTAATCAAACCTTATTGTTAAGTGGGAACTTGTGGACCAAGACCCTACCTCTAATTTTTGTGGCACATTTTGAACTATCGGTTGTATAATAGGTACTTGAGAAACATGGGGACCTCCTTGTTTCATGAATCCCTATGAAAAATTGAAAGTAGATTGTAGATTTGACATCTATTACTGACCAATACTTACACGTTGTTGACTAGTCATTGCTTGGTTTTGAACTAGCATATTAGTCTACAATTGAAGAGGTATGTTTGTCATTACCTAGTGAGGAGGAACATTACTTACCCCCATTTGAGGTGGCAACACATTTGTCCTCTGTTGCATTGATACACTAGATTGTGTCTATTGTTGTGGAATACCACTTGCCACTTGTTGAGGAGGATTAGGATTCATCACATTCTATCATTGGGGTGTAACATTAGCCATTGTTTGGTTATCTAATCCTGTAAGTTGTACCCCTGAAGAAGTGACTAGTTGAGGCTGGGGTGTAAAAACTCCTATTCCTTGGTATGATGATCTACTAATGGGATTAACTATAAGCACATATTGTTGGCTAGTTGTTTGTGCATTAGTACCACTTTGATCAAGATTGGATGATGTTTGCACATTATCTACTATGTTTGGCTTGATATTTAGTGTAGAGGCTAAAGACACTTATTCAATAATTGGCATATGTATCAAGTTATCTATTGGAGTGGTTTGTACAAATGGGTTAGAACTCAGATTTTCTTGTCTAGTGAATTCTATCAACACTCCTATTGAAGGTACTAGGTCAATGAGAGGCTTATTTACCATGTTCATCTGATTGAAATCGCATGATAAATTTAGGTAGGTTTGGTACATTATTTTCATTTGGTTAAAGTGATCTTCCATGATGTTGTTGCCCTGATTAGATACATTAGGGTCTTGATACATTATTTGCACTAGAGCCATAGGATTGCTAGAAGAAGCTTATTGATCGTAAATGATATTATGGAGAAATCTTACTAGACTTGGTAAATTTTCATGAGGGAAGTCTACCAAAAAATTGGCCCCTACCTCTATGGCTCTAACCAAAATCTCATCTTTGTTCTCTAACAAATGTCACTAAAACAAAAATGGATCATACGTGGAAGCTATATTAGTATAATATGACTATTGAAGAACTAGCTCATCCACTATTGGTATTGTAGCTAGGTATTGCATGGTTTGTTCTTGGTCTTATTATGAATAAGCTGATGTGTTAACTAGGTAGTTAGCTATCTGATCTTGGCTTTGGGCCCCTGATTCAATATTATAAGAGGGATAAGAATCCATCTCATAAACAATATTATCCATGTCGGGGTCTTGCACCATTTCTTCCTACACAACTATATTACTAATCCCTGTATTGTACATGAGTCCACTATGAGTGTAGGAATACATGTTGGGATACATAGTCAATACTTTGTGATAAAAGGTCAAAGAGTTCTACAAACTCTAAAAAAAGATAGAATCTAAAACAAATGATTCCTTCATCTTGGTCTAGATTTTGCCAAAAGGATCAAAAGGTTTATGCAAAGATTTGTGAGGAAACAAGCTAGCATAAAGTATCTAACGTTTTCACTATTCACAAAAAGATAAGCAAGTAAATGGACTAAAAAATTGAAATGCCAAACTCTAAGGTCGAAGTATTTCAAATCAGTCTAATCTAGGAATTTAAAAGTTTCTAGGTCTTTTAGCCAAATGTGGCATCAAAATCTAGGCTCAAACAAGGAATGTGCTAGGACTCTTGACCAAATAGTGTCAAAATATTGACTTTGAAATAGATGAAAGTTTTAATCTAACGGATTTGCAACACTTCTAACAAACACTAGGCATTCGATTCTTGGTCATGAACTTGATCAACTAGGTATAAGGTATGAAACAAAAGGCACTTTTAACAATAATTTATTTTCTCATAAATAATGGTATAAAACTTGGTTCTTCTAACAAATAGGCTAGACAAAGGTGAGTGTTATAACTATGTTTTAGACAAAGGATCACAAAAGGTACACTTAGATTGGTCTAAAAACATAGGAACAAATTTGGAATTCTATGTAAAAAGGTCTATGAAATAAAGTTTGAAATGATTTGGGCAGTGTAATGGCACTATACTACCCAAAAGGTGTGATAAAAAAGTTTTTTTCAAAGAATCTCTAAGGCAAAGACATTTTTCCACAATTTTGACAACATAACACTACCTTGCTTGACTCAAAATGTTGTGGTATATATACTTAAAGTTCAAGTGTTTAGCACAAAATGGCTTAAGTCTATCAAGTGAGGATAATGATTATGAGTCTTAAACAACCTTCAACCCAAATTGGAAATTAAACCTAAGTTTCCTCAAGTTTAGTGAAAATGGTGAACCCACTTAACACATCAACCCTATATACTTGTAAAGGTGTAATTCCAAATTTAGATTACAAGTGAAGGACTTAAACAACTTTGGTCAAAGTCTCAACTCAATTGGGAAACATAACTGTGCCAAAGTGGATGATATGACTCTCAAGCTTATGATTAACTTTTGAAAAAGGTAAATTGATGATCTCATGTCGGTAACATAATGCCTCTTTATTCAAAGGAAAACTTGGACTATGTGTTTGGTTTGGGATCGTTTTGTTTACACCAAGTTTTGACTCCAAACAAGACTTTAATCTAAGACAAGATCAACTAATTAATCTCCCTTAGATCCTAAACTGACAAGGTTGCTTGGTACTGTTAGAATCTATTAATATACATCATTTGAGAGGATTTTAAGTATTCATCCAAAAATAAATGCACATTATATAGTAGGGTTTTTATACCCCCCTCTCTCAAATGACAATATTGCGGCATGGACCTTGAGGCGCACCTTGCACCAATAATACTTCTACGGCAAGTGGGGATTTGTCTAAAATCTTACAAGTTTTTGAGTGATCTAGGGGAATCAATTGCACAATGACTTTCACACCAAACAATGCAAAAGAAAGGCACACATTTTGGGTTTGTATCACTTGGATTGTTGTAAAAAGATCTAGTCATTTTTTCAACCACTACATCCTACTATTCGCTCAGTGTAGTGTGATGTCTAAAGTACCACTACGTCCTATATGCAACTCCAAAGGAGCCAAATGAAGTTAATATTAGAAGATGAAACCTTGGGTCAAAGCTTCCCTAAAGAACCTGCGGGAGGAGATGAAGTCCCCCTCATAAGCCAAGATGCATAAACAAATAAAGCATGAAAGTAGAAAGACTTATAGGTCATTTTCAAGGTCACCCAAAATTTCACAAGTTTTTGGGGAGTACTTTAGATGACTTTATTTCTAAGCCTTGGACTAGGCTATTTGCAATATGAATGGTGCTTTTGATTCCAAGAATTCCCTATAGGGGACAAATGGGAGAGCAGACATGCAACATTCCTCTTTTTGACAAACAAGATTTGATTAAACAACTAATGCAAACAAAAAAAATGGACAAGTGTGTTTAATTTTAAAACCCAAACAAAATGTTTGGTGGTGTTCATTTGACCCCTTGGTCTTAGTTGTAAACTTCGAAAACATTCACTAAAAACATCTAAATTCTTTGTTAAATACCAAAACAAGGTTCCTAATCAAATTTTAAGCATGCAGATGTGAGTTAAACATGTTTTGAGCAAATATGCTGCTTGGTCCCACAATAAAATTGTTAGCATATCCTTTAGCTTTGAAGCCTTTTTTTGCTTGAAACAACAAACTTTGGAAAAAGAGGTCTCAAGTCTATGTTTTTGAAAAAACACAGTGATCGACGTCGGTTAATACCACCGACGTCGATTACTCATCTATCGAGATCTGGTCGATGTTAGTTTTGTTGACCGATGTTGGTTGATTAGTGACCGATGTCGATATTTTTTATTGATGTCAATTACTGTGTAAAAACTATGGCAACCAAAAACTAGCAAAATAAAGTTAAAAAATCAATTTGCAAGATTTTAAAGGCTCAAATAAATATTTTAAATTTGTAAAATGGTTTTCTTCATGTATAGGATGCATCTAGTCCCACTGAGTGTGCCATTATGTGATCTAGGAATTTGACTGAAGAGAAGATGGTTAGTATGGTGTTAGTTCCAAAATGAAAACAAGATGAAATAAACACACTAATAACATAACATCTCTAGGCCTAGACACTAGGGAGAGCTTAGTTAATAAAACCAAAATAAAAACATAACAAAAAAGTAAGGAATCAAACACAAGAATTCCTTAGCCTTCCTTGGATGCTCCAAATGCCTTTGTAGTCGTGGCTTGCTCAGGTTGTGCTCATGAAGTCTTCATCAAAGAAGGCTTGGTTATCTCCTCTTCTCCTTGGCACCTTTGGCTTATGGCTTGACTTGTCTTAGAATCAATTTGGCATGGTAACACTAGTTTCTTGAAGCTTTTGGAACCAATCCTGCATTATAACTTTGCACGAATTAAGCTTAGAAATGATGTTGTGAGGCCTCCTATTTATAGATTTTTGGATTTGATTATAATCAACTTGAACCATATATCTCAAGATTGAGATGTGTGGTTGAGGATTAATTTAAATTTTGTAATTAAATTTGTAATTATCCTCGTCATGGCATTGGAAGAAGGGGTTATTAAGAGGCATGGAGGGCATCATGGAAGGCATTGATGAGGCATGGAGGGCATGAATCCTGATATTTATGGCATTTATGGCCTAGGGATGTCTTCCCAAGAAATTAGGTCACTTGATGATGCAGATATTTAATATTAATTTCCAAAACAATTTATTCAACAAGTTTCCATGGAATTATTAATTAGGCCTTGATTTGGGTTAATGATCTCTTAAGCATGATTAAGCACTTTGTGTATAAATTACCCAAATTGATCAATATGTCTTGTTGTTGGTTTAAAATTTGACTAAATTGGAATTAGAAAGCATTGTCAGATGTGTTGGAACCGTATTCTCATTTAGGATGTTTCCAAAAACAAATAACAAAGGCATGTGTCTTGTGCAAAAGTTTTGGTAGGGAAGAGCAATCTAGAAACCCAGGTGCAAATTTGGCATTTTGACTCAAAATAAATTGATCAAAGTTAGCTGGCCCATAAGTTGCATTGCCTCATTTAGGGACACCCTAGCCAAAATAAGCACTCGAATATGTCATTTTCACATCATTTTGCATATTTAAGTGTTTTTAGGTCAAATTATGCATTTTGGGTGGAAATTGGTCAAAACCCTGATTGGAGGTTATCGATGGCCAATTTTAGGTGTCTACAAATGGTGATCAGACATTTTTTATGCATTGGTTCTAAAATATTTTCATTGATTTCAATTAATTACTTGTATTTTTTATGCATAATTCTTGGAGGTGTTGATAATGGTGGAATTTGTTAAGAGGGTTTTTCAAAATCATTATTACTTTCATTATTTATAGGTGGGATGACATTTTCTTCATTGTTAATTTCTTCATTATATGTTTCCATGAAATTTTCTTGATGGTTAATTTCATCATTATTTATTTCCATCAAATTTTCTTCATTTATGGGGGTGAAGCATCATACATAGACTGATCATCAACAAAATAAAAAATTTAGAACTTTGAATGTGAACTTCCAACATTAACAAATTCATTATTTTTAATTTCATTATTATTCATTTCATTATGGTCAATTTCAATATTATTCAAGTGATTATGGTCAATTTCATCATTGTTTAATTCATTATTTTCAATTAGCTCATTATTTATGGCATTTGGTTCATCAAGATTAGGGTTTGTACCTTATATACCATGAAGTTTTTGCATTCTTATCTTGTGTTTTTATATCAAATATTATAATTCCTCTAGTGTTTTGTTCTTCAACATCTTCCTCTTCCTCTTTAAACATGATCCGACACCCATCAGAAGGGATAATTAACAACTTTTCAAAGGTGGATTCAAGTACACAAGTACCATAAATCTCACAGAAGTACACATAGAATGTTTATGGGGACAAAATTATTGATCTAGGTTAAAAATAGTCATGTATAAATGAGCTTAGTGTAAAATAATAATAAAATGATCATATTATATAACGTGATCACATTATTGAATAACTAGATCATATTATTACATAACATGATTACGTTATGTGTTGTATTAGGTTTTGCTCCATCCAATGTATTT
Organism: Torreya grandis; assembly: GCA_037957365.1. Classification (NCBI taxonomy): domain Eukaryota; kingdom Viridiplantae; phylum Streptophyta; class Pinopsida; order Cupressales; family Taxaceae; genus Torreya; species Torreya grandis. The sequence continues at coordinate 1,012,010 of JARHVA010000996.1, read as the reverse complement.
AGAAGCTTACATTAATAATAACATGATTACATTATATAATAACATGATCATGTTATTGTTAATATAAGATTTGGGGTTAGTAATTGGTAATGAGAACTGAGTGTTGCCTATATTAATAATAACATGATCATATTATTAAAATAACATGATCATGTTCTACTTAATATAGATAAGGGATTATGGATTAAGGATTAAGGCATTAATGCATAGGGTTTATGGATTATGGATTAATGATTAAAATTTATGTTTTAGGGAATATGAATTAAAATTTATGTTTTAGGGTTTATGGATTAGGGTTTAGGACATGTAGGGTTTGGGTTTAAAGGTGTATCTAAGGTTTAATCACTCTATGCCATGTGTTAACCTAATTTTTACTATAGATGATGTTAATTAGGACTAAATTGATTGGTAAATAGGGAAAGTTTTTGGTTTACAATTTAGGGTATAATGTTTAGGACTTAGGTTTAGGGTACATAGGGTCAATCGTAAAGATAATTCTTAGTCTAAATGATGTTAATTTGGGCTAAAATGATTGGTTTAACATTTAAAGAGTTTATATTTATGATTTAGAGTTTAGGGATTAGGAACTTTAAACATTAAGGATTAGGGTATAGGTTTTAGGGTATATAAGATAAAATCATGATGGTGATTGGGGAAAATTAGAGTTGATCAACCTCCAAATCACATTTTATAGTCATGTAATTAGGTTGAAGGGGCTTGAAATAGCCTCAATTTACTTTAGATGCACAACTAGATTGGTACTCCAAAGGCTAAGTTTTGGCCATAGGTTTAAAAAATGCATTTTATGACATCTCATGATAAAATCAGTTATATCATAAGGCATGTATGTTTAGGGCATGTAATGGGAATTAGGGCACAGGGATTAAAATTTATGTTTTAGGGATTAGGGATTAGGGCATGGAGTTTAGGTTTAAGGACCTATATATAATTTGTGTAATTGCTTTATGCCACATGAACCTAATTCTTACTTGGGACTAAATTGATTGGTTAATAGGGAAAGCTTAAGGCATGGAGTTTAGGTTTAAGGATGTTAATTGGGACTAAATTGATTGGTAAATAGGGAAAGATTATGGTTTACAATTTAGGATATAGTGTTTAAGGTTTATGGTTTAGGGCTTAGGTTTTAATGTATATATAGTTTAGGGTATATAGGGTAAATCATAAAGATAAATGAAGACAATTTGAATCACTTGGACCCATTTGTGACTATAAAATGTTTTTTGGGTTATCAATATACCCTAGATGTCATTGTGCAGATTGAGTGAATTAGTCAAATGTGGTAATCAATCATGTGATTTAGGCCAAAATGAGCCCTATGAACTTAATTCTTAGTCTAAATGATGTTAATTTGGGCTAAAATGATTGGTTCAAGGTTTAAAGTGTTTATATTTGTGGTTTAGAGTTTAGGGATTAGGAACTTTAAGGATTAGGGCTTAGGGTATAGGTTTTAGGGTATATAAAGTATAATCGTGTAGGCGATTGGGGTAAATTTGAGCTCTTTGAAGCTATATCTATGATTAAAGAACATGAATTTGGGACAATTATCCCCCACATCATCACAAATTGAGCCTGTTAGGAATAGCTTTTACATTAGTGTGAATTTGAGGTATTTACCAAGAGGTAAATAGTTATAGGTTAATTATTATTTGGTAGTTAATATCTGGTTAATCAGAATATTGTTATAAATAATATTATGATTAGATTAGATTATTTTTATATAATTATTGTACAAGTAAAGAGGTTGAGAGTTTATAGGGATTTAGGAATATTTTATTATAGGAAACATTATCCTATATATTTGTATGTATGTTTGATTGAATTAATCAAAGAATTAGAGTGAAATAATATATTGAGTGTTTGAAATAATTATCTCTGTGAATTTAGCTCAATTGCATAGTGAATGAATTAATTATGGGTATTAGCTCCTCTAATTCCCAACAGTGGTATCAGAGTGATTAATATGTAATTATTAGAGGGCAAATGTAATATCTTGGTTGCCTTGTAAATCAAAGAATTAAATTGACATGTAGTAAAAGCTTGAGAGGTCACATAGATATTTGAGAGTTCAAGCATGTGTTGAGGAGATACACCAATGTGTAGTCCATTCAATCCTTTGGCATAGAAATTAGAGAACATGATAGAATTTTTATAGCTCGTTCGACCTCATCTTCAACACTGTTGACTTTGTATCTGTGTTATGCTAAGCCAATTTTATATCTCATTGCCTTGAAGATATTTGCAATCTATTGTTCATAGTTTTCTTTTTTTATCTTGATTAACCTTCATTAATGAACCATTATATGCTTGCACCATATAGCTGATCTCATTCATGTCATTCAATATGACACTTGATTTGTTATTTACATCTTTGTATTTGGCCATTTTATCCTAAAGTCGTGTCTCATATTTGCTACCATTCAACTCACTGTCCATATATTTGACACCCAACACACATCTTCCAACATAAAACTTGAATGTGTTGCAAACTCCAATTATTTGGCACTTGTGCAGTGATATTAGAAGCTTGAGGCATGGGTGAATCTACTCTACTTGAATCAAGTGCATGCACAAAAATCATTACTCAAAGAATTATCTAATATGCCAAACAAAGGTCAACATTGGTAGTAGACACTTGGAATATGAATATGGAATTGAATCTAAAGTTTTTAGTATTTTATTATTTTAGGCATTAGTTTTAGAATAGTGTCTTTAGTTAGTCTTTTAAATCATAAATTGTGTTGGAAGAAAGTTTTTTTAAGTCACTTTTGTTAAAGTTATATGTAAAAATAAAAAAAATAAAAAAAAGTGTCGAGTAGTTAGTGTTAATGCAATTGTATACATCTTTATTATCAAGGAAGTCTATAATTGTTATTAAGTGTTTATGTTTAGATTCACTTCTCAAATTTATCAAAAATATGTTTGTTAAAAAAATGAGTCAAAAATTAAAAGTCATTTGTTGGGTTAGTTAATTATTGAGGCTTATCTAGGTGAATATTAGGGTTTCATTTAGGTGATTATTAAGAAAATTTTCTCAATCTATTTGTACAGATGCATTATCAGTGGAAACTAGCATCCTACTTGAAGGTCATAATAGTTAAAATAAAAATAGGAAGAGAAAAAGAAAAAGAAGGCAGAATGAAATGAAAACAATTTCAAAATCTATATATTTAAAATGTTGAAATAGGTGCACCTAGATCTTGATATTTTCAGCAAAGGGATAAACTCTTTTACTAATGATATCTTTGATAAATTGGCTCAAGAGGCATCCAAGCTTGCTTATCAAAACAAAAAGTTAGTTATTACATCCAAATAAATCTAGATAGTTGTACATCATGTTTTACCATGAGGACTTGCTAAACATATCATTTCTGAAGGCACCAAGGCTATCACTAGTTTCACCAGTTATTGAGTAAGCAGTATCACATACTAGAAGCTGGAGGATACATAAAGGATGGAGGTATTTCAGTGACCTCTCATCAATCTCCAATAACGGGGCCGTGCTAATGATGTCGTGACTTTTGTGTGTGTGTTTTTCATTTCTATTATGTTTTTTAGAATAAGAATAGAAGAATATGTTTGTTTAAGATTTATAATTCATGTGCAAATTCAAAACATGATTCCTTGATGTGAAAACATTCTGAGAGGACATAAAGCACCAATGTAAGTCAGTTCATGGATCTTGAATGGGTTTGTGGTAGAGATCCAAAAAACCACACGAGGTGAATAGTTTATGGGACCTGTTCATGTCAAGGTTTGGGGTAAACCTGTAAAACCATGGGAGGAGTGAGGATCTCTTTATATCAAGGTCATGAGCCACATAGTTTGGCATGTTATAGTGGGTGAGCATACTACAGATAAGAGTGTGATTGTTTTTGCACCATGTAAAAACTATGGGGGGGAATGTGTAAGGGAATCCAAGAACAAACACACTTTGTCCTGATCCCACTTGTTAGGATCTTGCTCCTCAGAAAGAGCACAATAAGATTACCAAATATAAGCAATTAAATATGCAAAAATAACCAAAAACACAAGTAACTAGAATTCACCAATAGCACAGAATATGAGAGATAATACACTATCTTGTATTAATACTTTACAGAAAAGAATACAATAAAGAGCCGCCACACTCTTCCACCTTATAGAGGCTTCCCACACCTCAAGTGTATAGTAATTCTTCTTCAAAACACTCTCCTACCAAAAACGGTCCCAACAACCAACTCACACACAGAATTGGTGTTCACCTCTCCAACCAGTCAGTAATAACCCTGCTAGTACACCAAGCACTCTATAGTACTTCAAGTTGATCTCCCATGAACCTACAACCTGAAATTCAACAGACCATACTCACACATGTAGATCTCCTATGAGCTTGCAACAACCTGCAACTCAATGATCTTACAATGGAAGGAACTTCCTTGCCTTCCTTATCAGCTCATACTTTACAATACATGCCAATGGGTCTATAAATAGATCCCAAACTTAAACAATAACTTAGACTCTTAATTTAGACAATTATCCACGCAGCTCAAGACTCTAACTGGCCTTTACATGCAAACACTTCGTTCACTTAACTGACTATCCGTGCAACGAACAATTTTGGAACACACAGGCAACCGACGTCAGTCCCTGCTTGCCTAGTGCTGCCGACGTTGGCCGACTTCCTACCGTCCCTAGTTGCCTTTTGCACTTGTCATGACCGACGTCGGTCATGCTGTCGATGCCGATGCATTTGGGTCTTCAACAACCTTTTGTTTCCATCTGCAAAGTTGAAGCTTTTAGCTTCACACCCTAACAATCTCCCACTTGGAGATAAATAGCTGCAACCTATACCTATCCTCTGTCTAGTTTGTTCCCTTGGCTTTGTATCCCTCCTCAAGATCACTCTTGAAGACCAACCACCACACACCTTGTGATGCAACTCATGTCATCCAAATCACCTGCCACATCCACATCTACAAACCATGTAGAAAATAACTTGAACCTGCATAGCATGTGCACCTACTGCTGGTCCCTCTAAGAATCCATTGAACTGCCCTTCAGTACTTCTCTCCTGGATTGGCTCCTAACTTGTGACAACTCCCACCACTTGGGAAAACTTAGGTCTAGTACATACCATGCACTTAACCTCATTATGTGAATTAAGACACCTATTCTATGAACTATCCAACCATCAGCGTGTTAACCGGTCTCACACAATCATCTTGAAACAAAGTCAACATGTGACCTTCCATGTCTCTAGAACACACTCATGCCAAAGAATCTTGCTACTCCCAGATTCTCCATGACATCCCTCTGAACTAGCTTTACCTTTAGTTCAGCAATACCCTATATATGTAACCCTACAACAAGCACATCATACAGTAATAGGATAATGTAGCTAATATTATCCAACTTGGTAAAGAGAAACACAATGATCAAACCTCCATTGCCCTGCAGCTTATACAAGACCATATACCCTGATCTTCCATCTCACGTATCCATTTTAGCTCTTCTTCATCCTGTACATCCATTCGTCTCTTAGTGCTTACTTCTAGCTGGCAACTCCATCCAAAACTCTTGTTTGGTTCTCCTCCAAGGAATCACATCCTCATCCATGCCAAGCTCCCACTGTTTCCTGGATCTACCTGCTCTGCTTCTTTAATAACTCCCTAGTCCTATACCATAAGTGAGAAACAAATAGTGTAAAGAAGGGAAATGATGAATTTAAGAACTTACTTACACCTTTAGTCCTCAATATGGGCGCTTGAGACTCCTTGACAGCTTGCTGTCCACCCAAAATTCATCTCAGTGACCGATGCTGGTCACATCTCAGTCTGCAACTGACCGATGTTGGTTCCTTACAACTGCCTCCTTGCCGATGTCGGTTCCTCCTGGCCAACGCCGGTAGTTATCTGCCCTGAGTCACCGACGTTGGTCTACACATAGCCGACGTCGGTCCCTGTCTGGACGCCGACGCCAGTTTTCCTGTCGATGTCAGTCTCTGTGTTTTTCTAGTGAGAACTGACTTTTTCCCACGAGCTCTTTTTGGATCAAATCCTTATCCAAATCACCCTTGCTCTGCTTAGAATTCTTCTGCCCCTTGTGCTGAACTCTGTCTGTCACCTTCTCCTTGAAAACCAAGGTTTTCCTGTTCTTGTCACTAACATCAGATTCCTCAAGAAATGCCACCTTCTTCTTCTGCATACAGAAATCACGATCCATGCCTTCCAAATCCAAAAGCATACCCTTTGACTCAAGAACATGCATCTCTTTCTTATTCATGTGACCAAGCCTATTAAGCCACATCTTCGAATCTATAACTGAAGTAGATAACCTAGAAACAGAATCAGTAATACAAGTAGATAGATAAATCGTACCTACTTTCTTACCTCTAGCTACAACAAGTGCACTCTTGGTAACCTTCCAAAGTCTACTGTGAGAGTTACTGTGCAACCCTCATCACCCAAACTTCTCATAGAAATCAAATTCCTCTTCAGAACTGGGACATGCATGACCTCCTTTAACACCCATGTGTTACCTGTCTATAATTTCAGCTTCACTTTCCCTTTGCCAACCATCTGACAAGGCTTACCATCCCCTACACAAATTTCTCCAAAGTCTCCCTGGACATACTCATGAAAAAATTCCCTATGTGGGGATGCATGAAAAGAGGCACCAGAATCTAAAACCCAATATTCTACTTTATACAAAGAACATACCAGAGCATCCTATGCAACGTAATCCGCAACATCTGCTTTTTCTTCATGTCCTTCATGCTGATCTTCACCCGATTTGCAATCTCTCTTTAAGTGCCCTTGCTTTCCACATTTCCAGCAGGTTATTCTGCCATACCTAGACTTGGATCTCCTACCTATCTTGGACCTTGATCTCCCATGCTCTATCTTCTCTCTTTGCCTTCCTCTGCCTTCAACACTCAAAGCATTTCCTGATGATTCACCTGTGCTTTTCTGATGTATCTCTTCATTCAAGATCACACTCACAACATCACCCACTTTTAAGACTTTTGAAGTAGACATAGTATTAGAAACTGCCATTACCAAACCTTCCCAACTTTCAGGTAATGAACACAAGATTAAGAGAGCTCTAATTTCATCATCAAAAATAATATTGACTGAACTTAACTGGTTTACCAAACCTTGGAAATCACTAAGATGGCTATGTATAGATCCACCTTCCAATATTTGCAAATTAAATAAATGCTTCATAAGAAATACCTTATTTGAAGCCGAGGGTTTTTCATATAAATTTGCCAAAGATTCTATTAACTCCACCGTTGTCTTACACTGTGATAAGCTGGAAATCACAGATAATGCAAGACTCAATCTTATAGATCCCAGAGCCTTCTGATCAAGAACCTCCCATTCTTCATCCTTCATATCCTAGGGTTTGCAATCAACCCCACCCAACGGTAAGTACAAATCTTTCTGATACAGATAATCCTCAATCTGCATCCTCCATAATTGGTAGTTCTTACCATTAAACTTCTCCATTCATAGCTTACTGTCTTCTGCCATTGCTCTACTCCCACTCAAACAGAAATTTTGTGAGTAACCTGTAATCAAAACACACTAACCAGATCTAATCCAATCTGTTAGTATCCCAACCAAAAGCTATGATACCAATTGTAAGGGAATCCAAGAACAAACACACTTTGTCCTAATCCCACTTGTTAAGATCTTGCTCCTCGGAAAGAGCACAATAAGATTACCAAATATAAGTAATTAAATATGCAGAAATAACTAGAAACACAAGTAACTAGAATTCACCAATAGCACAGAATATGAGAGACAATACACTATCTTGTATTAACACTTTACAAAAAAAATACAATAAAGAGCCGCCACACTCTTCCACCTTATAGAGGCTTCCCACACCTTAAGTGTACAGTAATTCTTCTTCAAAACACTCTCCTACCAAAAACGGTCCCAACAACCAACTCACACACAGAATTGGTGTTCACCTCTCCAACCAGTCAGTAATAACCCTGCTAGTACACCAAGCACTTTATAGTACTTCAAGTTGATCTCCCATGAACCTGCAACCTGCAATTCAACAGACCGTACTCACACATGTAGATCTCTTATGAGCTTGAAACAACTTGTAACTCAATGATCTTACAATGGAAGGAACTTCCTTGCCTTCCTTATCAGCTCATACTTTACAATACATGCCAATGGGTCTATAAATAGATCCCAAACTTAAGCAATAACTTAGACTCTTAATTTAGACAATTATCCACGCAGCTCAAGACTCTAACTGGCCTTTACATGCAAACACTTCATTCACTTAACTGACTGTCCATGCAACGAATAGTTCTGGAACACACAGGCGACCGACATCGGTCCCTGCTTGCCTGGTGCTGCCGACGTCAGCTGACTTCCTGCCGTCGCCGGTTGCCTTCTGCACTGGTCATGACCGACGTCGGTCATGCTACTAATGCCGGTGCATCTGGGTCTTCAACAACCTTCTATTTCTGTCTGCAAAGTTGAAGCTTTTAGCTCCACACCCTAACAAAATGTTAGGAATAACTTTTACATTAGTGTGAATTTGAGGTATTTATTGAGAGGCAAATAGTTATAGGTTAATTATTATTTGGTAGTTAATATTTGGTTAATTGGAATATTGTTATAAACAATATTATGATTAGATTATATTATTGTTATATGATTGTTATATAGGTAAAGAGGTTAAAAGTTTATAGGGATTTGGGAATCCCTTATTATAGGAAATAATATCCTATATATTTGTATGTATGTTTGATTGAATTAATCAGAGAATTAGAATAAAATAATATATTGAGTGTTTGAAATAATTGTCTCTATGAATTTAGCTCAGTCGCATAGTGAATGAATTAATTATGGGTATTGGCTCCTCTAATTCCCAACAGAGCCTACAAAGTCAATTGTGGTAATGAGTGATGCAATTTTAACCAAGTTCATCGTTATGAACCTAATTCTTACTATATATATATATATATATATATATATATATATATATATATATATATATATATATATATATATATATATAAAGGATGTTAATTGGGGTTAAATTTATTGGTTTAGGGTTTAAGGTCTATAATTTAAATGGTTTGGGGTTTAGGGCTTATGGATTAGGGTTTGATGTAAATGGTATAGGGTATAGGGTTAAAGTTATATCATATAAGGTTTAAGGTTTAAGATATCAAATATAGGGTCCAATCACTAATGTAATTGAAGAACATTTGAGTTGTTTGTTCACCTATTTATGACTTGATTACCTTCATGTTTGAAATTTTGATAAAAGTAGGGTCAATTATTCCATGTACATGTTGCGTACATGTTATATAATTGATTGAGCCATAAATTTAGTTTAGGGAATCAATTTTACCCAGATCATGTAGGGAATTACAAAAATTAACTAATTGGATCAATTCATGATAGAAGATCAATTTTTTATTTTTCCCTAAATCATATCTTGCTATTGAAGGGGTTCAAATTGGCCTCAAATGCCTCCTCGATTAAAAGAATCAACTAGCTCCTCCTCTTTGGTTAACTAAGTTGAAGGGGATCAAAGTAGCCCCAATTTAACCCAATTTACTTCAGATGCATAGCTACATTATTACTTCAAAGGCTAAGTTTTGCCCATAGGTTTAAAAAGTACATTTTATGACATCTCGTGATAAAATTAGTTATATCGTAAGGCATGTATGTTTGTGGCATGTAGTGGGCATTAGGGAATAGGGCTTACAATTTATGTTTTAGGGATTAGGGCATAGGGTTTAGGTTTAAGGACTTGTATATTAATGTCTAATCACTCTATGCCATGTTCAAACCTAATTCTTACTACAAAAGATGTTAATTGGGACTAAATTAAAATTGGTAAATAGGGAAAGTTTATGTTTTACAATTTAGGGTATAGTGTTTAGGGTTTATGGTTTGTGACTTCTAGGTTTTAATTTATATACATGGTTTTAATGTATATACATGGTTTAGGGTACATAGGGTCAATCACAAAGATAATTGAGGATAATTTGAATCACTTGGACCCATTTAAGACTATAGAATGTGCTTTTAGGTTGTTATTAAACCATGGATGTCATCATATAAATTGAATGAATTTGTCAAATGGGGCAATCAGTCATGTGATTTAGGCCAAACTGAACCCTATGAACTTAATTCTTAGTCTAAATGATGTTAATTTGGGCTAAAATGATTGGTTCAAGGTTTAAAGAGTTTATATTTATGGTTTAGAGTTTAGGGATTAGGGTATAAGTTTTAGGATATATAAGGTACAATATGATGGTGATTGGGGTAAATTTGATCTCTTTGAACCTAGATCTATGAGCAAAGAATGTGAATTTGGGATCAATTATCCCCCACATCATCACATATTGAGCCTATGAATTCAATTGTCGTAATAAGCGATGCAATTTTAACCAAGTTCATCCCTATGAACCTAATTATTAATATATATATATATATATATATATATATATATATATATATATATATATATATATATATATATATATATATATATATATATATAAAGGATATTAATTGGGGATAAATTGATCCCAGGGGCTTACTGAGCCTCAATGTAAGGAATTTCATCCATATGATATGAATTGAGGATCCAAGTGCTCACCATATTAAAAAAATAAGTATTTTTTTAATGTGATATGCAATTCAGTCCAAAGGAGCCATGTGCAAGGAATTACATTCATATATAATGGAAATTGGGGCTTAATTAGCCCTAATTACATACCATATTGAACCAATTAAGTATTCAGTTCCAGATGATACATAATTAGGGCCAATTGAGGCTTGCCCAAGGAATTGTGTCAACATAATTTTAATTAGGGCCCTAATTTCACACCTCAATCAAATAATTGAGTGTTTGATTCAATATAATATGAAAATAAGACCAATTGAACCCTTTTTAAAGAATTACATCCATCTAATAACAATTGAGATTCTGATTGTGCACCAAATTTAACTAAAAAAATATTTGGTTCAATATGATATGAAATTTAGTCCAAACAAGCCTTGTGTAAGAAATTTCATCCTTCTACTATCAATAGGGGGATTTTTTGGTCCCAAATACATAACATATTGAATCAACCAAGTATTTAGTTCAGTTGAATATGCAATTATGGTCAAGCTAGGCTCATGCAAGTAACTAAATACATCTAATGTCAATTATAACTTTGTTGGCCCTGATTGTAAATTATATCCAGCTAATAATGTATTTGGTTTTATATTATACATAATTGGGGCCAACTAAGCCCCATGAAAGTAATTTTGTCCATATAATATTGGTTGGGTTCTATTAGCCCTGATTGCACACCATATTGAACCATTTGAATATTTAGGTTCAATATGATATGCAATTGGGGCCACTCAATACCCAAGCAAGGAATTACATCCATATAATGTCATTTGGGGCTCTAATTGTACACCATGTTAAATCAATTGATATTTTTTTCAATACTATACACAATTGGGGACAACCAAGTCCTATGTAATTAACTGCTTCCACCTAGAATATCAATTGAGGCATTTTTCACGCCATGCAAGGAATTGTGTCCATCTAATGTCCATTGTGAATATTTTTCCATAATTGCACAACATATTTAACCAATTGAGTATTTTATTTAGTATAATCTTTAATTAAGAGTAATTGGTCCCTGCGCAAGGAATTCCTTCAATATAATGTCAATTAGAGATTTGATAACACACCATATTAAACTAATTGAATATTTAGTTCAATCTAATACACAATCAATGTTAAATGAGCCCTAAGAAAGGAATTATGTCCATATGATGTCAATTGGGTCTCTAATTTCACACCATATTATAAAAAACTAAGTATTTAGTTTAGTTTGATATGTAATTGGGTCTAACCAAACTCCATCCAAGGAAATATGTCCATCTAATGTTAATTTGGGATTTATTGGCCTGATTACACACCATATTGGGATAAAAATAACAATAAATTGATTCATAGGTTAATGCATCTCCAATTATCATTCAGTTTTATCAATTCTTTAAAAAAACATTGGTCCTAAACAATGATTTTAATCAACCAATATTTGATCTTAAGACTATTAGGCCTAATGGCTCCTATTCGGGTTTTAGGGTGTTGAGAATATATAATACGAAAACATTATTAATGTGATATTGGTATTTGAATTTTAATTCAATTCCCATGCCTTTTGGCTTAGGAATGGCTTGGATTCCTAAGCCAAAGGCTTGGACTGTCAATGTACAACCGAGTTTTGAAAGGAATGATAAAAATAACAAATTTTAATTTTGATTTCCAAATACAATAAGAATTTCAATGTGAAACTTCAAAAACTTAATACCATCACGAAGATCATGCTCTTATTTTTTCAAAAATATGATTTTTATAAATTTTGGACTAATTTGAGGTTTCAAACTATGTTGATTTTTAACTATGCCTTTTTTAGGCCACTACATGCCACAAACATACATGCCTATACATGTTCATGTAATTTGTATTTTATTGATCTAATTGAGAAACAAGTTATATGATAACTAACTAGGCCTAATTCTACACACATTTAAAAAAATGATTTTCATTTTTTTGTAGTTAGGTGCACTGCACGAACAACTATCCATTTTTTTTATTAGTTTTTAGGATCTATTTACTTGCAAAATTCATAAAAAAAAATATTCATTGAAAAAATATAAAAATATATAGGTGACATACTAGAATATCTTATCTATATTTGTCCCAAAGGGTTTTAAATAATATTAAATGCTTCTTAAAAAATGGTGCACAAGACAACCGTCTATTTACTATATTTTCTAAAAAAAGGAGTTCCTCTTCAAATTTTAGATGTTTGACCTAGTTATACTTAACCATTTTTAAAAAAAAATAATGTTTTGAAACTAGACTCAAAATGATACATTTCATGTTCTTACACCATCGTCAAATTTAGAGAGTAGATATCTCAAATTATCTACAGAAGTTCAATTTTCTTTGAAATTTCAAAAAAATCATGTCCATGGGTAGGCCACTTTTTATCCCCCAACTTTGTGCACTTACCCTATAACTAAATTAATCAAGTTCAATCTATATCAGAGAGCCCCTATGTCAAAATATTATGTATTAATAAATGAATGATAGCTAAATCCATCACATTCAAATCAATCATATTAATAAAATATCATCACATATGTTATAATAATATAAGTACATAAGCCAATAAAGTTGTTGATGCCTTGGCGAATATTGGAATCAACCAACCTATGGATCATATCATTGATAATGATAGTGATTCTTAGGTGATGCGATTGAGCATTGATATTGTCAATCTTCTTTAATGTTCTCTTTCTTTCCCTTTGTCACCACCATATTTATTGCTATGATTGGTTCATATCTATTTATTTCCATTAGGAGGTGGATTTTTTTCATTAAGTTGTCTTTTAAATCTTCATTCTTATCATTGGTTGTTGATTTTGGATCTTTTTAGGTTTTGTTCAGAGTTTCATAGAGTATGTTGTGCGGAAAGCTTTGGCATATCCTTCGTTTGTGGGCTCCTACAATAAAACACAAATGGCTTTTGTTAGCAAAGTCTCGCAACATCATCTGTAGATTTTTTTTGGATTCCCTTTGAAGAAGCTTTCATTGTTATCCTTTCCATTATTTGGGAGGAATTCTTTTGTGTTGTTAAGTTGATCAAAGTTATTGAAACCAAAAATTATCAAGACAATAAAATTACCAATAGGCCAAGATCTGAAATAATACTCAGAATTGATTTGTATTAAATGACTTGAAATAATTACAAACCCAAACAATATTTAAATAAGCTTCAAATTAGAATTAGAGTTGACATATAAAAATTTGAAAAAAAACTAAAATTAAAAAAAAAACTTCTATTATTAGCAACTTCTATTTTTAGCAAGTTTCACATGAAAGCGCGTGTAGCTATAAAAATATTCTAAAATATTTTAAACACTAAAATTAGCCTATGGGACAAAATTCAACTGAAGTTGACGTTTGATCCTAAAAATATATACTTTCTAAAAATACAAAAATCTCAAAAAAAATTACTAAATTGTAAGTTTAGACCCTCAAATGGTCTTGCTTGCTCTCCAAAAAAATATAAAAAATGCCTCTATGCAAATAAAATGGCTTATGGAAGCATTTAAATTTTTTATATGGTCATTATAGAACATGGAAGATCTCAAATGAAGCTACATGTCAAAAATTATGGCCTCTAGAAGTTGGCCTATTTTTTTTGGTATCATTCTCTTTTTGTTGAAAATAACATAACTCCTACGAGTTACCCTGATTGTACTACTGTTATTTTTATTTTTCAATCTTCTTCAGTTCCCATTCTATAATCCAAGTGTTATCTTCTTACTACAACCCTTCCCACTACACTAGATACATGTTATAATTCCCTTGCATTGTGCTCATTGTCTTCATATCCAAAACCTGCACTATCTTTTTTTTCTTCTTTGAAACTTATTGTTGCCAATTTACTTCTTCATCTTCGTCACCTTCACCATCTTATCCATGGAATTCATATAAATATAAAACTTTAAATACTGAAGAGATATCAAAATTTAATGGTAAACTGACCTCAAGCATTGTCATTGATTTTCTTCACAATTCTACAAGGACCAATTTTCTTCTACTTCAACTTGTTATACGTTCCTTTTGAAAATATTTCTTTCCTAAAATAAACCATTACCAAATCTCATTATTCAAATACCTTGGGTCTTCTTCTAACATCTGCTAATGATTTATATTTCTCATTACTTTCTTACAACTTTCTTCATACTCCTTGCAATTGATGCATATGCTCTACAAATGCTTCTACATCATCACTAACTCGATATGTAATTGGTAATTGTACCAAATCTAAAATAACCATAGGTTTTTTCCCATAAAAAATTTAAAATAAATTTTTTTCTATTGATCTATTTATTGAACTGCTATATGTAAACTCAACTTGTGGTAAAGCCAAGTCTCATTGCTTGGACTTCTCTCCCACTATGCATCTCAACAAATTTCTCAAACTCCTATTCACAACTTTAATCCATCCATCTTTTTGTGGGTGATATGCACTACTGAATTGTAGCTTAGTACCCATCTTCCACAAAGTCCTCCAAAAATTACTTAGAAATTTTTGTGTCTTTATCTGAAGTAATAGTTTTTGAAATACCATGCAATCTCACAATATCCTTAAAAAATAATTTTATAATTCTAGTGGCATCATTGGTTTTCTTGCATGAAATGAAATGACCTATTTTATAAAATTTATCTACAACAACAAAAATTGAATCATTACCTCTCTATTTGTTTGGTAATCCTAACACAAAATCAATACTCAAATCTATCCATGGTCCTCTTGGAACTATTAATGGCATGTATAGTCCAATATTTTGTGCATGTCAATTAGCCACTTGACATAACCTGCACCTAGAAACATACCTTGTCACATCTCTCTTTATATTTGGCACAAACTACGTTTCCTCTACCAAATCTATTATCTTGGTCTTAGCAAAATGTCTAGCCAAACCTCCACTATGTAATTCTCTAATTATATTATCTAGTAGAGACCCAATTGGAATGCATAATATTTTCCCTCTGAAGATATAACCTTCTTATTTAAGATACTCACCATGAATAGTATTTGTCCCACTTATTAATGAATTCTTACACTGTTCAACTATCTTGCCAAAATATGGATCAGTATCATATAATTCTTTGATAGCTTCAACTCCAACTACTTCACTCACCATAGTAGTTAATAATGCCACTCACCTACTCAATGCATTAGCTACCTAATTCTATTTTCTTGATTTATGTTTCAACACAAAATTATACCCCTGCAAGAAAGAAACCCACTTTATATGCCTACTATTCAACTTCTTTTATGTATTCACATACTTCAAATCCTCATGATCTGTAAATAGGATAAATTCCTTAGGCACCATGTAATTCCTTCAATGTTTTAATGTTTTTACAATTGCATAAAGTTCAACATCATAATTAGAATACTTTGTTCTTACCTCATTTAATTTCTCACTGAAACATGCTATTGGCTTTCCTTCTTGACTCAGCACAACACCAATTTTCACAAATGAAATATCACAATCAACCTCAAACGCTTTGTTAAAATCTAGTAATGCTAAAATTGGTCTTTCTGTAATCTTCTTATTCAAAAATTCAAAGCTTTCTGTGGTTGTTTTAATCCATGTAAACTCCTTCCCTTTCATGTAATATGTTATTGGTGCCAAAATACTACTAAATTTTTTAATAAATTTTCTGTAAAAAGTTGCTAAACCATGGAAATTTCTTACCTCTGTAATTATTTTTGGAATAGGCCACTCAATAATTGTCTTTATTTTTTCTTCATCCATTCTGACACCATCTACTAAAATTACAAATCTCAAAAACATCAAATTGTTTTGCATAAACCTGCACTTCTTCAAATTTGCATACTTCTCCTTTCTTAACAAATCTAGTACTATTCTCAAATGTTGTAAGTGTTTTTTTAGTCTTATTGAATATCAAAATATCATCAAAATAAACAACCACAAACTTACCAATGTATTCTCATAGCACTATATTCATTACCCTCATATATGTACTAGGTGTATTAGATAATCTGAATGACATCACCATCCACTCATATAAGCCATCCCTAGTCTTGAATGTAGTTTTCCACTCATTTCCTTCATGAATTCAAATATGATAATAACCATTCCTTAGATCAATCTTGGTAAAATATTTTGCTCTTGCAAGCACATCCATCATATCATGTAAGTGAGGTATAGAAAACCTATACTTGATTGTAATTTTATTGATTGATCTACTATCCACACACATTCTCCATCCTCCATCTTTATTTAGAGTTAGCAACGTTGGTGTTACACATGGACTCATACTCTTCTTTGTCAACTTCTTTCTTAGCAATTCAATAACTTACTTATTTAATTCTACATGTTCTCTTGGACTCATCTTATAAGTTGCTTGATTAGGTAGAATTGATCCTATAATCAGATCAATGTGATGTTGAATATCTTTTTTTGGTGGTAAACCATCTGATAACTCATCAAGAATAACATCTGCATATTCTTTCAACACTCTTGTTGCTTCTGTTGGTATTTTCACCATTTTTGTGTCTTCATTCTTTACTACTAATATATAACAACCTACTACCTTCATATCTTGGATAAATTATTTAGTAGAGAGTATGATTTATGCCTTCTCTTCCTCTTTAAGATGTAACAAAACTACCTTTGTACCACCTTTCCAAAAAGTGTACGTGTTCTTTGCTCCATCATGAATTACTTTTCTATCAAATTACCACAATCTCCCTAATATCAAATGGCATACATCCATCAAAATATCATTGCACCATATTTCATCATTATAAGTTTTTTCTATAGAAAACTTGATTAAGCATATTTTATCTACTGTAACCTCATTCCCTTTCTTAAACCATGAAATTTGATAAGGATTAAAATTTTTTTCACATTGGAAATTTAGTTTCTCTACCCTTTCTTTACAAACCATATGTTCACAACTACCACCATCTACAATTACTTTGCATACCTTTCCACCTGAAGTACATCTTGTTTGAAAAATATTTGATTACATCCATGCATCACCACCTTCTTTATTCTACACTTGTTCCTTCCTTGGACTGATCATCGTTCTTCTCATCATGAAATTCTCACCAACATCTATAGGTACAAATTCAGTATTTTGCTCTTTTATCTCAGCCTCAACTAGATTCACTCTTGGGCGATCTTCTTGCCTCCTTTATTGATTTTGATAGTGTGGACACTCACATGCAACGTGTCCTTCTCCACATCTATAAAAAACATAAGATCTATGTTGATTTAGAAATCATCCTTGAGCACCATTGTAACCTCATCCTCTTTGAAACCCTCTTTCTTTTTGTTGGTATTGAAACCCTTACCCATTATCATTTTGCCTTTCTACACCATGTGATGATTCACCTAGATTGGTATTAGACCCACCTCATCCCCTATTTAGAGGGGATCCACCTCTTCTTAGACCAAGAGACGTTCTTTTAAAATTTTGTCTATTTTGTTTTTCTTCTACCTTCAAAGCTAATTGATAAGCCTCCTCCATGCAAAGTATTCTATGCATGCTTAATTTATCTTGAATAGTTTTCAAACCATTTACATACCTTGCATCTATTTTCTCTTCAGTTTCATCATGTTCTAGTCATATAAAAAGCTTATAAAAATTAGCTAAATACTCTTGTATACTGTGATCTTTTTACTTTAAATTTTGAAATCTTCTGTATAGGGTTTATGCATAGTCCAGAAGAAGAAATTTATCTCTCAGCTTATTCTCCATCTTTTTCCATGAATTATTCTTCTCTTTACCTTTACTTGTCTCTCTTTATGTAGGTGATCCCACCAAATCATTGCAAGACCTTTCAATTTCATGCATGCAAACTTTACCTTCTTGTCTTCTCTCATAGTCTTCCACTCAAAGAGCTTTTACATGATATTCATCCAATCTATCAACTCCTCTAGTTTTAAACTACCTCCATAATCTGGAACATCAACCTTGATTCTTTCATTTCTTCTTTTTAAATCCTGAACCATCCTCTCTTCCATCGATGATGGTTACTCTTGATATTTTTCTTCTTATTGAACTTCTTCATCACGATCTATGTCCTCTTCACCACCACCTTGTCTTATTTTTTGATTAGTGATAACCTTGGTTAATTATTCCACTTGCCTCTACATCTCTTATATAGTCTGGTTCATTTGGGAAACACCTCCTCATCCTCTCACCATGTCTTACTACTCTAAGATTCAAACTTGCTCTAATACCAGATAATAAAATTAAAAACTATCTAGATAATAAAATAGCTTAGGTTGCAAGAGGAATTACTTTTCTATGCAACAGGTAGTTTTCACCATGTTTAAGATTTCATGCTTAGAAAATAGCTCTAGAGGGTTGTGATAAGTCTATTATCATGTTCCAATGTGATTTTTATCTCATTTAATTTTAGGTTCTTTCTCAAAGTAACCTCCATGAGAAGGCAGTTATAGAATACCATACAACTAATTTGCCATATGACTATTATTTTATTATTTTTGGGAATAATGGAGTTTTATTCCTAATTAATAAATAGGTCTATGTAGGGAAAATTAGTAAATAATATTCCTAATTATGGAAACTTATTTGTGAATTTTAATTGAAATTTTACCTTTATAAAAATAGTAATAAAGCAAGGAGAAATGTAACTTAGCTTATTATGTGTTATCCAGTATGAGAATTCAGGTATAGGATTGGGACACTATAAAAAATAGGTCCCTGAACTTCATTTTCTGATTGGACAGGAGAATCAAAAGTGGAGCACCTTATTGTTCAATGTTGTATTCCTTTTCTAACACTATTGTCTAGGTGATTTGAGTTTTTTGGGTTCTACTCAGTAGGTTTGTGTTACTCTATCATCAAAATATTAAATCCTAGAAGTCTACATAGATCGTTGTTCATTTGCTTTAATTTTAAAAAGCCTTAGGATCTCTTTATTCTTGAACTTGAAAGGAAATTGGGGAAAAAGAAAAAATGGGTTAGTGTGTAAAGGATATGTTGGATTCACTTCACACCTCATATGTGGGCACATTACCTTCAAGATCTGAAACAATACTAAGAATTGATTTGTATTAAATGACTTGAAATAATTACAAACCCAAACCATGCTTAAATAATCCTCAACTCATAATTAAAATTGACATGCAAAAATTAAAATCTAAATAAAAACTTTTTATTTTTAGTAGTTGCTATTTTTAGTAAGTTTCACATGCAAGCATGCATCATTCTAAAAATCCCCTAAAATATTATAAACACTAAAATTAGCCTATGAAATTAAATTCAACTAAAGTTGACGTCTGGTCCTAAAAATATACAATTTTTAAAAATATAAAAATCCCAAATAAATTACTAAATTATAATTTTGAACCCTTGAATGGTCCCATTTGGCCTATAAAAAATATCAAAAATGCCTAAAAATAGATATAGCAGCTTATGGTAACATCAAACTTTTTGAGGCAATCATTTTAGCATGTGGAAGAGTTCAAACGGAGCTATGGGTCAAAAGTTATGGCCTCTGAAAGTTGGCCTATTTTTTCTGCATCAAAATTTTATTTGTTGGCTACCTCCATCTTTGCTAGCAACATCATGTTCCTTGTCTCTAACAAAGAGGACATGAAATCCTTGGTTGAATTCTTTGTTAATCTGGATTTCAGGGTTGGCCTGGATGAAGCTATGGTGAGTTTTGATGATGGATAAGAGGAACCCCTGCCCTTTTCTACTAAATACAAGTTTGGGTTCATGTCAATGGTTGCATTCAGGGACTTGGAAAGGAAATTCTCTCTCGTCCATAAATAAATTAAGTCTCTACTTTTTGAGGTAAAGGTGAATAGAGTGATTGCTTCATGGTTTCCCCCTCCACCTGTAGAGGAAGCTTTTTCACCTCTGCCTACTCTGGAATCCATGCATTATGTTCATCATTCTTGAGAGACAATTGAGGCAATCAAATTGTTGGCCAAGTTGGTGTTTCATGGGATTGCCACTTCTCCTCTATGGTTATTCAGACAGCCTCTGGTGGAGGTTACTAGGGTGTTGAATGAACATTTGGTTGTAGGCAAATACAAGTCTGATCAGTTGGGCTTTGTGTGTGGCTCATTGGTTCCTGATTCTAGTGTGGTGGTTGTTGGTTCGACTCTTGTGAAGCATCCTTTACTAGCTAGGAATTGTTTCAGGGTTGGGTCTCCTGGCAAGTTCACTGAAATTATCAAACTTGATTAGCTTTGTAAGAGATATTTTTGATCTCATAGTTTATTTTTGTTTTTGTGCCTTGGTCGGGAGCTAGATGTTTAAGTATGTATAGTTTTAAATTTTTTTGTAACTCAGTCGATCTTTTGGCTAACAAATCAAAGTCTTTTTGTGACTATTTTTTGGTATGCGTTCTCATGTTTTATTAGGCAAGGGTCCCTTAAACCCGATATCTATCAAAAATATATATTACTTAATTACTTAGTTATTCCAAATCTAGTAATAAATAAAATATAAGCATTAAAATTGTAATAATAATTTTATAAAATTAATTATTCTATATCTAGTAATACACAAAAGACACGGTTTTAAACTCTGATTTGATTGTGATTGCTTGAATTTGAACCTTTGGATATATAAATTGTGTCACAATTATGATCCATAAAGTTAAATTGACAAATACATGAAGCATCTGGAGTGTGTATCAGATAAGTGAAAAGCAAGTAATTACATAACTCACTATTGAACCTCATGTAAAGATGGAAACTATTGAATGTAGATAAATGCATTAAAAAATTACACTATTACATAAATAAAACATAATGGATACTATTGAATGTAGATAATTTGGAGTAATAATTAACAATTAGCCATATACACTATTACATTAATAAAGCATCACTACCCATAAATGATATAAGAATTGAGCTTAATTGATTATTCAACTGCAACAATTGATCCAGTAGCATCTAATCAAGTTGACATTTACAAAACATGGACTAGACATTGATGACGTAGCCATAATTTGATTTCATGATAATTGTAACTAATATATATCATGAGAAATCAAATCCTACATTTATATATGTATTGCGATAAAATTTGTATGCCGTGTTTTTGGTCACATGCATTCATTTTTTTTGCCTCAAGCCAGCGATTTTTTTTTCTAATTTTTTGTTTATACTAGGTAGTGGTCCCACCAACCTTGAAATCATTTTAAAAAAAGTATGCATATTTAATATCTAATATAATTAAATACTTACCAGCACAACTCTCCCCCTGAAACAACTATTAGTTTCATTGTTTACATGAAACGAAATGAAATCTTAACTCCACAAAATAACAAACAAAGCTTCTTTACTTAACTACAAGTAGGTGGTAAAGCCACTTCATGACTCTTTTATATATATATATATATATATATATATATATATATATATATATCACATGAAAATAGCTGCAAATTATCAAAATTAATTTAGCCTTCGCCAAGTATCAATGTACATGGAACTTTAAAATTGATTTCAAAATATTATTAATTCTATGAATTGATCATATCAGGGACATCAAATGTTTTTAATTAGCAATTGTTTTAATAGAAGTGATAGTTATTTAAAAAAAAAAGTAAAGCGTGGTTTTATAAAGTGAAAGAATGTGAATTAGTAATCGTATTTTATTATAAATCTATGATTATTAATATCATTTCATTTTTTGTATATGAAGCGTTAAATAATAATAATTTTATATTTTTGGTAGAGGTGATATTAAAAAATGAGGTTGTGTGTTCTTTCATATAATGTGATAATGAGTTATACGAGAAGGAGAAGTTCCAATTCATAGTGAACTTGAGTAATGATGAAGTGGTGGGGAAGGGCAAGGACATACAGAACACGAAAGCAATGAAATATTATAAGGTGAACGAGGCAATGATGGTAAGGGACAATGACAGAGTATTTGAAATGATGAATTTGAAGAAACCCGAGCAAATACATGTATAAAGTTCAATGACATGTCATATTTATTAATGCAACTTGTAGCATCCACTGAATTGTTTTAGTTGCCCAATACATGATTGAAACAAAGATTAAGTCATAGAAAATAAGTGTCAAATATCCAACCAATCCTCATAAAATATAAAGAATGCACCACGTGTCAATTTAGTCAAGTCTAAATCTAATTAGATGATAATTCTCATGACTTTACATATATAAAATCTAATTAGATAAATCTAAAACCAATAAGAATAAAAATGGAAAAGGCTTCCTCAATAAAATACACTTACTATATAATTTAATTGATCGATGCAAGATGCCATATGCAAATAGATATGGATACATATATTTCTAAGATCTTTCCTTTCTTATTCTCAGTAGCACTAACAATAGTGATTGTATTTGTAACAATAGTGATCATTTCTCTTTATTCGGTGAATGGATGAAAGGTAAAACTATCGCCAAGACCACAAACACTACCCATTTTGGTTAGTCTATTAGACCATGTTCGAATTCCTACTAGTCTTTGCATACTTTCTCCAAGCGCTATGGTGGTGTGATCTATCAAAAATTAGGAACCACACCATCTATTATAGCTTCCTTCGTGGAGGCTACAACTGCCATACTAAAGAGTGTAAGTTATGTCGGGATGTAATTTTTTGTTTTGGTAAAACAAGATTTTGTAAAAAATAAAATGTAAATTGACAGTTGTATCTCACTCGAAACCGATCACCCTAAACCTGTCTCACCTTTTCTACATGAAGCATTATGAAACAATAATATGATATTTATT
The DNA here is from genome assembly GCA_037957365.1 of Torreya grandis. Taxonomy (NCBI): domain Eukaryota; kingdom Viridiplantae; phylum Streptophyta; class Pinopsida; order Cupressales; family Taxaceae; genus Torreya; species Torreya grandis. The sequence goes on along the minus strand of JARHVA010000996.1, from coordinate 988,628 downwards.
TTAATAATCCTTCTAAAACATATTTTCCTTGACTAGTGCTCCCTTATTTTATTTTATTTTCTACCAATAGGGATACATAAGATGCTTACGGAGATAAGTTCCAATTGTGCCAACTTTTATTCCAAGGCTCTGAGTATGGAATTTATGTATGTTCTTAAGCTTGACGTAATTTCTCCAAGAGTCAATAAATTGGTAGCATGGAAAAACATAAGCAACACTTGATAAACTATGGGAATTCAATGTCTTCTCCCCACATCAACAACATTACATCACTGATTTGAGCCACACATTGGAGGTGGATCCCCATTGTAATTAAATCAAAGCTCATGGCGTCCTCATCCACACTTCACAATATAAAACTACCAATCAAGAATGTCACCACAATGTAAGCTGTGAAACCCTTTACAATGGATGCAGGGCATGTAAATCCAACATCTTTCCTAAATTTGGGCATGCTGCATGATATGGGCCTTCTAGGGTACAATATTCCCTGAAATACCCTATCATTAGCCCTCACCATCACCTCCCCACTCACCTTAAAATATTTCACCAATTTCATGTTTTGTATGGCCTTGTTGTTCCCCGCCACTTCGTCATTGCTCGAGATCAAGTAACATAATGTCTCCTCCCTGTACAACTCATTGCCACGTCATATGAAGGAACACACAACTTCATTTTTCAATGTCAAGTCCACCAAAGATATAAAATTGTTGTTACTTAACTTTTTGTGTACAAAAGGTGAGATGGGTTCAATGGTCATGGGTTTCAAGTGAGGCACGATCACTGATTTACACTCTTTCTCTTTACAAAATCCTGTTTTACCAAAACAAAAAATTAAATACATTCCGACATAACTTGCACCTTTGAGGCAGTTGCTAGTAATAATCTCATTAAAATGGCTTCTTTAGTTTATGTTCCTTTTTTAAGGAACCATTACTTGTCTGAAATATAAAAAGTTGGGATTTGCATTGTAGAACCATCAAGGCCACCATGCAAATGGGGCCTCCACAAACATGAGGAAACATCCTAGAGAAAGTTGAGAGGTAGAGCTGCCACACACTAAAATCTTAGGAGGGATAAAAAAATCTTTTTTAAACGTCAAGTCATGCCTATAACCATAAAATTTGGAAAAAAATAAATTATAATTAAGGAATCTCAAATTTTCTTCAAATTTCACCTGAGCTTTCTAGCTACTTAAATCAAAATTACTTCTCTACAACTTGACATTAGATTCAAATTTTATGTGTGTATATATGTATGTGTATGTATATACATATATATGTATACACACATAAAATTTGAAAGACTGGCCCAACTCCCAAATCCGAATCCGAGCACTGCAATAAGAAACACGATTCCCCAATTCCGGGCCACAATTCCTTTTCCCCGTGGCATCCACTGTTTTGGTTTATCTGCAGTTTCCTGTACCCCAAAAAAACACCCAAAACATGGTTTATTGAGAACAAGTGCATGGCAGATATTGGGAAGAGAAGAGAAGAGAATAGTGACGAAACCTGTCTGGCGGCTTTTGTTCTGTAGACGATGAGATAGGCGACGAATGGAATTATGTAGGTAGAGAAGCTCATGATAATGGAGCCGATTATGCTGTTTATCGGCCCAAAGAATGGAAACAGCAGTGCCAAGAACCACAGCACAAATGCCACTGGCAGCCTTGCCATCACTCTTATTAGATAATGTGACTGATGCACTCCCACCACCTTCTCCCACATGAAGTTCAGCGGCATCACAAATAGCCCAAATGCAATTGCCTGCAATATGATTTCAACACTTAAATATTTTAATATATGAGAAATCAGAGGATCAATATCATGAATCTACCGTAACTGTAACTGTGGTGTTACCTGGTGAGCAATCACGAAGCCCAATGCTATGCTTCTGAAGGTAGAATGTGGGAGCACCGACAAGGCATTGGAATGCTCCATAAGCTCATCTCCAAAGGCCCAGTAGAGCACTATACAGTGCGGCATGGTGATTGTCATCACATACCCCACTGTAAAAAGATATACATATTTGTATGCTCTTGGCCGCCACATAGCATGCATGATCTCTCTGATTATCATTGCAATTGATATTAATTTCAAGGCATAGACCACATTTCATGAAGAAAAGAATTGAAATCCATAAAATTGTTTTAAAGATGAATAAAAATAAAATTATTCTAAAAAATATTTAGATGATGGATTATCCCAACAAAAGTGGGAAGGCTTCTTCAATGGATGATAATTATAGCATAATAATTATATTCCATTAACACTCTTTAAAATAAATGTATAACTAAAAACTATAAGATTTTGTGAAAGTCATCTGAAAAATATGTATTTGTTTGAATGTAGTTTTTGACAGTTACATCATCTGAAACAATTTTTAGGATCGGACATGGACTAATACAACCTTATATTGACAGCTTGAAATTTGACTCTTTGACTACTTTGTTTGAATAAGAGATATTAGCAAAAACAATTAATTTCAACATAAACTACAGAAGATTCAAGATGAAAAAAGAAATAGATATCACAACAATCTTTTTTTAAGGATTTTTTGTATGCAAAGAAAATTAGTTAATGGTTCCATAGACTTCTTGGTGTTATATGTTATTCAAATCATTCAATTCAATTCAACTATCCAAACGTTAACAAATTCTCTTTGACACATCAATATTGGTCTATGTTCACATTAATAATCATCCTAAAACATATTTTTCTTAACCAATGCTCTCTTAAATTTTATGTTCTTTTTTCTAATAAGAATAAATAAAATGCATATATAGACATAAATACTCACAAGTAAAAACATCTAATAGACTTAACTAAACCATATGTGATTAAAACATGCATACAAATAACTTCAAACTATTCCATGCTAATCCAATGCATGCACTTTGTAATATAAAATAATATTTATATAAAATAATTTAAAATACTACTAAATATTAGGTGGCATTTTTATGTAAATGTACTTCAAACACATCACAACTCACAACCCACACCTTTTTTATTTTCGCCTATTATTACCTATAAATTAAATAAAAGCAATGCAAATCTTTTTCTGCTACATAAATCAATGGTTTAAAAAGAGAGAAATTTAACTATTATGGTTTTTTTTTTTTGGTTGGAAACTTTTTTTGTTTGTTTCCATGTAAATTTTCTAAACCTTTTAAAGATTTCTTTCTCCCATCTTGGGATCGTTTGTACGTTATTCACACCCATTGGAACTGTCTATATATTTTTGACACTTGTTCTTTGTGCCTCCTTTTTTATTGAAGGGGCCCATATGCCTATATCCATATTTCTCATTTCTAGTCATTAGAAGTTGACACATGCATGAATCTCATGAAATTTTTAATTCAAGTCACATATAATATACTAGTGATTAGGTTCATTTGATCATTAACACTATCATTAAACACATTCAAATACTTCTCATTTCTTAGCTAGCATTTTATTCTAAGCACTTGTTGAAATATTTTGTTTTATGTAATTTTTTATACTTTATCAACATCTTTGTTCTAGTTTGAGAAGTTTGATAGATTAATGGATTTCACTAACACACTTTAGATTTTTAGTTTTAACTCATTGCAGAAAGACACAAATCAAAACGTACAAAATTAGCGCAAGATGTAAGCAAACAAGTTTGGAAATCAACTTAAAAGTGACAACCATTATCCAAGAGTGTTTGTAAGGTCTTATTAGCAATTTCTCCTCAATTTCAAATTTCATTGCAATAGATATGACAACTTCAAAAGCACATTTCCATATCTAAACTGTAATAATAAATTTAATGACAACAAATAAACAAGATAAATAACCTTATATTCCCTATTTCCTTACATATGCGTCTATGCTCAATTTTAAGTGGGTGTTAGAGTTTCCACTTTCATAGCACATAAGCTAAAAAATTATGATTTTTTTAATCAACCTATCAGGAACAAAACATATCACAAGTAGTTTCCCCAAACCCTGTGCAACTTACACCAAGAGGGGTGTTACTTGATGTGTTGGTGAAGTAGGTTGTGTAAAGTAAAAGAGTGTAAATCGATAGTTGTAACTCATGTTAAACCCATAACAGATGACCCCATTTTATCTTTCTTGCATGCAACATTAAGAAATAATAATATGATATTTATGGTGGAGGTGATGGTGGAAAATGAGGTGGCATGTTCCTTCATACGATGTGGAAATGAGCTCTGTGAGAAGGAGACGTTTCACTTCACGGTGAACTTGAGCAATGGCGAAGTGGTGGGGAAGGGAGAATCCATACATAACATGAAAGTAGTGAAATACTTCATCGTGCACTGGATGGTGATGGTGAGGGGAGATGACAAGGTATTTAATGTGATGGACTCCAAGAAGTCTAGCTAGATAAACATGCAAACTTCAATGACATGTCACATATATGTCAATGCAATCTATAGCTTTCACCGAATTATTTCAAATGCCCGATACATGATTGAAACATGTGCTAGCTCAATGAAGTTAGGTCAACTATTTTGAGAAAGTCATTTCAAAATCCTTTTTTAGAAAATTGTGCGTGATTATGCTACAATAGATGTGACTTTATGTTTTGTTAAAGTGATGTTTTTAATGTTCAAATATGTGTAAAGTGGTGTATTATTATGATTGAATGAAACAAAATGTGGTGAATATTCTTATTAAAGTTATATAGCAAAATTACATGCTTGTAAATGTAGAGAAGAGCTTTTGCACCAAGTCTTGCTTCCTCTTCTTTCTTTGAATGTACATATTTACTATCTTTTATTCTTACATAGCTATTGAAGGTAAATATATGTGAGATATGCATGTCATAAAATGAGTGTTCTCTTGATACTAAAGTGAAGGTGAAGCCTTGATGATCAATGTTGTTGATATCAATTGTTGCCATATTGATTGCCATTCCCTATGATTTGTGTATGGTTAGTGTCCATGCCATTTTGAGTGGCATTTGTCGGTGATTACCCCATGCAATATGAGGAATTGGAAAATGTGGGGGATTGGAGTATTTTTTTAAGGAAACAACCACATACATGTGTAAGTCAAGTGGTTTTGAACTTGAATTGTTGATATTGTGAAAAAGTATAATCAACATGTGGACTCCTATCATTATGATATCTTATTCAACATATACACACATAAATTTGAGAGACAAACACATAGTAAGATATAAATTTCCATTGAGCCATTTGTTGGTGGAGAGTTGTAGAAAAGACAGAGATGGTGAAGCTGATGGACAAAGCCAAAGGGATTGTAACAAGAAACTTTGCTAGTACAAAAAAGCCAAGTGGCGATGTTACTGGCATTTCCATAAAAGATGTGAATGGTGAATCTATAGCTTTGAAGATAAGTGTGGATATAATTAATCTTTACAATGATGACCTTCCCATTGGCAAAAATTCATTTTGACTACAAAGCACAAAGAGATATTTTTGTGTTATAAGGGTTATGATTTTTTTTCTTGATTTCTTGCCTATAAACATTCAAATCCTCTCAAAATTTGTTTTAAATACTTGCACAAACTATTACATAATTATGGCATTATAAATGCAAATAATGACTAAATATCTTGTATAAGGGTCAAATTATGATGTAGTCAATGAGATGTTAAATGCTTCGATGGCTGAATGTTGATTTTTATTTTACAAATACTTTGTGTTATATTGAAACCAATGTTTTAACAAGTTACAATAGAATGGGTAAGAAATGAAAAAATGAAAAAAAAATGTAGAAATTAATATGAATGGAAACCGATGTAGAAAAAACTTAGACAATGAAAAAATGTATACCTAGAAAAGTTGTTGGACTTCATTTGAGAGATACACATTATGGATATTTTTTAACATTCAAACAAACAATGCCATTTAACATTCAAGAATGTTGATACTTTAGGATAAATGGTAGATACAACACAAATCATGGTTGATGATGAAGATCAATAGCAGAGATCGCAATATCAAATTAATATTGGCGGTGAAGAAGTAATTGTAAAAATGTGTGGAGATGTCTAGGGATTTATTGGCATAATTAGAAAAAAGGGGCCAAGGTTGGAAGATATGAGTAGATCATTGTTGGGTTTGGAAGCAATTGCCAGTCCTATGAAGAACCATAAGAAGATTTTCTTTGCATCAACAACCACATCGATTGAGCTTTTGGTTCTATGGAAACTTTGTTGAGGGTTTTCAATGTTGTAATAAAATATAATAATATTAATATAATATAGATATAGAATAATAATATAATATACATAATATTGATATTATATATAATAAAATGAATATATATTTTTTATTGATAATTGAGGGTTTAGGGCCCCTCTCCCTTTCCTTATCAAAAAGTTAAAAAAAAAGTTGTGAATAAGAAAAATCCATGATTCCAACAAAGGGAGCCTACTTCGCAAGATTTTGACATTACTTTCAATGGGAGACTCCCACCAATCAAATATCCACAATACCCCATATCAACCTAATCTATATGCATATAGAAACTATCTACATGATTATACATAAGCATATAGAGTTTCTATGTTTTACAATAACAATGGAATATATCCCAATTGACTAAGCATATATAAAAAAAGACCAAAGTCCCAACACTTAAAGTGGCAAATAAGTCCATATAAACTCAGCTACATCATTGTCCACCATGAACATAGGAGCATCGACTTCCTCGTTGGCAACATCCATACTTTCACTCATGTCCTCATCAAAGACCTCCCCCAAAAAGATACAACAAAAGGAAAAGGAATAAAAAAACCAACCCCTCAAGGACAAAGGAGATCAAATAGACTTCATGGTTCAAATTGTTGAGTTGTGGAGCTAAAAGCTACACCAGATGAGCAAATGCAGAGGTTGCTGGAGTTACACAGTCGCCGACATCGGTCAGGATCAACCGACGTCGGTCAGGTGTCAACTAGAGGCAGCCAACATCGGTTATGGATCGGCTGACGTCGGGCATATGCAGACAGATAGGGACTGACGTCAGTCACCTGCGCATTCCAAAAGTCTATTTTCGTGGGAGAACAGATTGTTTGCATGATAAGTTTAACTGTTAGTGTTGAGTCCGTGTTTCTATTTTTGGCAGGACTGATTTGAACCTTTGATTAAGAGGTGTATCTAATGGTGGAGAATGCATAGCTCATGAATCCTAGTATTATATAATAGGGTTAGATATTCATAGCTTGTGTATGAGAAAAAGGGTAGACAATTCAAGTAGCTGAATTGTGTTTGTAATTGAGAGAGAGAACTCTTGAGGGAAAGAGATCTGTACATCTGAGAGGTGTGGAAGAAAGAGAGATTTCTTCAATTGTATTTCCTTCTGGAGAGTTTAATACAAGTTTTCATTGTTTCTTGTATCTCTTATTCTCTGCTAATTTTGATTTCTAGTTACTTATTATTCTGGTTTAATTTCATGTTTAGTTGCTTACACAAAAGTAATCAATTGTATCTGTAAGATCCTGACAAGTGGTATCAGACCTTGGGTTCACTAACAGGTTGTATCAGATTGGGTTAGTGTGTGTTGATTACAGGTCACTCACAGGGGTTTCTGATTGAGTGGAAGTAAGGCAATGGCAGAAGAAAGTAAGCTAAGAATGGAGAAGTTTAACGGCAAGAATTATCAATTATGGAGGATGCAGATAGAAGATTATCTGTATCAGAAAGATCTATACTTACCATTGAGTGGGGTTTCAAGCAAGCCCACATATATGCAAGATGAAGAATGGAATGTTCTTGATAGAAAGGCTCTGGGATCTATAAGGTTGAGCTTGGCATCTTCTGTGATTTCCAGCTTATCACAGGCAAAGACAACAGTAGAGTTAATGGATACTTTGGCAAATTTATATGAAAATCCCTCAACTTCGAATAAGGTATATCTTATGAAGCAATTATTTAATTTGCAAATGCAAGAAGGTGGATCTGTATCTAGTCATCTTAATGATTTCCATGCAATAGTAAATCAGTTAAATTCAAAGTAGTTTTTGATGATGAAATTAAGGCTCTCTTAATTTTATGCTCTTTACCTAAAAGTTGGCATAGTTGGGTAATGGCAGTTAGTAATACTGCATCTGCTTCAAATATCTTGAAAGTTGATGATGTTGTTAGTGTAATCTTGAATGAAGAAACTCGCAGGAAAAGCACAGGGGAATCATCAGGTAATGCTTTAAGTGTTGAAAGCAGGGGAAGGCAAAAAGAGAAGGGCAAGAAAGGGAGATCAAGGTCTAAGTCAAAGATCAGAAGTAGATCCAAATCCAGAAATGGAAGGAAAATAACCTACTGGAATTGTGGAAAGATAAGGCATGCAAAGAAAGATTGCTGGTTGAAAGTTAAAGAAGAAAATCAGCATGAAGGTAAAGAAGAAGCAAAAGTTACAGGTATTGTTGCACAAGATGCTCTTATATTTTCTTTGGATAATAAAATAGAATCTTGGGTTTTAGATTCTGGTGCCTCTTTCCATGCAACCCCAAATAGAGAATTTTTCAATGATTATGTCCATGGAGATTTTGGAATAGTTTATTTAGGGGATGATGAGCCTTGTAAAATTGTTGGCAAAGGAAAAGTGCAGCTAAAATTGCAGAATGGCAACACATGGGTGTTGGAAGATGTCATGGATGTACCCATCTTGAAGAGGAATCTGATTTTTGCAGAAAAGTTGGGGGATGAGGGTTGCACAGTAACTCTCACAGCTGAATCTTGGAAGGTTTCCAAGGGTGCACTTGTATTAGCCAGAGGTAAGAGAGTAGATACTCTCTATTTATGTAATTGTATTACTAATTATTCTCCTTCTGTATTATCTACTTCATATGTAGATGCAAAGTTGTGGCACTGTAGGCTTGGCCACATGAGTGAGAAGGGAATGAGTGTTCTTAAGTCAAAAGGTAAGCTTTCAAATTTGAAAAGCATAGATCTAGATTTCTGTGAGCATTGTATTTTTGGGAAACAGAAGAGAGTGAGGTTTCTCAAGACTGGGTCAACAAAGAAGAAGCACAAGTTGGAGCTTGTTCACACAGATGTGTGGGGACTAGCTCAAGTAGCTTCTATTGGAGGATCACAGTATTATGTTTCTTTCATTGATGATGCTACAAGAAAGGTATGGGTTTATTGCATAAAGAAGAAATCTGATGTTTTTAACACATTTAAGAAATAGAAAGCTTTGGTTGAGAATGAAATAGGTTTGAGATTGAAGTGCCTTAGATCTGACAATGGTGGTGAGTACTGCAGCTATAAATTCAACAGTTACTATTCTATGAGTGGAATACATAGGGAAAGGATGGTTCCAAGGACACCTCAACAAAATGGAGTTGCTGAAAGGATGAACAGAACTATAATGGAGTGTGCACGGAGTATGAGGTTGCATGCTGGTTTGCCCTTACAGTTTTGGGCAGAAGCTGTAGACACTACGATTTACCTGATTAACAGAGGACCCTCTACTACTCTGGATGGTGGAATTCTAGAAGAGGCTTGGACAGGTAAAAAGGTAGATCTTTTATTTCTCAGATTTTTTGGTTTTGAAGCTTTTGTGCACGTTGATAAAGAAAATAGAAAGAAGCTGGATGCTAAGTCTATGCGGTGCACTTTCATTGGTTATGGATCTAGAGATTTTGGATTCTGGTTGTGGAATCTAGGAACTAACAAAATTATTAGAAGCCATGATGTTGTTTTCAATGAAAAGGTGATGTACAGTGATCAACTCAAGAGGTTGAATAATACTGAGCAGGGCAATGTTGATTTGGACGAGGTGATGATCCAAAATGAGCTCGCGGGTAAGAATTTTCACACACAAAAAAACACAGACACTGACGTCAGTCAGGCAAGAACCGACGTCGGTTAGATAGTAACCGATGTTGGTCAGGTGGAACCGACTTCGGTTAGGTATAGACCCAGAGATGATCGAGATCGGTCATTGACAGAGAATTTGGGAAGATAGCAAGCAGTGAATGAGTCTCAAATGTCCATTAGGAGGTCAAAAAGGGTAAGTAAACCTCCAATTCAATATTTCCCTTCATTATTCTACTTGTTGCTCACTGATAGTGGAGAATTTGAAAGTTTTGATGAGGCAATGCAGGTAGAATCCCAGAAATAGTGGGAGCTTGGCATGAATGAGAAAATTGATTCCTTGAAAGAGAACCAAATGTGGGATTTGGTTGAGTTTCCAGCTGGAAAGAAAGCACTGAAAAACAAATGAGTTTATAGGTTAAAGGAAGGTGAGAATGGACAAATGAGACATAAGGCCAGGTTGGTAGTAAAGGGATTTGCACAAAAACTAGGTATTGATTTTAGTGAAATTTTTTCTCTTGTAGTAAAGATGACTTCTATTTGGATTGTATTGTCTTTAGTTGCTATTGAGGATTTGCATCTTGAGCAGCTTGATGTTAAGACAACATTTCTTCATGGAGATTTGGATGAAGAAATATATATGGAACAGCTGGAAGGTTTTGAGGTCAAAGGTAAGGAGAAACTTGTGTGCAGGTTGAAAAAAAGCTTATATGGTCTTAAGCAAGCTCCAAGACAATGGTATTTGAGGTTTGATAGGTTTATGACAGAGCATGGCTTTTGTAGATGTCAATCGACCATTGTGTTTACTTTAAGAGATTGAATAATGGTAATTATATTATCCTGTTACTGTATGTAGATGATATGCTTGTTGCAGGTTCACACATGCAGGATATTAATGAGCTTAAGATAAAATTAGCTCACACATTTTCCATGAAGGATTTAGGAGCAACAAAGAAAATCCTTGGCATGAGTATTAAGAGAGATAAGAAAAATCATAGTTTGATTTTGTCTCAAGAGGATTATGTGAATAAGGTGTTGGGGAGGTTCAATATGCAGAATGCAAAACCAGTAAGCACACCTATGGCTGGACACTTCAAGTTGAGCAAAGAACAATGTCCTAAATCACATGATGAGGTTGAGTACATGAGTAGAGTTCCATATGCTTCAGCAGTTGGGAGCTTGATGTATGCAATGGTATGTACTAGACCTGATATTGCCCAAGCAGTGGGAGTTGTCAGCAAGTTCATGGCCAATCTAGGAAAGGAACATTGGAAAGCAGTTCAGTGGATTCTCAGATATCTGAGAGGGACCAGCAGTAGGCATTCATGTTATGGAGGGTTAAACACTTCTCTACATGGATATGTAGATTCAGATATGGCAGGTGACTTGGATGGCAGGAGAAGCACCACAGGGTATGTGTTCATTGTTGGTGGAATGGCAGTTAGCTGGATTTCAAAGTTGTAGAAGGTTGTTGCCTTGTCTACTACAGAGGCAGAATACATTGCAGTCATAGAGGCTAGCAAGGAAATGATTTGGATGACTCAGTTCATGGAAGAGTTGGGAAAGGAGCAAGAGAGTTGCAGATTATACAATGATAGTCAAAGTGCAATTCATTTGGCAAAGAATTCAGCCTTTCATTCAAGAACCAAACATATATAGCTTAGGTACCACTTCATTAGATAGGAATTGGAGGATGGTGAGTTGAAGCTAGAAAAGATCCATACAGATAAGAACCCTACTGATATGTTAACAAAGCCGGTAACAAAGGAGAAGTTGAATCTTCATTCAACTTTTGTTGGTCTTCAAAATTGAGCTTGAAGATAGAGAAATAAGCTAGAGGATATTGTTGTATAGGTACAGGTGCAGCTATTTATCTCCAAGTGGGAGATTTTTGAGTTGTGGAGCTAAAAGCTACACCAGATGAGCAAATGTAGAGGTTGCTGGAGTTACACAGTCACCGACATTGGTCAAGATCAACCGATGTCAGTCAGATGTCGACTGGAGGCTATCGGTGTCAGTTATGGATTGGATGACGTCAGTCATATGCAAATAGACAAGGACCGACGTCGGTCGCCTGTGCATTCCAGAAGTCTATTTTCGTGGGAGAACAGATTGTTTGCATGATAAGTTTAACTGTTAGTGTTGAGTCTACGTTTTTATTTTTGGCAAGACTGATTTGAACCTTTGATTAAGAGGTGTGTTTAACGATGGAGAATGCATAGCTCATGAATTCTAGTATTATATAATAGGGTTAGATCTTCATAGCTTGTGTTTGAGAAAAAGGGTAGACAATTCAAGTAGTTGAATTGTGTTTGTAATTGAGAGAGAGAACTCTTGAGGGAAAGAGATCTGTACATCTGAGAGGTGTGGAAGAAAGAGAGATTTTTTCAATTGTATTTCCTTCTGGAAGAGTTTAATAAAAGTTTTCATTGTTTCTTGTATCTCTTATTCTTTGCTAATTCTGATTTCTAGTTACTTATTAATTTGGTTTAATTCCGTGTTTAGTTGCTTACACAAAAGTAATCAATTGTATCTGTAAGATCTGACACAAATGAAGATCTAGGTAGTGTGATTATCAAATTAGTTATTATAAACTCCATCCAAAACAAACCAATTATGCATTTAGATATCCATTACTAACTCTTCTTGTTGATCAATACTACAATTAGCCAATATATCTACAGTTAAGTTAGCCTTCCTAAAATAATGTATGATTGAACATTTCAAGAAAGAATCCAAAAGTGTTAGATATGTGATAACAAATTTAAATATTGGATTCCTTTTTGATGTAATTGTTATAGGTACAATCACTTAGTGGGGGTGAATCATTGATGCCAAATAATCCAATTCATTTCCCAACTCTTAAACATTCAGAACATACAATCATGATGCATACAAATTAACCATTGTAATGAACAAGAAAGATACAACAAGATCAAGCACATAATACATGATATATGTGGGAAACCCTCTTGGGGGATAAAACCCAATGAACCTTTCAAGATGGAATATAGTCCTATAATGACAAGATTGAATCATTTAGACCAGCACCAACAAATCAAGGAACACCTATCCCTTAATTTAGTGAGACACCCATCCCACAAGGAGGAACCAACCCCCTAAGCAACCAAGCACCAACCCAACTACCTTGATCTGATCTCCACATCTAATCTAATGTCTTCTACACTTGATGATGGACTTATCTTACTTTCCTTCTTTCCCCTTTACACTCTCACAAACTTGCACACACAAGCAATGCATCCAAAACACCTTTTTGGATCACTCTTCACTTCTTAGCATATACACAATTAGAAAACCTAAAACAACTCTATCACAACATCATAAACATGATTTTTAGGTCATGCACATAATCCTAAACCTACTCTTCTCTTCAATGCATCCACTAAGCACACTCACTCAATCAACCTCTAGGGCTTACTTGCTCAATCTGCCTCTTCTAGGCTCATTAGGTCCAATGACCTATGTGTTCACCTTCATCACCTTGATCAGATAAGCACGACTGATCCTCTTCACTCTTTGATGGTCCTCACTAACTTGTACCTTCTCTTTCAAATTTTATCTCCTTCACTTGGTTGCATGCCCACTCACACACAACTCCACACAAAATAGGCCAATTATGCCTAGTATTTATACCATACACTCATCTAACCCATATTAGTCAGCCAAGATGATTACCAAACCTATTCTACCTTTGAAATATGTCTCCACACATGTTACATGGATGAAACACTCCACTCCATAGATCGTCCATAGTCCTTAAGACTCAAATCCTCCATTAGGTCTTAATGAGACCCAAAACAATCATGCCTTCGCATCCACACGTTACTCTTGCAACCTCTTGGATCACCTTCAACTTATACAATTAGATCACATGGGTGAAACCTTCAGGACCTCTGTAACACTTCCATGTGCTTTAGATACTTCAATACAATCTCTAAGCACTAAAAATAACTCTCTCAAAATGACCACTCAAGTTGGTCACACACAGTCAAAATATGGCTATACTATTTTGACTCTCCATATCTGATCAGTGGCATATCATGATATGAAATATTTTCTCATAATCCTTAGAGACTTATTAAACAACTCCATACTCATTTTCTTCTTCAATTTTTCTTAGAACTCTTCCAACTCACTCTTGCAACATGGTTACTCAATCTACCAGTGCATTCAACAAGCACAATCAACTTATAAGTAATTGTTCATATTGAATATGGATTTTTCAAACCTAAAAAATCCATAAATATGGTCCTCATGGAGTTTATAACACTTTCCAATAGATATTTCATCTTGAAACATCAAAATACTATCAAAAAATCTTTAATTATCCTTCTCAAGTCATGTATAAAACATAGTCAAACACATAGTCAACTTTGAAGCTCAATATATAAACCTATTCAAACATTCAAATCTTATAAATAACTTTTATAGATGCACTTTGAAGTCCTATTCAACTTTGATTTTTACTCCATTAGCAAATTCCTCTTAGATCAAAAAATATAAGCAAAATACTCAGCGTTGGTTTTTCCTTTGTTAATTCAAATACCAATGATCACTGATCAAATGCTAAACCTCAGACACTTTGCCATCATCTCATGTTCCCTAGTAAATTTGAACAAATATGTTTCGTTTATCTCCTCAAGAGTAGCCTAATCTTTACCTTGAAATGCTCAACGTTGATCTTCAATTCAAGCTTTTGTGATTGTGCCACTTGGCAGCTCTGTATGCTTTTTGTGCATGTTGACTATTTGATTTAATGCATTCCATCGATATCCATTTGTATGAACTCTCATGTTATATTTATCTTTTGTCAATGATTTTGAGATTGAGACACTTGTCATCAGTGTGTGTAATCTTTAGACTCTTTGGCATATTGACTAAATACACACCGTTGGATCATTATTGACAAGATCACATGCTCCATTAGAATATTATCTAGTCAAATTAAAATCTCACCATTAGATATGTGATCCGATTAAACTCTCACCATTATTTCTCCTCTTGCAAATTTGGCTAAGTATAGAAACTTAGTGAACTCTATCTGAGAGGCTAACTTTGCACTGTTATAAATTTGCTACGCTTAATGTCTAGACCTAAAATTTTAACCACATGATCACCTATAATAGGGGAATCCATCCATGTACCAAAACACTCATAAAACATTCACACGTGTGAAATATGATGTCATCAAACTGCTTACTCAGCCTTATCTATCAAGATGACTACTTGAGCTTAGACATTCATATGGTTGTTATGATGAATTTCGTTTACTTCCATAAGCATGTTAAGCACTCATAACATCCCATAGGGTATATGAAATATGTTCATAACATCAATATCATCCATCAATTTCCTCACTAATTCAAATACTGAAGGACCATGCAGGAACATTGAAGAACATTAAAGGACACTTTGTCATTGTCATTCTAGCATACATGACACATTATCAACATCCTTGGTCACCTTGGAGACATAATTGACAAACCTCAAAAAATATCCCCCTTTGTCATTGATGTCAAACACCAATATAAAGCTTGTGCTCAGACTCTGTCTCTCTCTTCAAGTACTTTCTCCCCCTTTGGACAAAGTGGGCTCATCTTCTAATCTCGAGGACCTAAAAATACTTTAAGAACTAATATTAGGAAAGGAACATCTCTAATAGATGATAAAAACTCCCCCTAATATTTTACATACCTCTTCTTACCTTAATCTTCTCAAACATGCTCCATGACTACAATCTTCTTTGATCATACATAGCTTCTATGAAGACAAAACATACATGAACATCAAAAAACTACATGAAATTACCTTAAAAATATTAATAGGGACTCCCCTAAGTCACCTTAGCTTAGGCACACTTTTGAGCACCTTGGTCTTTTGGAGAAAATGATCAAAAAGTTGACTTCTTTATACTAGTCTTGCTTAGAGGCCTTATAGCCTTACTTAGACCTTGCAAAGCCCATAAATTTATGTGTATGAACATTCATATCTTGAAATTTCATATTTGGATCATTCTCATATGCCCCCTCATGCATGCCAAAAATCAACACTCATCTCTTCATCTACAACATACTTCCTTCACAAACCTATTAGCCAATTAGCCCTCTATTTGCACAAATACTCCTCCATTGAACCAACCATGTACTTTCAAAAGACTATGAAAGAATTTTTGAGCACCCATTTGGCCATTTCAACTAATTAATTATCCTTAGATCTCAAATCATTAGGTAAACTATTTTTCCAACATGAGCAAAAACACTAGGTTTACAAGAGAAACTCGATCAACACACCACCTTTTGGTCAATGCCCATATCTAAAAATTTTCACACACCTGAAGGTCATTAATACACACTTATGGACCAAATTTTGAGCTTAGAATCCTTTTAGAACCCATACTTCCTATACCATGGTTTTTTGACCTGCATACCCTTAAGCACAAACTAGGAAACCCGAGAGCAAACAAAATTCTCCAATTGCACACAAAAGACCATAACATGAAATCACATGGAACACACTTTAATGAGGTCAACACACCTTTATATCCCACTAAGACACATTGATAACTTGCAATTCTTCAAATGACACCTTAAAATCTCTATACCCAACTTATAGACCTTGCACATATAGTAGCCAACATGCCAAAACACCAAAAACTAATCATGAAAACATTCTGAGATCACCAAGCCACCTCATCCACTTTAACAAATCAACTAAGCTAATCTCAACTCTCTTTTGTCAACCAGATTCTAATACACAGTCCTTTGATCCTAGTACTTGACCATTTACAAATCTCCCTTTGCTCATGCATGAAGATTCAATACCTTATCAAAACATATGACTTGGTTTGATCAAGTCATCATATCAATATTCTTGAATTCACAACTGTATCAGACTTCTTCATATCTCCACCACGACTGCAACATCTCACATATGCTCGCCCTCACATCATACACATCTTCTTCGAGCCACTCAAGCTAATTGGGTTAGCTCCCCCTTAGCTACACACATCTTCAAATGATATTATTGTCTTAAAACATCAACCAAAGCTCAAATGGTGTCCACCATGCTTCATTTTTCTTGTCAAGTGTCTCCTTGAAACCTATATAGAGATACCTTGACCCACAATGTCTTAGAACAATGTGAAATCAGAAGTTACCTACAACTCCTCATATTCCTTCTCCTCTTTGGTCATCTGATATTGATGGTTCATCTTTATCTTCTTAGGCTTAAGAGAAGCAACATGTTCATCCACTAAAATATTATTTTTTTCTTCTAAGATTGGATTGACAACATATGAAGACAACAAAGATTCATGACATACCTTTTGAACTGAAGAAATAACCTCATCACTAAGCATTGACAAATGATGCTCTTTGCATGAAACTTTCTCAATAATAATAGAATGTTCTTTTATATCCATACATACCTATGAACTAACCCCAATTAGCACTTTGGTCTTTTCCTTGAGCTTGACTGGAACTGACTTTTGATTCTCTTTTTCTATCCAAATAGTTGACACATTTTCTTGGCATTCCTAAACCTTCTTCATATTTGCTTCCTCTTTTGGTTTAGTAGGCAATCCACCTTGATCTTTTAGCTCAAATGAATTAGATTTCTTGGTCTTCACTTCCTTAGGATTCCATACCAAAGATTGACCTTTCTTGAGCACTTTAGGATGTCCATGCATCTTCTTATGACTTGAGATCTTGCTTTTACAATATCTTGCCATATGACTAACTTGATGGCAACTGAAACAAATAAAATCATTCATACCTTCTGCTTGATGAATATTATGAATATCAACAAACATACCATATTGTCTTTTAGGTTCATTAGGATCAAGTTTAACTATCTTAGGTCTCCATACCTGGGTTAGTCTTTTACTATGCATTCTGGGGTAAAATCTAGCAATATTTCCCATGTCATGATAACTATAGCTAACTATTTTATCCATACCTCTAACTGACCAGTGGCTCTTCCTTCTATATTTTCTTGCCTTATGACCAAAAAGCTTACATGAAAAACAATGACCATAAAATGAACTTCATATCTTATAGCATTTGGTTGCCTAATCAGTCTTTTCACCTTCTTGTCTTGAGCTAACCTCTCTTGCTATTTCTCAGTCTTGTTTACCTTGACAATAAATTGCTCATGCTCATCCTTTAATGAATCTAGCTTGGTTTTCAATTGAATTCTCTCATCCTCATTAGCTCTTATACTTGAGCTTGTATTCTCTAACCAAATTCTAAGATCTTGGATGGTCTCCTTATCCCTCTTAGTCTTTAGTCATGTCATCCTTCAATCTACATGCTTGCTCTTTAATAATCTTTATAGAATCAAGATTGTATTTCAAATCATCATGCTTACCTTGATTTGAACTCAACTTGGAATTTGTCTCTTCTAACTGAGTCCTAAGATGTCTGCATTCTTCTTTTTGTGAACTCAGATTTGTATTTGTAACCCTTAATTGATCCTCAAGAATACTAATCTTCTCTTTATCATTTTTTTATCTTGAGCTTGCCTTCAAGGATTCTAGCTCCTTATTGAGATTGATGCACTCATCCTTAATAGTCTTATAGCTTGAGGGCCATGATCTTATTCTAAGCTTCTTCTTGATCATACTCTCTCATCTTACCTTTGTACTTCTCAAAAAGTGCCTTGAACTGATTGCACTTTTCTTCACTTGATTTTAAACATGCATAAGTAACCTCCACTTGAGCCTTCAACACTTTATTCTCTTTCTTCAATTGCTTAGCCATATTATACCATAGATCACCTTCAAGTGGTTAAAATTGCAATGAAGGTCCTGATGTGATACCACTTGTTAGATTTAAAATAATTGAGAGGGGAGATGAATTAGTGATTCCAGATAATCCAATTTAATTCCAAAATCTTAAACATTCAACACATACAATCATGATGCATACAAATTAACCATTGCAATAAACAAGGAAGATATAGCAAGATCAAGCACATAACACATGATATATGTGGAAAACCCTCTTGGGGATAAAACCTACTGAACCCTACAAGATGTACTATAGTCCTATAAAGATAAGATTAATTATTTATACC
This sequence comes from Torreya grandis, assembly GCA_037957365.1. Taxonomy (NCBI): domain Eukaryota; kingdom Viridiplantae; phylum Streptophyta; class Pinopsida; order Cupressales; family Taxaceae; genus Torreya; species Torreya grandis. Next base: position 969,751 of record JARHVA010000996.1, on the reverse strand, counting down.
AACACCAACTGATCAAGGAACACCCATCCCTTAATTTAGTGAGACACCCATCCCACAAGGAGGAACCAACCCTTTAGGCAACAAACACCAACCCAAATACCTTGATTTGATCTCCACCTCTAATCTGATGTCTTATGCACCTGATGATGGACTTATCTTACTTGATCTCTTTCCCCTTTACACTCTCACAAAATTGCACACACAAGTAATGCATCTAAAACACCCTTTTGGATCTCTCTTCACTTCTCAGCACATAGACAATTATAAAACCTGCAATGTGATAACATTAGAAACATAATATGTAGATCATGCACACAATCCTCAACCTACTCAGCTCTTCAATCCATCCACTAATCACACTCACTCAATCAACCTCTAGGGATTACTTTCTCAATGTGCCTCTTCTAGGCTCATTAGGTCCAATGATACATGTGTTAACCTTCATCACCTTGATCAAACAATTATGATTGATCCTCTTCACTATTTGATGGTCCTCACTGACCTGTACCTTATCTTACAAAAATTCTGTCCTTCACTTGGCTCCACGCTCACTCACACACATAACTCCACATAAAATAGGCCAATTGTGCCTAGTATTTATACCATACACTCATCTAACCCATCTTGATCAGCCAAGATACTTAACAAACTTATTCTACCTTTGAAATAGGTCTCCACACACATTACATGGGTGATACACTCCACTCCATAGGTTGGCCATAGTCCTTAAGACTCAAATCCTCCATTAGGCTTTAATGAGACCCAAAAGAATTAGGCCTTCACATCCACATGTTACTCTTTCAACCTCTTGGATCACCTTTAGCTTCTACCAATGCTTTGAACACATCAAACATGTCTCCAATATCCCTTTCTCACTCTCATATGGGTCCATGCCACTTGGAAGACCAACTCAACACTTGAACCTACAAAATAGGTCTCCTTGCTCTTTAGGCCTTCATACATAGAAAACACAGTATCAAAATTTTGAAGCTATAAATCAAATCTTTCACATATCCATATGATTAGATCACATGGGTGAAACCTTCAGGACCTCTAAAACACTTCCATGTGCTTTAGATACTTCAATACAAGCTCTAAGCACTAAAAATAACTCTCTTAAAATGACCACTCAGGCTGGTCACATAGTCAAAATATCGTTATACTATTTTGACTCTTCACATCTGATCAAGGGCATATCATGACATCCAATAATTTTTCATAAGCCTTAGAGACTTATAGAACATATCCATATTCATTTTCTTCTTCAATTTTTCTTAGAACTCTTCCAACTCACTCATGCAACATGGTCACTCAATTTGCTAGTGCATTCGACAAACACAATCAGCTTATAAGCAATTTTTCATACTGAAGATGGATTGGTCAAACCTCCAAAATCCATACAGATGGTCATCATGGAGTCTATAACACTCTCCAATAGATAGTTCATCTTAAAATATCAAAATACTATCAAGAACTCTTTAATTATCCTTCTCAGGTCACTTGTAGAACATGGTCAAACACACAATCAAATTTGGAGCTAAATATATGCAATTGTATGAAAATTAAAATCTTAGCATTAATTTTTTTGAATGTGCCTTGAAGTCTTCTTCAACTTTGTTTTTAACTCTATTAGCAAATTCTTCTTAGATCAAAAGATATAAGCAAAATACTCAGCACTAATTTTTCCTTTGTTAATTCAAATACCAACGGTCACTGATCAAATGCTAAACATCGAACACTTTGTCATCATCTCATGTCCCTTGGTAAGTTTGAAAAAATACACTTCGTTTATCTCCTCAGGAGTACCCTGATCTTTACCTTACAATACTCACAGTTGATCTTCGATCTGAGCTTCCACGATTATGCCACTTGGCAGCTCTATGTGCCATCTACACACATTAACTATTTGACTTAATGCATTTTTTCACTCTATTTTTAGGAGGAAGAATCTTAACGATGTTTTTTCAATTAAGTGTATTTATCTTTATAAAGTTCGCATATAATCTATAACAAGTTTGCATGTAATATGTTCATCTTGGAGTTAATAAAAGCTTGATATCTTGCGTCGTGGATCTTTTGTTGGCTTTGCTAAGGTTTTACTATGTAAATATGGTGTTTTGTCCCATGCATGTTTATTTTTATTATTGCAAACTTGTATTCTGTTATTGAAATTACAGTTTAATTATTGTTGTGAAGTGTTTAATTTCTTAACAAAAAAGTTGTTAAGCTCGTCCAAGGATGTTTTCGATTTTCCATGATATGGTGCTTCTATTTTGAATTGCCTAAACCATTATCATTGAATCACCTTTAATCCAAATGTTCTTGATCCCACATTGATCTACCATTCAAGACCTAGGACAAGGGCTTGAGCTTCAACCTCATTGTTTGTCCCATCGACCAAAGATTTGGATGCAACTCTTATTAGTGACCCATAATACTTTGTGATATTGCACCTTGCTCATTAGGTCTCGAGATTACCATAGGCAGCACCATCAAAATTTAGTTTAAAAAACATTGGGGGAGGAGGAAACCAAACAGCATTATCCTTACAACTCTTAGAAAGAGAACATACTCTTGGTCCACTACCAGTGAATAAGAAAATAAATATTATAATATATATTATTATACTATATATATATATATATATATATATAGTTAAATTCGTACCTTATAAATTGTAATGGTTTATAAATGTGTGTCATTAATATAAGTGGTTTGGAGTTCTTTCTTCTTACTTCATACACAGTTGTTGTGTAAGGTCGAAGGAAGTAGTTCACTGGGAAATTTTCCTTTGATTTAAATTTTGTTTAAAAAACCTCCTTTATTTGTTAGTCACCTTTTCCATTTTATTATTCAAATATCTTGTACCATCTATAATTAATTTTACATCTAATCAATATCAAATATACAAAACAATTTTTTAAATACGAATCTATTAATAAAAACTACTAACACCCATTCATTAATACCGTATTTTAGGTGCATTCATTAATACCATATTTTGAATATAGATACATTATTATTGAGATTCGATAAGTACTTCTCAATCACCCAAAGTAAAATAAAGTCTTCAATCCACTAAATGATAAAATTGGCTAATCAATCATTCCAATTATTTACAACCACCTCAATGTACATTGAAATCGACTTTGCAACTTTCTGTTCCTTTTCTTAGCAAAAGTTGCATGTCGAGAAATATAAAAAGTTGGGATCCGCATTGGAGAGCCATCAAATCCGCCGTGCAAACATGAGAAATCCACCATATGAAATTCACTGTAATCCCACGTGAAAATAGCTGCTAATTATCAAAATTAATTTAGTCTTCGCGAAGTCTCAAAATTGATTTAAAATTGTTATTAATTTTATCACTTGATTTCAAAAGGCATATCAAATATTTTTTAATTAGTATTTGTTTTAAAGTTATAAATTATAATGAAAGTGATGTGATTTAAAAAAAAAAAAAGAGGTAAAGTGTGGTTTTATAAAGTGAAAAAGTGAATTGGTAATCGTATTTTGTCATAAATTCATGATTATTGATATTATTTTATTTTTTGTACATGAAGCGTTAAATAATAATAATTTTAAATTTTTGGTAGAGGTGATTCTTGAAAATGAGGTTGTGTATTCTTTCATACAGTGTCATAATGAATTATACGAGAAGGAGAAGCTTCATTTCATGGTGAACTTGAGTAATGATGAAGTGGTGGGGAAGGCAAGACCATACAGAACACGGAAGTAATGAAATATTTTAAGATGAACTGGGCAATGATGATGAAGGACAATGACATAGTATTTTAGATGATGAACTCAAAGAAGCCCAAGCAAATACACATGTAAAATTCAATGACATGTCATAGATCTGTTAATACAACCTGTAGCTTCCACTAAATTATTTCAATTACCCAATACATAATTGAAACATGGGTCATCTCATAGAAAATAAGTGTCAAAATCTAACCAATCCTCATAAAATATAAAGAACACACCACGTATCAATTTAGCCAAGTCTAAATCTAATTAGATGATAATTCTGACTACTTTACTTATATAAAGCCTAATTAGATGATTATAAAATCAATTAGAATAAACATGGAAAAGACTTCTTCAATGAAATACACTTACTACATAATATAATAGATTGATGCAAGATGCCATATGTAAATATATATGGGTACATATATTTATGAGATTTTTCCATTCTCATTCTTAGTAACACTAATACTAGTGATTGTATTTGTAACAATATTGATCATTTCTCTCTATTTGATGAATGGATGATAGGTAAAACTATCGTCAAGACCACAAACACTACCAATTTTGGGTAGTTTATTAGATTTGGATTCGAATCCCCACTAGTCTCTGCATACTTTCTCCAAGCGATATGGTGGTTTGATCTATCAAAAATTAAGCACACTATTTGTTATAGCTTCCTTCGTGGAGGCTATAACTACCATATTAAAGAGTGTAAATTATGTCGGAAGTGATATAATTCTTTATTTTGGTAAAACAGGGTTTTGTAAAGAAAAAGAGTGTAAATTGATAGTCGTAACTCACTCAAAACCCATTAACCCTAACCCTCTCCCACCTTTTTTACATGAAGTATTATGCCACAATAATATGATATTCATTTTAATAATCCTTCTAAAACATATTTTCCCTAACTAGTGCTCCCTTAATTTTTTTGTTTTTCTGCCAACAAGTATACATAAGATGTTTATGGAAACAAGTTCCAATTGTGCTAGCTTTTCTTCCAAGGCTCTGAGTATGGAATTTTTTTATGTTCTTAATTTGATGTAATTGCTCCAGGTGTCAATAAATTCATAGCATGGACAAACAGAAGCTACACTTGATAGATCCTGGGAATTCAATGTCTTCTCCCCACATCAACAACATTACATCATTGATTTGAGCCACACATCAAATGTAGATCCCATTGCAATCAAATCAAATCTGATGACGTCCTCATCCACACTTGACTATATAAAACTACCAATCAAGGATGTCACCACCATGTAAGCTGTGAACCCCTTTATAGTTGGTACAGGGCATGTAAATCCAACATCTGCCCTAAATTTAGGTATGTTACACTATATGGATCCTCTGGGGTACAATATCACCTAAAATACCCTATCATTAGCCCTCGCCATCACCACCCCACTCACCTTAAAATATTTCACCAATTTCATGTTTTATATGGCCTTGTAGTTCCCCACCACTTCGTCATTCCTCAAGCTCACTGTGATTCATAACGTTTCCTCCCTGTACAACTCATTGTCATGTCATATGAAGGAACACACAACTTCATTTTCCAATTTTAACTCTACCAAAGATATAAAATTATTGTTACTTAACTCTTCATGTACACAAGGTGAGATGGGTTCAATGGTCATGGGTTTCAAGTGAGGTACAATTTCCTATTTACACTCTTTCTTTTTACAAAACCCCGCTTTACCAAAACAAAAAAATATATCCATTTTGACATAAGTCACACCTTTGGGACAGTTGCTAGTAATAATCCCATTAAAATGAATTGTCTACATTATGTTCCTTTCTGAAGGAACCATTACTTGTCTGAAATATCAAAAGTTGGGATTTGTATTGTAGAACCATCAAGGCCACCAAGCAAATGGGGCCTCCACAAACATGAGGAAACATCCCAGAGGAAGTTGAGAGGTAGAGCTACCATGTGCTATAATCTTAGTAGGAATATTTAAAAATCTTAGAATTTTTAAATGTCAAGTCATGCCCTGTAATCATAGAATTAAAAAAAAAGTACCTTATAGTTAACGAAGATCAAATTTCCTTCAAATTTCACGTAAGGTTTTCGGCCACTAAAATGAAGATTACTTCTCTACAACTTGGCATTAGACTAAAATTGTGTGTGTGTGTTAAAACACTGATTATATGGATTTTTGTTATAGACAAATGAGTCATGTCTGAATTTGTGTGAACCATATTTTTTGTCAGGGACATCATTGATATGTCATTTAATAATTCGACTTGTCTTCAAACTATATTCATAATGAATTGGGTGAGAATTTTAACCTTTTTTGAAATACAAAAAATATTAAATTAATTTTAACATTATATTAGACTAAAAATTAAGTCAAATACTGAATAAGAAAAAGACATAAATCTCCACCAATAAGAATGCCTCCAACGTAATTATCACTAAAATAGGACTTGATCTATTCTGGAGGATGCACTTGTTCAAAAATATTAAAGTTCTCATTATAATTTTTTGACTGTTGGCACATCATAGTTTGACATTTCTAACCATCAACATGTGCCAAAGCATTTAAGAATTTAGAGTAAAGATTAAATAATAAATAAACAAGGGCGTAGAGCACCAAGTCCTTGAAAGGAGTTTGTAGTACTAACAAATTGTAGTTCCCTGGTTTGAGAGTCAAGGTAAGCTTTAGCTTCAATTTCAATGGAACCTTTACGAGCCTCTACAGATGCCTCACCCTTTGGATTCAAATGTAAATACATAATGTGAAAGGCAAGATCATATTTCACTAATAATTTTTTGTTGAATCTAATGATCTGCTAAAAAAACTCACAGAATACTTCTCTGAAATTCTTAATTTTGGCACTGCAAAGCCTCAAGTTTTTTAAGCTGCTATTTATCTATGAAAGTCAAGAGCATAACCAATGAACAAGAGCAAAGGCATCATCAATTGACATAAATTTTTTTGTGCCTGTCCAAACCAAGAAAAAATCTGCTCGGCTTAAGTTTTACAGTGTAGAGAGGATTAAACAATACATCAAATTCCCAAAACTTAAATTTTATAATTATTTTTTTTCCAAGAGGAAATAAAAGAGAGAATGATATGGCAATTCAATTTCAAAATAGAGTATGAAATTTAGAAACAGAGAAAAACTTGCACACAAGAACAAAAATTTTAAAAAATTGATTATTTGATTCCATCGCACGATTACACAAAATTAAAAATACTTTAATTTCCAAAAGCTTAGACCAATGTAAGCACTGCAAGCGCAGATCCGTGAGCGCACTGTAGTCATTGCCAATGATAGACATGAGCACTATAGAGTGCGTGAGCTTGTGAGAATCGAACTGCGAACCTTCCACAATCAGCGTCTTAAAATGGTCGACCTAGCCCGAGACTGTTGAGGAGCCGTAGGATCTAAATTTTCCGCTGCCGCACACTGCAAAGTTGGCTCATCAAAAATCTCATCTTTGAAATCAAACCAGAAGAATATGAAAGCAACTAAGCTAAAAATGGAAACTTGGACAAGCGTTGCAGGTCACCACATGTAAGAATACTCCATCAGCAACTTACAAAATACATCGACTTATCCAAATCCAAGCATTTGGTTTTGATCAAATTATAGGCACATCAATGAATCTCCATAACTATTATAAACTTGGCATTCAACAAAATCAATGGCCACAATGTAATTTCTGTATGTGCTTAGACATAACTACCTGTGTGGTTAGCACCAAGAGCAATGCTACTACAAGATTCATTTTCCTTCCATAAAAATCCTTAATTATACTGATAATGTTGACGGTGTAAACTATTTTTCAGATATATGATGGGGAAAACCTCTTTGATTATGTATTGTGAGCACTCTTTTTTTAAATTAAAGGTAAGATATGCCAACATGTCGAATTCCATGGAGCAATGAAAAAAAATACGACTGCCATGAAACTACCCAGTGGCATAACGACAATATGAGAAGACACTGCTATAATGGTTATGGGATTTTCTCTGTAGTAAGAAAATTGATTCAAAAATGACACTAGCCCACAAATCAGTGCCATGCCATTTCATGGTTGAGGCAAGATGCATTTGCAATGCAATATGCCTAAAAATTCTTTCAAATTCACCCTTGACAAGGATGGTTCCAAATAGCTGGCAATGTCTCAGATTGTACATTGTCATACCGTGATTGGACCACCATCCATTGCTCAGAATTGGATTTTGAATCTCTCTTTCTGGCAGACACGAGCCCTGCACCGCTATTATGACTGATTATTCACCTGTCTACTATTGCCACCCATGAGCTATAACTGACAACAGTGTTATTAATTGTGGCTTGACAAGCTATGATGATAGCACTAATTTTCACACCCTGATGCTTTGGTTCACGAGAAGGCAGAAATAACATGTAAAATGTTGAACCAATGAATGGAGCTAAAATAATATTAGTTTATACATTGATTAAACTCCCTGCAACAAACAACACTAATGGTTATGCAGAACTCTTGTGAACTGCTAAATACATTATACTAAAATCCCTGAAGATGTTAATATTTTAAAAAACCTAAAGTTGTATTTTTAATTTAAAATAAATACAAATCATGGCCGTTGTGGCTGCCCCAAAAATGGCTATCAAACACAGCACAAACAATTGGCCTACAAATGTGCCTATTGCTTCAAATATCAACACTAAATAAACAAAGAGGTGCTGCCAGAAACAAGTAAAGCAAAAGAAATCAGTAAATTTACTAACCAACACAAATTTTATGGGATTCTAAATATCCTTAAATAGTAAGAAACAAATCAGTTATGTGATTTAGAGTTTTATGTGGCTGATCTAACACTATCAATGCTAAAATTCACCATTAAAACAATGAATTAAAATTTGAAAAAATATACTTATGAATAGGGTCTCCAAGAGACAAAAACTTTTCCAGTCAAAACCATGGGAAGAATCACAAATGGCAACCCCAATAGCGTAGAGCAGCACAACATTTCCATCTACATGCAACATTTTTTTCTTTTTAAATCAAATCAAATGTCTAGAAATTACTACAACTTTATTTGCTAGTATTGTTACAGCAATACCTATGTTGTAGAAGGATTCATGGTGAATATGGCCTCCTGGAGGTTGCACAGAAAACCATCCATAACCAGAGCTCTAGAGACCATGATAACTCCCACACATGGAAATTTGGAGATATCTGAGCATCTGCAAGTGTAAAAATGATCAAACCAAGCACAAGCAAAATGGCCGAGATATATTCCTCTAAGGAGTACTTTCTTATTAAGCCTGGTATGAAGGCCCCCATGATCATCATTGAGAAGCCCTGTTCACATAATAATGTGGAGAATATTAACAAAATATGTACACATTTGTACTGTAGGTTGCACTCTTTCTGAAATTAAAAAAAATATTGAAAATCATTTTTCCTTGATACCTAGATTAGGAGAGAAAGGCAACAAACTCTTCTTGTGGCAAATGCTCTGATTCATAGTAAACACGGTTCAAAATTGCCAAATAATATTGCAAATGAGAACATAACTTTCAATGCAGTTTTACTTAATACAAACATGAGCAAATCCTCCCATTGAATATTTCATTAAAAGAAATTAGGAATAGGGATCCCTTTCAAGGGAACATAACAAAGAGAGTGTTGTTCCCTGCTTTAAAGCTTACAATCTTCTAGTTTAGCAGCCCTCCAATTTTCACTTGAAAGTAACAGTATTTCACAAAACTATTGACAATCAATCCAACATAAACAATGATAGTGAACCTCAATTTAAAACCATGGCGGAGTACATTTCCAAGTGAATTAAAGATAAATAATGATATATTTGCTAGCATTATAAAGAAACGAAAATGAAGCTACATTGTCCCTAAAAATAACACTCCATACCTTAGTGGATTTGAACATGATTTCGGCATGATAATTGAGAAACTCCAGAGACCCTTTGGTCAATCCTTGGGATGCCATGAGGACCCCTGAGAGCTTTAAATATGCTTTCTAATCAAATCAGCATTACAAATTAAGCTGGTATGTGAACTACAAATAAGAAATAGTATTATTAAAAAAAATAGATATATTGAAAAATATTCTTCTGAAACTAAAAAAGATACAGATAGTACTAGCATTGATTTTTATTGACAGATTTACTTACAATACTAGTTAAAGGGAGCTTACTCTTGCATTAACAATTGCAAAAACAAGTATGGTTAACTATTAGATAGGTCCTTAACAATTGTTCTTGCACTTTCCTGTTAAAAAGAAAAATATAGTTAAGCATTAAACATTAGTTGTAGCATTAATTTAGACAAAGATGCTTGAAATTTTAACAAAACATAACATTAGCAGTCTTTCATTTTGACATAAAACATATTTTTTGACATGCTTTAAAGAATGACAGACTTGGTAACTGTCCATTCACCATGATTATGATGTGGATTTTGCATAGTCTTGTTACAGGGTTTGACTTTATTTGTTATCCCAATCACCATTAAAAAAGCCCTGGAGGATATCTTGGTGTTACCCGTTACTATGAAAAAAAAACGTCCATAGTTTTTTCATCTTCGAAGGTACAGAACCAGAAAATGGGCAGTGGAACTTATATTTTTTATGATGCTAAAGTACAAAAGCAAAGAAACCCACAAAGAAAACCCGAAAAGAGAAATCCATAAAAAAGGCCTCTGAAATTTATAGATGTAAAGAAAAGTAAGTACCTTGGATTCTGAAAAGGACAGGCTTTGTTTGCATAGAAAGGCACATGATGGCTATTACTGTATTTGTGATCAGAGTAACCTGCCTGCACCTGAACTCCCCATGACAGTCCTAGAAAACCCAAAAAAAGCATCCAATTCGTCATTTTCCAGATGTCAAGATCCTTAACCACAAATAATGGGAAAAAAGGGGCATGATCCTGTTCAAGAAGACCCCCAATTCAAACCCCTGGAATATAACAAAAAAGTAAATAAATGCCTGATCTGAGATTTGGCTCTGTTGCTTCAGGTTCTTCTGGACTTTTTTCTACATAATTATTTGGCCAGGCTAATTCGTTAAGCTGCATATGATATGAGGATTTTATGCATCTTGGGGTTTGTTTGGAGGTTCTAGTATGGCAATTAAGTGAGGACTTCAGCGCTTTAATTTACAAATGCTATCAATCAAATCAGCATTACAAATAAAGCTGGTATGTGAACTGCAGATAATAAATAATATTATTAAAAAAAATAGATATATTGAAAAATATTCTTCTGAAACTAAAAAAGATACAGATATTACTAGCGTTGATTTTGATTGATAGATTTACTTACATACAATACTAGTTAAAGGGAGCTTACTCTTGCATTAACAATTGCAGAAACAAGTATAGTTAACCATTAGTCATGGCCTTAACAATTGTTCTTGCACTTTGCTGTTCAAAAGAAAAATATAGTTAAGCATTAAAAATTAGTTGTAGTATTAATTCAGATAAAGACGCTTAAAATTTTAACACTGAACTCAACTGTGTTGATTTGAACAAATAACTTTGAAATGCGTTTGAAGTTTTGGCAGACATCTTCTTTGTTCCTGAAATTCAAAACATAAAATTAGCAATCTTTCATTTTGACATAAAACATAAGATTTGACATGCTTTAAAGAACGGCACACTCGGGAACTGTCCATTCACCCTGATTATATTGTGGCTTTTGCATAGTCTTGAATGCTTACCAGATAAGATGTTGTGATGGGGCTTATAGTGTATGTGACCAAAATAAAATAGTGCAAAAGATGAGTTACAAATCTACATTGCAAAAAGCATAGAGCAGTAGTGATGTAAGATATATTGTTTTTGATATTTACATATTTATGGTGTTTCAAAAATAACATGGTCTTTCTTTTGAAAAAAACATGGCCCTTCAAAGATAACATGTAGCATTGTAACTATTACAGTTGGAAATGTTTGGTCATTATAAAGAACGGAAATACTTTAAAAGTCTAATGACTTGGACAATGCAACTAGATTAGCAAATTTCAAAAAGTGTTGTTGTCATGTCTTCAAAATATGGATGTGTCCTGAAGTCAGGAAGAAACAAAGCAACAAAGACGGGTTAGTTAAATGCATAGATAGTTATTTAAATTTTTGAAACATGTATAGAATGCAAAGTTGTAACCTACCCATGTATTTTGAACCATGATTCATTCTTTTTTAATTTCAAAAACAATATTGTCCATTGCAATTGTGAATGTGTCATTCACTTGGAATTTGCATAGTAGAAACATAGTTGCAGAAATGTCTTGTTTGCATTGTTCAAATGAAATTGACATTAGTTCTGGTAGCAAAGTCTAAAGCATTGGTCCATGCATTCTATTTTTGCATCTTTGGTATGGATATTGCATGTCAACGCATGTGTGTAGGAGACCCCTAAATTTGGAGGGCAGCTTGCACAATGTAGCAAATCATTGCCATGAACATTCATTGTTGTAATTACGTGCTTACAAGAATTGCATATAGGTTGAAAAGGAGCTAAGTAAATACTCTTTGGCTTTAGTGTTCTTGTGGCCTGTTGATGTTAGCATTAAATAAGTAACAGAAATATAACTTTGAATTCTTGCTAGCAAGTGAAGTAAGAAGTAAGAGTATGAATAGTTGTCTCAATGTTTGTCGCAGTTATTGTTTACGAATGTTTGATGGTGCATTCAATGGCCAAAGGTTCAATGAAAGATGCAGAATTTGCTTGGAAAGTGCGAGATCCTTTTGGGTCTTTGCGAATAATGTTCTTGAAAATGTATGCTGGTTTTTTTTGTACATTAGTTGAGCTTGTATGTCATGGCAATTTTTTTGATGTTGTTCATTGAGCTAAATCTGAAAAGCAAATAGTTGTATTCAATTTAGAAATACATAAAAAACTTTTTGAAAGGAAAAGAAATTTGAAAAGAGAAATAGGCTTACAATTGCAGTGTTATATTATGTTTCTCCATCTTTGACATGTAAACTAAACTATGTATCAAAGCTCCAAATGACCCAACTGAGTATGTAACATTTAAGTCAACAATATCAACAATTGCACTGTCAGGGGTGAATTTTCTTTTCTTAAAAACTGTAGGTATGTTTTCTATGCTTGATTGTATAGTTAGAAAAATACAAAAAAACAGCATCCTCTCCTTCATATTTTTGTATCAATTTGTTGCTAATATTGATTGTTATAGTCATTTGCCCATGAACATCAACCAAATCAACATGCAATATCTCTGTTTTAACTGGAGAAACTGGATTTGTGATATGAACAAGTCCATAAATAGTCAAAATATCTCCTTCAAAAGTAGTGATAGTGTTGCCAACATAAATATCTAGTATTGTGCATGAAGGAGTTGGTTATGTTCTTGTGCTGAAAAGAAAGAAAAAAAAAAAAGAAAATGTTGTAATGAGAATGTAATAGTTTTGCATGTTTTCGATTTTTTTGAAATACTATAATTTGATAAGCAGCACAAGTAACTAAATGTGGTTTCAAATTTACCATTTTTGTAGCTGTTGTTGAGGAGACATTGGTTCATTACTCTTGGATGTTTCTGGGATTGCTTGTTCAATGGCTTGTTTGTTCTCCAAAGCAGTTGTTGATGAATCCATTGCTTTGGCTTGTTTTATTGAAATAACATTAAAAAAAAAAATGAATTTGGTGGATGTAGTAAATAAACTTTAAATTTAAATGACCAATAGACTATGAACAAAAATAAGAACAATGTTTTTTTCTTCGTAATGGCAATAATTAATCATTTTTATCTATGATCACAAAAAATGGCGTTGTGATCACTCCAATATGTTTCTATTGTTATGATTTGAGTATTTTATTTTGAATTATTTGACCAAACATGATCTATGATTTTGTTTGGATATTGATGTTGTCTATGTGGCAAAAAATGCATGTTACAAATTGACATATGTTTCTGAAGTTGCATTGTTGATTTGTTAGAAGTGGACATGTCAATGTTAAAGTCTCCTAATATATAAATTTCATTAAATATGTTTGCATTTGAGAATGTCTTTTCAATAACATCTATAATATCCCTGACAGAGGCAGATGGAGATGCATAGATATTGACAATTGTAAATTCATGTCTGTGGATCGTTGCATCTATTGTTAATGCTTCTACTTGATTTGTGTTGTATTGCATTGGATTTGAAGTATTAACATGTTTCTAGGCATATATCATTATACCATGTACATTGTGTATTAAATTACAAGCCATGAAATTTGGAATATGATTAGTGGAATTGTTAGATGTAATAAATATTTCTTGTAGGCTCAGTGTATCGCATCTCATCAAGTCATGATCATTGATAATGTATTTGAATTGAGGCTATATTCTAACACACATTCGGAGTTTGATTTTAATCGTGACATTTCAATGAAAATTTTGTTTTTAATTCTAAAGGTTTTATTCAAAAGTGGACTTAGCAAATATAATGAGTCAATATTTTTTACATGACAAAGAGCTGTATATGTCAATCCATGTTTTACTACACCAAGTGGTTTGGGTGCAACTCCTTCTAGCGTGAGGCTTTGGGACTTGTGTATAGTATGAGCACCAACTAGTTGGATTGGAAACTAGGCCCGTATTATCAATTTCTTTTTGTAACTAGGCATGCGTATTGGCCTTGACACTTGCAAAATAGGAGTCCAATTGGAATCAAAATTTCTTTGGAATAAATGAAAATATTTCTTTCTTTGCAAATGCCCAACCTTGTCATCATTGTATTTTATTCAAATAATGTCAATGTCGTGTGATTTGGTATAGAGTTTAAATATACCATCTAAACCATTGACAAGCCCATCTTGCATGTCATAATTTTCAGCAAAAAGTTCAACTAACATATTGGGCTTCAAAATAATTTTCGTTGGTAGACATATAGCTTTGGCATATCCTTGATTTTCATTATACGTATCATTGTCTTTCTCTATTGCATGAATAACAATTTCTTGATGTTGAACAAGTCTTAGCATTTTGTTATTATGTGCTTGAACATCACTATTTAAGTAAAACAGATATGGAAACAAAGGATCATTTGGTGCTGGACGTAAGCATTTATTGTTAAGATATGCAATGTCATTATTTGTTTGAGAGCATGTGCATATTCTATTTAGTATTGACACAAAGATCTCATCCTTCTGATGCATTGTTTAATGAAGTTGATAGCATTTTATGTTTTCTTGCCAAAAGAAATAAGGAATTTGTTCACTGTTCATTTTCGGGTTTTCAAAAATTATACAATCGTTTATAGATTGAACTTGATAAAAGTTACCACAAAAGATCATGTCAACATTGCCAAAGTACATAGTGGGCAGATGCATTATGTCACGTAAGCGCTTGTTAATGTAGTATAACATTCTTGCTCCTAAAAGTAAAATTTTGTCAATCAATACTATGTGTAATTGGTTATATCATTTGGATAGAACATCAAGGAGTTCATTGTTTAAAGGAATCAATTTTAATTTGTTAAAGTATAATAAAAATACCAAATGCAATGTTACACCTCCTGCATTGTATACAGCGTTACCTATGTAGGCAAGAATGAGACCTTTTGCCTTATACGGATCACTATCAATAGTTTGAGAATAAAAATGAACCAACATCTCGAATATAGATTTTTTCATAAAAGTCTTTTCTATTCCTGCTCCTCTTGTCAAAAACAAGTACAATGGTTTGTTTTTGTTTATGCATTTTTTATAGGCAATGTCTTTGACAATTACTTGTTGCTCTTTGTTTAACATATGTCTATTCCTATAGTATTCTAAATTATTGGAAATGAATGGGTGATGTCCACTGTCAAATAGTTTTGAACTTTGTTTGCTAGATATATATCTTGATAATGGAAAGGCCATTATAAATCATAGTCTTCTTGCAAATTTTTGGTTTATGTTGAATGAAACCCAGTATCAAATTTATTTTGAGTATCAAGCTCAAGTTGGCGAGCAACATGTTCCATTTTTCTCTAGACAGAGTTTATGTCATAGTTGAACTTGGACTCATTCAATTTTATGATATTGATTTGCAAATTGTATGCTTGCTTCCATGTTTCTAAACCTTGTTTCAAACTATTTTCATCATTTCAAAATGGTACATATAGCAATAACCATTCACGGCAATAGTTTTCAATGTCAATATGTTTGTTATAATTTACAAAGCGTATCACATGTGTTTTTTTTTCTTTCAATGGCTTTCCATTTTTCTTGTACCCAGAAACAAATTCAGCTAAACAAACTTGGTCAATGCCAATAGGACGTGCAATGTAATAGTCTATAAGAGATTGACATATTACATTTTTGGATTCATCTGGTTCATACCTAAGAGCAATTGGCAGTTTGAAAATAAAAGTATGATCATCAAAGCAAGATGTATTTATAAAAGTTCATGTCCTTGAATAATGATTAAGTGGAAATGATAGCATGATATGAACAACTTCTTGGACAGACATTTGTTGATATTTTGGCATTACATTTCCAAGTCTATGCAACATATGAATGGCATATATGTTTGTTTTTTTCATGTTGTTTTCGTATTTTCTTAAAGCATGTGAGACTTTTGAATTCCCCTTTGTCATGTATGAGCTACAATATGTTGATGATGCATATGCATTTAGTATGAATTGTGCATATGTATTGGCTTGCCATAAATATGGCATGTTTCGTATGAAATGATTGCTCCATACTTGTGATGGTTTCTATGCGAGAAAAATCACAGGTTGTTTTATTGTGCTTTGTATTGTTGCTATGTATTGAGACATGTCCATACCAAAGTCTTGGAAGAAACTATCAAAGTAATCAAAAATAGTATATCATTTTGTGTTTAATAGTAAATAAATTTGCTTTAATGCTATTTCTGAAATTTCAGATTTGTCTTCAAAATATTCAATTATTGTTGTCATTTGCATTGGTAGTTGTGGGAAGTTATATCTACAATTTTTCCCCTTCTTTTTTCTGTAGCTACTAGTATGATAGTGTATATGTAATTTGGCTATGCCTTGTTCTAGAACATCAGTATCACAAGTTATGTACTTGTCTATGAAATGAATAATTCTTGAAGTTTGATCCTTTCCATATACCGGTGCTCCTTTTATTCATACTAATCAATGATCATGAGTATTTCTTCTATGTTGAAATTCTATCATGCAAAAATAATTTGGGACTTTTCCTAGCAATAATTTGTCATTGCATAGCATTTGTCTTAATGCATTGATGCGATGTCTATAATAGCATGTACATGTAACCGGATCTATTTTTACAAAAAATGAATCATCATTTGATTTATTGACTTTGTCAAGTGTAAAACCTTTTTTTTGGTTATATTTTAGATACAATTTTTTTAATGCATTCATCAATGGCTACCAACGATGTTCGGCACTATTAAAAATCAAGAAAAATGTTGGTGGTCCTAGTTGTCATATCATAGCAAAGGCATTTTTCTTGAGTCCTTGCATATAATCAGGGGAGATACGTATCTTTTTGAAATCTACATATCCAATTTCTGATTTAAGCAACTTTTCTAGATTTGGTTTGTATTTGATGCCTTTTGCTAAAAGTTTTCTTCCCTTTAACTGGCCTTTTCTAATTCAAACCCACGTAGTCTTTCCAACTTGATCTATGATTATTTTTATTGCCTTGAAGAACAAATTGGTAAGATGATATGCAAATTATCAATTAGCATGTAACAGTTCCCATTGTGTAATTTTTTGATAGCTAAATCTTGACATTACATCTTCATCACAAGCATTACCAAAGAATAGTGTTGGAAAGTTCATTTCTTTCGAGTCTTTGTCTTTAAAAATTCCAAGTGGATGATTTTCTTCAATTGGTGCTATTGCAATTACCTTATCTTGCAATGTTGCAATGCATTTTGAATCTGTAAAGCCATGAACTAGAATGTCGTTAGAGTAGGTTTTATCTGTCAGAAGACATATTTAGTTCATTATCACTATTTGTTTTAGATTCACTGGAAATACTATTGTTATTTGCATCATCCATAACACTAGAACCTATAAATGGTTTTCAATCAAAATTTATTTACACATTATGAACAATGTACAATTTTCTTGTACATAGTTCTTGTAGTGCTTGCATAACAAGTTTTGGGCGAATCATTCCTTGTTGATATGCATTTCTATATTGTAATCATCATTTTATAGCTATGGCAATTGTCGTTCTTTTGTCTGTCGATCTAGGCAATGTTTTTTGAATTTTGTCAATATCTGATGGCACGTTGATAATTGGACCTTTTAGTGCAACTTGTGGCTTTTTATAGCCTAGACCTCTTATTTAAGCAAATGCAATTCTCAACGAAACAAGTCTTTCCTCAAGCTCTGATAGTAGAACTACATAATTTAGGGGCTTGTTTAGTCTAATGTTAGTAGGTGTTGCGAATCGAGGAAGTGTTGCATTTTTCAATGATTGGTTGCAATTTGCACATATTCTTTTTTTCAAATGGCTTTACTATTTACAAGTAATTGTTGGCATGCATTTTTTTCAACTTCATTAAAAAGCTTCATTGAAATGAATTTTTTCGCAAAGAGCGCAAACATGTATAGGAGTATCAATTATTTTATTTTTAAAAATCTTTATTGCTTTTTTGTTAAGCTGTTGGATAGTTTTTTTGCTTGTGTTCTTTGCACATGCAATTTTTAATGTTTGTAGCAAAGACATGGATTTTTTGTTCATGGTCTTGTCATGTACAATTTGCAATGTTTCAACCTTGATAGATTTCTTGTTTGTGGTCTTCACACATGCAATTTTCAATGTTTTTAACAAAGACATTGATTTCTTGTTTGTGGTCTTCTCATGTGCAATCTTCATTGTTTGTGTGCAATTAGTAAAATCATGTACTTGTAGCTTGTTATGTTCATTCATTATCAAGGGTTCATAATGTGTATGACATGTATTTGTTTCAAATACTATTATGTTGTATATGGGTAATGGGTATGCACTATCATTACATATTTCAAAAATTTGTTGATTGATCGATGACCATAGGCAAATTTTTATCTTTAATACATATGAAAGCCATTGGATAGAAACTTGTCACCTTCTATTCTGCCTTCGTCATAGATTAAAGCCATTTTAACAATGTATGCTTGCCAATTTGCAATAGTTGGAATGTTCTTGATAACATTGTCTGTTAGATTTTGCTGCAAACAAGCATAGGCTTTTATATCTCCAGATATAATTGCATTACAAAAAGATTGTGTTGCATAACGTCGCAAAGAGCGTACATCAAAAACATTATTTGCTAAATGGCATATGGCACTAAACATGCTACGCCACAACAAGATGTGTTTTTCAGCATTCTAAACAGTCCACTTAATTACAAAATACTACTTTCAACTTTGCAATGTCTTACCACTGAAAAGGAAGTCAAAGCAAGGTAAAACATTCAACAATTGTGAAGGTGTTTGAAAATCTGTCTAGAAAGTCAAGCTGCACAATAATAAAGTGCAAAAATTAGCTATAGGGAAAAAAACGCAGTTGATTAGTCAATGACGATACATTATCATAAAACTTGCATGAAATGAACAAGTCTTTAGACAGGCTTCATAATAAACACATGTAACATAGATTATGTATTTGTAATAAACAATTAACTAAAGACAATTTTTTTTTCTCTATTATAAATTAGTTCTATTGTTATTGCTAGGCTTTTTACGAAATGCAGTGGTTCAAATACCTAATGTAACTGCTTTGCTAATTGAACTAACACATATAATAGATAAGCTTTATGTATTGTATTTTAATAGTTTCCTAAAGTACTAAAACTTACATCCTTCATCTTGTTTACCGCAAAACTTGGGGCTTATGTTAGAGCAGTTGCGATCACCTACTGTCACATTGCTTCAGAGCTCTCTAGTTATTGTTCTTATCAACAGATATATAGCAGGTTTTAATCTTTTCATCTTAGCACTTCAGTTTTTGGTGCTTACATATCTGCTATAGATGTATAAAGGTGTTTGTACATTTTGATATTGCTTGCTATATAGTTAGCTTATCTTTTAATTTTTCAAGGATGCAACTGTGTTTTATTTATTCTACATATCTATGAGCAAACAAGCAACAATAGACAGGCTAGTGCATACTTCTTACATTTTAAATTACTTGAAAGAGTACTGAAGAACTTCTCTTAATATTGCCCATAGTTTTCACACTGTTTACTCTATATGATCTATACATATTTGCTCGTAATCCTAAATATGATATTAATAATGCTGAAGCAAACTTTTGCCCTTCTCACAGGAAAGGACAATACGTGACCCTCTGACTTTCTCCTAGTTTGTAATACGCGAGCATTTTATGCTTCATCGTGTTTGAGTCTGCTCTAAACTTTAATAATTTTATACAGCAACAGCAATGCCCTAAAAATGTACACATCAAATAAGGTCAAAGCAACAATTTCACAGGAAGTCTCTTTTACTGTTGTGTGCACTGGTAAAGCCTTGTATAAGTACCACTAACAGACTCACCATGTACTGTTTTGGTAGCTAATTTCTTGGAAAAAGACCAGTGACATCTAAATATATAATATTAGATTCTAATTTACAGCTACATATATAGCTAGAAAGATGTAGGCATATTGCATGCCACACTACACCCATATATACAACTAAATATGTATGAAAAAAGATAGAGACTGCCACACTAGATTCAAATATATGATGTCAGATTCCAATCCATAACTAAATATACCGTGAAGATGCAAGCTACACTAAACTCAAACATACAGTAGTCTACAAGTAAATATGAATGTACCCGGACAGATGCAGGCACGCTGCACGCCAAACTAGACCCAAATATATAGTGCCAGATTTTAATCTATAGCTAGATATGTACCCGAAAGATCAGCCTGGTGCGAGAATCCAGTCTACAGCAATGTATGTTCCCCAAAAGATGCAGCCTTGCCATCGATTGAAAATTTCATATATATATGGAGGAGAGTGGTAAAAGCAGAACCGTCAATACATTACGTGACGACAAAGATTGCAGAGACAGGTCTGCAGAGAAGAAGCATCTGTCATCATAATGAATAACAGAAGTATGATCTTGATTCTTGACATTTCTTAGCTATTTTCAACTTCAACTCGATAAAAAATGAACTTGTAAATGCAGATAGCGCAATGATTATAGGGCTTAAATCTGGATAGTCTATGGGGGGCTTATTTTTATTCTTAGGTGCTTACATTAAAATCGCTAAAATTGCCCCTAAATATGCATGCAGTTAGTAGAAAATTCTGGGTAGTGGAAAAAAATTTGAGCACCGGTGGGATGATATTTTGAGGAATCTTTTCGACGGGTCAATTTTAAACGGCAAACTATAATTATCTTTCATGAAATTTACCATCGGATATTTATTTTTATCTAAGCCCTGCACTTGTGTCCCTTTGGAAAATTTCTGTTTGCAGCTAAATCCAATTCTTTTCAAGTCTGAATCAGGAACAATAGTTTTGCACCGGATTCTACCCTTTTGACCTATCCAGCTGGAGGAAAAGAGGGGATTTAGGCACTACATTGCCTTTTGGCTCTTCCTTTCTACCTGCAGGAGGATCTTGCTATGCATGCATGCTATGTATTTGAATAGTTTTGAACAAATTGTAAAATTATACAGGGACCAAAAGCAAATTAGCAGCAACCCTTCAAATATTTAATTCTCAAAATAGAAACTCAAAATAAACAGAAACACAACAGAAATTTAAGATAAAAAAGGAAATAGATATCACAACAACTTTTTTTAAGGATTTTTTTGTATGTAAACAAAATTAGTCAATGATTCTATAAATTTCTTGGTGTTATATGTTATCAAAATCATTCAATTCAATTCAACTATCCAAACGTTTACAAATTTTCTGACACATTAATGTTGTCTATATTCACATTAATAATCATCCTAAAACATATTTTTCTTAACCTATGCTTCTTTAAATTTTATGTTCTTTTTTCTAATAGAAATAAATAAGATATATATATATATATATTCAGAGGTAAAAACATTTAATAAACTTAACTAAACCATATGTGATTAAAATATGCATAAAAATAACTTCAAACTATTCCATGCTACTCGGATGCATGCACTTTGCAATATAAAATAATATTTATATTAAAAAAATTAAAACAATACTAAATATTAGGAGGCATTTTCCAGTAATGTACCACTAACACGCCACAACCATAACCCACACCTTTTTTATTTTCATCTATTATTACCTATAAATTAAATAAAAGCAATGCAAATCTCTTTCTGCTACATAAATCAATGGTTTAAAAAGAGACAAATTTAACTATTATGTTGTTTTTTTTGGTTTGAAACCTTTTTTTATTTGTTTTCATGTAAATTTTTTAAACCTTTTAAAGATTTTTTTCTCCCATGTTGGGATTATTTGTATGTTATTCACATATATTGGAACTTTATATATGTTTTTGATACTTATTCTTTGTGCCTCCTTTTTTATTGGAGGGGCCCATCTGTGTATGTTCATATGTTTTATTTCTAGTTGTTGGAAGTTGACATATGCATGAATCTCACCAAAGTTTTAATTCAAGTCGCATATAAATATACTAGTGATTAGGTTCATTTGATCATTAGTACTATCGTTAAACACATTCAAGAACTTCTCATTTTTTAGCTAGCATTTTATTCTGAGCACTTGTTTAAATATTTTATTTTATACAATTTTCTTATATTTTATCAACATCTTTGTTCTAGTTTTAGAAGTTTGATAAATTAATGGATTTCACTAACACACTTTAGATTTTTAGTTTTAACTCATTGCAAAAAGACACAAATCAAAACGTATGAAATTAGTGTAAGATGTAAGCAAACAAGTTTGGAAATCAACTTAAAAGTGACAACCATTATCCAAGAGTGTTTGTAAAGTCTTAGTAGCAATCTCTCATCAATTTTACATTTCATTGCGATAGATGTGACAACTTCAGAAGCACATTTCCATATCTAAATTGTAATAATAAATTTAATGACAACATATGAACAAGATAAATAACCTTATATTCCCTATTTCCTTTCATATGCATCTATGTTCAATTTGAAATGGGTGTTAGAGACTTTATACTTTAATAGCACATAAGCTAAAAAATTGTGAGTTTTTTATCAACCTATCAGGAAAAAAACATATCACAAGTAGTTTCCCCAAAGACTCTGCAACTTACACCAAGAGGAGTGTTACTTGATGTGTTGGTGAAATAGGTTGTGTAAAGTAAAAGAGTGTAAATCAATAATTGTAACTCATGTTAAACCCATAACTGTTGACCCTATCTTATATTTTCTGCATGCAACATTAAGGAATAATAATAATAATAATAATAATAATAATAATAATAATAATAATAATAATAATAATAATAATAATAATAATAATAATAATAATAATGGTGGAGATGATGGTGGAAAATGACATCGTGTGTTTCTTCATACGATGTGGAAATGAGCTCTGTGAGAAGGAGGCATTTCACTTCACGGTGAGCTTGAGCAATGGCAAAGTGGTGGGGAAGGGAAAATCCATACATAACATGAAAGTAGTGAAATATTTCATGGTGAGTTGGGTGGTGATGGTGAGGGGAGATGATAAGGTATTTAATGTGATGGAATCCAAGAAGTCTACCCAGATATACATGCAACGTTCAATGACATGTCACATAAATGTCAATGCAATCTATAGCTTTCACTTAATTGTTTCAAATGCCCAATACATAATTGAAACATGCATCAATGCAATGAAGGCATGTGTCTCTTTGACATTTTTTCAACCACATATTTTCATGGCCAACATATGTTTGGGAGTGTTTCGTTAGGTCAAATATATTAAGAAAGTTATTTCAAAATCCTTTTTGTGCTAATTGTGCATGATTATGTTGCAATAGATGTGACTTTATGTTTTGTTAAAGTGATTTTTTTAATGTTTAAATATGTGTACAGTGGTGTATTATTATGAATGAATGAGACAAAATGTGGTAAATATTCTTATTAAAGTTACATAGCAAAATTACCTGCTTGTAAATGTAGTAGAAGAGCTTTTGCACTGAGTCTTGCTTCCTCTTCTTTTTATGAATGTACATATTTACCATCTTTTTTCGTACATAGCTATTGAAGGTAAATATATGAGAGATATGCATGCCGTATAATGAGTTTTCTCTTGATACTAAAGTGAAGGTGAAGCCTTGACGATCAATGTTGTTGATATCAATTGTTTCCATATTGAGAGTCATTCTCTATGCTTTAAGTATGGTTAGTGCCTATGCCATTTTGAATGACATCTGTAGATGATTACCCCATGCAATATGGGGAATTGGAAAATGTGGGGGATTAGATTATTTTTTGAAAGAAACAACCACATACATATGTAAGTCAGGTGGTTTTGAACTTGGATTGTTGATAATGTAAAAAATTATAATCAACATGTGCACTCCTATCTTTATGATATCTTATTCAGCATATACACATATAAATTTGAGATACAAGCACATAATAACATATACATTTTCATTGATCCATTATTTTGTGGAGAGTTGTAAAAAAGATAGAGATGGCAAAGCTAATGGACAAAGCCAAAGGGATTGTAACAAGAAAAATTGCTAGTATAGAAAAGCCAAGTGTTGATGTTATTGGCATTTCCATAAAACATGTGAATGGCAAATCTATAGCTTTGAAGACAAGTGTGGATATAATTAATCTTTACAGCCATGACCTTCCCATTGGAAAAATTTCATTTTGACTACAAAGTGCAAAGAGATATTTTTGTGTTATAAGGGTTATGATTTTTTTCTTGCTTTCTTGCATGTAAACATTCAAATCCTCTCAAAATGTGTTTTAAATACTTGTACAAACCAATATAGAATTATGGCATTGTAAATGCAAATAATGACTAAATACCTTGTACAAGGGTCGAATTATGATGTAGTCAATGAGATGTTAAATGCTTTCATGGGTGAATGTTGATTTTTAATTCAAAAATAACTTGTGTCATATTAAAACCAATGTTTTAAAAAGTTACAATAGAATTGGTAAGAACCAAAAAAATGAGAAAAAAATGTATAAATTAATATGAATGGAAACCGATGTATAAAAAACCTGGACAATGAAAAAAAATTATACCCAAAAAAGTTATTGGACTTCATTTGAGAAATACACATTATGGATATTTTTTAATAGTCAAATAAACAATGCCATTTAACTTTCAATAATGTTGATACTTGAGGATAAATGGTATATACAACACAAATCAAGGGTGATGGTGAAGAACAATAACAGAGATTGCATAATCAAATCATTGTTGGTGATGAAGAAGTAATTGTAAAAATGTTTAAAGAAGTCCAGGAATTTAGTGGCATAATTAGAAAAAAAAGGGGACAAGGGTGGAAGATATGAGTAGGTCATTGTTGGAGTTAGAAGCAACAGTCGGTCCCATGAGGAACCATAAGAAGATTTTATTTGCATCAACAACCACATCGATTGAGCTTTTGGTTCTATGGAAATTGTGCTAAGGGTTTTTGACACTGTAATAATATTAATATAATATAGATATAGAATAATAATATAAAATACATAATATTAATCATATATATATATATATATATATATATATATATATATATAATTAAGGGTTTAGGGCCTCTTTCCCTTTCCTTATCAAAAAATTTAAAAAAAAATTATGAATAAGAAAAATCCATGATTCCAACAAAGGGAGCATGTTTCGCAAGATTTTGACATTAATTTTTAATGAGAGACTCACACCGATCAAATATTCACAACACTCCATATCAACCTAATCTATATGCATATAAAAACTATCTACATGATTATACATAACCGTATAGAGTTTCTATGTTTTACACTAAGAAGGGAATATATCCCAATTGACATAGCATGTATAAAAAAGGGCCAAAGTCCCAACACTTAAAGTGGTAAATAAGTCCATATAGACTCAACTACATCATTGTCTACCATAACCACAGAAGAATTGACATCCTCATTGGCAACATCCATCCTGTCACTCACATCGTCATCCCCATCCATGTCAAAGACCTCTAGTTATACCATGTTAATCTTTGTTACAACCACAACCTCCACATTCATGTTGTCATACTTAGCTCTACTACCATTAGCTTCTTCTAACCCACCACCCATAACCTTGCATCCTTGAGAACCAATCCCATTGAAAATTCTTGATAACCATAGAGCTTTTCCCAATTGCCCCTCTTGATTTTCCTCTTGGTAGCTTAACACCACAAATGGAGAAACTCTCTTGAACAAATTGACCACTAGCCCTAAGGAAATAACCACCACCACCCTAAAACTCACCACCACATTCCCCTTTTTCCATAATCTTCCCTATCAACACCACCCTCTTGTACAAAAACTTAAAATCCTCATAGACATTCTCAATTTCTTTGCTCTTCTTGACCTTGGGAGTGGTCAAAAAATTATTGGTTTTAGGAAAAATTATTTCCTTCCTTCTTAGCTTTGAAACTTCTTATGTCCCACTCATTTTAATCAAATACAGAGTAGCCTCCAAAGCTCTCTCCATCCAAACATTATCCAGAGAAGTAATAAGAGAAGGTAGACTAGGCAATAAATGATTAGATCATTAAACACATGTAATATCCCACTTCCAAACCATGCTTACCACCGCCAACATAAGCCAATACCATGATGGAATTGCATCACATACACGAGCTCCAATGAACCAAAGGAGACAAAAAAAGTATAAGGAATAAAAAACCAACCCCTCAAGGACAAAGGAGATCAAATAGACTTCATGGCTCAAATGGAGATCTAGGGTAGTGTGATTATTGTTGACCAAATTTGAATTTTGGTCAAATTTGGGCACCCCTAGGAAAAAGTTTTGATTTTAAACATTTTAAGGGGTCATAATATGTTTTAATAGGAGTATACTTGTTACATGATGTCATTTAAGTTCACATTAGCTTTAGTCTTAGTTACATTAGTCATTTTTTCCATTAGGAGTCATTTTATGTGCTTTTGGGGGTCATTAAAGCATTTTTCACGGTTCTAAAGGTGCCTTTGTGTCCCATCTTCATTAAAAACATCCAATAATTTATCTGAGGTTTCATTTATGTCAGTTAGCTTTGAATTTTATAGGTTGTTCAACTAGAATTGTAGAAATCAACCAAAAAAGAGGAAAAAAGGCACTTATATGGATTTTTGGGAAGTGTGCCACATGCAAATGGTCATGGGGGATAACCTCATATTTATAATATTAATATCCATTCTTGGTTTGAAAATAAATATTCATATTGAAGCCAAAATTGTTCTACACATTTCTTGCTCTTCTTGGCAGACTGGAGTGACCCTCAGGTTTTTGCTCAGTATGGGAAGTATAGGTAGTTTCAGATAAAATTATTTTGGGAGATTTTTTCACACTAAAAAAATTAATTTTCATATATGAAGTTTGAATATTTTTCAACTTTTTTATGAACAATCCCTAACAAGCTGACTGTGCAAATTTGATAGCTGGTTGGTGAATCCTAACAGATTTGCTCCATTTTTACCAAATCCATACGAATCAATTGATGGTGTTGGCTCTAAAGGATGTTGGCTTATATCTCATATGGTATCCATTCTTGGTTTCATGATTCATGATTTTTGGATGAGCAAAATTGTTCTATCATGTAAGGAGGTGTCACCATCTGTAGTTTTAGTTGGAGTGTTTTGATTTGTTGAGTATATCTCTCATGTAGGTGACTTTTTCAACTAGGAAAGAGTGTCCCATAAATCTTTGGGTCATATCACTACCTCCTCTCATTTTTTTATCTCACCATGGCATTCTATGAGTAGCTTGCAAGCTTGTCTTGCTCCATTTTCCAACTTCATGTCTAGTTTCAATTGAATTCCATACATAAGCTTGTTTATTGTGTGTATGGAAGTGGTAATGGACATGTTTTGGATCTTACAAGGCTATAATAGTTGAATGAGGTCCTTTTTCATGTTCTTTAGAGTGCAAAGTTTGACTACATGCTAATATAACTTACCAAACAACCACTTGGTGCATCTGTCTACTCCTTCTCACATATGTATAGGTGTTTCCATATTGTAAAAGATGTTTTGAAGATGGTTACATGTTTCAAAGGATGGAAACCACATGTTTGAGATAGATTTCAGTATTTGGGTGGTTTTTATTTAGTTCATCACCATGTTTACCATGATTCCATGCTCTGCCCACATATTCTGCCCAAAACATGCACTTATAAGCTCCTTGATGATCTCATCCTAAGGTGAATGATATGGTAATGAGGTCAAGAATTTGAGGAATGAAGGATGATAATATTTTTTTAAGGTTATAATAAGGCTTTTTATTTTAATTTTATTCTCTATTTCACACCTTCCTAAGCAAATTGCCTACTCAGTCATATACTCACCTACAGGAGGGTTTAAACAGGAAGCTAATATGTTCTATGGAGTGTCAAATCATGCAAAGAGAACATGTTTAGAACCATTTCATATTAAAGAGACCATTAAAAACTTGTATGAAGTGTTAAAATGACAAATAAGTTATAAGGAGTTTTCCTAAAGTGATGACTAGGTATTCTGGGAATCAGTTCCTATTTTCAGCAAATAGAGGCCCGTGAGCTTTTTCAAGATGGCATATAATGTGGTTGACATAAATTTTAGAGAAAATAAGTTGATAAGCCTTGTAGCCCTTGGTAGGGATAAAGAATTTTCCAAGAATGGGCTTAGGATAATTGGTGAGGAATGGTTGTTTGATGTCCTAAAAGTGCCTATAAACACACTAAATTAAGGCAATAATGTATATAGGCCAAGAGACCAAATGGACCACTCAACCAAAGTTGAAAACCTACTATGCCATCATGGTAAGGTGATCACAAATATCTTGAAAGATTATTTGGATGAAAGAGATCATCAAGAAGAAGAAAGTGGTGTTATTTTTACTTTCTATACACTTTCCATTATGTACACTATAAGAATAATTACCTACAATAGTCAGATAAGAGGTGTCTAAGTCCAAACAATAGGAACAAACTTAGTAAAGAGTCCAAGATCATATATGGTTAGTACAACATGCGAAATGTTATTAAATAGTCCCTATGACTCCAAAATAAGGTTTATATCATCATAATAAAATGACAAAGCTCGTGTATACACCTATAGGTGGGGTTGTAGGCAGATTACTCAAGCTGGAAAGTGTGTTGAAAGTTGACACAAGATGATGTTTTGGGAGGCTCCTAAATAAGTGGTTTTGTTTAGATAGATATAGTGTGATTTATATATGAACTTAATGTACCTTCTCACATCATAATCAAGCCTTATAAATCCTAATGCACCTATAGGAGGTTTTGTCTCAGTCAATAGGGTATGTACAAAGTGATCTCACTTGAGGCCTATTTGGTGTTTCAAGACATTCAAGGCTGAGTTACTAATATGAATATGCAATTAGGTTGTCTCTATTATGTTTAATGGACCTTCTCCCATCATAATAAATCCTTATAAATAACATGCACCTATAAGAAAAAGGTCTCAGTAAAGGATAAAATAGGGGTCAACTAAGCAAAGTCTATCTCAGTCAGTGAGCAGTAATCAAAGGGCATAGCCTTATTGATGATAGAGAGGTAAAAACCTAAGGTAAAATGATTTTTAAGATTATAATATGACCTTGAGATATCTTAGTAACAAGGGTCAAGCATGGAACAAACAAAAGAACATCCAAAATAAGTCACCTATAAGCATGAACCCATTTTAGGTGGTTTAGAGTGCACTAACATGATGAATGAATCTCATTCAAGGAAAGGAAAATGAAAAATTATCTATATGAACATGTATTAGAGGTCATAAGATCCTTTCAAGGAAGTAAACAAGCCTACATAGGGTCTCAGACCCCTATTTTCACCTACAGTAAGGTCTATGCAAGCAATGGCTAGAGTGAGATATGAACTGCCTAGAGAGGAAAAGAAGGTTAAAATGACTATATAATAGTTCATGATGATCCAATAGGAACTATAACTCACCCAAGACATTATTAAGGGTATCAAATGTTTTCCACACTTGGAAAATGACTATAGTTCATACAAACAACTAAGAAACCTCTTAGTTCAAAGGGTAAGCATGAAGAATACACTAAGGATAAAGGTTTTGGATGGTTTCAAAAGCTCCATGAGAAAAAAATTCAAGGTGGGAAGCATATTATGATAGAATATAGGCATCACATTAGCTTGTAAAGATCATCCACAAGTTGATTTGGACAAAATTGCAAGAAAATAGGGTTTTTTAGCCCTTTTTTAGACAAATTGAGTTGGTTAGGTACCTAAATGAGGGAGTTTGGATTTTCACTTTGGTGAGAATCATAATTAGAACCTTATAAAACTCAAAATACTTTAATTTTTCCATGGGTATGAGGGATATGTTTCTTTATTTTGTCTCAGAGATCAGTGACTCATGAAAATAAGGATTGTGGCAAGATAAGCAAAAGATGGCAAAAGGAGTGATTGACTTAGGTTAAGTACTTGGGATATTCAAGGAGAATATAGGGATATGTATGGAAGATAGATAGATGATTAGGAACACTCACACAAGATCTAACCCTTCAAGGTGACCTAATTGTCCATGCATATAGTCCAATCAAGTAGGTTTCCACTAGGCCTTATTGGAAAAAGAGATGAAAGGAATGTTTGATGGGTTGTGTGATAGCTTTGTGAGTATTATTTAGGTGGTAAAATACATAATAAACCATCCTAATCATGTTGTATCATCCCAAGTGATCCAAACTTGCAGTGGGTGTGCCAAGCCCATTAGGCCTTAAGGAGACTTGAAGTCAATTAGGGGTCTACCTTTCATTTCTAAGCCTTAATGATATATCCATATGATTGGGGAATGATCAGAGTGTTTTCAAACATTTTTGATATTTTTTATGCAAAAGACCTTGTAGGAGGATTATTATTGACCTGAAAATAGCTCAAGCATGTAGGAAAGTGGAAAAACAAGCTCGATGGGTCATTTTGTAAAGCTCATATCTTTGTTAAGACTTTGAATGGGAAAAAAATGGGTTAGAGGAAGTTAAATAGTTTCCTCAAAAACAAATTTATGGAATTATTTGGAAACTTGGATGTGCCATCTCTATGAACAATTGTTAAGAATAAAAATAGTCAAAACCTAGTAAAACGCTTAGAGGAACCTGATGGATAAAACAAGTATGGTGAGCCATTGAAATAGAAAGTTTGGCAAGGAAAAATATTGGATCATGGAGAAGACTCACTCAGGATCTCACCTATACAAGGAATGTGTATGGACCTATATAGACAACATGTAGAACAGTGTTTTTCTCACCATTTTTTATGTTTTGAAGGTTCTAAGAGGTTTGAGAAGATGAAATCAAGTTTAACGGAAGGATAAATACATATTATAACTCCCTATGGTCATTTTATTCTATGGAAAAACTCTTAAGTGTGCTAATTAGAGCTCTCCTTTCAGCAAGTTGAAACTGGCATAGTGAGCACAAGAGTGAAACATGTGGAAAACTCAAATGGATGTATTTTTAAGGTGAATATAAGTAATATAAGGCCATGGATAAGCTTTCTAGGTGTCATTCACTCCCTCCCATGGATTTTCATGGGAAACTAGAGACTTTTTTGAGGCCAAGTGTGAGGGGTGACTAAAACAAGGAGTTTTAGGACTATAGATAATGATTGCTTCATTCTAGGAGTTTCCAAAAGAGTATAAATGCAACCAATGCATGTTATTTCATGCCTAAATATCTACTCTCTTATCCTAATCATCATACTTATCCCTAGTTAGTGGTGGGATGTTCAAATAGGTGCAAATAATAAATATAATTTTCATGGCTTATATGGACAATTAGAGTTCTTGATGTTGCATGGCTCATTTAATATCTCTTATCCATGAATTTTTAAATTCTTTCTCCAATTTGACACATGTGCAAGTGACCTTTAGAATTGCTTTGCTTTGCCTCTCTCTCAAAAGCTATAAATATGGACTCTTTTGCTTCTTTTTGGTAGCCTCCATTGGTTGATGGTGAAACCCTATCCAATTTTGTAATTGAAGGACTCTAGAAGAAATAAACAAGTATTTTTCCTACTTACATGTTGTGCAATTGAGTGTTATTTCAATATTTTTGGTCTTGTCTAGTAGAAGATCTTCTTTTCTAGCATGTTATCCTTGATTGTCTACTAAGTGTGTAGAAAGGATACTGTTGCATGTATTTTTAGTATTATTTTCTAAGTGTATAGGTGGATTATAAGTGGTTTATGACTGTATTCCATCATTTAATCATCCATTACTCTCCTAAGTATAAAATACCTACTTAAATCTAACATATGAAACATTGATGTGACAATGCATTTTGAGTTGTGAGTTTTGTGTGAGAGAGACTTTGTTTGTATTTAATTAGTAAATATTCAGTCAAATAGGAGGAGATTAAACATTGGTGCATTACCTTTTTTTTGTTTTTTTTAGTTATTTTCTTAACCCTTTTCATCCACAAGTTGATAGGTAAGGAAGTGTTTCAAAGAATGCATCAAGGGAACTAGCCCTTCTAGAGATTCATCTCTCAACATTATCACCCATAAAGAGGGATATTTTCATTGTGCCACTTGGATGAGGAGAGTTAGGCATCTCCTCATGGGTGAAAATCCAAGTGTCAATAGTTTTTTGCATGCCTGGTGGGACTCTAAATCCTAGAAGATTGTCCAAGATTGGTGTTGGTCTTGGCATAGTGGCAGCTAAAAGAGCATCTACATTTAGTTCCTAGCAACTCCACTAAAGTTTTAAACTCTTTGATTGATGATTAGTTCATAATTTTCATGAAAAATGTGATAAATAGGTCTATTACTAAAGGTTTACCTTTTGAGTTTTTGTAGTTACCCTTATATATTTCTAAAAGGTGTATGTTTGTGAATACCCATCCTTATTCAAGAGAGTTGGTGTTTAAGAAGTCTACGCTCTTATTTAGTTCAATCCATAGTAAAAAAAGTTTAAATTCTAATATGTCTATGAATCATCCTTTTGTAGCATTCACGAGATCATCTCCATTGAATCTTTGCCCAATATGACCAAATTCAAGAGTAGCCCTTAAGAGTATTCCATCTTTTAGTGGAGAGGGTCCTATTACTGCCATTAAACACATTAGAAACATAACAAACTTTTGAAATATCCATAATGTCATTCAAGAAAATGTGTCTATTAGGTTTTTGGCATTGTATTTCAAAGGAAAAGTGTTGGATTGGTATGGGAATCTACCTAAAAATTCTATTGGTTCATGGGATGAACTAGGAGATCTATTGACTAAGAGGTTTGGAGAGAAGAGTGATCATCTAACTCTAGATAAACAATTGACCACTATCAAGAGGGTACCATAAGATTTTATGCAATATTTCAACACTATATTTCAAAAATCATGGTATAGAATCCTAGCTCTTCTGAGGCCTACTCCAAACTATGCATTCTTGTACTATCTAAAAGCATTGAATAGTGATGTAGCCATGATGATCTAATCCATGGGTGGGAATACACTCCCTACTACCTATGAGATAAATATCAATGCTAAGAATTATCTTGTTCATGTAGGGAACATTTCTCCTAAACCTATAATGCCATTGTTCCCTGATTTGTAGCCTCCTAGTCAAGTTACATTACCTGCCTTGGCTCCTTTGCCTGGTCATGAGAAATCGACCCTTGTCCCTTAAAATGAGATCCATGAAGTCAAAATATTATTAAAAAGTGTTAAAAATGAATTGGTTTCTCTTAAAAGGTAATGATCTGAAATTTATAGGCCATACCAATCCTATAATCAGTTTGGACAAACCAATAGACCTCCTTTCTAAGGTAATGCTCAAGGACAAGGTCAAATCATGCAAGCTAGGACTTATCAAAGATATAATCCTAATTCTCCCTCATCCTCTAAATCTCTTGTTCCCACTCAAAATAACTTGGTTCAAGAATATCCTTGCTATTCATCTTTTGAGTAAAATCAAGAACAAGTTGCTTATGCAAATGAAATGCACAACCAAACCATGGCAATGCAAGGCAGTCAATCTTTCCAAGTTCAAAATTTTGAAGGATAAATTAAAAGTGGGGTGGGTAATGGACAATATTAATCTGATTATACACTCATAAATCATTTTGAGGGGGATTTTTATGCTATTAATCACTTAGGGAATCCAATTAATATGATTACTAGTGTTACCTCTAACACTATGTCCAAGAAAAGGGTTGTTGAAGAGTAACAAGGAGAAACTCAAGGACTTGTTTTGGTACACACTTCATATCCAATGGTAAGTGTGTAAAATTTGATTCCTAGAGTTCAATAAAGTCAAAAAATTTAGAATGTGAAGACAACTCTTATTCAATCACCTTCACAAGCTATACCACAAGGAGCTAGTGCTCCTAAGGAGCCCCCAAAGGTGAGCAATTATTCCAGTAATGTTGTAGACCAGATGAAGAAGCTACACATGAACATATCATTATGGTATTCTTTGACAATACTAGGGTAGAAATATATGCTCCAAAAATAATTGCAAGGATTGGGTAAGCAAGTTGGCTCATCTAGGAATGAAAATGTTGTCATAGTTAATGAAACTCAACCTCTAGATGGTCAAGTGAAAAAGAATGAAAAAACTCCTCCTTTATACCTATCTCTAATCATTGGAGATTACTTGGTTCATAATTTAATCATAGATAGTGGGGCTAGTACTTTAGTTATGCCTAAGTGTATAGTGAATAAACTAAGCCTCAAATATGAGCCAATGACTAAGGGAGTCTTACAATTGGATGGATCACGAGCCAAGACTTTGGTAGTAGTTAAAGATTTGAATTTGATCCTACATTATTGTCCTACCTATTATATTCCTCATGATGTGATAATGTCATAGTTACCTCCATACTTTGTCCTTTTCTTGTCAAGAGAGTTTACAACTAAGATAGGTGGATACTTGGTAGCTAATTTGTTCTACATGGTGTTTAGGATAAAGTATGGTACCAAGGCGAAGATTGAATCAGAACCTATTCATCATAGTCACTTGGATCCTTACACACCTAAAGTGGAAAATGTCAACTATATCATCATTGTTGAAGAGGAACTCCACAGTGACCAATCTCCAACATCTTCCCTTGAAGGACTTTCTAATTTGTACTTAGATAAATGGGGAGATGAGCATGATCCTTACAAATTCATAGAGGAATATAGTCTTAAGGTGTATTTTATGCATGATGAGGACTCTTTAATTCTAAATTTAATGAAACCAAGTGAAGGTATAGATGGTTTATGACAGCTTTTCTTTGATGGATCAAGGAGCAAGATTGGGGTAGGTGGTGGAGCCATGTTGGTTTCCCCTTCTAAATAAAGGTATTATTCAACTTTCAAATTTCAATTCTCATGTAATTTTAATGTGGTATAATATGATTCCCTCACTCATGGCCTTAAATGGGTGAGGAGAAGAGGTGTCAAGGAATTGCAAGTGTTTGGTGATAGTGAGTTAGTTGTGAATCAAGTGAGAGGGCAGAATTTGACCAAGAAATCATTGCTTAAGTCCTATAAGAATAGAGTGTGGGATATTTTGGAATGTTTCCAAGCTTTCAACATCACATATATTATAAGAGAGGATAACAAGCATGTTGATTGGTTGGCATCAATTGGAACTCGGTTTGATGTTCCAAAACGGATAAAAGAGGATAGGAACCAACCACATATCAAGGTGATTGTAAGGCCCTCCATACCGGATAATGCCACTAATTGGAAAGTGTTTGATATTGATTTAAAAATAACACTTTTTATCAAGAAGAGGATGAGTTTTTTCCAATAATCAGTCCAAACTACAACATCAATATGGAGGGTAAATTATCCAATTGAAATCCAACAAGCTTCCTAAAGGCCTAGTTACTCTTGAGAACATATTCAATGAGGATGACTTGATAAAGAAAGAGAAGGTAAGCATGTATACCAAGAAAGATAACTATGAAAAGGTATAAATCCTTAAGGATAAGTTACTTTCACTTCGAAAAATATTTACTAGTCAAGAGAATCATGCTTTCATTGAGTTATGGAAGGAGTTTTATGATGTCTTTGCATGGGAGTATAGTGATTTGATAGGTTTTGATTCAAGCCTAGATCAACACACCATAGAGCTAGATGAGAGTGCCAAACCTAGTAATAAAAAACAAATTCCAATCAATCCTAATATTGAACCCCCTATAAATAAAGAGCTCACTAAGTTGATTGAGTTTAGAATCATCTTTCCTATCAAGCATTCATCTTGGTTCGCCAACTTAGTCCTTGTTAGAAATAACAAGGTAAATATCAAGTTGTGTGTTTATTTTAGGGACTTGAATAGAGTCTCATTGATATATCATTATCCCCTTCCTTCTATGAAAAAAATTCTACATGTTGTGGTAGGTAATGACTAATATAAGACAACATTCATTACTAAATGGGGTACATATACCTATAGGAAGATGCATTTTAGATTGTCTAATTCTGGATCTACATTTCAACGTGCAATGGATATGGATTTTCAAGGACTAATAAATGACATTATGTTGGTATATCTTGATGATGGAATAGTTTTCTCTAAAGATGCAAAAGATCACTTGAATCACCTAAGGCAAATTTTCGAGAGATGAAGAGAGTTTAGAATCTCTCTCAACCCAAATAGATATGTGTTTGTTGTCCATGAAGGAAAGATATTAGGACACATTATCTCTAAGAAGAGCGTATCCATTGATCCTGAAAGGGTGAGTTCCATCTTGGCATTATCTTTGCTGAAACACAAAAAAGGTTTGAAAAGTTTCTTTGGAAAAATCAATTTCATAAAGAGATTCATTCCTAATTTTTATAACTTGGTCAAGCCTCTAACCTCCATGCTAGAGAAGGATGAAGTGTTCACTTGGACAAGGAGGAAGGAAAGTTTTAAAGAGATCAAACAAGCCATTGCCCAAGATCCTACTCTTGCGAGTCCTAATTTCTCAAAAGATTTAAATTTATGAGTCATTTGGGATTGAAGAGTTAATCTCCACCATGCTTACTCAAGAAAATGATGAAAATTTAGATTAGCCTATAGCCTTCTTTAGTTAAGGTTTATAAGGCTATAAGGTAAGATACATCTATGTTGAGAAGCAAGTACTTTCAATTATTACGAGCCTAAAGAAATTTAGGAACATGTTATCTAATAACAAGATTCACATATTTTTACCTCATCCTAGTGTCAAATACTTTCTCTTGAGAAAGGATTTGAATGAGAAGAGGGCAGGTTGGATCATAAAAGTAATGGAATATGATGTGGAAATTAAGACAACCAAGCTAGTGAAAAGAAAAGGGTTATGTGAGAATCTTGCTTCATAATTGAAGGAGAAAAAGGAGGTTGTTTTGGTACTTCATGATGACCATATGAAAGCTAAATATTTACCCATGAGGAGTTGGAAACAAGATATGTTTCATTTCCTTCAAACTGGTGAGTGTCCACAAGGTCGTGATAGAGCTAGAAGAAGGTACTTTAGATTTCAATCCATTCCTTATGAACTTTTTGATGGAGTGTTTTTTAGGAAAGATTTCTCAGGTGTTTTATTGAGGGGTATTAATTCAGATCAGATTGATAAATTACTATTTGAGTTTCATGACGGACCATCTGGTGGTCACTTTTCTCCAAGAACCACAGTTGCTAAGATTATGAGGGCTAGATATTTTTTGTCCTGTGTTGTTCAAGGAAACCCATGATTGGGTAAGAAAATGTCAAAAGTGTGCTCTTTTTAATGGAAAACAAAAGATTATTTCCTTTTCTCTTCATCTAATCCAAGTTGAGCAACCCTTCAGGCAATGGGGTTTGAATTTCATAGGCCTTATCAATCCACCTTCTAGTGTTGGTCACAAATGGGTGTTGACTGCTATAGATTATTTTACAAGATGGGTGGAGACTATATCTCTCAAGAAGGAAAATGAAAACTTAGTTCAAGACTTCTATGAAAGTATAGTAACAAGGTTTGGAGCTCCTTTAACAATAATTTTATATAATGCATTGGCTTTTTTTGGAATAAGGACAATTGAATGGGCTTTGAAGCATGGAATCTATCTTAGCACCTCCTCTAACTATTATCCCCAAGGGAATGGACTAGATAAGTCCACAAACAAGAATCTAATCAGGATCATAAATAGGACAATGGAGGAGAACCAAAGGACTTGGCATTCCAATTTAAAGACAACCCTTTAGGTTGATAGGATTACCCCAAAGAGAGCAATTGAAAACCCACCATACACACTTGTTTATGTTAGATAAGATAGAATACATATTTCACTTGAGTTAATAGCCTTGGGCCTCACCTATCAACTGCAATTAATAGAGAATGAAAGCATGGAAGTCAGGTTATGTGAGTTGATGGAGCTTGAAGAGACAAGAGATCAAGCTATGTTTATTATGAGAACTCACCAAGACGAAACCAAGAGTTACTTTGACAAGAAATCCATACCAAGACGTTTCAAGGAGGGAGACATTGTTTTAAAGTGGGATGAAGATAGGGCTAAACCTGGAAGACACAAAGTTTGATGCTTTGTGGAGTGGCCCATATGTGATCACACAATGCAAGAAACATAATGCCTTCCAAATTTCATAGTTGAATGGAGAGGAGCTTCATATCCCAATCAATGGGATATATCTCAAACATTGTTATTAAATTTCTCCTCTTCCCTTGTACATAGTTTCTTACTTTCCTTGTGTTCCCTAAGTGCTTATGCACATGTGTGAGTTTTGTCTTGTGTCTTGCTTTGTCTTGATTTATTGGTGTGGTGTGTTTATTTTTTGTTTTTTTTGGAAAATTCCTTGCTATTTGTCTTCAATAATCCATTGAATCCATTGGACCTTAGTAGGATAAGGTTACTGGTCCTTAGTGTAACAGGCATACTACCCCTATGAGTCACCATTTTGTTGACCAAATTTAACTTTTGGTCAAATTTGGGCACCCTAAGGCAAAAATTTTTATTTTAAAACTTTTAAGGGATCCTAATATGTTTTAATAGGAAGTATACTTGTTACATGATGTCATTTAAGGTCACATTAGCTTTAGTCTTAGTTAGATTAGTCATTTTGTCCATTAGGAGTCATTTTATGTGTTTTTGGGAGTCATTAATGCATTTGACATAGTTCATAAGGTGCCTAGGTGTCCCAAACTCATTAAAAACATACAAAAAGTCATTTAAGGTGCCATGAATTTCAGTTACCTCAAAATTTTGTAGGTTTTTCAACTGAAATTGTAGAAATCAACCAAAAAAGAGGGAAGTGGCACTTGTACAAATTTTTGGGAAGTGTGCCATGTGTAGATGATCATGGGGTGTCTCCTCATATTTATAAAATTCATATCCATTCTTGGTTTGAAAATAAACATTCATCTTAAATCCTAAACCATTATACACATTTCTTGCTCTTTTTGGTAGACTGGAGTGACCCTCAAGTTTTTGCTTAGTATGGAAAACAAAGATAGTTTCAAATTAAATGATTTTCAGAGGTTTTTTTTACACTCAAATACATTAATTTTAATATATTTAGTTTTAATATTGGTTAAATGTGCTATATGAATAATCACTAACAAGTTGACTATGTAGATTTGATAGTTGTTTGGTGAACCCTAATAATTTTGCTCCATTTCAGCCAAATTTGTATGAACAAATTTATGGTGTTGGCTCCAAAGGATGTTTGATTCCTTATTAAATGTTTTCCATTCTTTTTTGCATTATTAATGATGTTTGGATGCAAAATTGGTCTATCATGTAAGGAGGTGTCACCATGTCTAGTTTCAGTTGGAGTGTTTTGATTTACTAAGTGTATCTCTCCTGTAGATGACTTTCTCAACTAGGAAAGAGTGTCCCATAAGTACTTGGGTCATATAACTACCTCCTCTCATGTTTTGATCTCACCATGGCATTCTGTGAGTAGCTTGCAAGCTTGTCTTGCTCCATTTTTCAACTTCATGTCTAGTTTCAGCTGAATTCCATGCATAAGCCTGTTCATTATGTGTATGGAAGTGGTAATGGATGTTTTTTGGATTTTCCAAGGATTTAATAGTTCAATGAGGTCCTTTTTCATGTTTTATAGAGTTCAAAGGTTGACTACATGCTCATATAAATTACCGAATAGCCCCTTGGTGCACATGTCTACTCTTTCTCACATATGTATAGGTGTTTCCGTATTGTAAAAGATGTTTTGAAGATGGTTTCAGGTTTCAAAGGATGGAAACCACATGTTTGAGATTTATTGTGGAATTTGGGTGGTTTTGAGTTAGTTCACCACCATGTTTACCATGATTTCATGCTCTGCCCACATATTCTGCCCAAAACATGCACTTATAGGCTCCTTGATGATGTCATCCTATGGTAAATGACATGGTAATGAGGTCAATCATTTGAGGAATGAAGGATGAAAATATGTTTTGAATATTATAATAAGGCTTTTGATTCCATTTTTATTCTCTATTTCACACCTTCCTAAGAAAACTACCTACTCAGTCATATGCTCACCTATAGGGGGTTTAAATAGGGGACTAAGATGTTCTATGGAGTGTCAAAGCATATAATGAGACCATGTTTAGAACCCTTGCATATTGAAGAGACCATGAAAAAATTATATGAAGTGCTAGAATGATAAACAAGTTATAAGGAGTCTTCCTAAAGTGATGACTAGGTATTCTAGCAATCAGTCTATATTTTGAGCAAACAGAGGCCCAGAAGCTTTTTCAAGATATCATATAATGTGGTTGACATAAATTTTGGAGAAAATAAGTTGATAAGACTTGTAGCCCTTGGTAGGGAGAAAGACTGTGCCAAGAATGGGCTTAGGATAATTGGTGAGGAGTGGTTGTTTGAGGTTCTATAAGTGCCTATAAATGCTCTAAATTCAGGCAATAATGTCTATAGGCCAAGAGCCCAAATGGACCACTCAACCAAAGTTGTAAACCTATTATTCCATCATGGTAAGGTGATCACAAATATCTTGAAAGATTATTTGGATGAAAGAGATCATCAAGAAGAAGAAAGTGGTGTTATTTTTTCTTTCTATACACTTTCCATTGTGTACACTATAAGAATAAAGACCTACAACAGTCAAATAAGAGGTGTCTCAGTCCAAATAATAGGAAAAAACTCACTAAAGAGTCCAAGAGCATATATGGCTAGTAAAACATGTGTTAGGTTATTAAATAGTCCCTATGACTCCAAAAGAAGGTTTATATCATCACAATCAAATGACAAAGCCCCTGTATACACCTATAGGTGGGGTTGTAGGTAGATTACTCAAGATGGAAAGTGTGTTGAAAGTTGACACAAGATGATG
The DNA here is from genome assembly GCA_037957365.1 of Torreya grandis. Lineage (NCBI taxonomy): Eukaryota > Viridiplantae > Streptophyta > Pinopsida > Cupressales > Taxaceae > Torreya > Torreya grandis. The sequence continues at coordinate 928,702 of JARHVA010000996.1, read as the reverse complement.
TTTTGGAAGGCTCTTAAATAAGTGGTGTTGTTTAGATAGCTATAATGTGATTCATATATGAACTTAATGGACCTTCTCACATCATAATCAAGCCTTATAAATCCTAATGCACCTACAAGAGGTTTTGTCTCAGTCAACATGGTATGTATATAGTGATCTCACTTGAGGCCTATTTGGTGTTTCAAGACATTCAAGGCTGAGTCACTAGTATGAATATGCAATTAGGTTGTCTCTATCATGCTTAATGGACCTTCTCACATCATAATCAAGCCTTATAAATAATATGCACCTACAAGAAAAAGGCCTTAGTCAAGGATAAAATAGGGGTCAACTAAGCAAGGTTTATCTCAGTTAGTGAGTAGTGATCAAAGGGCATAGCATTATTGATGATGGAGAGGTAAAAACCTAAGGTAAAAGGATTTATAATACTGTCATATGACCTTGAGATATCCTAGTAACAAGGGGCAAGCATGGAAAAAATAAAAGAACGTCCAAAATAAGTCAATTATAGGCAGGAACCCATTTTAGGTGGTTTAGAGTGCACTAACATGATGAATGAATCTCATTCAAGGAAATTAAAATGAAAAATTATCTAGATGAACATGTATTAGATCTAATAAGACCCTTTCAAAGAAGTAAATAAGCCTGCATAGGGTCTCAAACCCCTATTTTCACCTACAGTAAGGTCTATGCAAGTAAGGGCTAGAGTGAGATATGAACTACCTAGAGAGGAAAAGAAGGTTAAAATGACTATAAAATAGTTCATTATGATCCAATAGGAACTATAAATAACCCAAGACATTACTAAGGGTCTCAAATGTTTTCCACACTTAACAAATGATTATAGTTCGTACAAACAACTAAGAAACCTCTTGGTTCAAAGGGTAAGCATGAAGAATACACTAAGGATAAAGGTTTTGGATGGTTTTAAAATATACATGAGAAAAAAATCAAGGTGGGAAGAATTTTATGACATAATATAGGAATAACATTAGCTTGTAAAGGTCATCCACAAGTGGATTTGGACAAAATTGCAAGAAAATAGGGCTTTTTAGCCCTTTTTTTAGACAAATGGAGTTGGTTAGGTACCTAAATGAGGGATTTTGAATTTTAAATTTGGTAAAGATAATAATTATAAGATTATAAAACTCACAATACTTTCATTTTTCCATGGGTGTGAGGGATATATCTCTTTATTTTGTCTCAGAGATCAGCCACTCAAGAAAATCAGGATTGTGGCAAGATAAACAAAAGATGGCAAAATGAGTGAATGGCTTAAGTTAAGGCCTTGGGATATTAAAGGAGAATTTTGGGATGTGTATGGAATATTTATATATTATTATGAACACACACACAAGATATAACCCTTAAAGATGACCTAATTGTCCATGCATATAGTCCAATCAAGCAGGATTCCACTAAGCCTTGTTGGCAAAAGAGATGAAAGGAATGTTTTAGGGGTTGTGTGATAGATTTGTGAGTATGATTTAGGTTTTAACATACATAATAAACCATCCTAAGAATTTTGGATAAGCCCAAGTGATCCAAACTTGCAGTGGGTGTGCCAAGCCCATTAGGCCTTAAGGAGACTTAAAGTCAATTAGGGGTCAACCATTCATTTCTAAGACTTGATGATCTATCCATATGATTGGGGAATGATCAGAGTGTTTTAAAAAAAATTGAGATTTTTTATGTAAAAAACCTTGTAGGAGGATTATTCTTGACCTAAAAATAGCTCAAGTATGTAGGAAAGTGGAAAAACAAGCTCAATGGGTCATTTTGTAAAGCTCATATCCTTGATAAGACATTGAATGGGAACAAAATGTGTTAGGGGAAGTTTTAGAGGTTCCTCAATAACAAATTTGTGGAATTATTTGGAATCTTGAACGTGCCATCTCTATGAACAATTGTTAAGAATAAAAATAGTCAAAACCTTAGTAAAACCCTTAGAAGAACCCGATGGAGAAAACAAGCATGGAGAGCCATTGAAATGGAATAGTTTGGCAAGAAAAGCTATTAGATCATGGAGAATACTCACTCAGTATCTCATCCATGCAAGGAAGGTGTTTGGATCTATACAAACATGTAGAACAATGTTTTTCTCACCATTTTCTATGTTTTAAAGGTTTTAGGAGGTTTGAGAAGATGAAATCAAGTTTGGATGGAGGATAAATACCTATTATAACTAATTATGGTGATTTTATTCTATGTAAAAACTCCTAAGTGTGCTAACTAGATCTCTCCTTTCAGCAAGTCAAAATTAGCATAGTGAGCACAAGAGTGAAACTCTAGAAAACTCAAATGGATGTCTTTTTAATGTGAATATAAGTAATATAAGGGCATGGATAATATTTATAGGTGTCATTAACTCCCTCCCATGGATTTTCTTGGGAAACTAAAGACTTTTTTTAGGCCAAGTGTGAGGAGTGACTGAAATAATGAGTTTTAGGACTACAGATAATGATTGATTCATTCTAGGAGTTTCTAAAAGAGTATAAATGCAACCAATGTATGGGATTGCTGTCTAAAGATCTGCCTTATTATACTAATTATCATACTTGTCCCTAGTTAGTGGTGGGATGTTCAAATAGGTGCAAATAATGAAGATAATTTTCATGGCTTGCATAGATAATTGGACTTCTTGATGTTACATGGCTCATTTAATATATCTTATCCATGAATTTTTAACTTCTTTCTCCAATTTGACACATGTCCAAGTGACTTTTAGACTTCCTTTGCTTTGCCTCTCTCTCAAAAGCTATAAATATGGACTCTTTTGCTCTTTTTTGGTAGCCTCCATTGGTTGATGGTGAAACCCTAGCCAATTTTGTACTTGAATGACTCTTAAATAAATAAACAAGTATTTTTCCTACTTACATGTTGTACAATTGAGTGTTATTACAATATTTTTGGTCTTGTCTAGTAGAAGATCTTCTTTTCTAGCATGTTATCCTTGATTGTCTACTAAGTGTGCAGAAAGGATATTATTGCATGTCTTTGTTAGTATTCTTTTCTAAGTGTATAGGTGTCTTAGAAGTGGTTTATGACTATATTACATCATTTAATCATCCATTACTCTCCTAAGTATAAAATACCTTCCTGAATCTAACAAATGAAACATTGATGTGACAATGCATTTTGGGTTGTGTGTTTTGTGTGAGAGAGACTTTGTTTGTATTTAATTAGTAAATATTTAGTCAAATAGGAGGAGATTAAACATTGGTGCATTACCTTTTTTTTGGTTTTCTTATTTATTTTCTTAACCCTTTTCATCCACAAGTTGATAGGTAAGGAAGTGCTTCAAAGAATGCATCAAGGGAGCTAGCCCTTCTAGAGATTCATCTCTTAACATTATCACCCATAACAAGAAGTATGTTTTCATTTGTGCCACTTGGATGAGGAGAGTTAGGTACCTCCTCATGGGTTCAAATCCAAGTGTCAATATTTTTTCGCACACATGGTGGGACTCTAAATTGTAAAAGATTGTCCAAGATTGGTGCTGGTCTTGTCATAGTGGCAGCTACAAGAGCATCTACATTCAATGCCTAGAAATTCCACTAAAGTTTTAAACTCTTTGGTTGTTGATAAATTCATAATTTCCATGTCAAATGTGACAACTAGGTCTGTTGCTAAAGGTTTACCTTTTGAGATTTTGTAATTGCTCTTATATTCTAATATAAGGTTTAGGTTTGTGAATACCCATCCTTATTCAAGAGAGTTGGTGTTTAAGAAGTCTAAGTTCTTGTTTAGTTCAATCCCTAACACATAAAGTTTACATTCCAAGATGGCTAAGAATCAACCTTTTGTAGCATTCACCAGATCATCTCCTTTGAATCTTGCCCACTATGACCAAATTCCAAGAGCAACCCTTAAGAGTGTTCCATATTTTAGTGGAGAGGGTCCTATTATTGCCATTGAACACATTATAAACATAATTTATTTTTGTAATATCCATAATATCGTTCAATAAAATGTGGATATTAGGTTGTTCACATTGTTTTTCAAAGGAAAAGCCTTGGATTGGTATGGGACTCTACCAAAAAATTCTATTGGTTCATGGGATGAACTAGAAGATCTATTGACTAAAAGGTTTGGAGAAAAGAGTGATCATATATCTCTAGTTTAACAATAAACCACTATTCAGAGGGAACCACAATATTTTATGCAAGATTTTAACACTATATTTTAAAAAAACATGGTATAGGATCCCAGCTCTTGTGAGGCCTACTCTAAACTATGCATTCTTGGACTGTCTAAAAGCATTGAATAGTGTTGTAGCCATGATGATCTAATCCATGGGTGGGAACACAATCTATACTACCTATGAGATAACTATCAATGTTAAGAATTATCTTGTTTAATTAGGGAAGATTGATCTTAAACCTACAATGTCATTGTTCCCTGATTTGCAACCTCTTAGTCAAGTTACATTACCTACCTTGGTTCCTTTGCCTAGTCATGAGAAATATACCATTGTCCCTTCAAATGAGTTACATAAATTCAAAATATTGTTAAAAAGTGTTACCAATTAATTGGTTTCTCTTAAAAGGAAACAAGCTCAAATTTATAGGCCATACCAATCCTACAATTAGTTTAGATAAACCAATAGACCTCCTTTCCAAGGTAATGCTCAAGGACAAGGTCAAATCACCCAAGCTAGGCCTTATCAAATATATAATCCTAATTCTCCCTCATCCTCTAAATCTCTTGTTCTCACTCAAAATAACTTGGTTCAAGAATAACCATGCTATCCATCTTTTGTGCAAAATAAAGAACAATTTTCTTATGCAAATTAAATGCACAACCAAACCATGGCAATGCAAAGAAATCAATCTTTCCATGTTCCAAGTTTTGAAGGATCAATGAAAATTGGGTTGGGGAATGTACAATCTCAATCTGATTATATACTCATAAAGCATTTTTAGGGGGAGTTTTGTGCTATCAATCACTTGGGGAATCTAAGTAATATGAATACTAGTGTTGCCTCTAACACTATGTCCAAGAAAAGGGTTGTTGAAGAGTAACAAGGAGAAACTCAAGAACCTATTTTGATACCCACTTCATCTCTAATGGTAAGTGTGTCAAATTCAACTTCTAGAGTTTAAGAAAGTCAAAAATTTTAGAATGTGAAGACAACTCTATTCACTCACCTTCACAAGCTGTACCACAAGGAGCTAGTGCTCCTAAGGAGCCCCCAAAGGTGAGCAATTCTTCCATTAATGTTGTAGACCAAATGAATAAGATACACATGAAAATATCATTGTGGTATTATTTGATAAGACCAGGGCAGAAAGATATGCTCCAAAAATAATTGTAAGGATTGGGTAAACAAGTTGGCTCATCTAGGAATGAAAATGTTGTCCTAGTTAATGAAACTCAACCTCTAGATGGTCAAGTGAAAAAGAATGAAAAAAATCCTCCTTTCTACCTATATCTAATCATTGGTGATTTCTTGGTTCATAATTTCATCATAGATAGTGGGGCTAGTACTTCAGTTATACCTTAGTGTATAACGGATAAACTAAGCCTCAAATATGAGCCAATGACTAAGGGAGTCTTACAATTGGATGGATCACTAGCCAAGAATTTAGTAGTAATTAAATATTTAAACTTGATCCTACATGCTTGTCCTACCTTTTATATTCCTCCTGATGTGGTTGTGGCATATTTACCTCCATACTTTGCCCTTTTCTTGTCAAGAGAGTTTACAACTAAGATAGGTGGATACTTGGTAGCCAATTGGTCCTACATGGTGTTTAGGACAAATTATGGTACCAAGGTGAAGATTGAGTCAGAACCTATTCATCATAGTCACTTGGAGCCTTACACACCTAAAGTGGAAAATGCCAACTATACCATCATTGTTGAAGAGGAAATCCACATTGACCAATCTCCAACATCTTCCCTTTAAGGACTTTCTGATTTGTACTTAGATGAATGGGAAGATAAAAATGATACTTAAAAATTCATGGAGGAAGGTAGTCTTGGGGTGTATTATATGCATGAGGAGGACTCCTTCACTCTAAATTTAATAAAGCCAAGTGAAGGTATAGATGGTTTATAGTAGCTTTTCTTTGATGGGTCAAGGAGCAAGATTGGGGTAGGTGGTGGAGCCATGTTGGTTTCCCCTTATAAAGAAAGGTATTATTAAACTTTCAAATTTAAATTCTCATTTACTTGTAATGTGGTAGAATATGAGGCTCTCACTCATGGCCTTGAATGGGTGAGGAGAAGAGGTGTCAAAGAATTTCAAGTGTTTGGTGATAGTGAGTTAGTTGTGAATCAAGTGAGATGGCAGAATTTGACCAAGGACTCTTTGCTTAAGTCCTATAAGCATAGAGTGTGGGATCTTGTGGAAGGTTTCTAAGCTTTAAAAATCACATCTATTCTAAAGAGGAAAACAAACATGTTGATAGGTTGGCATCAATTAGAACTTAGTTTGATGTTCCAAAAGGGATAAAAGAGGATAGGAACTAACCACATCTCAAGGTGATTATAAGGCCCTCCATGCCGGATAATGTCACTAATTGGCAAGTGTTTGATAGTGATCAAAAAATAACACTTTTTATCAAGGAGAGGCTAAGTTTTTATCCAAGAATCAGTCCAAGCTATAGCAACAATATGGAGGGCAAATTATCCAATTGAAATCCAACAAGCTTCCTAAAGGCCTAGTTACTCTTGAGAGCATTTTTTTCTCTATTTCACACCTTCCTAAGAAAACTACCTAATCAATCATATGCTCACCTCCAAGAAGACTTAAACAGGGGGATGAAATGTTCTACGAAGTGCCAAAGCATGTAATGATACCATGTTTATAACCCTTGCATATTGAAGAGACCATGACAAACTTGTGTGAAGTGATACAATGACAAACAAGTTATGAGGAGTCTTCCTAAAGTGATGACTAGGTATTCTAGGAATCAGTGTCTATTTTGAGTAAACAAAGGCCCAAGAGCTTTTAAAGATGGCATATAATGTGGTTGAGGTAACTTTTGGAGCAAATAAGTTGATAAGCCTTGTATCCCTTAGTAGGGAGAAAAAATGTGCCAAGAATGGGCTTAGGAGAGTTGGTGAGGAGTGGTTATTTGAGGTCATAAAAGTGCCTATAAACACACTAAATTCAGGTAATAATGTCTATAGGCCAAAAGCCCAGATGGACCACTCAACCAAAGTTGAAAACCTACTATGCCATCATTGTAAGGTGCTCACAAATATTTTGAAATATTGTTTGGATGTAAGAGATCATCAAGAATAAGAAAGTGTTTTTAATTTTTATTTCTATACACATTCCATTCCGTACATTGTAGGAATAAATATCTACAACAGTCAAATCAGAGGTGTCTCAGTATAAATAATAGGAACAAACTCAATAAAGAGTCCAAGAGTATATATGGTTAGTACAACATGTGGTAGGTTGTTAAATAGTCCCTATGATTCCAAAAGGAGGTTTATAACATCATAATAAAATGAAAAAGCTCCTATATACACCTATAGGTTGGGTTGTAGGCAGATTACTCATGTTGGAAAGTGTGTTGAAAGTTGACACAAAATGATGTTTTGGAAGGCTCCTAAAGAAGTGGTGTTGTTTAGATAAGTATAGTGTGATTCTTATATGAACTTAATGGACCTTTTCACATCATAATCAAGCCTTATAAACCATAATTCACCTATAGGATGTTTTGTCTCAGTCTATAGGGTATGTACACAATGATCTCTCTTGAGGCCTATTTGGTGTTTCAAGACCTTCAAGGCTGAGTCACTAGTATGAATATGCAATTAGGTTGTCTCTATGATGCTTAATGGACCTTATCACATCACAATCAAGCCTTATAAATAATATGAACCTATAGGAAAAAGGTCTTAATATAGCATAAAATAGGGGTCAAATAAGCAATGTCTATCTCAACCAATAAGCAGTGACAAAGGGCATAGCCTTATTGATGATAGAGAGGTAAAAACCTAAGGTAAAATGATTTGTAAGACTGTCATATGACCTTGAAAAATCCTATTAAAAAGGGGAAAGCATGGAAATTAAAATGAAAAATTATATAAATGAACATGTAGCATAGGTCATAAGACCCTTTCAAGGAAGTAAACAAGCCTACATAGTATCTTAGACCCCTAGTTTCATCTATAGTAAGGTCTATGCCAACAAGGGCTAGAGTGAGATATGAACTACCTAGAGAAGAAAGGAAGGTTAAAATGACTATAAAATATTTCATGATGATCCAATAGGCACTTTAACTCACCCAAGACATTACTAAGGGTCTCAAATGTTTTCCACACTTGGCAAATGACTACAGTCCGTATAAACAACTAAGAAACCTCTAGGTTCAAAGGGTAAGTATGAAGAATACATTAAGGAGAAAGGTTTTGTATGGTTTTAAAATCTCCATGATCACAAATTCAAGGTTGGATGCATTGTATGATATAATATAGGCATCACATTAACTTGGAAAGGTCATCCACAAGTGGATTTGGATAAAATTGCAAGAAAATGAGGTTTTTAGCCGCTTTTTTAGACATATTGAGTTGGTTAGGTACCTAAATGAGGGATTATGACCTTTAAATTTGGTAAAAATCCTCATTATTACCTTTAAAAACTCAAAATACTTTCATTTTACCATGGGATGAGGGATATATCTCTTTTTTTTGTCTTAGAGATTAGCCACTCATGAAAATTAGGACTGCGGCAAGATAAGCAAAAGATGGAAAAATGAGTGAATGACTTAGGTTGAGGCCTTGATATATTAAAGGATAGTTTGGGTATGTTTATGGAATATTTATAGATGCTCAGGAATACTCACACAAGCTCTAACCCTTCAGGATGACCTAATTATCCATGCATATAGTCCAATCGGGCAAGTTTCCACTAGGCCTTATTGCAAAAGAGATGAAAGGAATTTTTGAGGGGTTATGTGATATATTTTTTAATATGATTCAGGTGTTAACATACATAAAAAACCATCCTAATCATTTTGTATCATCCCAAGTGATCCCAACTTGCAGGGGGTGTACTAAGCCCATTAGGCCTTAAGGAGACTTGAAATCAATTCAGGGTCTACCTTTCATTTCTATCACTTGATGATATATCAATATGATTTGGGCATGATTTTTTACTATTTTAAAACATTTATGAGATTTTCTATGTAGATAACCTCATAGGAGGATTGTTCTTGACCTAAAATAAGCTCAAGTATGTAGAAACGTGGAGAAACAAACTCGATGGGTCATTTTGTAAAGCTCGTATCTTTGCTAAGGTTCTGCATAGGAACAAAATGGGTTATGGGAAGTTATATAGGGTCTTCAATTTTTTCTTTTGGCATTATTTGGAAACTTGTACATGCCATATCTATGAACAATTGTTAAGAACAAAAATAATCAAAAACCTAGTAAAACCCTTAAAGGAACCCGATGGAGAAAACAAGCATGGAGAGCCATTCAAATGGAATAGTTTTTAAAGGAAACATATTTTATAATGGATAATACTCACTCAATATCTCACCCATGCAAGGAAGATGTACGTAACTATATGGACAACATGCAGAATAGTGTTTTTCTCACCATTTTCTATGTTTTGAAGGTTCTAGGAGGTTTGAGAAGATGAAATAAAGTTTAGAGGGAGTATTATCACCTATTGTAACTCCCTATGGTCATTTTATTATATTAAAAAACTCTTAAGTTTACTAACTAGAGATCTCCTTTTAGCTAGTCAAAACTAGCATAGTGAGCAAAAGAGTGAAAAAGTGTGGAAAACTCAAATGGATGTCTTTTTAAGGTTAATATAAGTAATATAATGTAATGGATAAGATTTTTATGTCATTAAATCCATCCCATGTATTTTCATGGTAAATGGAAGACTTTTTTAGGCCAAGTGTGAGGGATGACTGAAACAAGGATTTTTAGGACTGCAGACAATGATTGCTTCATTCTGGGAGTTTCCAAAAGAGTAGGAAAGCAACAAATACATGGGATTTAATGATTTAAGACCTATCCTCTTATCCTAATTATTTCACCTATCCCTAGTTATTGGTGGGAATTTAAAATAGGTACAAATAATGAAGATAATTTTCTATGCCAAAATAAGGAGTTTTATGCCACTTTTCAAAATTTTCATGGCTTATATGGACAATTGGACTTATTGGTGTTTCATGGATCATTTAACATCTCTTATTCATGAATTTTTAAATTATTTTTCTAAGTTGACACATGTCCAAGTGACCTTATGACTTCCTTTGCTTTGCCTCTCTCTCAAAAGCTATAAATATAGAGACTTTTACTTCTTTTTGGCAGCCTTCATTTGTTGATGGTGAAACCTTGGAAAATTTTGTACTCAAAGGACTATTTTCTTACCTAAATTTTATGAAATTGAATGTTAGTGCAATCTTGTTGGTCTTCTCTAGTAGATGATCTTTTCTAGCATGTTATCTTTGATTGTCAACCAAGTATGCAGAAAGGATATTGTTGTAGGTCTTTGTTAGTATTATTTCATAAGTGTATATGTGTATTATAATTGGTTTATGACTATATTCCCTCATGTAATCATCCATAACTCTCCTAAGTATCAAATACCTTCTTGAATCTGACATATGAAACATTGGTATGACAATGCATTTTGAGTTATGAGTTTTGTGTGAGAGAGACTTTGTTTATATTTAAGTAGTAAACATTCAATAAAATAAGAGGAGATTAAACATTATTGCATCACCTTTTTTTTTGGTTTTGTTAGTTTTTTTCTTAACCCTTTTCATCCACAAGTCGATAGGTAAGGAAGTACTTTAAATAATGCATCAAGGGAACTAGCCCTTCTAGAGATTCATCTCTCAACATTGTCACCCACAATAAGAGGGATGTTTCCATTATTCCAATTGGATGAGGATATATAGGCATCTCATCAAGGTTGAAAATTCAAGTGTCAATAATTATCAAATTAGTTATTATAAACTCTATTCAAACAAAACAAGTTATGCATTTAGATATCCATTACTAACTCCTCTTGTTGATCAATACCATAATTTTCCAATATGTCTATAGTTAAGTTAGCCTCCCTAAAATAGTGCATGATTGAAAATTTTGAGAAAGAGTCCAAAAGTGTTAGATATGTGACAATAAAGTTAAATATATGATTCTTTTGTGGTGCTGTTTGTATCCCACTTCTTGACAGGGGGTGTGGGGGAGCAACCCTTGTTTCTAGGAAGATGAATTCCATTGAATTATATATTTAGGAAGGAAATTCCTAATGGCATTTTTCCACTCTATTTTTATGAGGAGGAATCATAATGGTGCTTTGCCTATTAGGTGTATTTATCTTTGTAGAGTTTACATATAATCTATAACAATTTCACATGTAATCTATTCATCTTGGAGTTAATAAAAGCCTTATATCTTGCATCGTAGATGTTTCCTTCACTTTTCTAAGGTTTTACCATGTAAATCTAGTGTTTTTTCTCATGCACATTTATCTCTATTATTACAAAATTGTATTTTGTTATTGAAATTATTGTTGTGAAGTGTCTAGTTTCTTAACAAAAAGTTGTTAAACTCATCCAAGGATGTTTTTGATATTCCACATGATATGGTGCTTCTATTTAAAATTTCTTAAACTATTATAATTGAATCACCATCAATCCAAATGTTCTCTATCCCATACTCAACCACCATTCAAAACCCAGGACAAGGGCTTGAGATTCAACCTCATTATTCATCTTGGCTCAAACAAATATTTGGAAGAAAATCTTATTAGTGACCCATAATAATATTGAATAATGCACCTTACTCATGAGGCACCAAGATTACCAGGGGCAACTCCATCAAAATTTAGTTTAAAAAACCTTCGGGGAGGAGGAACCCAAACAACATTATCTTTAAGACTCTTAGAAAGAGAACTTACTTGTGACCCCCTAATGGGGGATAAGAAAATGAATATTATAATATATATTATTATTAAATATTATATTATAGAGTATACAATATTACATACCTTTATATGATATTATATAAATACTATATATATTTATTATATAATATATCCTAATCTTATAAGATATATATATATATATATATATATATATATATATATATATATATATATATATATATATATATATATATATAATGTAATTAATTTAAGTGATTCAGATCTCTTTCTTCTTCCTTCATACACGGTGGTTGTGTAAGGTCAAAAGAAATTATTAACTACTATTTACTTTCTTATGATTTAAAATGAGTCTAAGAAACCTCCTTTATTCATTGGTCACCTTCTCCATTTTATTATTTAAATGCCTTATTAGATTATCTATCATTATTTTTACATCTAATCGATATCAAACATACAAAACATTTTTTGGTATAAATTTATTAATAAAAACTACTATAACATAATTAATACCATGCATTAGTTCCATATTTTGATTATAGATACATCATTATTAAGATTCAATGAATACTTGTTAATTACCCAAATTAAAATAAAGGTGCAAAAATAAGGTCTCCAATCCACTAAATGATAAAATTGGCTAATCAATCATTCCAATTATTTACAACCACCCACATTTACATGGTTAAATTTAATAATTATAAGCCCATTGAAATTGACTTTGCTACTTTATGTTCCTTTTATTAACAAAAGTTACATGTCCAAAATATAAAAAGTTGGGATCATGTTATATAGTGTCTAAATTTGTTGATGGCATACATTACAAGGAATTCTTTTTCTATGGTTATATAATTATTTTTAGATGGTGTGAGATTTTTACTGAGATAATAAATGACATACATATGATCAGTCTCATCCTTTTATCCTAAAACTACCCCCATTACATAAGTAGAAGCATAAGTGTAAATGTGAAAGGGTTTTTCATAAATGGTCCTCTTAACACTGGTGCAAAACAAACATAGAAGCAATAATTTTACTAAAGTCTTCTATAAAAACTAGCATGACCTAAGAAAATCTTGACATCAGTTTGATTTTATGGGACAAGCAAGTTAGAAATTATTTCAATTTTATTAAGATCCACTTGAATTCCCTTAGCATAGATGTGGTGTCCTAACAATATGCCTTGATCCATTATCATCACACATTTCTCATAGCTTAGTGATAGTTCGTGTTCTTCACATCTAGTTAAGACCTTGTCAAGATTGTGTAAGGCTTCATCAAATATATCTCTATGAGTAATGAATTCATCCATGTATACTTCCATATAATCATTAGTCAAATCATATAATATGGCTAAAAATTCTCATTGAGAAGTAGTTGGGCCATTACAAAGACTAAATGGTAAAAATCTATAAGCAAATGCACCCCATGGGTTGGTAAAGGTGGTTTTGTCTTGATCCTTGACTACCACTATTATCTAATTGTACCCACTAAATCCATCCAAGAAGGAAAAGCATTTATTTCATGTTAGATTATCAATCACTTGATCAATAAAAGGAAGAGGGAAATAATCCCTCATAGTGGCTTTATTTAGCTTTTGATAATCTATACACACTCTCTATTTCCCATTTTTATTTGGTAAAATTACCAATGGAGAAACACATTGGTTGTTTGAAATAGGGTAAATGAATCCTACATCCAATAATTTCTCAATTTTATTTTTTATTATATCCCTTAATACTCAATTTATCCATCTTTGTTATTGTCTAACTAGTTTTTCCTAGCTTGTGTAAATCTGATGGGTACAAATACTTGAATGAATTCCTATCATATTTTTATAAACCTAAGTAAATGCTTTGGTGTGTTTTTCTAGGATATTAAAAAAAATTATTTCTTGATCATGAGTTAACTAGCTATTTATAGCCAATATTTTTTGCTTGGTAATACTATAACCTGTTTAGTGTCGGGATGGATAGATTCCACTTGTTGAAATTCACTCACCAAGGAATTAAGAAGACATATATGTGGTAATAAGAGATGAAATATAATTATATTTTTTTCAAATCCATCTCTTAGAGGAATGATTTTGGCTAATGGACAATGACATGCAGTTAAAAAATTAGTTGGTTTGTCTTCTGCCTAATACCAAATACTTTCTTGAAATGGTCTATGGTTATATGTTGAATGTCTAAAGATTGAGTCTGTAGTAACAAGTTTGGCAGAGTCCATAACCAAAAATTGGATAATGTTTGTAGCAAATATACTGGAAAAGTTTGTAGTAGATAGACTATTAGCTTTCATAGCAAATAAACTGGTAGAGTTTGTAGCAGATAGGCTGACAGAGTTTGTAGCTGATAGATTGACAAAGTTTGTAATAGATAGACTAACAGAGTTTGTATCCAATAGACTGATAGAGTCTATAGCTAGGCTCATAAAGTCTATGGCTTCTTCCAGATCTTGTGCTAACTCATCAATTAATTCTTGCATGTGTCATTATATTGTTATCATGGCCAAGGATTAAAAATTGTTCATGTTTTTTTAGTTCATCTACCTAAAGTGTTTCAGTGTATCCAATGAGGGTTTTGCAGAGGGATATAATAATATTTGTTTTACTTTTATACCATTTGAAATAGTGATATCCCCTTATCTAAAATTAATTAATGCTACTATAGTAGCTAAACAAGGTCTTTCTAAAATGAGGGGGTATTCTAACTTCTTGGTTTTAGGTTGTAGCACCATAAAATCTACTAGATACTCTCATTACTCAATTGTTACAATTACATCTTCTATAGTACCTTTTGGTTTAGCAACTGACTAATCAGCCATTTGGAGAATGGTGGAGGTAGGTTGCATCCTTATAATAGATAGTGTTTGGATATTTTTAGTTGTCATTACATTGATTATTGAACCCAAATCTACCAGAACATTGGGTATTTCTTTCTTCCTTATGGTAAATATTATGATTGGACTACCTGGATCTGCGTATTTAGGTAACAATATTTTTTTGCTAAAAGATTGGATAGTTTACCATCTACATGTATGGTCCTTGGGTATTGTTTATTTATTCTAAGTGTCTTGACACACAAGCTTTTAATGACTCTATTTAATTTTGAAATATCTTTGATGGCTTGTAACAAAGGTACTTTAATGTTCAATTTTCTTAATTCTTGAATCAAATCAGATTCTTGTTTGGTTTCAATTTCCTTCAATTTATCAAGAAAATAAACATGCGGAGGAGAAATGTTATATTCCTCTATCCTTTTTTACTTTTTTTGGATTACTCTTTTCCAACTGAGGATTGAGGTGCATCTATTTTTGGTTTTTCATTGGGTAGTTCAAATATGGTAATAAGAGGCTCTTGAATTGTTCTACTTGATCTAAGATGAATATTTACAAATTTAATAACTCTTACATTCATGGTTTCTCCTTATTCATTTACATAGATAGGGGCTGATGGTATTTTATTATGGTTATCCATTGATTGAGTAGGTAATTGGGGCTCATTAACTTATTATATAGGTTGAGCTATAGGAGGTGCCATTAAAACTTGCTATGATGGAAACCTTGTTTGGGTGTTAAACTGTGGATTAACGTTCCACTATGTATTTCCCCATTGTTATGACTATGGTTTGGGTATCCATGGTTGTTGAGGCATCATCCAATGTTGAGGAATCATCTATTCTTGATTCTCCCATTGTGAGTGTGCTTGTCCCCACATAGGTTGAGGTGCCTTAGTAATCCAGGGTATCATCCATGGATTAATGGGATTTATTGAGTCAAACTAACCTTGGGTCTAGTTTTATGGGAATAGATTTTATCTTTGGACATAATTTAGATCTTCTATAGATTATGTATTTTATTTCAATTAATTTTTCAAAATATAAAGATGGTTACAATGGTTTGTGTCATGATCTCTACTATCACATATCCCACATATTTGTGTTTTATCCAAGCGACAATCTCTAAGAGCATGTTTTAATTTACATTTTTCGCAGTAGATGGATAAGGGTTATATGATGATTTTATTTTTGGCTTGAAGACCATATAATTTAGTATTTAACTGAACCAAAATGTCATTGATCCAGGCACCAATTTAGGCGACAATTCGGGTGACAATTCCACCCCAATTGATGACGGAACTTCCGGGAGCCATAACGTTTGCACTGTAGCTCCAATTGACTCATCGTTTGAACCATTGGAAAGATAATAATGAGGAGAACATCATGAAATAGAATTGAGCTTTTCTCAATGAAGATTGACCCCCAAAAACCCAATGGAAGTGCCTCAAATTTTAATTTTAGTAGTGCAGTCTAAAAATAGTAAGTTTCTAAAAATAGTAATTCCTTGAATTTTGTATTGTTTTAAATATTGGAAGTCAAACCACCTCATCTCCCTTGAGATTGGTGACCTTCCACATCCTCCCCATGCTTTCAAATTGTGTATAAAAGAATAGGTAACCTAAAATGTGAAGACAGACATCTCTTCCCAGAGATAAGCATATATTTGTATTGCGATCTTGAGTAATACTACATCTCTTCTCAGAGAATTCATTGTTACTATGTTATTTCCATGTTATTGAGATATTTATCAACTAGAACTTCTGAGTTTTGGATTAGTGTTATCAGAGCGATTTGTCTTGAGAGTGTATGATCTCGAGGACGAGGTCAGGCTATAAGAAGCTTGGGTGGGAAACAATAGAGCTTCCAAATTTTCCACCTGTTCGCTCCAAATGACTTCAAATGGCAGATGACACCAAGACATCTGATCCTTTTAAGGAAATGGTGAATGAGGCCCTCCAATGGTAACAAGCGCAGATGCTACAACAATTTGCCCAAATTCTTCAAACACTTTCGATGGGAAATCCTGGATCCGTGGCTCCACTTCTTGGCTCCTCATCCAGGGAACGTCCTTTCAGTGCCCCAACACCCTTCAAGGTCCAAGTAAATTTTGATATTCTTACATTTGAAAGTAAAATCAATGATGATGCAGTATAAAATTGGTTAGATCAACTATCTTCCTACTTCTCTGTAAATAAGTTCACCGATGGAGTAAAGATTACTTTTGCTCTTTTGAAATCAACATTGCCTATGAAAAACTGGTGGGAAGTGTGTAAAAAGAGGTTCAGTATAGATGACATTGGCCTTGAGGTGGAACCTACCTAGGATGATTTTTTGGAAGTGGTGAAAGAAGAATACTATCCCATCGGAGCATATGATGATCTCTACATACAGTGGCAACAACTTCACCAAGGTAAGGACCAATCTGTTCAAGATTACACAGACACTTTTCATTCTTTGTCTGCAAGGTTGGGCATTCAAGATAGTGAGAAACATAAGACTCTCAAATATCATGGTGGACTATAATGGTACATATGGGGGAAATGGAACTCTTCAATTTGGAAACCCTCGGTGAGGCATACAAATTTGCAGTGAAGATTGAATAGAAGCATGGCAGAAAGAATACGAAGAGCCAACCCTCAAAATGGAAAAGTGACAAGGAAGGTCAAACACGAGGCCCAAATTGGAAGCAAAAGGAGTTTCAGGATAAGAAATCCCAAAAAGGGAAGGCTGGAAAATCGTGTGATTACCACAAAACTGGAACTCACTCCAAAGAAGAATGTCGAGCCATCAAGTCATTGCTTTCTAAGTCACAATACTCAATGTCCACTACTCTACCTCATACACAACCCATAGTCAAAGAAGATGAAGAATAAATTGTAGATGCTGAGCCTGACACCATTGTTGCTTCATCATAGAATCGTGAGGAAAGACCAGATGACAAGGAAAGATTGTTCCACTCCAAATTATGGGTAAAAGGTAAGCCTTTACATTTCATTCTTGATAGTGGGAGTCAAAAGAATTTAATCTCTGCTAAAGTTGTGAAAAGTCTAAATCTATCCATGAAGCATCATCCAAAGCCCTACAGTATTGGATGGTTAAGCCTAGGGAGAGACCTCCATGTCACCCATCAGTGTCTTCTTTCATATGCTATAAAACCACTCCAAGATGAAGTCTTGTGTGATGTGGTCAATCTAGATGTTTGTGATGTACTCCTTGGTCAGCCATTCATGTATGAGCAACATGGCATCTATGAATCACAAACCCAAAGGATCACCCTCACTCTTGGAAAATGGTGTTATAGGGTACCAGAGGTACCACCTCCCACATCTATCTCCCTAATCAATGCGAATAAATGCAAGAGATTGGTGGAGAAAACAAAGTAATTTGTCCTCATGGTCGTCAAGCCACAGAAATCCAAGAAGGCCGATGTTGCAGTCCTAACTACACAATCAACACAACAATAGAAGTAGATAGGATGAATCATAGGAGAATATGATGACTTATTCAAGTCACTCACAAGAGTTCCACTACATTGCCAAGTAAAAAATGCTATCAATTTGATCCTAGGATCACCTTTGCCTAATAGTCCTATGTATCACAGATTAGTTTTGGAGAATGATGAGATAAAAAGATAGATTCAAGAATTGATCCAAAAAGGTCTCATCAAGCCAAGCTCTTCACCTTGTGGTAGCCCAATTGTCTTGGCACTAAATAAAGATGGAACATGGAGGCTTTGCATTGACTATCGAGCCCTAAATAAAATCTCTGTGAAGAATCACTATCCTCTCCCCAGGATTGATGACCTGTTGGACTAGCTCTTTGGTGCAAAGTTCTTCACCAAAATTGATCTCAAATCTGGTTATCACCAAATTCCCATTGATCCCACTAATGTCTGGAAGACTACATTCAAATCTAAGGAGGGGCTCTTTGAATGGTTGGTTATGCCTTTTGGCTTAACTAATGCACTTGCAACCTTCATGAAGATGATGGATGACATCCTACAACCCTTCACCAACTCATTTGTGGTTGTCTACTTAGATGACATACTCATCTATAGTAGAACATGAGAAGAACATTTGCAACATGTTCGTAAGGTGCTTCAAACTCTTTGGGAGCACAAGTTGTATGCAAATCTTGACAAATGCACATTCGAGATGACAATAATTCAGTACCTCGGGTATGTTGTAAATGAGGAAGGGGTCCATGTTGATCCAAAAAAGATTTGGGTTATTCGAGAATGGCCCACACCAAGGACCCTCACAGAGCTTCGTAGCTTTTTGGGTCTTGAAAATTTCTATCGCATGTTTGTTCTTGGATTTTCACATGTTGCTTGGTCACTAACCCAAGTGACTAAAGGAGGAAATAAAGCTACATTTCAGTGGGGTGAAATATAACAAAGGGAATTTGAGAATTTGAAGAATAGACTCTGCTCAGCCCCTGTTCTTGCCTTGCCAGATTTGCATCAACCTTTTGAGTTGATGATAGATGCATCAGAATATGCCATGGGAGCTGTCATCATGTAACATGGCCATCCTATTGCATATCAAAGTGAAACTTTCAATGATATAGTCAAGAAATATCCAACATATGATAAGGAGCTCTATGCCATTGTGCAAGCTTACAAATAATGGAAACACTACATCTTGGGGAAAGAAACGGTCATCCACGCTGACCACAGACCATTGGAATTCATCCAAACACAAAGCAAGCTCCAAAATGAGAGGCATCAAAAGTGGGCCACATATCTTCAACAATTCCACCTAATAATCAAACACAAAAAGGGACCTCAAATACAGCTGTAGATTATCTGAGCTGCCCACCAATTACTACACTCACAATAGTTTTGGACCTTGGCGGACATGAGACTGCCACTTGGGGTGCCCTGTATGAAGCAGATCCTACCTTTACAGATACATATCAAGCACTTCAAAAAGGTACACATTTTTCTAATTTCTATTTTCAAGATAATGTCCTCTATCAAATGGGGCACATCTATGTTCCAGTTACAGAGCAACATAAGATGATATGGGAAGCACACTTCAATAGGATAGCTGGACACTTTGGTATTGAGAAAACATTGGTAGTTCTTCAAAAACACTTCTACTGGACCTATATGTGAAAGGATGTGAAAAGATATCTCAAATCTTGCACCCCATGTGTGATAGCCAAGCCAACAAATAAGAATCAAGGATTGTACACGCCATTTCCAGAACCAACCAGGCCTTGAGAATCTATCTCAATGGATTTTCTCTCAGGTTTGCCCACTTTAAAATATGGTAAGGACTGTATTTTTGTGGTAGTTGATCATTTTAAAAAAATAGCTATCATGATTGCCTATAAGAAAAATATATCTACTAAGGAAACTAATCAACTATATTTTAGTCATGTATGGCTCCATTTTGGTCTTCCCAAGTCCATTGTCTCAAATCGAGATAGCAGGTTCTTGAGCATCTTTTGGTCCACTCTATGGAAGATGATGGATATGATGGATACTAAGCTAATGAAGTCCATAGCCTTCAATCCATAGACTGATGGTCAAACAGAGGTGGTAAACCACTTGATTGTTCACATGATTTAGATGTATCACTCCAAACATCCATGCACATGGGATGAGGGACTTATTTTCATACAACATGGATACAATCAGGCACTACACAGCTCAACCAAGCACAGTCCATTCCAAGTATGTTTTGGGTTCCAACCCATGGCACCAGTTGATATAGTGATTCCATTTTACACCATGGAATACACACCTCATGGATGATCTAAGGTATAAAAAGTTAAAAAGTTTATTGAACAAATGCAACACCTCCAGCAACAAGTTCATGACATCCTGGAGAAGATGAATCAAAAGTATAAGCCACGCCATGACAAAGATAGGGTTGCACACCATTTTGATGTGGGTGATAAGGTTTGGTTGTGGCTTTAGAAAGAACAACTTTTAGGCCCACACAAAAATATTTGGCCTTGTGATATGGTCCCTACACCATCACTAGAAGAGTTGGAGAAAATGCTTTTGAGTTGAACCTACCAGCCTACCTTGGTCTTCATCCAATATTCAATGTGGAGCTCCCCAAACCATATCATCCACCTCTCTTGGACACTTTAGTTATAGCAAAACAATTTGACATTGATGAACTTGATTTATAGAGTTTTTCTCCAGTGGAAGAGGATCAGATTGTGGATACCTAGATGAAGACAACAAGAGGATGCTCTATTTCGCTTTATTTAGTGATCAAAAGGGGCCAGCTTAGCCATTAAGGTGAGTGGCTCACAGAGAACCAAATCAAGAAACAACTACCACACCTAATGGGGATCATTGATGAAATGGGGACCATTTCTTTTCAAGGAGGGAGGAATGATCCAGGCACCAATTTAGGTGACAATTCGGGTGATAGTTCCACCCCAATTGATGACGAAACTTTCAGGAGCCATAACTTTTGCACCGTAGCTCCAATTGACTTACCGTTTGAACTGTTGAAAAGATAAGAATGAGGAGAAAATCATGAAATGGAATTGATCTCTACTCAATGAATTTTTACCCATAAAAACCCAATGGAAGTGCCTCAAATTTCAATTTTAGTAGTGCAGTCTAAAAATAGTAAGTTTCTAAAAATAGTAATTCCTCAAATTTTGTATTGTTTTAAATATTAGAAGTCAAACCACTTCATCTCCTTCAAGATTGGTGACCTTCCACATCCTCCCCATGCTTTAAAATTGTGTATAAAAGAAGAGGTAACCCGAAATGTGAAGACAGACATCTCTTCCCAAAGATAAGCATATATTTGTATTGCGATCTTGAGTAATACTACATCTCTTCTCAGAGAATTCATTGTTACTGTGTTATTTCCATGTTATTGATATATTTATCAACTAGAAATTCTAAGTTTTTGATCAGTCATTTTTTAAATTTTCAAATTCTTCCATCAATCGACTAACTTTATTGGATTTGCCTAGTTTTTCTTTCTTGATGCTTGGTTTTCTAGAATAATTAGATCATAGATCTGAAATCTAGTGGAATGTTAATTTGAAAATGTCTCCTTTTCCCATTAGGTTCATAACATCCTTAGATTCATCATGTTATCCCTTAATAAAGACCATTTTCACTACTTCTATAAGTGGATAACCATTGTGTTTGTACACAAATGGGAATGCATCCAGATAACTTTCTAGACTTTCTTCTTCATTCTATTTGATCTTGAAGAAATCCTCTTTTATGTCCCATAATATAAATTAATATTTATATTTTTAAATAAATTTAGTTTCCATGTATTAATATAATCACTTGGATGGCCCATGAACCACCTCATGGTTGCCTCTTTAAGTGTAGAAGGGAGCAGTTTGAGTTTTTGATTGTCATCTATGTAATCATAAGTTTGGAATAACACTTTGAACTCAAACAAGAATTAATCTATTTCTTCTAATGACTTACCCATAAAATTTGGTAGAATTGATGGTGAAATATTTTTCATAGAAGTTTGATTTGTTGGATCTATGACTATAGGAAAGGAAAAGGTTCTAACTTATTGTAATTGCATTCCATTTTCTTTAGAATTTTCTATACTTCCTTGGTTATTAGCCATGGTTTATATTTCTTTCCAACCTATATTAGAGATCCAATTTATTTCTTCCTCTTGATCTTACAAATATTGAGGTCCAAGACCTATTGTTTTAGACAAAGAATCCTCTGGATTAATTCTTCTTATAGGAGAAGATCTCCCAAATGTGAGTCTTCTTATAAAGTTTCTTTGTGAGGATAATCCTAATTTTGGTGATGAATCTAATTGTGATTCAAGTGTTTTTATTATATTTTCAGATTTCTCAATTAAAATTTTTATTCTTTCCTCCTCCGATCCTAACTCTAGATCCTTGGAGACAAACCTTCCTTTAGAGTCTCTAGGTTGATTCATAAATTTGATTTTTTGTTGTTATTATTATTATTATTTTCAATGTTTTTTATTTTTTAATGTAGACCAATAAGGATTACCTTAATAACACCTACATGTCCCTGGTAATGGCACCAAAAAATGATGGGTGTCATTAATCCCTTCATTTAATCAACTTTATTTGTTGGTGTCATTTAAACTAGAGGAAACATTTAAAGTTGTCTACATCAAGGCTTATAGTTATAAGTCTTACATAGATGATTTTGGGGGTTGTCTTTCCTAAATGTCTAATCTAATCTATTTTGGAAAGGATTTGCTTATGCAACAAAGAAACACACTGCAAAATTAATACACTCTATAATCTAATTTACTAAAATAAACACACTAGCTGAAAATAAACACTGCTAAAAATAATCACATTTGTTGAAAGCACACAATATGCTAAAAGTAAACACACTTATTAAGAGTAAATAATCTGCTAAAAATAAACACATTGATTTATAATCTTGAATTAATTCTTATAACTGAAAGATAATTTTCTACAAGTTATGAAATCTATATATAATTATTGTTATGAAAATGAAATATATTTATAATTACTAAAAACTATAAATATATAAAATACCATACAATAATATGTTCCTAGTTCTTATGGAGAGTGGGCCCTTGCTCACCTTAGGAACATGAATGAAAAGAAAACTCAGTACTTGGAAGCTAGAGCTATCTTCATTAATTGATCAAAATAGATTGCATAAATATAACTATAACTATGCTAGAATATTAATTGAATAACAACATTTTATCTTTCTTATATCTCCCTATATTAAGACATGAAGATCTACTTATATAATAGTGTAACTATAGATCCCAAGATCTTAGTAGGCAATCTTTAGTTATCAAGATAAATCTCATAATTTCAAGTGGTTCTTCAAAATAGGTGATTGACGATTTGAAATAGGAAGATCCATCTGTTACAGAATCCATTGCATATCTATTAAGAATGACTTCCTAGATCTACTAGATGGATTTGCCTTATAAAGACTATGTGACATATTTACACTAGCTGATATACATATAGATAGTCTGTTTATAGATCTAATATTTATAGTAATCCTATAAATAGTAAGTGACAAAAAAAAACTTCAAGTACATGGAAATTATGGATATTTTAGTTTTGCAAGCTTAAAAGTTAGACTAGAAGAGTCATAAGGAGTTCTGGCAGAGTTCTATTGAAGTCCATAATAACTTGCTTGAAGGAACCTAGATGTTGAGGAAGTCTATAACAAGGCTACTAGGTTGATACAAATGGTGAAATGCTTCGATGAAGAATGAAATCAAATATTGAATGAGTCCATAGCTATGAACTGGGTGAGTCCATATCTACTCGGTGAGACCATTGTAGTGGACTGTGTGAATCCGTGGCTACTGGACAAGTTCATAGCTTAGTCGAGAGAAGACTTGAATGAATCGTAAGTGTGTTCAATAAGTCTGTAGCTTGCCAAAATTTTGAAATATTTCATATAAGTTTCCTTAGAAGATCATAAAAAATGTCCTTATTCATTATAGATTGTTGTATCATCTATATATACATAAAATTGAGAGACTAAACATGCAAAGATTTAAAATTAAATGATAGAATTAACAACTTAGACTTTAGTTATATTAAGTAAAATAAAGCATCCATTTTTTTATCTTTGAATTTAGTAGGCTCAATTCATGGGATAACCCCTACGAAACTTGTCTATTTTATAGCCCATGAGCTCTAAGCATACAACACGAGGCCAATCACTGCCTTCTTGTGTTTGTCTTTCCTCAAAAAAGTTAGTTTTTTGCCCTGTGTAGTTTGGAGAATTTTCTCCAAACTACACCAAGTCCAAAATCGTGAAATGTGGAGAATTTTGTTCAGACTGCACCTCAAGGTGTAAGAGCAAAAAAATTCTTTGCTATTGCACATGCAAGGTCAAAGAATTTTTTCGCTCCTACAAGTGGCTCACCACTTCCTATGGTAATTAATATGCATTAATTACCTTGTTTATATATAATCAACCCATGTAATTTTAATTTTTACCATTACTTTTATTTTCTCCTCCTTGCCATTTTTGGTCCCATGTACACCCTCTTAGTTGCCATTTCTACACACATTTGATTGCATTCTATACAGAATTTCAGCTCTCTCACAATTTTTGCCCTCTATCTGGGATCTAAGGTAAGGTTTTTAGTTTGTTTTCCTTTCTCTATTTCTTTTCCATCATTATCTATGTGATCTTGTTTATTTCATTTCCCTTTTGAAACTCTATTTATTACATGTCATCACATATTATTATTTTTATTTTTAAAACCATTTTTCAATGGTTTCAAACCTTCCTATCCATTTTTTCATTACATTTGTGTCATTTTTTTTTTCTTTGCATGTTTTTGAAACCCTTGCCTCATCCATGGTAAACCCTGATCCTATGTGTTCCTCAAAATTTATTCTCTACATGACACACTAAACCATCTCCCTGTGGGTGCACATTAGATAATTTTCTCCAATGTGTACTTAAATCTATTTTTGAGTTTAGGTGCATATCAAAAAAAATTCTTTGAGGTGCACCCATTTTTCTCACCTATCTTCCAGAGGTGCATTTCAAAGAATTTTCTTCGATGTGCACCACCATTATTTTTCGAACTAGTGCACTTTAAATAAAATTCTCTGAAGTGCACCCTTACCTCAAAAATGTTGGTGTATGTCAAAGATTTTTCTCTGGCCTACACCATCTTAAATCCTACCCAATCAAACATGGTGTAGGTTGGAGAATTTTCTTCAACCTACACCAAGAGCTACCTAAATTTGGTCTAGTTTGGAGAAAATTCTCTGACCTACACCCAACCTTGAAGATTCACCTGAGTCCTACACAGTCTAGAAATTTTTCTTCAATTTGCACCAAAGATATCTACCCATGGTGTAGTTCGGAGACAATTCTCCAAACTCTATATCTTTATTCATATCCTATGTAGAAGTGTAGATTTTTTCTACTCCTAGATTTTTTCCAAGATAGATGAAATGTGCTAACTCTAGAGAATTGAAATTCCCCTTTGTAGTCACTTGATCAATGTCAAAGGATTCTCCTGCTAAGAAACTGATGAAGTACAAGTTTCAAGGTGTGGTTTAGATGTTTGTGATAGAATCAAATATAGACCATATCAAAGCTACAAAGATTGGCCATGTTGACATGGCTGAATTCTTATAGAGGATAGGTAGGGACCCCATTGCATTGCTTATGTAGGCTATCCTAAATAGTGAGATTTATTTGGAAATTTCATTCCCCATATCGGCACAAGATCCAAAGTTCATCTTGACAATTGCTACACACTTTGACAAGTAGGCCAGATCAGTCAAAGATGTAGATAGAAAAGTGGTCATTTGGATTGATGAAGAATATCTTAATAAAATCTTTCATATTTTTGATATTGAAGAATATTCAGATATAAGGGTAAACTCAACCCAAGAGTATTATGATAAGAATTTTGACAAGTGTAAAAGACACATCAATTCTCACTAGCTCATAACTCCTCGACATTCCATTGCGAGATGGCCTAAATAATTTTATTATAATAATTTATTAGAGGAAGTAGGGGATTTACTCACCCTCCTGAGTAGAGTTAAAGGGCTTCCCACATCAAACCTCTTCCAATAATGGATGTATCACTACATCTTCATCATCAACAAGGGTAAACAAAGGATCTTCTAGGGGAAACATATTAGTGATGCCATATGTCACTAGCTCTCTGAGGTGACCTCTTCTCTAAAATTCTTCATGACTTCCTACTTGGTATATGTTGTAGCTAGCATGAAATCTTTCCCAAGATTAATCAGTGTTGGTGAGATAAAGAAGGTTCTTCTGTATGAATACTACCCATAATTAACTCTCAAAGAAAGCATAAAACATTACAAGAGAGTTAATGATGCCTTCTTTTACAAGTTCATTTGTACTTTTGACCAAGACCTTAAGAAAAAGAGAGTTTCAGTGTAACATGGGCAATAGTCAATAAGGTTGGTTATATTTTTCTATAATTCCCAACCATCACCTATATCAAGGTAGGAGAATCGATGAATAACCTTATATGTTGCCCAAGTATCTAAGTGACAAGTTGATTTTGATGGAGATGCATTGGAAGATGATGAGTGTGCATAAGAAGCAATCAGATGCCCATAAATGAGGTTTCAATTTTCCAATTAGCATTGGTTGATATATAGTTTCAACCACTCCAAATCCAAGACAATGGAAACTAAAATATGATGGATCACTTTTAAGCGATTCAAGAGTAGGAAAAACTTTGATTACAGAATGATGAAGGAGAATTTGAAAATGAACTATAATCATGTACACATAATTAAATACATTTGGGTAGAGTGTAATACTAATGAAGATGTGAGAAAACTTGACTACATTCACCTTTCTATAGATGAAATTGTTAATCTAAAACTAGCTAATATTCTTAAGGAATTGATAGATGATGAGAATATATTGGACCCATCATATGAAAATAATCAAGTTGCTTTAACTTTTCTTCCTCCAATACAATGGTTGATGAAATAATCTACTTGCATCATAGATAAATTCTAACTTGTTCTCATAAAGGCTAGTGTTTGGTTGGAAGCAAAGGGTATCAAGTTGAAGCCTTTCAAAAATGGGTCTGAGGAACAATATGATGAAGACACTACTAAAAAGTAGGTGGAACTAAGTATGAATAATAAAGAAGATGCCTCCACCTCTACGCAGAAACCAAGGTTTGTATTCATAATTAAAGGCAAAAGAAAATGCAAATATGTTGATGTAGAGATAAAGGTTTAAGCAAAGAAGGAGGAAAATCCAATCCCAAGTGAATCACTAGCATAGCTAGAGATTCCTCAAGTTGAGGCCTCTCAAGTTGAAACCTCTCAAGTTGAGACAACTCAAGTAATAGCTTCATAGGTAGCATCTTCTACTATTCCCTCTATTACTCCAATTATACCAATTGTTTCTATAGTTCCTCTCCACCCTATTCTTTCATCTCCTCCCACACCTACTAGTGCCACACTTTTCCAAGTCCCATCTCAAGGCACATTATATTAGGTTTTTGACTCCCTTTCAATTTTACCTAGTCCTTCTAAGTCATTGGGATATCCTACCAATCTATATTTTACCCAACAAGACATAGATAAGTTTATGCCAACCTCATCTTCCAAATTGATAACATAAATACCATTCATTCCCATATCAAATGTACTAATGGGAACCAAAGCCTTTGCCATCCTGACACAAACTGCACCCATCATAACCACTATTCCATCAATATAAATTCCATTATCGGATACCACCATCCCACCTTCCATTGTACCCACTTCAAAAACTATTGATCTTCCTTAAATATCACAATCCTTGGTATCCTCCACACTAGAAGATCGATCTCCTCTTCCTCCTTGGATCATGTCCCAAACACCCAAGAGGAAGAAGCAAGTTGTATCATTAGATGATTTTTAATTTTGGTCAACTTGTGCTGGTAAAACCAAATGAAGGCTAAATCTATATCACGAGTAATTTTTTATTCTAGACACAAGTATGTTGAGGTTGTAATGCCTCCCAAAGATAGAAATATTGAGGATATCCAAGAGTTCAAATATGCAGTAGGATGGATATATCTTGGGAAGCAAACTCATGAAAGTGTAAAGGAAGATTTGTAGGTAGCAATGGCATCCTTGATTAATAGATACGACAAGGTCAAGATAATCAAGGATCAACTCAAAGTACAAGTAGAATAATTGACTTCAATTCTACTAAATATCACACAATCATCTAAGTCAATTGAGCCTATTGAGAATGAAACCATAGAAAAAGAAATTCAATAGGCAAAAAAGATTGGATCTCAAGGTCGGGAAGTTAGTGCCTAGATTGAGAGATTGTGAACGTAAGGTACTCAATGGTTATGTTATACCATTGAGTTTTTGAAGAACTTGAGTGGAGTGAAAATGGAATTTGGCAAACACTTAAGATACTCACTTAAGACTTTTAGTTAACTAAAAAATATATTCATACATGGACTCAGTTGCACCAGTTCAAATTGGAACTCTTGGTTGAGCAAAACATCATTTCAAGAAAGAAAATGTTCATAGAATATAGAGAGGCAATGAAGAATAAGAAAGAAGTTATTTAGAATTTAATTAAGGATATTGAAGAAGTGGAAGATATGTGCACTAATAAAGGGCTAGACCTTACGAATAAGATTGGAGAATTTCCTTGCTAAGTTAAAGATGACTCTCAAGAAATTCTTCCTACTAAAATAATAGTTCAAGATTTTCACATCTTTGATTCAAATATAAATTGAGACAAGAAAATTCACACTAGGCTCTATTGACAAAGTTTTTGAGATCTAAGTCATAACAAATAAATTACAAAGAATCTTGATAAAAGTAAAGACCTGCTAGTTGATCTATCAAACTCCATCATAAGGGTCTTTACCATCTCTAGAAGTACATCAAGGCCAAACAACAATGAGTTATAAGCCACCCTGAAGAGATACAAAGCATATATGGAGAAGAAAAAAAAAAGAAATTATTGTGTCTATGGACACTTAGTTTATTTTCATAGTTGTCTATATGTAATTTTTTTGGGTGTAATTTGCACATAGAAGTACACAGTCCTAAGTCAAATTGGACTCTATCAATGAATAAGTCAATATATTTATGTTTTTCCTATTTTTGTTCATAGCTCCTCTCTATAAATAGGAGGATGCTCTTTTGTAAATACATGATCACCAGGGCTATAGAAGCAAAATGGAGTTGAATTAAGAAACAATTTTTGAAACTTTGTGTTCATATTGTAAATCTTGAATTCAATCAATATAAGAAAATCAAGTGATCTTTCAATATTTGTGTTGGAACATACTTATGGTGTATTGGGAATATTCTTACATATATTCCATTACATTTTCTTGTGCTTTGATTAGATTGTGGTATGAAATTTATATAAAATGAAAGGTGTGAGGAAGCTGATTTTGGAGTCTTTGAGCTACATTTTAGTTACTAGGTTTTTGTTCATTATTAGAAATGACTTACTATGGAGACTTTGGGTCACAAGTTTTTTTTGATGATTTAATCTTTTTTAGAAATAAGGTGAGGATTTTGGGCTGCACTTTGTTCCATCTATTCATGTTACTTTATCGATATTATTCTAGTTATTCTTTCAGCTAACTAATTTGAATTTTGGTTATTATTACTCCATCAAGTAATTTTATGTTTTCACAATACATTGTAAAGATTGGAAAAAAGTTTTGAAGTGAACATCAATTCTGAAAAAAGAGAATTGGATGATATGATAACACCCACTTTGATAAAATTAGTGTAAATAATTACTTATTGTTTTAGTTAGCAATAAGAAGGAAGCCTCCCCTTTATTTGAGGAGAGATTTTATCTCATCACATTGTGGTTGAAAGCACCATTTTGTAACAACATATTCACTTAACAATTTTTGGTGACTCCACTAGGGAATGAACATGTAATCAAGAGCTACACTCATTCAATTGAAATAGGACCAGCACCTTCTTGTTTGCTATTTTTTTATTGTTGCTAATCTCTTTTCTTTCCTAGATACTTCCACATTTTAGAAGAACAAAGCTACACTCATGGTAGAAGGGTAGTGGGACACATTGATCCAATATTTGAGTTGTTGTAAGAGCATAACTTTGATACTTTGTCAGCACGTACATGGTCACCTCTTCAGTGTACAAGAAGTTTTCCTCCTACCAATACAAGATCTCTTATACTAGGGGAAGCTTCCAATATTCGTAGGGCCTTTCCTATCTTAAATTTGTAAATATTTTTTTATTCCTCCTTACAATACACACATAACAGTTGATCAAGATCTATGGAAAACTACTTTTGGTCTGTTGAACTTGATGCCACCATCTCATGAACTACCTCAAGGTTCACAAAAAAATTTCCCCAAGTTCTATGGTGATGGCAAGTAACATATGAATGAACACATTATCACATTCTATATTGCATGGAGAGTTCTTGAAGTAGAACACAAAGATGTTTCTATAATATTATTCATAGAAAGGATTCAAAGTGTTGTTACTAATTGGTTTTATCATTTTTCAACATGAACCATTACAAATTGGGCAACACTTAAGGCTAAGTTTGAGGCAAGGTTTAAGCCAATAGAAGATGCTCATGCATTTTTGGCTAAAATTACACAAATGAAGAAAGAAACACATGAGACCATGTGTGAGTTTGTGGCAAATTTTAATAAGTTGAAGAATAGGATTCTATCAATTGCTCAACCTATGCCTGAGAACTTGAAATACTTCATCAATTCTCAATTACCAAGGGTTAGTTTTGTTTTATGAAGAATAGCCCCAACAAATCTTGATGATGCTCAAAGCGTAGCCATTGAAGTAGAAGATGATTTTATCTTGGTAGTAAAAGCAAAAAATAATTCAAACAAGTTTAGAGGGTAGCCCTCTACAAATTCACCTTCTACTAGCACCACGGATCCTATGGTGCAAAAGCTAGAAAATGAATTGCTAGAACTCAAAAAATAAATGTCCTAAGGTATATAATTTACTTTATACAAGGACACTCCAAGAATAACATACCCAAATACTTCTAATTATTCCAACAATGTTTTAGATTGAGGGTAAAAGCAGGTTTTGAAGGGGCCCCGAAACCCTGTTACAAAGAGCGAAAAAGAGAACGTCTAAGACCACAGGCAATGCCTAAAAAACACTACAAGTAAGTAGCAAAAATAGGTTTTAAATGGACTTGGAACCACTAGATAAACATCCGGTCAAAACCCAGAAAACATAGATCTGGTTACACAACAGACAAAAGATAACAAAAAGAAAACAAGGAACAGTACCAGTTTCAAAACCAACAAGAAGGACCAGATTATTCATCCAGTTCCAGTATCAAGTTCACGACTTCTTTTCCTTTCAAAACAGTTTCCTCGGTGGTAGCCTCCGACAGAGCTCCTTTTTGTGTATCTTTCTTTCTAGAGCTTTGCCTCGTCCTTTTACTGGGACCCTCTAGTGCTTTGGTCTCCTCATTGGCTCGTTTACCTATATTGATAGCAGCAGCACAAATGTTGGATGTTATTTCCTCCATTTTCTTTCTATTGTCCTTTATAAGTTCCCGGAGGTTGTTTTCATAAGCTTTGAGCTTGACTGGGATCTCGCTTAACTGATTTTCCATGTTGTTTATTTTGTTCCAAGCAATTTTCAGGGAATCTTCCAAATTTTCTACTTTTCTCTTGAGATCCATGATCTCCCTACACATCCAGGAATCAATTTGGGAAGATGCATCTGCCTTACAGTTAACCCATGTCATAGGAGTATATGTTTCATCATTCTGATTCTTCCCTCTCCAGTCCTCAGGCTATTTATTAGGACTCTTCCTGGCTTCATCAAAGATATCTTCTTGACTCTTTTGTTCCCACTCCTTGATTCCAGATTGTATTTCCATATTCTTATTTTGAATATCCTCCTGATCAGATTTTTCCTTTTCGTTCTTAGAAGTTGGGTCCTCAACAGGATCTTCCTGGTCAAATTCTTCCTCCGACACATTCTGGTTTTCCTCCGTATCTACAGTTCTATTAGCAAAATCCTCCTCAGTATTCACTTTATCTTTTTCAATTTCCTCAGAACATTCTTCTTCATCACTTGAGTTAGTATCCCAGCTTTTAGTTCCTTCTTCTTCCTCCCGTTTTTCCTTCTCGGGTTCTTCAATTTTCTCCCGTCCCCTTTCTTCTTCTACATTCTGCTGTTTAGGACTGGGGGACTTGAATTTCCCTCTCCTGATTACTCTATCATTCTTTTTATCTCCTGACACCTTATTTTTCCCCTGTTTGGGGTACTTAACCAGTGCCCTATTCTTACAGTAGCCTTCAATAAGCAGAATAAGGCCTTCATGGAGAATAGGGCGCATTTCTTTTTTCCTATGAGCATATAAGCTTTGGATCAAGGAATAACAAAGATAAAAAGGAAAAGACAGACTAACCTTATGCCTGAAATGGTTGAGGAAAACAAAATGGAACTTGTGCACTCGTTTGCTTCTTCCATCCAGGATGAAGTACTCCCTTATACAGCTTAAGACATCCCTCCATATCCCTTTAATCTGGTCCAGCTCATAGAAATCCCCATTTTTGACCAGCTTCTGCTCTTCCTCGTCCGTTTTGGGGAACTTACAAAAGGCCTCGTTCGAAATGCTTGCAAGGAATCAAAATCAAAATAAGCTTCCTTGACCACAAGTAAGGCTTACATTGGAAGCACTACTAGATAATGCAATAGTCAATTCATTGGAACCTAAAAATGATGATGTTCTGAATCTTCAATATGTTTCAGAAGATGACACTAATCCCTTCACATGAGATGAAGAAGGAGAGGTTGGAAACTCTGATATCAAATTTATAAACTTTGAAGACAAAGAAGTTGAACAAGAGGAAGATACACATAGCAAGTCTTATATTGTTTTCACCTACTCTCAAAGTCAACTAAATCAACAATAGAAGGTTGATAAAACTAAGTCCAAGGATGAATTATGTAAGGAGTTTATGATTGCCAAAATAGGAACTCCTTTGCCAATTCAACTGAAGGGCATAGTGATGGATAAACAAGTAAGTACACCTCACCATTCTACTTCTTCTCCTTTTACATCTAGACCCAGTGCCCAAAAATGAAAATACCTCATCTTCCTCAATTTCCCCATATCCAAATTTTGATATCATAGACAATACTAGGAAGATAAAAATACAAATGTCTGAGGTTGAATATCTTCAATCTAACCCTGACTAATTTAAAAGATTGGTTAAGTTTGTAAAAACTAAAGTGACCAATTACAATTAGGTCTCACCCAAGAGTACACCTATTTACCCTAAGATAAAGCAAAATAACTTGGTTGTAACTCCTGTAACTACCTCTAAAAAAATAGAGCCTTTCTATATTTCCCTATTTATTAATGGTTACAAGCTTAGTAATTGTGTCATTGATTTAGGTGCCTTCGACAATGTGATGTCAGCCAAAGTAGCCACTACCTTAAGGTTAACTCTGACAAATTTTTTTGTCCATTTCTTCTCAATGGAAAATAATCAAGTACCCCTCATAGGCCAAATCAAGGATGTACAATTTGCATTTGTCACTTTTCTAAAAAAAAGATCAAGATGACAACTTTTGTAGCTAATGTTCCCACTTCATATGGAGATTTATTGGGGTGTAACTTTTAAAAAGATGTTGGTGGTGAAATCAACATGGATTGGCCTAAGACTAGGATACTTGGCAAAAGTGTCATGTGGAAAATTCATTTAGAGAAATAATCAAAGTATACTATGACAAAGATTGAGGATCCAAAAGCCCAATTTCTCTTTGAGACTTCTAATATGGGTACATATTTCTTGACCACAGATGAAGATCTAGTGTTGTCAGATGATATTTTAGAGGAAGGTCAAGAAATAGATGAACCAACCTCTTCAAATGAAGAGGCTTTGGATTTTGAAACTATCAAAGTTGAAAGTTCAAATGATGTTTGGACTTTGGAATGTAATGGTAGTTGTTCTTCAACTAAAACTAGAACTGGGATAGTCCTCATATCCCCAAAAGGAAAAATCTTCCCTTTTTTTTAAGTTGTAGTTTGATAACACTAATAATACTACTAAATATGAATTCTTGTTGTTAGGGATGGAGGTTTCACAAAAAAAAGGAATTAGAAATCTCCATGCTCAAGGTGATTATGATCTAGTCATTTGTCAAGTTAAGAATTTATATCAAACAAAGAATGAAAGGCTAAGGCATTATCATAACCAAGTTTAGGATTGCATGGAAGATTTTTAAGCTTTTAATATATCTGCAATTCCAAGAGAATATAATGATAGGGCAGATTCTTTGGCCATTTCATCCACTCTCCTGATTCCTCACAAGGATTTCCAGGGAAACAAGTATACCATTGAGTTGGTCTTCTAACCTAGTGTTCTTGATAATTTCAATCATTGGAAAGTTTTCAACAATTATGAGCAAGTCATCACCTTCTTAGATAAGGAAAAAAAATAATGAGTTATACTTTGAGAGAAGTGACTCTACTCCTCAAGAATCAATCTCTAAGATAAATGAAGAAACTAGTGAAGAGATTTTGAAGCTAAAAGGGAATAGGATTCTGAAAGGATTGGTATCTCTAGAGTGGCTCTTTGATAAACATGATTTATTTATCAAATGTCAATAATCTAAATCATATTCATCAATAGAGATTGAGCAAGTCAATATAAGAACAAAGGATGATCCCAAAATGATAAATATTAGGAAATGTTGCTTGTCAAAGGAAAGAGACAAGTTGGTGACACTTTTACAATGGTATATTGATGTATTAGCATATTCATATGCTGATTTGAAATATTTTTGACTCAAGGAATTGCAACATGATATCCCTCTCAACCCTGGGTCTCAGCCTCACAAGCAAAAATAATGATAGTATAATCCCAAAATCTCAGGTACCATCCTTGTTGAAATTCAAAAGATGTTGAATTCTAGGATCATCTTTCCAATACATCACTCAACATGGATCGATAATATTTTTCCCATGAAAAAAATAATGGAGAAATTTGAATCTGTGTTGACTTCCATAATCTAAACCAATCGTCACTTAAAGATAATTACCCATTACTGGTAATAGATCAAGTACTAAAAATAGTTATGGGTTTAGATATGTTGTCTATATTAGATGGCTTCTCAAGGTACAATCAAGTAGAGTTGCATGATGAATATCAACACAAGATGGCCTTCACTACTTCATGGGGCACTTTTGCATATTGTAGAATGCTATTTGGGTTGATTAACATTGGTGCCACCTTTCAGAGGGCTATGGACCTAGTGTTTTAATTTTTTTTGGAATATTGAGGTTTTATTCCTATTTTAGTTAAAGAGTTTAGATTGATAAATCATTAAATATGCTACTAATTTGTGAAATTTATTTTTAATTAGAATGTTTCTAAAAATAGTAATAAGAGGGAGATAGTAAGAATTAGCTTAAATTATGTTGATCTGACTAAGACAGGGTCTGATATTCACTGTGTGGGTCTAAGACACTGTCTCAAATAGGATTATGAATTTTTTTTAAATTAGATAGGAGTGTCAAAGGTGGACAAGAATGACGCTAGCATTGTAGTCCTTGTCTAGTGTTGTTGTCCTAAGAATCTAAGCTTTCTGGGTTTTGCTTGATAGGTCTATGTGACCCTATGAATACTATGAAGAGGGATCATTCCATATGTATTTCTATTTTTAAAAGTGCTTGGTGTAATTATGATATGAAAATGCAAGGAAATGTTAAATTGGGTATGCTTGAGATGACTAGGAACTAGTGTAAAGATTTGAATAAGCTGAAAATAGTATTAGATGGCTATATATAGAGAATAGGTAAATGTTCTTGATTAATCTTACTTGTATTCTTTCTTACTTTGTGATATTTTCCATCCCTTTCCAAATGATCTTTGAATGGGCTTTCATAGGGATCTATTGGTCATAGATTGAATTTGCTCACGTTAGGCCAACAAGGAGAAAGATGGAGAACTAGAAGAAATTGATCTTTGGGGCCAAAAATGAGCTTGAAAAACATCACCAAAAGTGGATAGAAGTGGCATTGGCATTATTTTCCTAGTGTGGCACTATTGTCCTAGGTAGATAGGACCTAAGCAGATGGATTGGTCATGAAAATAGGGTTTTGGCTCAACTAGGGTCAGGTCTAGAAGGCTATGAATGACTGAGAATCAGTGAAAATAAGTCTATGAGGGTCATGAGATCAAGTAAGAGGGACCTATGGGTTGGGTGTCATTAGCTATGCTCAAGTTAACAACTTTTACATTTTATATGACTACATTTCCCCCCTTTATTCTAGTGATGCATCAAAGTGAAATACTAAGTTAAAAGAAAAAAAAGAAAGCATACCTAAACTTACCTGTAAGAGTGAATCCCATGAAGTTGTGTGATGTTGGGTGTGCATAGAGAGACCATACTATGAAGTGTAAATCTGTAAGTGAAAACAAAGAGTAGACTAGTTCTTATTAGATATGTTAAATCTAAAATAAGAATGTACAAAGCTAGGTAAGAGAGAGAGAAAGAGAAAGAGAAAGGAATGAATACACCTCGCTAGGTATGTGAACCAATACAAAACTTATTATGTTGTTGAGTGATGTTGGATGTGTGTTAAACTATGAGTAATATCATGAATAGAGTTGAGTGCTCAATTCCCTAGAAGTGGCTCAAGAATGCAAAGATTATCCCTTTGGCTCCATCGTCACCCACTAAGTGAAGCTAGGTGGTCATGCATGTATTAATCAATGTTTGGATTGTGTATCCAATCCCTTTGAATAGGTGGCTCAAGAAGACAAAGGCTAGCTAGACCTTTGGATCCATCATTTCCCCATGAAGTGAAGCTATGAACTAATATAGTATGAAATATGTGTCATATGAGATGGATTATAAAGCCTATGAATGTATTATAGAATGTTGGCATGGATAGCCAAATATATTCTAGAAACTAGGCCACTCTTGGCCACTCCAAAAGATGGAGATTAGGATTGTATGAAAGCCACTCCAAAATTGGAAACTAGGCTTGTATGAAATCCAATCAGGAATTCGAGAACTCAAAAAAACAAATGTGCCATTCATATTTCCCCCAATCACTGATGTCTAAAACATGGATTCTGATCTGGAAGTTATACCAAATATCATATCTAAAATTAGAAGTGAGATCCATCATGTCATGTATGATGCCCCCTATATTTAGATTCTTTGAGCAAAAGTGTACTAAAAACTATTGATTTTGAACTATTTTGGTTGTGAAAAATTGTAGTTAAACCTACTTTTCTATCTACTTTTGGAAAGTTTATTTTTTTGTTGTTTGGATAGGAGCACCAAAAGTGGACACTAGTGGCAGTGATGCTATAGTATAGGTTGGGCACTATTGTCCTGGGCCAAAACTGATAAGTATTCTAGTATTTTTACTATCTACTTGGTCTATTCTCACTATTTTGATGTCTAATTATTTTTCTAGGTGTGTTGAATGTTGTTCTTTTGATCATTAAGACATTTGATCTCTATGACAAAACCCCTAGTTGTTTCCCCCTCTTTTGAGGGTAGGAATGAAGATCCTGCAATGACTACTCTAAAAAAAGAGAGCCTTGTATGTGTGTTATGTTGTAAATATACATGATATAATAATGATAATTGACAAGATATCTCAAGATATAGCATGGTTTGTATTGAGAGATTGTTAGATCAACAGGGGTAAGCTTAGATGTATATAATAATGTAATAACATGTGTAATGTACTTAGCTAAAATTGGAAGTGTTAATTATTAGTTTTTAGTTGGCATGGAGGGATGGAGTATGATGTCCATCATGACATCCAAGAAAGCAAGGGAATGTATGATTTTGATCATGGCATTGCAAACAATGAGAAGAAAACAAGCAACAAGCATAGAAGGCAAAAAGCAAGAAGCATAGAAGGGTGGCCAAGGGGTCACACAAACAAGGGACATGGGCACATGTCACTCATACTGGAAGGCAAGCATACAAGGCATGTTCAAATGCCACATACACATATAATTGAAACAAGTAAAGTTGACATTGAAGTTATAATCACATAGAAGAGTACAGGAAAATGACATTGGAAAATGTCCTAAATCACACACATAAACAAAAGCAAAGGACATTGGCAAATTTACTAAGGCACATAAAT
This sequence comes from Torreya grandis, assembly GCA_037957365.1. Taxonomy (NCBI): domain Eukaryota; kingdom Viridiplantae; phylum Streptophyta; class Pinopsida; order Cupressales; family Taxaceae; genus Torreya; species Torreya grandis. Next base: position 890,364 of record JARHVA010000996.1, on the reverse strand, counting down.
GAGACAAACAAGAATTGGCAATGTAATCACATCAATCTACGCTAAGCAAGAAGATAAAGCATCTAATAACTAAAAATACAATCATATCTAACTAATCAAAGTAAGAGGGAAAGTATGCAATACATGTTAGTACAATACTATGTATATGCTAAGAAATACACAAGTGTTACATACTAGTGAGTGTCAATAGGGTATTTTGTGTAAGCTAGTAAATAATGTACATCAACATGATAACTAGAGTGTGTGGTATAGGAATGACATAACTTGGATGGTGTAGTCATGTAGAAGATGCCCCCATTGGGTATGTATATTGATGTGCATCTCACATATAGGAGTAGGATGTCCCCTCAATGGGTAGAGTGAAGTAATAAAGGGTCTAGAAGTCACTATACACACTCAAAAAAGATCAAGTGAAGCATGGTAATGTAATTAAATTGAAAAATAATAGCATATAACAACAAATGTAAGTCTAGCATAGGAGTAGAAATGTAAAGCATAGAGGATGCATACAATCAAGATGTTTTTGTGTTTGAGACATATTTGAATGTTTTTGGACTTTGGAATTTTGATTTTTTTTATATTTTGAACTATTTTGTGTTATTTTTGGTATTTTTGATATAATCTATGTATAATCAATCACAAGAAGACCATGTACAAGAAATACTGAGAAACTATGTACAAGTAAGCAAAAAGAAACTATGTATAAGTAATTTGAAAAGAATTTATACACAAGCACGTCTTGAAAAGAAGTGATACTAATATATGAGTCTCATGGGAGACCCCCTATCATTGTGTTTTGTATCTAAAAAAGAAATCATGTGTGATTGTGAAGCATGAGGGAATGGCTATGAATATGGCTCCAAATATTTAGATTCATTGTCAGTATCTTGGAAATCATAATAACATGTATTGTTCCATTCCTCATTATTATCTTGATCTTGAACCAGTGGAATGCTAGTGTTGACTTTTGTTGTATCTAGGTATTTTCCTTTGATAAATTGTGTCTATGAATGATTTTTCTTAGGATTTTCAATAAATCCAAAACCTTGGTGACAAGTATTATCAATTGGCTATGAATATGGCTCCAAATATTTAGATTCATTGTCAGTATCTTGGAAATCATAATAACTTGTATTGTTCCATTCCTCATTATTATCTTGATCTTGAACCAATGAAATGTTAGTGTTGACTTTTGTTGTATCTAGGTATTTTCCTTTGATAAATTGTGTCTGTGAATGATTTGCCTTAGGATTTTCAATAAATCCAAAACCTTGGTGACAAGCATTATCATTTTTTTAGAATAGGAGTAGTGATGCTTTGAGCATGCTTACCCAACCCTTGACCTTGATAATCACACTATTGCAGATATTTTTGACCAAACCCATACTAATTTGAAAGTTGAACCTCATTTTGGAGAGGTAGATTTTCATTTTTTTATGCTTGTGCTTGTGGTACTGTTTGTTGCTCCGATTTTGATATTTGATCCTTTTGTTGTTCTGAGTTATGCTTTGGTAACCACTTTTGTATTTTTTCTAAATTTGACCCTTTGTGAATGTGTTCCTATGTCACTATGGAATGCTTGACTGATTTACCTTGTATAGGGTCCTCATTAATAATTATCTATTATATATGTGTTTGCAATGTGAAATATGAATCTGTGTGATGCCCATGCATTCTATGATATGCACAATAATATTTGGATCTTCTCACTAGATGTAGAGGAGGTAGTTTGATCAACTTAGATTTAATAATTTCCCTTAGTACCTCACTTGAACTCTTATTTGATCTTTGAATTTTTTTTGAATCACTAGTTGTAGAGTTACTTTATTGCGATTTCTTGTTTTGATATGTAACATTGCTTGTAACCAATTGACTAGGTGAAGGTGCATATATATTATTGACACTAGGGTGCCTTTAAGGCTTTTGTATTTCAATCTAATTTTCCAATGTTGTGATATTTTCATGTAATAGCTGATTCTATATTTGTAAATCTGAAAATAACTTTCTCATATTGGTGATTTGATCTCTTAGATTCTCATAAGTACAAACCCTAGTTGCTTTTGATTGAACATGTAAACACATATGTTGAAGAGGTTTTGAAGAAACTATAGGCTGAATGTATGCATTAGGAATAATAATATTTGCTACCTCACCTTTTGGAGGGGTGATAGCATGGACCTGGTTAAAGGGAAAGTAGCTATCACCCTCTTGAGGGAGAGGAGGAGAAGGAAACTATTTCCTCTACATAAGATATGACATTGAAATTTGATAGGTGGTTGTTAGCTTATGCAATGGATTTTCTAGGTATAAACCATGTATGTGGGATAAAATGCATGTAATTGGAGTTATAAGTTGAATAAAAATATGTTTATAAAGATTATTCCTCATGTAAGATAGCAAACAAGGGAGAGAGAGCATGAATTTTTGCATAAATACATAACGAACTTTAGCAGGTGTTATGACCTTTGTAATGTGTTTAGCATGATAAGCTTGAAAGTTTTTTCATATGAAAGATAGAAAGAAAGAGATATAAAGTATGAAATTTTTCATGAATGCATAGAAAATTTTGACATAAATCATAACATTTCTAACATGTTTAGCATGATAAACTTTAAATTTTTTCCATATGAGTGAGAGAGAGTATGCAAAAGGAATATTAATTTTTTTTGCATTTTTAGCAATGAATTCTGTAATATCATCTCTTATTATAAAAATTAAGCATGAAATACAAATAATGAATCTTTTTACTAGTATATGGTAAACTTCATCATTCATGTACATGATAGGACCAATAATGGTCTCTTTGTTTTTTGCAAGAAACGTAAGAAAAATTTGTAAATAAGTGAGATCCATTTTTACAATTTGATTATAAATGTAAGGTGATACCTTAAGAAGCAATGGGACCTAGTATAGGAAGTTAGATTTTAAAATATAATTATTTGAATAATTACTATGAAAATTTGAAATTGAAAGTGAATTTTTTAGTTAGATATACAAGCAAAAAATCAGAAATTTATTTGAAAATTAGTGATCTAATGGGACCTAATAGATGCAACTAGAGTTTTTGAAAAATAAATATTTTTGATAATTACTATTTATTTTTAAAATTTAAATGTATTTTCTAATTTAAATATGTTATTAAAAATTCATAAAATGATTGAAAAATTACTAAAAAATTACTAGGACCTAGTATAGGCAACTAGGGTTTGAAAGAAAAATATATTAAAATTATTATGAAATTTTAAAATTTAATGCAATTTTTTAAATTTTATTATGCAGGTAAAATATCAAAAAAATATGGGAAAATTTAGTATGGAATTTATTCTAGGGTTTTTAGGGTTTTTATGTGCAAATGAAGTAAGTTGGGTTCACGTCAGGTTCACCAAATATTTTAACAGTTTTAAGAATATTAGAGTTTTATTCCTAATTTAGTTAAAGGGTTTAGATTGATAAATTAGTAAATAATATACATTAAATATGCTATTGTTTATGAAATTTAGGCATAATTAGAGATTTTCTAAAAATAGTAATAAGAAGGAGAAAATAAGACTTAGCCTAAACTATGCTGATTCGACTAAAACATGGTATGATATTCATTATGTGGGTCTGGGACACTATCAAAAATAGTATTCTAACTTTCATTTTTTGATTTGATAGAATCACCAAAGGTCGATAGGAGTGGCATCGATTTTGTAGTCCTTGTCCAATGTTGTTGTCTTGAGAATCTAAGCTTTCTAGTTTTGCTCAATAGATCTGAGTGACCATGTGAATACTCTGAAGAGGGATCAAGCCATATGTAGTTCTCCCTTTGAAAGTGCTTGGTAAAATTATGAATTGAAAATGCAATAAAATGATAAACTAGGTGTGTTTGAGATGACTAGAAACTAGTATAAAGATTCTAATAAGATGGAAATAGTATTGGATGGTTGTATGCAGAGAATAGGGAAATGTGTTTGAGTAGTTTTGCTTGTATTTTTACTTGCTTTGTGATATTTTTCAACCCTTTAAAAATGATATTTGAATGGGATTTTATAGGGATTTATTGGTCATGGATTGAATTTGATTGCATTAGGATGACAAGGAGAAGGATGGGGAACTATAAGAAATTGACTATTGGGGCCAGAAATGAGCTTGAATAACAACATCGAAAGTGGATAGGAGTGGCATTGGTGATATTGTCTTAGTGTGGCATTATTATCCTAGATAAATGGGATCTAGGGGGATGGATTGGTCATGAAAGAGGGTCTTGGCGCAGCTAGGGTCAGGTCTAGAAGACTATAGATGACTAGGAATAAGTAAAAACAAGCCTATGAGGGTCATGAGAGCAAGTAAGAGGGACTATGGGTTGGGTGTCATTAGTCATGCTCAAGTTACCAATTTTTTCATTTTATATGACTACACCTAGCATTATAGGATATTGTTGGTAAGTTCATTATGGCCTACCTTGATGATTTGACTATTTTCTCAAAGAAGCATCAAGATCATTATGAACATTTACGACAAGTGCTTCAAAGGTGCCATCAACATGGGATATCCCTTAATCCAAGAAATCCATTTTTGGGGTTACTAAATGTAAGATCCTTGAACACACTGTGTCCAAATAAATAATCAAGATTGATCCTAAATGGGTCAAGTCAATTCAAAATCTTACTCTGCCATCAAGTAAGAAAGGAGTGCATTCCTTCTTTAGGATGGTTAATTTATTTTAAATATTTATACCTGATTTTTTTGAGAAGACGCATCACATTGTTGATATGATGAAAGGGAAATCAACTTTCTATTAGAACTCAGAAGGGAAAGTTTCCTTTCATGAAGTCAAAGAAGCAATTAGTCTACCCTGACTATACTAAGAAATTTATTATGTATAGTTATGCTTCTGAGCATACTCTATCCACAATCTTGGTGTAGCCAAAATAAAGAGGGGATTGAATCTCATATAGATTTCATGAGATACCCTTAAGCATTTCAGGTATTACATCCTCAATTATCACACCATTACACTAGTACCAGATTATATAGTTAATTCTATCCTAACTCAATAGGAATTTGGAAGCAAAAAAGGTAATTGGATTTCTAATATCCAAGAGTATGATATGGAGATCAAGCCTACAAAGCTAGTGTGTGGAAAAGGTTTGTGCTAACTCATTGTAGAAAACAAACCAGAAGAGGTATCTAAATATGGGTCAAATTTGCTCATCCAAACTTCATGAAACATGAAACCAAGAGTGGGGACCATTTTAGAAGGAATCCAACATCTTATGGAGCCAACATCATTAATTGGTTCATATGGACTTGGTAAAAAATGTGAAAAACCTATAGGGTGCATCAAACAGCTACCAAATCTGCACAATCAACTTGTTAGCAATTTTTCATAAAGCACAGTTGATCATCTTCCAAAATTCATATATTAAAATTAAGGTATCCTAGTTTACTATCATCCCACAAAGGCATTTTTTTTTAAAACTACTTGTACCTTCTGTATTGAGCAAAAACATAAAGGCTAGTTCAGTCTATCCCAAAAAGTAAAAGAGTGTAGAATGGTTTTGGCCTCAAAAATTAACTTCCAAATAAAAAAATTCATGGATATGACTATTATAAGTCTATGGGGATCCACCACAAGCTTTCTCACATTTCACACTTCCCAAAAATTTGTACAAGTGCTATTTTCCCCCTTTTTAGATAATTTATGTATCTTTAGTTAGGAGTCCTATAAGGATATGATGTAACTAACATTTAAAACATCTAAACTGACTTATTGGATGTTTCACATGAAAATGGGACACCTGATCACCTTAGGAAACATGCCAAATGCATTAATTATTCTCAAAATGACATGAAATGACCCCCAAATAGAAAAACTAGATGATGTAACAAGGACAAACTAAAGTGACCTCAAATAACATCATATAACAAGATAAGCCTCCTATGAGAATAATTTATGGCCCATTTAAATGTTTTAACATTAAAATTTTTGCCCAGGGGTGCCCAAATTTGACCAAAAAGTCAAATTTGGTTAGTAAAATGGTGATTCATAGGGGTAGTATGCTTGTTATAATAAGGTCTAGTAGCCTTATCCTACCAAGGGCCAATGGAGTCAATGTATTTTTGAATATGAATAATAAGGACATGCCAAATTAAAACCAAAGCAAACACACTAGATGAATAATAACAAGACCAAGCAAAAACAACACAAAAATAAGACAAAAGACAAACTTACACTTATACATAAGCACTTAGGGAACACAAGGAAAACAAGAAACCATGTACAAGGGAAGAGGAAAACCTTAGTATAAATGTTTGATGTGTATCCCATTGACTAGGATATTAAGCTCCTCTCCATCCAACCTTGAGAGTTGGAAAGCATTGTGTGATCACATATGGGCCACTCCACAAAGCATCAAACTTTATGTGTTTTTCAAATTTGGCCCTATCTTCATCCCATTTTAGGATAATGTATCCCTCCTTTAAAATCCTTGGTATGGATTTCTAATCAAAATACCTCTTTGTTTACTCTTGGTGAGTAATCATCATTTGCATAGCTTGATCTTTTGTCTCTTCAAGCCGTATTAAATCACATAACCTGACTTTATGCTCTCATTCTCCATCAATTTTAGCTGATAGGTGAGATCTAAAGATGGTAACTCAAGTGAAATAGGTATTCTAGCCTCCATTCCATAAACAAGTGTGTATAGTGAGTTCCCAATTGCTTTTTTTGGGATGATCCTATCATCCTAAAGGGATATCTTTAACTTACATTGATGTTGCTTGGATTTGCCAAATGATTTATGGCATAAAAATCTCTGTCCAATTGATTTATGAGAGTGGAATCAGATTTCACTTGACCATTTTCCATTCCATATTGCATTGACATCTCAAAGTTTTGATCTTATAGCACTTGATCTCCTTGCATTCCCATAGCTTGATTGTGCATTTCATTTGTGTAAGCAACTTACTCTTGACCTTGTTCAAAAGATGGAAAACATGGTTGTTCTTGAACTAAATTTTTTTGAGTAGGAACAATGGCCTTAGAGGATGAGGGAGTATTAGGATTGTAGCTTTGAAGAGGTCTAGTATGGGTGATTTGACCTTGTCCTAGTATATTACCTTGAAAAGGAGGTATATTTATTTGCCCAAATTTTTTTATAGGATTGGTATGGTATATAGCCTTAGGATTGTTGTCTCTTGAGGGCCAACAACTCATTTTAACACTTTGTAACAATATTTTAACTTCATGAATCTCATTGGAAGGAACAATAGCAAATTTCTCATTACTAGGCAAAGAAGCGAAGGTAGGTGATGCAAATTGACTAGGGGGTTGAAAATTAGGGGAAAATGACATGGTAGGCCTAGGAAAAATATCCCCTACTTAAACAAGGCAATTCTCAAAATTTATGGCTATCTCATAAGCAATAGGGAATGTATTCCCACCCATGGATTGGATCATCATGAAAACATCACTATTAAATGCCTTTAGGTAATACAAGAATGCATATTTCTGAGTAGGTCTCACAAAGGTTGGGATTCTATCCCATGTTTTTTTAAACCTAATATTAAAATCTTGCATGAACTCATGAGGTTCCCTCTTGATAGTAGTCAATTTCTCAACTAGAGACAAGTGGTCACTCTTCTCCTCAAACCTCTTAGTCAATAGATCTCCCAATTCATCCCACGAGCCAATGGAGTTTTGAGGTGAATTCCCATACCAATCCAAAAACTTACCTTTGAAAGACAAAGCCAAAAATATAATAGAAAAATTATTTTGGGTAATATTTTGTATATTACAAAAGTTTGATATATTTCTAATGTGTTCAATGGCAATGATAGGACACTCCCCACTAAAAGATGGAACACTCTTAAGGGTTACTCCTAGAATTTGATCATATTAGGCAAGATTAAAAGGGAAAGATCTAGTGAAATATACAAAAGGATGATTCCTATGCATCTTGGAATGAGATTTATAGATGTTGGGAGTTGAATGCAACCAAAACTTAGACTTTTTAAACACCAATTCTCTAGAACATAGATGGTATTCACAAACCTGAACCTTTTGGTAGAATATGAAGGTAATTACATAAACTCAGAAGGGAATACCTTTAGAAGCATACAAATGGTCACATTTGGCATGGAAAATAGTCCTAATCATCAACCAAAGACTTGGAATCTTTAATGGAGTCACTAGGTATTAAATGTAGATGCTCTTGTAGTTGCAACTATACCAAGACCAACACCAATATTGGATAATATTTTAGGACTTATAAGTCCCACCACACATGCCAAAATTGTTGACACTTGGATTTACACCCCGGAGGATATTCCTAACTCTCCTCATCCAAGTGGCACCATGGAGACATCCCTCTTGCTAAGGGTGACAATATTGAGAGATGAATCTTTAGAAGGGCTAGTTCCCTTAATGCACTCTTTAAAGCTCTTCTATACCTATCAACTTGTAGATGAAAATGGATTAATAAAAAAAAATAAGAAAACCAAAAAGGGTGATTCACCAACAATTATTATCCTCCTACTTGATTGAGAATCCACTACTTAAAGAGAACAAGACTATCTCACATAAAACTCACAACATATGATGCATCGTCACATTAGTGTTTCATAGGTTAGATTCAAGAAGATATTTGATGTTTATGAGGATAATGGATGATTACATGAAGGGATATAGTCATGAACCACTTCTAAGACACCTATACACTTATAAAATAATACTAACAAAGACCTATAACAACACCCTTTTTGCGAATTGGTTGACAACTAAGATGATATGCTAGAAACAAAGATCCTTCTGATTCAAATTAATAATACTCAATATAATAGCATGTGAGTGGAAAATCACTTGCATATTTTTTAAATAGTTCTTCAAGTAAAAATTTGTCTAGAGTTTCCCCATCAACCAGTGGAAGCTACTCAAAAGAGCCAAAAGAATACATATGTATAGCTTTAAGAGGAGAATCAAGCAAAGGAAGTCCAAAGGTCACTTGGACATGTGTCAACCTAATAAAATAAGTTGAAAATTCATGTGAAAGATAGGTAAGGTGATCCATTCCATTTCAAGAGTCTACTTGTCCACAATAAGTCATAAGAATGGTGAAAAGTGGCACAAAACCTTTAGACTTGGCATGGAAAACTATCTTCATGATTTGACTTCCAAAAATACCTTATCACTACATATTTTTATCTTTGATGATGGTTATGAGTATTATGGGTACAAAATATCCCTCACATGCATTGGATCAGTCCCTGACCATTCTTATTCTCTTGGTCATGCATACTCATCCTTTATAGTCTCAAAATGGCTCCTTTCCATGCACCTCCCACACTTGGCACAAAAAAACTTACAATTTTGAAAAATTATCCATTCACAAGGAGTAATGACATTTTTAAAATCTTTCCATATCATCATTTTCAATAAAAAATATTTAAAAGGCTTCCCTAGTTGATTTTCACCATTTTTCCTAAGTGTTCACTAGATGGCTCACTAGACTGGCTGAAATGAGAGAAGTGGTATGAAAACTTATGAATTAATATAATTTATAAAATTAACATTCAGACTTATTTCCTAAACCTTCTCCCAAAATTGGTTTGGTCTCTTGAAAGCTCACCATGCCTGTAAAACACATAAAAAAGGTCAAAATAGCCTTGTTCTAGCCTATTCTGTACAGGTCCATACACCTAAGTCATATGTGAAAAATAATTGGAGAGTCCACTACATAATCCAAGTGGTTTCATATCACCTCCATTGTATCTATATTCTCAAATTTCAAGCTTTCTCTAGTTGGGTCCTTATGAGGGTTTATAAGGGTTTTAGATGGGTTTTCAGTATTAACATTCATTCATAGAGTTAGAACATTGGAAAACCTTTATAATTCCACTTATGTCCTATTAAGGACCCTATTATTCATCCCAAAAAAACTTATCCTACCATGCAAAGGGTTATGAAAGATATGAGTGTCTAAAGTTGCCTTTCAAGTCATTTTCATGCTTCCTATGAGGGTCTAAGCACATATTGGGCAAAAAATCACTTCTTGTGGAGTTTCCTTGACAAAAAAAGGTTTTATAACCTCTTTTTATATTCTATAAACATTATTCAATCCCTGGGATAGCTCACCAAGAGTTAAAAATGGAAATCACCCCTATTTTGGGACAAGGCCTATACCTTGCCAATGAGCCTGCATACATTTTTGACCTACATAAATACTATTTTAACTTAATATGAATTATAATAGATTTAACACATCATGTTAAATTCCAAATTAATTATACAAAACACTATAATTCTTTTAAGGGGTTATAATTGAAATGACCTTGCATTTGGGGCTAGATTTACATGTTTCCTTACTAGGTTTTCTTGCAAACCTTCTTATCCAGACCACCTTGTTTAAGTTAAAACCTTATATACTGGTTTTTTCATGTTCCTCCATGTTTACCCTAGCTATTCAAACCTTATATACTAGTCAAACTGACTTCTAGTTCACTATTCATCATTTTTCCCAAAAACTGCCATTCTTGTGCATGAAAGAAGCACCTTACCTATTTTTTTATGAAAATTAAATATTTTTTAATCTTAAAAATGTAATAATGACAAACTCTACTAAATTTTTTTTCCTAATTCCATGGTTATGGGGTCTAACCATCTCAATCTTCTAAAAAGGGGGAAAAATTATTTTATATATATTTTTTCCTTCAAATACACCTATGGGTTGTCCCTCCAAGACCATATCATGATTCAAATCTAACTATACATGTTTTTACCCTTTATTTTGTGCTCATGGATCCTTTAAAACCATCAAAAACACCTTTTCCAATAGCATTCCTATACTTGTCTATTGAAACAAGGGGTTTCTAAGCCTGTTGTATAAGCTTTGTGCTCATTTGCATGGATGAAGAAACATTTTTGATACTTAGGAGGGTATTAGGCATGTTATGGAATCTGATTGACCATATTTAATCATGTCATAGTCATATTTACCTTCCTTTTCCCTCTAGATAGTCTATGCTTTGTCTAGGCCCTCATTTACATGAACCGTATTGTATGTCAGCACAGGGGTTTGAAACTCTATGAAGGCTTTCTTGATCTCTTGGGAGGGTTTCATGGAATTTATAACATGATTATCAAGGTGATTATAATTTATTTTACCCTTAATAATTCCCATTACCACACTAATGTAACTTTTATCATTAGGATTAGACCCCTACTTGTAGGATTGAGGTACTTTGTATGGTCTATTATAGGTGTATATCCTATTGTCTAGAGATTTTTTGGGATGTGGTGAGATAATTTGATGTCACCATGGAATTAAATTCATTATTATTTATACAATGCCTCTCCTTTATAGTTTTCAAGGCAGTCATATGCATCAAGTTACTAAACTTTGCCTGTAGATGGAAGTGAGGCTTGAATGGGATGACTTAATGAGAACAAAACCCTTTTTGATTTCACCTTGAGATTTATGATATTGTATTTTTTCCAAATCACCTTGGATTTACCTTTATTAAACCTTCAATTCATGCATAAGATTCTAGTTATCAATATTCCCTACATGGCTAGATTGAGACACCTGTAGGTGTCAACCTCATACTTTTCATGAATGCTCATGATGCCATAAAACCCTCAATGTATCCTTTAATGTATCTAAGCATGTTTCATCCTTCCAAGGTTTCTAAGTTCCTTATAACCATGGTTATACTCCAAGCTAGTTGATTGTCCTCCTTGTCTCAGCTGCAAGTGCACATTTTGCCTTGTGTATAGACAAGGTATGAGCTTGGAGAGGTATCACAACATCCACACTCTTGTTTTCTAATCCCTTGAGTCCTCAAAGTCCTTTTCAAACCTCAAAATTATTTAATTATTAATTATGACTTAAAATTTAAGATTTAGATGACCAAAGCCCTTAGCATCAGTTTTTTGTAGATATCATTAAAAGTTTTTAGTGTGTTTTGAAGTGTTTTCACGACCCTCAAGGACCTATCATCCTCTACTCTTCCTTCTCCAAACCTTGTGGAGTCCTTAGTTGAGCAAGAGGATACATTCTTACCAAGTTTTAGGACTCAAAACCCCTTTTAATTATAATTTTAAAGGCCTACCAAAACTTCTAGGGCCTCTATTTTGATCATCTTGGGACAACCAGGTGTAAAACACCTTTCTTGGATTTCACTCATGTTTCTAGAATCCCATTTCTCCATTGACATTTGGATTAGTTCCTCAAACATGATCAAGTGTTCCAAAATTTTAAAATGAGGTCAATATCATTCCACACTCTTATTTTAGTCCTCCAAGCATTCTTCCCAACCACCTATAGGTGAATATTGGGCACATCACATTGGAGTAGAGTTCACAACATGAAAGTTTAACTTGCTTATGGGTTGGTATGTTCCAATAAAAATTTATAACACACCTTAAATCCATCCTTCAAGAGGTTAGGGATATTAAAGGCTTTTTTACACTCAAGGATGATGTTATTAGGGAACCTATATGTGCATGGAGTTCAACAACAAGGACACTACATGATTGAGATAGCTTAGAACATAAGCATATAGTCAATTACATGTCTCCTTTCACATGTAAATGGAAACTTATTCAAATTATAGTCTTTAAAGTTAAAAAAACATTTACTTCCACTTCATATACACGGTGACTAAGCTTGGGTATGAAGCTCAAAATAAAAGTAAGGATGAAAATGGCAAAAAAAGGGCAGCAAGCTTGTGAAGGTGTTCAAGGGATACCATGGTGAGATAAAATCCTAGAAAAAGGTTTAAAAATGACTTATATACTTATGGAAAATCCTATCCTAGTCAAAAAAGTCACTTACAAGAAGGATTCACTCAACAAACCAAACATTTCAACTAATATCATGCATAGTGACACCTCCTTGCATAATGGGTCAAATTTTCTAATCTAAACTTCATGAAACATGTAACCAAGAGTGGGTGCCATTTGATAAAGAATCCAATATCCTATGGAGCAAACATAACCAAATGGTTCATATGGACTTGGTAGAAAATGTGAAAAACCTATAGGGTGCATCAAATTGCTACCAAATTTGCATAGTCAACTTGTTATCAATTGTTCATAAATTACAATTCATCATTTTCCAAAATTCATATATGAAAATGAAGGCATCATAGTGTACTATCTCCCCCAAATGTATTTTGTGTATAACTACCTGTACCTTCCATACTGAGAAAAAACCTGAAGGCTAGTTCAATCTATCCCAAAAAGAAAAAAAGTGTAGAATGATTTTGGCCTCAAAAATGAAATTGTAGAGAAAACCAAGCATGGAGATGACATCATTAGGGAACCTATAAGTACATGGATTTCAATAACAAGGACACTACATGACTGAGATAGTTTGGAACATGAGCATATAGTCAATTACATGTCTCCTTTCACATGTAAATGGAAACTTATTCAACTTCCAAAGTATTTAAAGTTCCAAACACCTTTACTACCACTTCATGTATAGGGTGACCAAGCTTTGGTATGGAGCTCAAACTGAAAGTAAGCATAAAAATGGTAAAAGAAGGGAAACAAGCTTGTGAAGGTATTCAAGGGATACCATGGTGAGATCAAAGCATGGAGAAAGGTGTCAAAATGACATAGACTTATGGGACATCCTCTCCCAATCAAAAAAGTCACCTACATGAAGGATTCACTCAGCAAACCAAACACTTCAACTAAAACCATGCATAGTGATGCCTCCTTACATAATGGGTCAAATTTTCTCATCCAAAATTCATGAAACATGCAACCAATATTGGGGACCATTTGAGAAGGAATCCAACATACTTTGGAGCCAACATAACTAAATAGTTCATATGGACTTGGTAGAAAATGTGAAAAACCTATGGGGTGCATCAAACTGTCACCAAATCTACACACTCAACTTCTTAGTGATTGTTCATAAATAAAATTTTATCATTTTCCAAAATTCATATATTAATATGAATGTCTCCTATTTTACTATCATCCCCCAAATTCATTTTGTCTAGAACTACTTGTACCTTCTATACCGAGCAAAAAATTGAAGGCTAGTTCAATCTGTCCCAAAAAGCAAAAGAGTGTAGAATGGTTTTGGCCTCAAAAATGAACTTCCAAAGAAAACCAAGAATGGATATTAATTTTATAAGTTTTTAGGGACCCCCCATAAGCTTCCTCATGTGTCATAATTCCAAAAAATCTATATAAGTGCCATTTCCCCCCTTTTTTAGCTAATTTTAAAAGTTTCAGTTAGGAGTCCTATAAGGATCTGATATGACCAACATGTCAGGCATATAAAATGACCTTTTTAATGTTTTTAATGAAAATTGGACACTTAGGCACCTTGGGAAATGTGCCAAATGCATTAATGACTCTCAAAATGACATGAAATGACCCCTAAATGGATAAATTAGATGATGTAACAAGGATTAAAACTAAAGTGACCTCAAATGACATCATATAACAAGATAAACCTCCTATGAAAATAATTTATGGCCCATTTAAATGTTTAAACATTTAAAAAAAATTCCAAGGGGTTCCCAAATTTGACCAAGAAGTCAAATTTGGTCAATAGCAGGAGTAGTAATCCTCGTAATGTCATGGTGAGCACCAAACCAGGTATTCTTAAGCAGTGGGAGTTATGAACGGTTCATGGTAGAGCCTTGTTGGAGGATTGGTATATGGTGTGGAGAAGTGATTTATTACTTTAGTGTTATAATTATCTATTGTGGAATAGATGTTGACAAAGCTATTCAGGATAGACAAATTTTAGTAGTGTAATAAAACTTCTACTAGGTTTGTGTTAGGGTAGTAGAGGGAATTAGTGAGTAGCTAGTTGCAAAATACTTAGGTGTGGTAAAGGCCTATGTATATTGACTTCAAGTGGAATAATTTTAGGATATGAAGTCACTATTCATAGTCATTATTCATGGATCAATATTCATGGTTAGTGATGTGGCTAGGTGATGACTTAGCATGAACCACGGTGGTTGGTATGGCCCATAGATCATCTTTTAAAGTCAAAAGAAGAGGTGATAAAAAGTGGGATGCTTGTCTCCACTAAGTCACATGGGTTGGATTGTGTAAATCATGTGAGGACATAATGGTAGTGGATCACATGTTTCTACTTTAGACATGTGTTATGGGGTGAAATTATCTGTGGGCTCCTAGTTGGTGAGGTCAAAAGTGAGAATATTTTGACTCACACATGTGTGCACATTAGAAAGTGGGAGATAATGATCACTATGAAATATTTAGGTCACATGTGGAGTGGAGTGTAGCACATGGGTGTGCACATGGAGTGGTCAAGTGGGCATGTTGAGATTCCATTCAAAGGCTTGACCTTGCACAGGGGTGAAATGATTCCCTATTCATGAATAGTTCTCCCACATGGAGTATGGTGCACTTTTTTCCTCTCTCTCTCTATTTTATCTCTATTTTGTAAATATTATTTAATAACATGATCTCTCTTTTTTAAATTAATCATGTTAAAGGATCCATGCAAGCCTTGGCTTGCATATTGGAGGTTGGATCATGTAGGCTAGATTATGCTTGGTTCACAACCTGATTACTTTGAGAGGAAGCATTGAGTGCTTTGTATGGAAACACTGAAGGATTTGTTATGGAGGAGATGTTTTAGAAGAGAGTGATGTTGTGTTTTAATGAAATCTGGAAGATACCATTTTGCCCATGGTTTTTCCTTAAACATTGCAAGGTTTACATGTAATCTCTGTGTAATGTGTTCCCTCTTTGTCTTATGTTTTGTAGCTTGTTGATTTATGCTTTAATTACTTTCACTATAAAAAAATTATTCCTAACAGTTCGAAGGAAGGAATAAGGATTATATATAGCTTCTTTGGCATTCATAAATTTTCATGTTGTTTTTGTAATTAAATTCATGTGTGTAAAATGTTGAATGGGTTTTTAAACTATATGGTTATTGGTTTCTCAATTGCTTGAAAGTTATGTAAAATTAGAAGGATTTTATGTAGGTCCCTATGGTTTTGTAATTAAGTTCATGTGTGTAAAATGTTGAATGGGTTTTTAAATTGTATGGTTACTATGTTTTTCAATTGCTTGAAAGTTGTAGAAAATTAGAAGGGATGTATGTAGGGACTTGTGGAAGGCTCAACCTCCACATAATCCTAAATTCAACCCAAGGTAACCTAAGGAAATTAGTAGGGTTGTAGGTAATTCCATGGTTATTTTGGATATAAACAATCTTTATTTTAAATCCCTTTTTAATTAAAAAACCTTTGTTATAGAATGGGAATGAATATCTCCTAATGAACATATATGATGTGGCTCAGAATAGTTGTTTTGAACTAGTTGTTATATATTCATTAAGGTAATTAGTAATATAGATTGAAACTTTGGTGAGTTTGAGGGTTTGATTGTGTATAAATCTAAACAGATTTTGGGCATAGACGTACAGTTTCTTTATACAAAATAGACTATGTGTGTGTGTGTGTGTGTGTGTGTGTGTGTGTGTGTGTGTGTGTGTGTGTGTGTGTGTGTGTGTGTGTGTGTGTGTGTAATGTATCTTGAAATGTAGGGCTTTTGAGGGAAACTATATGTGTTACTTTTTAATAGTTGAAGATACATGTCTAAGATGAACTTGAGGTTTTAATTTCGATTGGATTTAGGTTGATTTAGATTCAAATGAATTCATGCGTTATAAGACAATATTGTGGTTTATTAGATGGAATCTATTATGAAATCCTATATCATGTATACTTGTTGATATGTGATTTTGGAACAATTTGGTTTATGGCCATAACATGTAACCTAAGTATGGGTAGGTGAATGAACAAATTGTATATTTTACACTTACCTTTATGCATAAAAATATATATGAAGATGTTGAAGTTTATATGACAAAGGTAATATTTAAATTGTATTCTTTATCTATGAACTACACATTTATATATAGTTATGACTATGTATTATAGCTTATTTCGAAATTATCTTTGAATGAGTAAGAGATATGCATAGTCATGACTAGGTATGGATTTTTATATATGTATTATGCATGGAGATTTTATTTAGCCAAGTCTAAGATGTTATATAGCAAAACCCAAATTGGGTATAGTCAGTTGTGTGTAGTTGTTATGATAGCAAACTTGATTTGGGCATAATCATCTATGTGTTTTTAATTGTTAATATGCATTTATTTTATCAATATTAAATCAATTATTTTGGGATATTTGATTAAAGGAATTAGTATGAATGTTTGATTGTATGTAGTGTTGTAAATAATATAAAATTTTATATGTTTTATTTAAACAAGTAAAGTGGGATTGTCCAGTTTATAAAAGGGTTATGGGGCCCTTGTTTGTTAGTTGGATGTATACTTAGTGTATATATCATACTCTAAGACTAATGATAGTGGACGTCATCTTAAGAGTATATTGTATAAAATGAAGTATTTATATCATTTTAAATTTGTACATGGGAATTCATAATATATATATATATATATATATATATATATATATATATATATATAGACACACACACACACACATATAAATGGTATAATTTATACATTTGTTAACTGAGTAACTAATCAAGAAAAGAATATACCATTCATATATATTTATTGACGTATACATCAGTGTTATGTATAAAATTATGATTATCATAATAGTGTGTAAATGATGCTTGTATATATTTTAATGTTTTTATAAAAGTATTAAATTAAGGTATTTATGAGTTTAAATACAAAGCATATTAATATGTCTTAGACTGGGTTTTGTTATATGTGGAATATGAACAATTATATAAGGCTATGATATAATGTTGTTTCGGGGAGAAATAACATAATAGGTTATTTTTTGGTTTTAATAACTGACAATCTAGATAAATCATTACCCAAATGGTATGCTATATTGAGGACTATTTTTTATTCTATAATAAATTAGATGATTTTGGAATCATTGCATTTGATTTGACAGACTAAGGAATATATTAGATAGTTCTATACTTAGCATGATTTTTATTAGCCAAAGTGAAATATTATTAATGAATCTATTGGTTTTTGTATTATTATATATTTTTATCGAATCTTGCATTCAAGACCCTAAATAAGTAGTGGATGGATTCCTAGCTTAATTAGCACCATCAATGCAAGATGAGGTGTAATCCGATTGAGTGGTGTGTATGAATTTGATTGATCTTAAAGATCATTAATTATTGAAAACTTTGGCCAAAGTAGATTTTTAATTAAACATTATCATTTTATATATTGATATAGTTTTCATATTTGTGTGATGTCATATTATAATGGATTTATTTATGGTACACATTATTTATTAGATATCTTCAACACACAATTTTTGATTTGTTACTCTGGATTTTTGCATTGTCATTATCTACCCATCTGTGAAGGGAGGACCATCCCCTTAATTGGGAGATAGTATAGGGGTTCTATGGTCTATGGTTTGTGTGAAAAAACACTCGGATGATGCTCTCCCTCCTAGATAGAGTACTATACTAGGGATTACACTTGAGATTACAAATTGATACTTGAGTCGTAGAGACTCTACTCTATAGAGTTTTGTATCATGTTTTATCATTTGAGATATTATTATTGTATTGCTAAAAATGGTAATATTTATGCATTATATTTCTAAAACAATGGTTGTAATATTGTATCAGTCATGGCTAAATTTTTACTATTTAATTTATGATCAGATACAATATTTATTAATTATTTATTATTGTTCATGATTGCTATATTAGTTCATGGTGATCCTTAGCTAAGTGGATTAACTATAAACCTTTTGGTTAATTAAATTAATACAATTAGTTAAATATAATTAATTATTTTTTTTGTGGTGAAATCTATTTGATAAATATATGTAATTAATTTTTAAAAAATTACTATGTTCTGGTAAAATCTATTGGGGTTGTTATATTATGGTATCAAAGCTAAGGTTCAAACTCTAAGACTTAATGTGTCTGCTAATGCAAATTTATAAGTAGAAAAAATAATGGTGTGTAATAGACTAGGAGATAAGAGTACTTTGAATACCAACCCCCCCAGTTGATCCAAATCAATTTTCCACTGAGCAAGTTGTAAAGTTGGACCAAATCCTCACAACCATGCAAGGGACTAGGGACTGAATCATGGTCCTAGAATAGGAAGTGCATGGCCATAAAGAGGAAGATGCTCAAGAAGAACTTGAATAAAATCTTGATGAATAGTAACATCATCAATAGTAGAGGCATGAGGAAGTGCCACATGATGAAAGAGCTCAAGTAGCTATAGAGTTGGCACATGACATGAAAAATGTGAATCCACCCAAATTTGATGGAACTATTTTTGGGGATGGCACTAAAGCATGACTGATAGAAATGGAGAAGTATTTTGAGATTTAGAATTATTTTGAAGTCACAAAGGTAGTTTGGGGAGCTTATCAATTTTCTAGTGAAGCAATAACTTGGTGGTCAAATAATAAGCTTGAGATGAACCTCAAATCGACTACCACTACTTGGGAACAATTTGTGATACTATTTAGATCATGATGGATTCCATAGATGTACTTCGATTTAAAGCTTATAGATTTTCAAAATATTAAGAAAAGTGATTTGTTAGTGAATGAATACTAGAAATAATTCACCAAAATCCTTAAGTATATACCTTAATATCAAATGAATGAGAGGTTCAGAATTTAAAAATTCATCATGGGATTAAAACACTAAATTATCTATTAAGTAGATGTGCATGGTCCATATACCATGGATCAAGTGTTCGAGAAGGCATTAAAATAAGAATAGAAACTAAAATATTTTTTCCAAGTTAGAAATACATTTAGAAAGAAGTTTGGAAGCTCTAAACTAGCTTTCAAGAAGAAGAATTAAAAGCAATGGAGTGGAGACTTTGAGGGTAATTCAAGAATCAAAACGCTAAGTTCAATAGGGGTTCAAGGAATATAAACTTAGTAATGGTTTCAAGGGTGGTTTCAAGGAAACCATTAGTCTGAGAAGAAAGGACTAGTTGGAGGTTTCTTCATATATAAAGGTGATCATTTTGCTCGAGAATATCCTTGGGATAAATCAAAGAACAAGGGTTCAATTTTTAAGAAAAGTACATTTCAATAGTAGATTTATGAAGTTTTTGATAATCTACAGGTTGAATATTAAGTTATTAGGATGTGAAGTCACTATTCATGAATCACTATTCATGGTCACTATTCATGATGACATGGCCTGATGATGATGTGGATGGTTAGTGATGTGGCTTGTGAGTGATGTGGCTGATTGGTGATGTACTAGGGACCAATGGAGGGTATCCCATGAGTGATAAGGTTGATGTGATGGGAGGGGGGCATAACACTGCACCAAGGCACATGGGTTTGTTTGTGATAGTCACATGGATGGTGTCACATGGTGCAAAAGACAAAAGGGTTGGTATGGATCACATTTATAAGTGGCCCCATGATTCCCATGTGTGGAGATAATCAAAATATGATTGAAAGCATATTCTAGACTCATATGGTCACATGTGGAATGAAGACAAAAAAGTTACTATTGATGTTTGTCCTCACTTATGGAGTGGGAGACAATGTTTATAGTCACTTGTAAGTGGCTTGGATCTTGTCTAAAGTGGATGGACCCCCTTTTTTTATCTTTGCATATGAAGATAGACAAATTTTGATGATCATTGTTCACCCCACATGGAATGTGGCAAATTTGTTGGTGACACTATTCATTATTTCTCCCTTCTCTCTCTCATGTTATAAATGCTATTAATAAATATGAATCTCTCTTTTTAATTCATATAATTAATAGAGATCCATGCAAGCCTTAGACTTGCATTCTTAGAGGTTGGATCCTATAAGCTAGTTTAGCTTGGTTCACAACTTGAATGCTTTAGGTGGAAGCATTGAGGCTTGTATGTTAGTACTAATGGAGTTGATATAGGATTTGTTATAGAAGAGAGTTGATACTATGATTTAATGAAGTCTGTAAGCTACCATTTTTCCCATGGTTTTTGCTTTCACATTGCAAGGTTTCCACATTATCTCTATGTAATGTGTCCTCTTGTATTTATTATGTGTAGCTTATTTTTCATATTGATTTCTTTGCAATGTAAGATATAGTTCATTGATATAACATGTAGTATTAGGACTTTATTCCTAACATCTGGTATCATAGCTTTGGCTTTAAAGCTAATAATACATGGCTCTAACATATGGTATCAGATCTATGGTGAAAACTCAATGTGTGTGAGTGTTTTTTAATTTTTGGTTGATTGTGTGAAAGGAAAATCTACCATGATAGGAGGAGATACTTGGAGATTAAATAAAAATAAAAAATTGTTTTGGTAGGTGTCTCTCCATTGAGAAAAGTGGAGGATATTTTGGTGAATATCTTGATCTCTTCATGTTGATGTGGATAAGCCTACAGGAGAGTTGAATAAAAAGCTAAAAAAATTTCCAGATAAGTCAACAACCTACACACTGTTCCTATTAATGGAGAAGCAACTCTATAGTTTGAAGAGCAAGCCAATATCCATAGGTGGAGGTAGATAAAACATGAACTTGTTATAGTTCTTGGCACCAAACGAAATGGGTTTTGATGTGGTATCTTATTGACCACATGTTGTTAGCCAAGATGTTGCAGTGAAGATAAATCCATGCAAAGGAAAGAGGTATAGACAAACCTAAAGTTTTACCTATTTTGAAGTAGCTGAGAAAGAGGAATATGAAGATATAAATGAATAAGTGAGATTAGGTGTTCTCAAAAGGAAAAGGCTAGTGTTAACCATTTAACTCAAGTTTATAGAGTGTTGTGTATGTGATTATGGCGATTGACTAGGAAATTGATGTATAGACTAACACTATAGGCAAATGAGTTGGTGTTTTAGAAACATTTGGTAGAGAAGGGTGCATTTTAGATGCTAGATCAAAAAATTGGTATATGTAGTGATGCACTGATTAGTGTGATGGCTTACCTAGAACTGTGATTGGTCCATTTATATCATGTTGATAGCTTGGAGGCTATGTGGATAAGTTTGGTTTTGACTTCTGTGAGATCTTCTCTCTTCACTACTATTAGTAGTGTTAAGTGCACTAGTTATTGTTAAAGGAGATGGAGTAACATTATTCTTACATGGTGATCTCTCTTAGGGAGAGATAAAGACAAAGTTGAGTCAAAGGTGTTATTAGTTTGCATTGAAATCATTATACAGATTAGTGTAGATGTCACACATGTAGTACAAGAATTTTAATACCTTCATAAAGAGCCTATGTGTTTTGTGACATGTTGGATACATACCCAAACATGATAACTATTTTAATGTCTCATTTGGAACACATAAAATGAATGTGGTATGGTAAAGCAAACCAAGGATGGAGATGCACAAGGATGAGAGAGCAAGGAAGTACCTAACTTCTTGAATTTTGAGTTGTCTTACCAAGAGTGTTCTAGAGGAGGAGAAGACATTTTATTGTCTTGTGTATTGGATTCATCAAGAGTAAGAAGCCTAATAATGCTATGGTGAGCACTAAACCAAATATTCCAAAGTAGTGGGATTTATGAGATGGTTCATGATAGAATCCCTATTAGAGGATTTATCTATGGTGTGGAGAAGTGAAGAATCACTTCAGTGATGTAATCTATTATGGAGGAGTAGATGTTGAAAAAGCTAGTTAGGGTAGTGAAGTTTTAGTAGTGTAATAAAATTTATACTGGGTTTGTGTCAAGGAAGTAGAGGGATGGATGAACAACTAGTTGTATAATACTCAGGTGTGGTAAAAGCCTATGTATATTGACTTTAAGTGGGTGTATGTTAAGATGTGAAGTCACTATTCATGAATCACTATTCAAATTCACTATTTATGGTCACTAATTATGATGAAATGGCTTGATGCTAATGTGGATGGTTAGTGATGTGGATGATTGGTGATATGGTAGGGGTTATGGAGGGTATCTCATTAGTGATCAGGTTGATATGATGGGAGTGGGGTGTAGCACTCCCTTAAGGCACATGGGTTTGTCCTTGATAGTCACATGGGTGGTTCTACATGGTTCAAAATATAAAATGGTTGTTGTGGGTCAAATTTATAAGGGACTCCATGATTCCCATTTGTGGAGATAATCAAAGGATGATTACAAGCATCTTTTGGACTCATATGGTCACAAAAAATGAAAAAAAGAAAGTTACTATTGTTATTTGTCCTCACTTGTAGAGTGGGAGACAATGTTTGGAGGTACATGGAAGTGGCTTGGATCTTTTCTAAAGTGAATGGACTTCTTTTTTGACCTTTGCACATGAAGACAAACAAATTTTGATGATCATTGTATACCCTATATAGAATATGGTGACTTTGTTGGTGCCACTATTTATCCTCTCTCTCGTCTCTCTCTCTCATGTTGTAAATTCTATTAATAAAGATGAAGATCTCTTTGTAATTCATCCAATTAGTAGATCTATGCAAGCCTTGGGCTTGCATGCTTGGATGTTGGATCTTGAAGGCTACTTTATAAATGTTTAGTTGAAGAAAATATTAGGTTATCTGAGTCACTATAGTAAGAGATATTTTTTGCAACATTGTTGGGATCATATGATGTAATTCTAGGAGTCAATTGGATTTTGAAGCATAAATCCAAGGTTGACTATTTTATAAATAAGGTTGAGTTTCAAGATGATTTTAGAAATCAAACACAACTTTAAGGTGAGAAAAGGGAGTTGAAGATAAAGAATATTTTTTCAATTCAACTCAAGAAAGCTCAAAAGAAAGAATGATAGGCATTTATTTTTAATATAAATGAAATGGAGGAATATAAGGAACCATATATTGAAGATTATCCTTTTCTAATAAGCTTTCATGATGTGTTTTCAGAATAATTACCAAGATTTCCACCCAAACATGAGTTTGATTTCTTAATTGATATCATACCTAGATCAAAACCATAGTCTAAGTCATCATATAGAATGACAACCAATTAATTGGTTGAGTTAGAGGCACAACTTCAAGATGTATTATCAAAAGGGCTAATTGTATCACCATGGGGTGCACTAGTTATCTTCATCAAGAAGAAGGATGACACTCTTCGCTTGTGTATAGATTATAAGATGTTGAATAAAGTGATGGTCAAGAACATATATCTATTACCATGTATTGATGATATCTTTGATCAAATATGAGGGGAAACAATATTTTCTAAGATTGATCTTAGAGTAGGGTATCACTAGTTTAAAGATATATGAAGAGGATATCCTAAAAACATCGTTCAAGTATCACTAGTTTGAGGATCTATGAAGAGGATATCCTGAAAACATCATTTAAGACTCGATATAGGCACTACAAGTTCATAGTGTTACCATTTGTATTGACAAATGTTTCAAAAAAAATTATGAATCTTATGAATAGTGTGTTCAGAGATCACTTAGATCATCTTCTTTGGTCTTTCTAGATGATATCCTCATTTATTAGAAGGATGAGTAAGAGTAGTTGCAACATCTAGAATTGGTTTTACAACATTTGTAGAAGCACAAGTTGTATGGAAAGTTATCTAAATGTGAATTTTTATAAAATAAAGTGTATTATTTGAGACATATTATCTTTGTGGATGGTATTTCAGTAGATTCAACAAAGATAAGAGTCATTATGGAGTGGCCAACACCAAATAATGTGCATGAGGTAAGGATTTTCATGGGATTAACAGGCTATTATGGAAAATTCATTTTGAATTTCTCTAAAATAGCTAATATAATTACCTCCCTTTAGTAGAATAATAAGAGTTTCATCTGGTCAGATAAGTGTGAGGTAGTCTTTTAGGAATTGAAAAGGAGGCTTACTTCATCACTAATGCTAAGATTTCTTGATCCTAATGGTCAATTCTCAGTGATCATTGATGCATCTGAAGATTGACTTGGAGGAGTTCTTATGTAATATGGCTCAGTTATAGAATATGAATCTAGGAAATAGAAGCAATATGTGGTAAATTATGCCCTTCATGATCTAGATCTTGCAGCAATTGTGCATGTTTTACAATTTTGGAGGAATTGTATATTGGTGAAATTATTTGAGATCAAGACTAATAACTTGAGACTCAACTAAACCTAAATTCTCATCAAAGATGATGGTTGGATTTCTTATCTTATTATGATTTTTATATTAATGATATCAAAAGCAAGGAGAATAGAGTAGATGATACTCTAAATCGTAAGAGGTACATAACATCTATGGCCACTATCAATATTACTTTCAAAGATAAAGTAATCAAACTCTCACCAGGAGATGAATTATATGATCAGGTCAGGAAAGCATTGTCTGAGAATGCTTAAAATTCTATGTATAAAGAATTAAAAATAGAGAGTGATGGTATTTTAAGGTATAATGGTAGGATGTATGTTCTTGATAGAGATAAACTAAGGAGCATAGTACTAAAATAATTACACAATGCCCCATACTCAATACATTTAGGAGTAACCAAACTCATGGTTGAGATTAGACCACTCTATTTATGGAAAAATATCAAGAGACATGCAATGGATTTTATGTCTCATTGTTTGGAATGTCAGTGTGTGAAAGTTGAACATGTGCATCTGATTGGATTTCTATATCCACATGATATACTAGAATGGAAGTGGTAGGTGATTAGTATGAACTTCATCCAAGGTTTACCATTATCATATAAACAACATAACATGATCTTGGTTGTAGTTGAAAAACTAACCAAGGTATCCCATTTCATTCCCAATAACTTGACAGATAATGCACCTATACTTGTGAAGAGATTTATGAAGGAAATGTATTGATTGGATGGTTTTTCAAAAAATATTGTTTTAGATCGAGATCTGAAGATGACTTCTAGGTTTTGATTGATTCTGAATTCAAATTTAGGTACATAGTTGAACTTCAACAATGCTTATCACCCATAAATTGATGGTCATACAGAGTCAGTTAACCAGGATTTAGAATATATCCTTCATATGTATTGCATGGATTATAAAATACAAGTGGAAGGAGTACCTTCCATTGGTTGAGTTTGCTTATAATAACTCATACTAATCAATGTTGAAGATGGTTCCATTTGAATCATTGTACAGAAGGAGGTATAGAACACTAATCAATTGAGATAGGTTAGAATACAGTGTAGTCTTTAAATTTGAGAAGATTTCAAAAATGGAAATCAAGTTAGAATAATTAGGTAGAGGTTGGTCAAGGCCAACGATAGACATAAAATTTATGCTATATGAAGAAAACAAGGTAGTTTTCTTTAGGTGATAAAGTGTTTATGTGGGTTAAGCCTCATAGAAGCTTAATTAAATTTGAGAAGTCAAAAAAACTTTCACCAAGATATGTGGGACCCTTTGAGGTTTTAGAAGTTGTCAACCTAGTAGAGTATAGGCTTACATTACCACTAGTTCTAGATCTTTTGCATAATGTCTTCCATGTGTCTTATCTTAAAAAGTATGATGTCGATCTTTTAGATATGTTAGATTGGAATGATTTGTAGGTTCTATACCCTAGGTTGGTCATGTTATAACCAATTATATTAATTGACACTTACAAACACTACTTGCATAATAGAGAAGTGTCATAGTGCAAGGTCCAATGGGACCAATATTCTAAAGATAGTGCGCCTTGGGAGGACTATGAAAAGTTATATAGGCTATTTACACATTTGTTTCCTTGATTTGCTACTACATATTATATGATTTTCTACTAAATGATGTTTTAAATTCATAACTTGTGTTTGAATAAATGTCATCAGGATGATGACTAGTTTTAGGGGGAAGATTATACATCTCAATTTATCTCTAAGCTGAACAACCTATTTGATCCATGGATTATGATGGTTGATCAGTTGATTAACTAATATTTGATTAAGCTTTATGACATATGTTGATTATGGGACAATTATGTGTTTCTTAATTTACATGATTAGTTTTCTATGAGTTAGCAATACTTTTACATTTTGTACATTGTGATCATATTTGTTAATTATACTAAATTATTTTATGGATATAATGATGTTTCAAGATAACTACCTTTACTGTTGTGAGGTGGATGTAGGACAAATTCTTCCCTTAGAGTGTGATGAAGGAAGAACACCATCAGAGAGGGTGGTTTAGATGGAGACATTGGGGGATGATAGATAATGAAACTAGAAACCCTTGCACACACCATATTAGCATTTCATGTTTGTGATTAATTATTTGATAGATAGTTTTAATATGTTTTGTTTTCTATTTGAATGACTACTATGATCTTTTATATTTTAAATAATCTAGTTGTTTTTAATGATCATGATGATTTATTTGAGTGATTTCACTAATTTAGTGATCGTACGTGGCTTATATTATATGATGTGATTATTTGGTTGAATTCATTTATGTTTTACTTAGCTTACTACCTTATTGGGTATGGTTGTATAGTATAACATTATGATGAATTCCATTGTTTTTATTTGATCTATAAGATTTAGGTTGTTATTATTATTATTGTTGTTGTTGTTGTTGTTGTTGTTGTTACTATTATTATTATTATTATTATTATCATTGTGTGTGTGTGTGTTGAAAGATATAAAAAACATTATTGTAAAATATTTATATTTGATTAAATGTTGATCAAAAGTTTGATATTAATAATATATGTTAGATAATGAATATATTGATTTTATTGTTAAATGATTTAAAGAAATCATTGTATTGTAAAGTTTGTTTGTGGATAGCATTTTAACATTAAACAATAGTCTTGTAATATCTAATTGTATTGCCATGATATATAGTCATTATTATATTTAGTTGATAGTTGAATTTTCATGGAAATATAATGGTTATCGACTATAAACATTGGGGTTATGCGACTTGTGTTTTATTTGATTTGTTTGGTCAATTTATGAAGTCAATGTCATGCAAATATTTTATAAAGATAATAAAATTATTATTTTGGGATTCTTATGGAAGTTTCAAGATTATTAGGGTTTTTAATCATTCGTTGAATTTGAGTTAACCATCATGTTGTAAAAATCATGGAGAGTTGGTTGTGGTTGCATGGTGGTGAACTGTAGAGTTTTGTTGAGATATTTTTACATGTATAATGAACAATAAATTTAATCTATTGTTAATAGTAGAGAAAAGTATGGCGAGTAAGATAATGACGAAGAATAAAAATAAAGGAGTGAGGACTATTAGGTAGGAATACAACATGGCACACGGACTATAGAAGAGAGTATACATAAAGAGAAGAAGGTGGTAGTTTGAAGGATGTAAGAAGGACTATATACAAATTATTTAGCATTCTTAAATTCATAGGTTGGTTTTGTAATTAAATTAATATGTAAAATGTTGAATGGGTTTTTGAATTGTATGGTTAATAGGTTTTTTAATTTCTTGAAAGGCATAAAAAAATTAGAAGCGTTGTATGTAGGACCCTGTCGAAGGCTTAGCCTCCATAGAACCCTACATTCAACCCAAAGTAACCCAAGGGATTTAGTAGGGCTATAGGGAAAGCCATGGTTATTCTGGATTTAAATAAGCTCTATCTTAAATCCCTTTTTAATTCAAAAACCTCTATTATACAATGGGAATGAATATCTCTTGATGAGTATATATGATGTGGCTTGGACTAGTTGTTTTGAACCATTTGTTATATATTCATTATGGTTAGTAATATAGATTGAAACTTTGGTTAGTTTGAGGGTTTGAATATGTGTAAACCTAATTGGATTTTGGGCATAGATGTATGTTTTCTTTATATGAAATGGACTAAATACACACACACACACACACACACACACACACACACACACACACACACACACACACACACACACACACACACACACACACACACACACACACACAATATATTTATATGTATATACATGTATCTTAAAATGTAGGCTTTTGAGGGAAAATTTATGTGTTACTTTTTAAAATTTGAAGATACATGTATAAGATGAACTTGATGTTTTGATTTTGATTGGATTTAGGTTTATTTAGATTCAAATGAAATCATCCATTATAAGACAATATTGTAATTTATTAGATGGACTCTATTATGAAATCCTATATCATGTATACTTGTTCATGTATGGTTTTAGGAACAATTCAGTCTAAGGCCGTAACATATAACCTGGGTACAGGTAGGTGAAGGAATGAACTATAGATTTTGCACTCACCTTTATGCCTAAAAATATATATGGATGTTATAGTTTATATGATAGAGTTAATATTTAAATTATATTCATTATCTATTTAGGAGATAGTGTGGGGGATCTATGGTCCATGGTTGGTGTGGAAAATAGCTTAGATGATGCTCTCCTTCCTAGTTGGAGAATTATACTAGGGTCTACACTTGAGATTATAGAGTGATACAAATTTTTTTTGTTCATAGATGTCATATCCTATACTGTGCTCCAAATTTTTGATGATGAGGATATTCAAACTCTATAATTGAATATATGGAATGGGTTTTATGGATAATATTAGGTTTTTATAGACAATGCATTCACATTTTTCATGACCAAGAAATAACCTTGGTGTGCACGAGTTTTTTAGACTACACAGGTTTTATAGACATTATATTGTATGGTGTATGCTGAATCAAAAGACTACAAGTTTATCACATTGATACTAATTTCAACATACTTGTAAGGCATCTACCATATTTATGAAAACATTTCACAATTATCTCATATCAATTCCAATAGTATAAGTTTTATGTTTCTAATGATTACCTTCTTATTTTTTATAGTTTTATGATGATGACCCAAAAATAAATAATGCCATGCAATAATTATATGTTGAGTTGGAACTCATTATATGCAATTTTAACAATAACCCACAAACATAATTTTTTTAATTTGATTAAAGTTGTTTGATACTAATGGATTGTTATATGAATTATTTTAGAAGAAATAAATTAGCATATAGTCATCATTATATGTATGCTCCAAGTATAGTTATCTGTCTCATGTTGACAAAGTTATTAAGAGGGTTTCATATGGTGCATCCACTAATGAGGATAGGATTCCCATCAGGTTAAAACATGTAATTTTATTGAATTTGTCTCTCTTTTTCCCATGGTATATGTTATTAACTTCAATTTTATCAAAAAATAATATACTTTTAACCACCTAGGATCCATTGTTTATTTTTTCACATCTAGACATTACTAATTTGGTTACTTACATTAATTGTTTTAGGAGAAAAATCATTTTATGTTACAGTCATTTGTTTGCCAATGTCCCAAAATGAAATCCTAGTGAATTGTTTGATTATTTTAAAAAGAGTATTGAATGTGAGGGGTAAAAACATGTATTATTAATGATGCTTCATTTATTGGTCATGTTAAATTTAACATTTTTTAACACTTTATCATAGCCAACATTTGACCACTTTGTATACACTTTTTAATTTTATATGTACGTTTCTATATTTTTTCAAGAGGCAAAGCTGAACAAAAGTAATGAGGGTGATAAAAACCCCTATGATGAGTTTTTACCCATAAATTTAAGCTTCGAGTGTAATTATTTGTTCTAATGTCATGCTCATTTACACTTTTTGTTTTATATATTTTTGGATTGACATGTATATATTGACCATTGTGGTAGGAGTAGGGGAAGTGGGACAAGGTTGAGGAAGATGTAAACAACCCTCATGATGATGTTGATGAGGATCTAGATGATAAATATGATAGTGATTGGATTACATACACCTCAAAATTTGATCTCAAGGAGGAAGAATCAAAACCTATAAGCACATTTTCTTATTTTCAAGGATGATTTCTTATTCTTTTTTATTTAATCATTTTTTAACACTCCTGACCTCATGATCCTTTCTTGAATGAAAGTTTGTGGGTGAATAAAATATTTTTTAAATTGGTATTGCTAAGTGATATTTTCACTACTATCTATTACACCTATGAAACACATTTTATGATGAGGGTGGTCATCCATTTTGGTCGCTTGGCAGACTCAACACTCATCAACATAAAATTCATGGTAGGTAGAATGTTCCAAAGAGGCCTCTAGGTCATGCATGTAGTGGAAAAAGGAATCCAAGGGGAAGGGCCTACACACTATAAAAAATATAACATAGGTTAAGAGACCAACTAGTAAAAAATAAGAGCCTCAATAAGAGGCATAGGCTAGAAAGATGATGGATAGCTAGAGAGAATGTCTTCCAAGTATCTAATCTAAGTGAGATAGCCATAAATAATATTAATGACCAAATGAGTGCATATGATTCAATTCAAAAAATTGAATGAAGAAGGCATGTGTCAATAAGGCAGAGAAATTATTTTCAATAAATGGATCAAGAAATAATAAGTGTGAAGTGAGGGCATGGCGCAAGCAAATGTGAATTCTAGGTGAGATGCAATGTGTTGAATAGTTCACATGCATAAACATATTATGTCATTTTATATTTATGAATAATATATTGTTTATTTTTTTAGCAACCATCATCATAAAATGATAAACATGACCCTTAGACATGTTCTAGCAAGGACAATGACATTACCTTGAGGGATTACATTTCATAGAAAGAGAAAAGGGTTTGTGCAGGGGTAAAAAAAAATATTGGTAATGATGAGATGCTTTAGGTAAGTAAACTTAATTAATATGTCCATACATATTTATATTATAATTATTTTTAACACTTTCATTATTATAATATTTATTAATGGTCCTTTTTAGAGGAAAGTTATAGAGAAAGCATGAGGTTGTTGTAGTGTTGAGTGAGGAATTTCAACATGATGGGGAGAATAAGACCATTGACACCCCTAACATAGAGTCTAATTATTGCTCTACAAAAAAATTTGATTTACACCCTAGTGATATGTATAGTTATAAATTGAAGGTTATATGGCTACGAAAGGCACCATGTTCTCTATTGAGTGGGGCCAAACTTGCCATGGTGTGTCAACCTAAAAAACTATTTTATTGTCACCATTAAAAGGGTTATGTATGAGGTTGTAGAGTCATTGACCTTCACTAAGACTAAGAAAGACACACTGAAAATTTGTGTAGATTCAAATGCAATTTATCCCATGAGTGAAATCAACATCAACAAATCCCCTAAAAATTTACAATAATCATCAATGGTTTATGCAATAAACATCATTTTTAGTTCCCTTTTGATTTTTTTAAACCCTTCCATAGTTTATTTTTATTCACTTCTATCTTGTAATTTATTTTAGAATTTAGATGAAGAGGAGGTGATGTCTTTGAAAGCACTTTGAGCTATTTTTTGATACTATGGGATCCGATCTTTATGCCATATGCTAGTTATGGTTTTGTTTAGTTGATGGTTCTATCTCAATAAAGACTAAATAATATGACATGACACCTCATTCTGTATTTTTTTCTAGATGTATCTATTCATTTGTTGGTTTTGGATTTGAGCAATAATAAATTATTATTTTCTTGATGCAGGTAGTCCTTCAACAATGTATTTGCACAGATCTTATTTAATCAAAGGTGTCATGTGGGGTATGACACTAAAGTCTCAATGACTACATATAAGCTAGACTAATTGGAGCAATTTTTATTTAAATTATAATAAATTTTATTCAATAATTAATTTAATATTTAAAAAAAAATAATATATGTTTTCTTAATGTAGGTGTCTCATTCTTAATTTTTTTCCACCTTACTAGCCTTGAAAATTTTAAATGAAGGTGTCTTCATGGTAGGGCAAGAAACACTCACATTCATTACTCATATAGTTTCACATCCTTGTCCTCAAGAAGGGGTTTCATGGCCATGCCATGAACATGGATATTACTTAGCATCTAGGGGTTATATGTTTATAAATATCTTCATGACCTAAAATGAAGGTAACATTGACATGATAAGCTCTTGTGGATAAGGATATTCAAATACATATTTTTCAAGAGGTTGATTTTGGATAATGTTATCATTAGTAGTAGTATTTTAGGATGACATTTTTACTTTCATAAGTGAAACTTAACATTGGAGATATCCTATAGTACTCATCATAGACATAAGAAGTAGTAGGAATTGTTGAAGTTTACAAAGATGTAATCATTGGTTTGAATTCACCATCTATTTGGAACAAAGGAATAATGGATGTTTCATAATTATAAGCAATTTGTTTGATATTTGCATCACCTAAAACATTTATAAATTTTAGTAATGGTATGTCCTTTGGAAATTTTGGAATATTTGGAAATGGTATATCATGTAATTTTTTTATAATATTTGGTAATGATACCTCATTTGAGAGTTTTATAATCTTTGGTTATGATGCATCATTTAAAAATCTTTGGTAATTGCACATTGTTTGGAAATGTTAGAACCTTTGCTAGTTGTGCATTATTTTGATTTTGTAATGAAGTCATGATATTATTCTAAATATTTCAAAAAAATTCACAATCAAAAGATGTAATATTGAATTTATCATTATTAATAATGAGTGCATGATTTGGACATATAATAACCTTTGGTAATTGTAACATTTTTCATGGAGAACATTCCCATCATTTGATGTTTTTAAAGAAGTCATGATATCCTTGTGAACATTACAATTTTTTTCACAATTAATTGAAGGAGTATTTGGCCTATGTGTATCCAAATTTATTTTAAGAGGGTGAATAACATGTTGTATGAAATCATAAATACATCATGTCCATAAATCAATTCTATATTAGATGGGATAGAGCACACTTACACTTTCGATTGGGGGACATACAATTGTTAAGTGGGAGCCTGACCAATGTGAGGATCCACTAGACCTGATTAGGGGATCACTTGTCACAATATAGCATGTGAGATAGGGTTCCAAAGCCTATCATCTAACACAATCAGATAACAACCCTAAAAGAGTCCTATGATTTAATATTCCACTAATCTAATAAAAAGAAAATTAAATCTAATATAGTACACACTAAAACTTGTGGCACAAAGTGGGGGTTAAAAAAAAACAAATAAACAACTAAACTAAATATGTATAGAAGACATATACTCATGTCAATGTATACAAAATCTTAATACATAGAAGAGAAGAATATAAATGCACTATCTATCTACTCTTACAAATGAGGAATAAAATTAGGAATACTTACCTTTGAAAATGAACCCACTGAGCCTTAATCTCCCCCTTGGCCAATGCATTTCACAAGAAATTGTTGTGGTATGTAAGGACAACTAAGATAAATCATCTCTAGGCTACACAACCTATCCAAGCATCTAAAAAACTTATCCACAAGATGAGATTGGAGCTCCAAAGAAAGTATTAAACCCTAAAGCTTTATTCCCCAAGTAGAATAGACAATAGGTACATGTTCATTCACACTTATTCACGTAATTATTCACTCTTACAAATGGTGGTAAATTACCTTGTATATATAGGTAGAACTTACCCTAAAATCATTTAGATATGTCATTTGTACTAGGTCGACCTAATTGACCTAGCATGTTTTTAGGCTAACTCACTAGGTCTGTGCTAGGTCATCCAAAAGGCTAATAAAACAAAAGAGAGAAGAAGACCCTAAACTATACTAGGTTGATTAGGTCGACCTAGTTTGCTACTGAAAATGCACTTGGTCAACCATGGTGGTCGACCTAGTTTTTTGAATAGGAAGAAGGAAGATAAAGCAAGGAAAATAGGGATAAAACATGGAAAATGACAATAATGATTATGAAAGAGAAGAATAATATTAAGGTTCATGGTTATAGGAGACAAGTGTGTATATGACAAGTGGAAAAAGGAACAATAATCTTATAAATCATGATGGTCTGCCTACCTCTTTCTTGGTACACCCCTTAAGGTATGCACTCAGAGAGATTATGACTTGATAGGTTCCTACAAGATACGAAGTGTTAGTAATCAATAAACTTTTGACAATATTATGTGTATATATATTCCCCACTCAAAGCTCATCATGTATCACGTAAGTGTAATATAGGATGGTGCTTCAAGAAAAGAACATAATAACACACACAATGATGATGCTAAGTATGGTGTAATAAGCAGTAAATAAGATAAATGAAAGAACTGTATTGAAAAACACATACCTTTAACTTACCTTAGTGTCATATCAAGAAATAAAGGTGTCAAATGTAGAGTACACTAGGCAAACTCATAGAAGTTAGTGCAAAAATAGAGAGCCAAAAATCGAATTGTGTGAAAGATAGGCATATAGTAGTTAGATTGAGATTTTAGGAAAATTTGGAAAATGAGGATTGTTAAGACAATTCTTAAAACATTTAAGGAAAATAAATGACAAAAATATAGCAAATAAATGACAAAAGGATGGGCAAATGAAATGACAAATGATTGGAAATAAATGACAAATAATATGAAATAAATGACAAATGATATTGGAAAGAAAAGGACAAATGATAAGTAAAATATAAATGGCAAAAAGAAATGTATAACATACTAAATTATGATGGGAA
Organism: Torreya grandis; assembly: GCA_037957365.1. NCBI lineage: Eukaryota > Viridiplantae > Streptophyta > Pinopsida > Cupressales > Taxaceae > Torreya > Torreya grandis. The sequence goes on along the minus strand of JARHVA010000996.1, from coordinate 854,987 downwards.
ACATATAAAAAATGAATGACAAATGAAATAGCAATGCAAGAAAACTTGAACAGAGATATGTAAGAAGGTAAAAAGTAAGCCCATGTAAGATAGGCATGCCAAATCAAACATAAAAAAATATATGAAAGAATGTCAAATAAAATGCAAGTCAAGATGTAATACAAACATGAAGAAGTCATACATAAAGATAAATATGTAATAATGGCAAGAAAGTGTGGACTCAGCTGTCCACACTAGATGGGCAGTAAAATAATGACAAATGAAAGAAAAGAGTGATCCATAGTTACTCAAACATGTTGTTTTGTGTCAAAAGATATATAAAACTAAAACAAAGTAGTGTTAGCATGTTTTTAATAGGTGAATAAGAAGGAAATAAAGAAGAGGGAAAACATTTTTGGAATCACAATTTGCATGTTAAGTGGGGAAATGAGATGGGTGGAGGGGAGAATAAAGGAAAAACCAAGGTAGATAGAAATCTTTATCAAAGTCAAGACACTAAAATTAGGTTTGTCAAAACAAGAGGACTTTTGACCTTAATAACTATTAATAAATCCTCTTAGCCACACAAGTCTTGGGTAAATAAATGGACTATATAGATCATCCCATGAAGGTTATATGCATGAAAAGTAAAATGGACCTACCTCCCCATGACGTGTTCCCCACTCTTCATGACCCCTTATAGAGCCATTGATATACTGTGCAGATTAGGTACTTACGTGAGAAAATAGATAGCACCATAGATTTTTTTGAAATACCCTATCTACTAGCCTACCACACCCTAAATGACTTTGGCTCTATGTGAAGTCAACTATGGAGTTTGAGATTCGATTGGAGATAGGAGATGTGCTTGAAATCACATCTTTTGGTGTGATTTTGACTTTTAAGATTTATATGTTGCCTTTTATGTATCATTACCTTTTATTTCAAATGATTTGGCTTTTAACTTTCTTGATGTATTTTTTAATTCCTCCTCCATACAGATTTGGAGAACCAAACATGGGTACTAAAGATGACTTTCATTTGAATACTTGGGATAAGGTTACTAAGAGAGAGAAACTTCAAAGAGCATGGAGTCTAAGAGTCTCATAAATCTAGGTGAAATAAAAGTGATATCTTGACTTTGACCTTGTTTTATCCAATATGAAGATGGAAGAAGAGGAAAATCAAGAGGAGTGACACATGGAACAATTTGAATTACTTCAAATTGTTAAAAATGTGACAAAAGGAAAAAAGAGATACAATGATAGAAAAATGTGATTTCATATCATAAGAATGAGGTAAATGGAGGAAAACATGCTAACATAGAGTTTTATGTAGATTCCATCTACTAAAATAAGAAAAATCTAAAGTCTAAGAACAAGGATCACAAAGAACATGAAAAAGATGGTAATTTTATGAGGGTTGGGTCCTATCGATGGTCTTACAAAGCAACTCATAAAAGAGAGACCCATGAGGGTGTCAACAAGCATGAGAGAAGCAAGGTGAAGGAGCATTCTTACAAATAAACTCATAAGAGAAAAACCCAAAGGATGCCAAAATAACATTGGCAAGTGGCAAAAAGGGAGAAAAATAATTAAAAGATGGTAATTTTGTGAGGAATGTTGTGTCTTATCTGTGGTCTTACAAAGCAACTTATAAAAGAGAAACCCACAAGGGTTCCAAAAGGTAAATGTCTAAATAAAAAGAAGACTATGGTATATCAAGAATTAAATGCTAAAGAAAGAGTCAAAAATGATCATAAAGCTATTAAGGCAAAGAAATGACAAAAAATAAAAGAGATATATAATGACCAAAAATGAAAGCAAATGCCAAATTTCATGTATAAGAAAGCCAAAAGAACATAAATTAAAATTATGATGCTTATGAAAGTGAAACTAAAAAAAGAAAAAAAATGCATAAAAACAAAGAAACATGAGACAAAAAGAACAAGTGAGACCTATGTTAATGTATGTATCAAAGACAAGCATGTGAAATATAAATCTATAAGTCTCAATATGTTTCTTGACGCTAGATGTGTTTTTTATTATGCATTATACAATAAGAGTGGGAATTTCAATATGCCCTAATGGGTAAGTGGAAGTAGGGATGGGCATCAAAAAATTCTCCAAAGTATAAAGGGACATATGGATGGGCATTGCAAGATGCCCTAACATGCGAGTTGGAGTGAGGTAACATTGAACCATTAGAATGATTTGCATTGGGTTGGTAGGTGCATGTGGAGATAGGTAAATATGATGGTTTGTTATATTTTAATGAGGTTGAATGTGACATATGATATTTAGGAGAGGTATGAAGAGGTAAAGGAGGACCATGTATGATATGTTTTAGAGTAGGTAGTTGAATTAGGTACTCTTTTGGTTCACGTGACCTAAAAGGTTGAGGATCAATGGATACAACAATATGTTTAAATTTTTTCATGTTAGCTATCCTTTCCTTATTGGTGTAAGAAGAAGGATAAACTATGGTTTGATCAAAATTAGTGGATGAGGTGTGTTTATTAGGTAAGTGTTGATGTGATTGTGGTTCTTGAGATTGATTTTGAGAAGCTTGAAGATAGTCTTGATAACATTATTTTGTGAGAGTATCAAGATTGAAATGTGGACCAAACAAGGAAGAAATAAGAAATAGATGAAGATCATGACAATAATCATGAGAATGACCTATAGTAGCATGCCACCAACAAAACTTATCAGGATCATACCATTTTGGAGGAGGTTTGGAAGGATCAAAGTTCATGGGTTTAGAGGGTGGTAATTTATCTTTAATTTGTTCTATACTCAAGGGAGGGTGGGTTAGGTCAAAATTGGCTAAATTGGATGCTTAATTTTGAGGTCAGGGATGCTTGGATGAATCATTGGTATGAGAAGAAGATTGGAAACATGATTTAGTATTTATTTGAGGTATTTCAAATTGAGTCATAAGAAAGTCTTGCCTTTTTGATTGGTATAAGGATTCTTCTAAAGTTTTTGGTGGAAATATTCAAACTGTGTATTGAAGGAGAGGTTTAAGAGCAGTGATAAATAGTTTTAAAGAGTATCATCATTCATGTTATGGTCTACTTTATGAGCTAGAGACTTCCATAATTTGATGAAAGTATGATTTGATTCATTAGGATGTTTCTTGGTATTGATGAAATAGCTAAGGTGATTTTTAGGAAGGTCATCATATTGGAAGTCCTTCACTAGAGCATTGATTAAATCTTCTAGTTGTGAGATGAAAGGTTTAGGAAGTTGGTTGTACCATTCAAGTGCATCACCAACAAAGGTTTTAGCTAAGAGCTTGGTGGTAGAAAGGGTGTTAATTTGGACCCATTCCTTATAAATATTACCAAAAGACTTAAGAAAGATAGTAGGATCCTTAGTCCCATTATATGTGATAGTTGAAAAAATGTTTCTAATATTTATGGATGCAATGAATGGGGCTAAAGGTTCATTTTGAAGATGTTGAAGCATTTTATTATTCATTTTAGGTTGAGGGATGGTGTTCCCATTGGCATATCTAAGAGGAGGAGGGAAAAAATTTGTATTTGGCTGAGACATGATGACTTGAGGTGGTTGATTCATCATGTTGCATAAATGTTATTGCATGCTCATGATATGAAATTGATCAGAAGTTTACATGATGTTCATTTTTTGAATAACTTGGGCAAGAAGTTGAGTTGTGTCGATAGATGGGTTTGAAGGTGGGGTATTAGTGTTGATAGGATAAGGATTATTCGTGTTGGTGGGAGGATGATTGTTTGTAAGTGGAGGATTCCCAACATTTGTCTTAGTTGTCTTAAGTGTGGTAGAAGAATAAGGAAGCTTGGTAAGGCCACCATTCTTGTGAGGAGTGTAAATAGTATTATCATCAACATTTTTGAAAATTTGGGAACCATCTAGATTATCAATTTGAGTAGTATTATTTTGTTAAGGACTCTCAAGATTAATATTAGGAGGAGGATTATGATGAAAGATATCAACTACATTGCATTGTGTAGTGAGTGGTTTAGGCTTAGGAGAAAGGGAAGGAAGAAGTTGGATAGTTTCATCACAGGTAATGAAATAAGCAAGGTTACTATCTAAGTCATTAATAATGAAATGTTATTTACTAAGGGAAGGATGAAAATATGACATCATGATTAAACAAGACTAGATAACCACATAAGGAGAATAAAAAGTGATAAAAAATAGTACAAGGTTGACCAAGTCGACCTAGCATAAATATAGGGACTACAAAATTGTATAGGGTCGATCAGGTTGATCCACTATAGTGCATATAGGTTATAAAAAAAGGTAAAAGGGTTGAAGATAGTACAAGGTTGAACAGGTCAACCTAGCACAATGGACGGAGACTAAAAAAGATACTAGGTTGATAGGGTCAACTTAGTACAACAAATAAGTTTCTTATTTTGTCTATATCTTTGGTTCTACTCATCTGATCTGCAAACCATACAATGCATTGGATTCATGATGATGTATGGAATATGAGAAAGTTGATATAAAGTTGTTAATTGAAACAAGACAATTTTAAAATAATGAAAATCAATAAGTACTAAAGGGAAATAAATAGTCAATTGAATTGATGTTGGCCAATCCAATTAATGCACACAAAGCAAACCTTGCACTAATGTTGGCTAATACAAGTTTTTTCACACAAAATTTAATCAAAGAGAAAGAAAATAACTTAAAGTTAAAGCTAGCTACTTGGTCAACCTACAATGTTTATTAGATTATTAATAATGATTTTAAATGTAAAGGGGAGATTGACTATAAGTAAGGTACTATATAGCAATCTATGGATAGTTTTAGGTTAAGTGTAGGATGAAAGGGACTATAATTGAAATGATACAAGCTTGGTGTTGGGGCCTATCCCCTCACTTCACACACTACAACAATAAGGGTAATGGGTTCTTAGTTAAAAATACCATTAACCACACTTTATACTTGATAAGAGCATCAAGTCAACTTCCCTCTTGGTAATGAAATCCAAGTAGGTTGGCCTGGGTAGTGAAATGTTTAAATTCTTATTGATGTTCTATGATTTGGCCATGTGTGCAAAAGAATATAAATAGTGCAACTAAGCCATTAATTGAAAATCCCCTAATTAGACTATGTGAACTATTATAAGCATGCTGTTAGGTTGTGGAGCTAAAAGCTTCAACCTTTGCAAACTGAGGAACTGATGGTTGCTGAGTTCTACAGGAACTGGCGTCGGCAGCAGGACCGACGTCGGCAGAGTCCAGTGCAGAAGGCCACCGGCGACGGCAGGAAGTCGGCTGACGTCGGCAGAACCAGACAAGCAGGGACCGACGTCGGTCGCCTGTGTGTTCCAGAACTGCTCGTTTCACAGACAGTTAGTTAAGTGAACAAAGAGTTTGCATGTTGAGACCAGGTAGAGTCTTGTGCTACGAGGACAATTGTCTAAATTAAGAGTCTAAGTTATTGTTTGAGTTAGGGATCTATTTATAGACCCATTGGCATGTATTGTATAAGGCATGAGATAGAAAGGAAGAGTTCCTTCTTGTTGTAAGATCTGTGAGTTGCAGGTTGTTGCAAGCTCATTGGGGATCTACATGTAAGTTTGGTCTTTGAATTGCAAGTTGCAGGTTCATGAGAGATCAGCTTGAAGTGCTATAGAGTGCTTGATGTACCGGTAGGGTTATTACTGACTGGTTGGTGAGGTGAACACCAATTCTGTGTGTGAGTTGGTTGTTGGGACCGTTTTTGTGTAGGAGAGTGTGTGTGAGAAGAATTACTGAACACTTGAGGTGTGGCGAATCTCTGTAAGGTGAAAGAGTGTGGTGGCTCTTTGTTGTATTCTTTTCTATTAGTGTTAATACAAGATAGTGTATTGTCTCTCATATTCTGTGCTATTGGTGAATTCTAGTTACTTGTGTTTCTGGTTATTTCCGCATATTCAATTGCTTATATTTGGTAATCATACTGTGCTCTTTCTGAGGAGCAAGATCCCAACTAGTGGCATCAGAGCATGTTTTTTGTTCTAGATTCCTGACAACTGGTATCAGAGCCTTGGTTGTAGGTTCTTAAGCTTAATACCAACAATTGGTATTAGAGCTTTTGGTTGGGATACTAACAGATTGGTGTAGATCTGGGTAGTGTGTTTTGATTACAGGATACTCACAGGGTTTCTGTTTGAGTGGGAGTTGAGCAATGACAGAAAGCAGTCAACTACGAATGGAGAAGTTTAATGGCAAGAACTACCAATTATGGAGGATGCAGATTGAGGACTATCTGTATCAGAAAGATTTGTACTTACCGTTGGGTGGGGTTGCTAGCAAACCCTTGGATATGAAAGATGAAGAATGGGAGGTTCTTGATCGGAAGGCTCTGGGATCTGTTAGATTGAGTCTTGCATCATCTGTGATTTCCAGCTTATCACAGTGTAAGACAACGGTGGAGTTGATGGAATCTTTGGCAAATTTATATGAAAAACCCTCAGCTTCGAATAAGGTATTTCTTATGAAGCGTTTATTTAATTTGCAAATGTTGGAAGGTGGATCTGTTCATAGCCATCTTAGTGATTTCCATGGTTTAGTAAACCAGTTAAGTTCAGTCAATATTGTATTTGATGATGAAATAAGAGCTCTCTTAATCTTGTGTTCATTACCTGAAAGTTGGGAAGGTTTGGTAATGGCAGTTTCTAATACTGTGTCTCCTTCAAAAGTCTTAAAAGTAGATGATATTGTGAGTGTAATCTTGAACGAAGAGATACGCAGGAAAAGCACAGGTGAATCATCTGGCGATGCTTTGAGTGTTGAAGGAAGAGGAAGGCCAAGAGAGAAGATAGAGCGTGGGAGATCAAGGTCGAAGACGGGCAAGAGATCCAAGTCCAGGTATGGCAGAATAACCTGCTGGAAATGTGGAAAGCAAGGGCACTTAAAGAGAGATTGCAGATCGGGTACAGATCAGCATGAAGAACATGAAGAAAAAGCAGATGTTGCAGGTTACATTGCACAGGATGCTCTGGTATGTTCTTTGGATAAAGTAGAATCTTGGGTATTAGATTCTGGTGCCTCTTTTCATGCATCCCCACATAGGGAATTTTTTCATGAGTATGTCCAGGGAGATTTTGGAGAAATTTGTGTAGGGGATGGTAAGTCTTGTCAGATTGTTGGCAAAGGCAAAGTGAAGCTGAAACTGCAGACAGGTAACACATGGGTGTTAAAGGAGGTCATGCACGTCCCAGTTCTGAAGCGGAATCTGATTTCTGTTAGAAGTTTGGGTGAAGAGGGTTGCACAGTAACTCTCACAGCGGACTCTTGGAAGGTTACCAAGGGTACACTTGTTATAGCTAGAGGTAAGAAAGTAGGTACGCTTTATCTATCTACTTGTTTTATTGATTCTTCTTCTGGGTTATCTACTTCAACTGTAGATTCAGAGATGTGGCTTGATAGGCTTGGTCACATAGATAAGAAGGAGATGCTGGTTCTTGAGTCAAAGGATATGCTTTCAGATTTGGAAGGCATGGATCATGATTTCTGTATGCAGAAGAAGAAGGTGAGATTTCTTGAGGAATCCGATGTTAGTGACAAGAACAGGAAAGCCTTGGTTTTCAAGGAGAAAGTGATGGACAGAGTTCAGCACAAGGTGCAGAGGAATTCTGAGCAGAGCAAGGGTGATTTGGACAAGGGTTTGATCCAAAAGGAGCTTACGGGAAAAAGTCAGGTCTCACAAGAAAAACACAGAGACCGACGTCGGCAGGAAAACTGGCGTCGGTGTCCAGACAGGGACCGATGTCGGCTATGTGTAGCCCGACGTCGGTGACTCGGGGCAGACAGAGACCGGCATCGGCCAGGGGAAACCGACGTCGGCAGGGAGGCAGTCGCAGGGAATCGACATCGGTCGGCTGTAGACTGAGATGTGACCGGCATCGGTCACTGAGACAAATTTTGGGTGGACAGCAAGCTGTCATGGAGTCTCAAGCGCCCATATGGAGGACTGAAGGTGTAAGTAAGTTCTTAAATTCGTCATTTCCCTTCTTTGCACTACTTGTTGCTCATTTATGGCATAGGACCAGGAAGTTATTGAAGAAGCAGAACAGGGAGATCGAGGAAACAGTGGGAGCTAGGCATGGATGAGGATGTGATTCCTTGGAGGAGAACCAAACAGGTGTTTTGGGTAGTGTGGCCAGCTGGAAGTAAGCACTGAGAGACGAATGGATGTTAAGGATAAAGAAGAGCGGAAATGGATACGTGAGATGGAAGATCAGGGTATTTGATCTTGTATTAGCTGCAGGGCAATGGAGGTTTGTTCATTGTGTTTCTCTTTACCAGGTTGGATAGTATTAGCTACACTATCCTATTTTCTGTATGATGTGCTTGTTGCAGGGTTACATATACAGGTATTGCTAAACTAAAGGTAAAGCTAGTTTAGGTGTTTGTCATGGAGAATCTGGGAGCAGCAAGATTCTTTGGCAAGAGTGTGTTCTAGAGACATGGAAGGTCATGTGTTGACTTTGTTTCAGGATGATTGTGTGAAACCGGTTAGCACGCCGATGGTTGGACAGTTCTATGAACAGGTGTCTTGATTCACATAATGAGGTTGAGTGCATGGTATGTACTAAACCTGAATTTTCCCAAGCAGTGGGAGTTGTCACAAGTTAGGAGCCAATCTGGGAGAGAACCATTGGAGGACAGTTTAGTGGATTCTTACAGGGACTAGTAGCAGGTGCACATGCTATGCAAGTTCAGGTTTATTTCTACATGGTTGTAGATGTGGATGTGGTAGGTAATTTGGATGACAGGTTTTGCACCACGGATTTTGTGGTGGTTGGTCTTCAAGGGTGATTTTGAAGATGGATACATAGCCAAGGTAACAAACTAGACGGTGTACAGGTACATGTACAGGTTGCAGCTGTTTATCTCCAAGTGGGAGATTGTTAGGTTGTGGAGCTAAAAGCTTCAACCTTTGCAAACTGAGGAACTGATGGTTGCTGAGTTCTATTGGAACCGGCGTCGGCAGCAGGACCGACGTCGGCAGAGTCCAGTGCAGAAGGCCACCGACGACGGTAGGAAGTCGGCCGACGTCGGCAGAACCAGACAAGTAGGGACCGACGTCGGTCGCCTGTGTGTTCCAGAACTGCTCGTTTCACGGACAGTTAGTTAAGTGAACAAAGAGTTTGCATGTTGAGACCAGTTAGAGTCTTGTGCTGCGAGGACAATTGTCTAAATTAAGAGTCTAAGTTATTGTTTGAGTTAGGGATCTATTTATAGACCCATTGGCATGTATTGTATAAGGCATGAGATAGAAAGGAAGAGTTCCTTCTTGTTGTAAGATCTGTGAGTTGCAGGTTGTTGCAAGCTCATTGGGGATCTACATGTAAGTTTGGTCTTTGAATTGCAGGTTGCAGGTTCATGAGAGATCGGCTTGAAGTGCTATAGAGTGCTTGATGTACCGGCAGGGTTATTACTGACTGGTTGGTGAGGTGAACACCAATTCTGTGTGTGAGTTGGTTGTTGGGACCGTTTTTGTGTAGGAGAGTGTGTGTGAGAAGAATTACTGAACACTTGAGGTGTGGCGAATCTCTGTAAGGTGAAAGAGTGTGGCGGCTCTTTGTTGTATTCTTTTCTGTTAGTGTTAATACAAGATAGTGTATTGTCTCTCATATTCTGTGCTATTGGTGAATTCTAGTTACTTGTGTTTCTGGTTATTTCCGCATATTCAATTGCTTATATTTGGTAATCATACTGTGCTCTTTCTGAGGAGCAAGATCCCAACTAGTGGCATCAGAGCATGTTTGTTGTTCTAGATTCCTGACACATGCAAGCAACTTAAAATAAATATGTGATTAACATATCTGGTTAATTACAAATTTCAAATAAGGTATATTTGAGAAACTATATAGACAATCATACAAAATAGGTTCAATAGGGTTGAACTTGTACTATGAAATTAGAGCTTGAAAATGAACTAGGTCAGACAGGTTGACCTAGTTATTTAGACATCACATAAAACACATAAATAGGTCCACAAGGTCAACCTAGTTGACTGTACAGGGATAGATTTTAAGACTAAAAACTATGAAATGAAGTACAAAAATGGAAATATATATACAAATAGAAACTAACCTTGGTGGATCAGAGATGTAAGTAACAAGATTTTTGATCAAGAACCTTGAAGAAAATTGGCTCAACCTACAAACTAGGTTGAGTTGGTCAATCAAGCTATACAAGAACCTACTGAAAAAGTGATGAAAATGCACTAGGTCAACCTAGTCCACCTAGTAGGCTAAATAATAAATTTATAATATTAAAAAACTTATACTAGGTCAAGCTGGTCAATCTAGTTGTCTGAATAGAAATCTGAAAGTTTTAAAAACCCATACTAGGTCAAGTTGGTCAAGCCAATTACCTATTCTTGCAAACCTTCACACAAAGATTAATAAATTGGGTTGACAGGGTCGATCTAGCATATTAAAGAGATGATAAAAATAATGAAAAATAGAAATGAAATAAGTTAATTTTTTTTGCAAGGGTTTGATTCATGTCAGGTTCACTAGAATGTATGTAATCAAAAATGCATCATGTCCATAAATCAATCATGAATCAGATGAGATAAATCACACTTACACTTTGGATTTGGGGGCATAAAATTCCTAAGTGGGAGTATGAATAATGTGAGGATCCACTAGACCCAATTAGGGGATCACTTGTCACAACACAATGTGTGAGATAAGGATTTAAAGCCTATAGTCTAACACAATTGCATAACAACCCTAAAAGAGTCCTATGATTTAATATTTTACTAGTCTAATAAAAAAAAGTATATCTTATCTAGTGCGTACCAACACTTATGGCACAAAGTGGGGGTTAGAAACAAAATAAATTAACATCTAAACTAAACATGTATAGAAGACATATACTCATGTCAATGTAAATAGAATCTTAATAATGGAAGAGAAGAATATAAATGCACTATCTATCTATTCTTACAAAGGAGGAATAAAGTTAGGAATACTTACCTTTGAATATGAATCCACCAAGCATCAATTTCCCCCTTGGCCAATGTTCTTCCCAAGAGATTGTAATGGTATGTAAGGATGACTAAGATAAATCAGCTCTAGGCTACACAACCTATCCAAGCATCCAAAAGACTTATCCACAAGATGAGATCAGAGATCCAAAGAAAGTATTGAACCCTAAAGATTTATTCCATGATAGTTTAAAATATTAAATAAGTAAATCATGTACATGTTATGGCCCAATGAAAGAATTAAAGGGATTAGAATGCAAAAATGGGATGAATTTGAAGGTGGGGTATTGGTTTACTAAAATAAATGTTAAATATAAGTATAATGAATATATATATGTATAATATAAATTTATTTTAGTAAAATATAAGAAATTAGGGTCACTCTACATCTAATAGATTTGGTCTCACAATTATATGCCTTAGGATGTGGGAGATAGTTTTAAAAATCCAATATGGTCATTACTTACACATTTTCAGGGATTTAATATTTAACCTAGGGATTTGAGGGAATAACTTTTACAATAGATGTCCATTTTGGGTAAACATATAGTCATTTTAAAGGTTTTTTTGGACTTTTAGATTGCTTTTTAGCATTTCTAAGAGTCCTAAGTTTGTCAAAATTGAAGTTTACAAACCACTCACTTTGAATCCAATCCAAAGTGGTGTTACTAGGGCAACATAAGTCACATTCATGACCTACATACTTTAAACAATCACTTTATATTAATTTTACTTGCTCTTCATCCCTAATCATTTCCTCTTCATCCTTTATCATCCCTAATCACTCCCTCCTCATCCCTCCTCATCCCTAATCACTCCTTCATTCACCCTCACCATTCCTCATCATCTCTTATCATTCCATCATCCCTAATCACTCCTTCACTGACCCTCACCATCCTTAATCATTCCTTCATCATCCCTCATCATCCCTAATCACTCCCTCCTCATCCCTCATAATCTATAATCACTCCCTCCTCATCCCTAATCACTCCCTCATTGACCTTCACCATCCCTCATCATCCCTAATCACTTCCTCATTAACCATCGCTATCCCTCATCATTCCTTATCATCCCTCATCATTCCTTATCATCCCCACTCACTCCCTCATTTTATTTTCTCATTCTTAATCACTCCCTCCAATGCCTTAATGGTGGGTGCAATGGCTTCTTGCTCATGTCTAATTGTATTTTGTTCCTATTCCAAATTTTAATCCCTTAAATAAGGTCTAAAGAAACTCTTCTTTCACTCAAATAAGGAACTCAGAGATATTGTTCGATTATCTATTAGGATTTAAATACACACACACACACACATACAAGATTTTAGGCCACCTATATGACTACATAGAGTTATTTTAAAAACATATATGTGATATATGTAATTATGTGTGTGTGAAAAATTTATTTTTATTTTTATAGCTAATAAAATAATATCTATCTAAAATAGTTCTAATAATTAAAAAAAATATGTTATTGTGTAGGTTATTCAGTATGGAAAGCAACACAACCACTATCTCACCTTCGTGGAACTATGACTTGGATTAATACCCTATATTAAAGGGTATGTAGACTTGTTTCCTTCCCACCAAGGGTGGGACTATGGATTTACCATACCCCTTTCCATAAAAGAGGCAGTGATGACAATGCTTATCTTCCCATTGTGTGGGGTGGGTTATAGCCTTTCTACCCCTCCACACTCATGTGTGTGTGTGTGTAATGATCCATGCCCAAACCATGGAGAGAGTGTGTATCTAGAACCCTAGGCCAAAATAAATAATCAAGCAATCAAGTAAATGGTGGGATGAAATCTTATTACTTACACACACACATAAACACACACACACACACACACACACACACACACACACACACACACACACACACACACACACACACACACACACACACACACACACACACACACACACACACACACACACATGGGCATCTAAGAATCCATTTACGAGAGTTGAGAATCCAAAGTTATATAAATAGGGGAAACTAGAGACTAGTTGAGAATTTTAATCCCAACTGCATATTTTAATTCTCATTTTCTCTATATGCCATTGAGAGTATGTCCATAGTAGACCGGATTACTAGATAGATAGATAGGTGGTCACTAATTTGGTAGAGTGTGTTCTAATTTGGTAACTCGTAGAGTGTGTTTCACTACTAGTATAGTGTGTTTCCTAACCCAACTCCATCTCTACCCATCTTGATTTATACCCAACTTGATCTATGAAGGGAATGAAGGGCATATTCCTTAATCCAATGTATTAGGGAGAGGATCCTTAGATCTTGGGCATGGCATAATGGGCCCTAAATGCTGAATTGGGGCCTTCCCATACTTTGAGTATGTCTTAGTCCCCAATACAATATATCAAAGGATAGCATAAGAATCAGGCCCCTGCCATAAATATATGGAGGGTACCATTCTGAAGGCCATACTTTGATCTCAAATTTTCCCTACTTGATAATGTAATGGAAGCTTTCCCTACGTAATTATTTTATGCCAAAGATTAAGGAAAGGGAAGCTTGCCTTGTTGATATATATATTTACTTCACCTAATATCATATCAAGGGAGTATCACCTTATTTATAGATAGTAAGGGAGTAAGGCATAGCTATCGAGGGAAGTTTACCTTCCCAATATCTATATTTGATTTATTTATGAATTAAGGCATAAATATCAATGGAAGCTTTATTTTTGATATATAGCTTTGTTCTTACCCTACCTACTTAGTTATGCCCTACCTAATAAGGCAAGTGAATTTTTCTTCCCAATATATAGATTCATTCTTATCCTACCTACTTACCCTTTTTATAATATATTCTTAACTATCAAGGGAAGCTTATTTCTTGATCTATATATTGCATATATTCTTTCCTTACCTACTTAGTTATGACCTACCTAATTAGTTTATGTTGTTGGCAAGGGAAGCTTACTTCCCAATAGATAGAATGAGAAATAAAGTTTTGAATCATGTTATGCATGTAATGGATCTATACCATTAAGTATGCCCTAGCTAGTTTACCTATTTGAGTATGTCATGCCTTCTTTACCTACTTGAGTATGCCCTACTCAATTGAATATATGATCCATATCTTGATCTTGAGTATGCTCTACCTAAATACTTAAGCCATATCCTAATCTTGATTATGCTCTACTTACCTTCTTATACTTGATTATTAACTACCTACTATACCTACTTGAGTATGTCTGACCTACCTATCTTTCTTTCCCTGCCTAATTTTTTCTTATATTGAAATATCAATTACAAAGTATAAGCATCAGAGATGAATTTTTTTTAAAAAAGTATCAAAATATCCATATAGTATCAAACTAGAAGGTATCCCCTCATCAATCTAAGTATAATAATCAATAATGTAATATAAAAAAATTGGCCTAATATAGGCAGCCCATCAAGAAAAAAGAAGCAAAACCAGCACACACATATCCCACCACCCAAACTAGAAGTGGTACCAAATACCATCAACTACATAGACTTATAATCAAGCACCTCCAAGAATCATCTTAGTCCATGTCAATGTCCTCATTTAAATATACTCACATAGGTCCCTTAGTAGTGCTCATCTTCGAACCAGGTCCTAATTATTCTAGCCCAATAGTCAATGGTGGAGTCAACCAATCGACCTTATTTGATAAGGATTTCATGTTATTAGACCTAACATATTTGATCACCTCATCCAATTTGGTGGCACCACCCCTTTCAATGAGCTTCTCTAATTTTCCAGCAAAAATAATAACATTGTCTTCTATTAATTTCCATACCTCACTTTGATCCTTAGAATCATGTACCATGGAGGGGAGAAAAGGGGCAAGGGGTCATAGAGGATCCTTGTCATGGGAGAATAGATCAATATCCAAATCAAGAGGAGTAACTAATTCCTCAACTTCCTTGATCACATTACTAACAAAACTAGTATTCTACATATCCCTCATCATATCATTATTGGTAATCAGCCAACTGTTCACACTATTCTTTTTAGATTCTAAAGAATGAACCCATTCATGAACTGGGTTATCTACTTGATAAAAATAAGAGTCCTTGATGCATTCACATTCATGCTCTATGATTTTCACTTCAACATCCAATCCATGGTAAACTCCCCAATCTGAGTGTGGACTCAACTTGGGATAGCCACTTGAATCAATTAGGTACTCAAACATGATTTTATGCATCCCAAACCTCAAGAACGGATCTAGTTATACTTGTGGCACCTTTAATTGGAGATAGATATACATAGAAATAATATGAAGGATGACTTCAATAGTGAATTCAATAAGCACCCTAGACTTAGATTGAAAAACCTCTAAGTTCCTTTGCTTCCATAAAACCCATAGAATTTCAATTGAGAAAATAATCCAAAAATTATGAGAAAAAGGATGGACTTTTATTTTAGGACAAACATAACCAAAATAAATATTCAGCCATCCAATCTCATATTCAAAAATAATAGCCTAGCTTTTGAGACAATATTTCCAAATAGTAGAAGCATAAGGACACAAGAAAAAAAATATGTTTAATAATTTTAACATCATTAAAAAAGGAACAAGAAGGCTACTGAAAACCACTTTTACCAAGATAATACCAACAACAAGTTTATTGTATATCAAAATCCATTGAAAATAGGACTTTTTGGGTTCAATACAAGAAGCCCAAATAACATCAAACCTAAAGGACTAGTAACGAAGGGGATCACACACATTCCAAATATAATTAAGGGTAAGATAAGGGACATTAGAAAAAGAGAGTTTATTTCATACCATCTAAGTAGAGAACTTGAATAGGGATGACCCTTCAACCACTTAACACTTTCCTAGAATTCACCTTCCTCGTCTATAAAGGAGACATTGTTATTCCCTTACAGTGTTTTTGAAGAAGAGTACATGTTCTACTATGATTAGCTAGGATTTGAAATCTAACTCTTATTTATAACTAGGTAACCCAACCATTCTATGATAAAATATCTTTTAAATCCTTCTAACCTTTAGTGAACCATTAAAAAGTGAAACATCCCATAGTGAGTGCAATAGGCCTTCAGTTGACATAGAGATTCCACCAAATGGATCTATAACCCTAGTAAAATGTCTCAAACCAACTAAATATTTTTTGGCAATGATAAAAGGTTTTAAAAATTCCCAAGTAGATTAGATAGAATCAAATATTGGTGACCCAACAACTTTGATAGAAAATGGACCTATAAGAACATCCAAAATATTGAGCCCTTTCCAATTTAGTTTACCTCTAAGAGAGCCATGCATGATATTATTTATTGACTAAGATTTTCTAAGGTTTATCTAATTATCCATTTTATTACAAAGGTGATGCCTTGGATCCTTAGATCCTTTAGGCCAAGTCCCCCAATATGTTTAGGCTTTGAACAAAATTGTCAAGAAGTAACATGTCTTTTTCACCCTCCTTTACCATCAAACCAAAGGAAATCTATTATAATTCTGTGTAATAAATTGATCTGAGTTTTAATAAAAATCTAACAAGAAGCATAATATATATTTTATGAGCCAAGAAATTTTAGAGACCTAGATCCTTCTAGGTAAAGAAAGCAAGTGTCTCTACCATTTTTCAATTTCTTATTAATTTAAACAAAGATCCACTCCCACATGAGTTTAAAAGTAGGGGTAAGAGAAAACCAAATACCCAAATATCTAACCAATTTATTTGACCCTTTCCACTCCCAACCAAACTACGTAAGCCAATCAAGAGAGGTGTACTACCACCCTAACATACAATATTTATGCATAGTGACTTTAGATCTAGAAGCAGAACAATATATATCCAACGTTGTAGTAACTTGAATTAAGTTACGTTGCTCAAGTTTAACAAACATAGTAGTATCATCAAAAAATAAAACATCAATCAATTCATCTTCATTGGGTAGAGATATTCCTTTGTTAGGAGGACCCATGTTTGATAATCTTAGAAGATAACATAAGGCTTCAACAACACAAATAAAGAAGGAGCAAGAGGACAACCTTGTCTGATGGACTATTGAAGCTCAAGTGACTTTATCATGTCCCTGTTCACTTCAAATATAGTAGAGGCATATTTTAAAAGAACATTTATCATTCTACAATTTTTTTCTTAAAAACCAAAGGCTTTGAGAATTATTTCAATGAAGGGCCATTCAATTCTATCATAGGCTTTTTCAAAGTCGAGAAGAATCATACCCACATCTTTTTTAGAATCATGAGCCCAACATATACCTTCCCAACTAGTTATTAGGTTATCCATAATGTATCGTCCTTTAAAAAAACTAGTTTGGGTCTTAGAAATAATAGAGGGAAGTAGAGAAGAGAACCTTTTGGCCAAGATTTTCACTAAAATTTTATAGGAGACATTAAGTATGGTAATTGGCCTCTAGTTTTTGAACGAATGGGGGTCCCCTTACTTAGCTATGAGATTAATAACACCTATATTTATTTTAGGACCCAATGAACCAACATCAATAGCTTCTTTATAGACCTCAAGATAATCCTTGACCAACCAGACTTTATTGGATTTGTGAAATTTAGTAGGGAAGCCATCGATACTAGGTACCTTTTCATTCTTGAACGAATCAATGGTCACTCATATTTCATTAAGCATGTTATCCTCATCCATATTTTTTCAAAATTTATTTGGAATATAGATATCACAAATAGCCCTATTCTGCTCAATGAGAGCATTGGATCCATTTGACAAAAACAAGTTGGAGTAGAATTCAAAGAAAGCTTCTTTGATGATGTAAGAGTCATGAGAAATGCTACCCTAAGACTCAATACCATTAATTTTACTCCTATGGTTTTTCATTTTCAATAAATGAAAATAAAATTTAGAACATTTGTCACCAATCTTAAGCCATTTCAGTTGGGAATGAATCTAAACTCCCCTATCAAGGTAGCATTGGGTTTGCCTAACTTGATGATTTAAAGAGTTAAGCTCATCCACTAGTCTAACATTATAAGTATCAAGTTGAATAGAAATTTCAGCTTGAATTAGTTTTTCCTAAGTGACTGTAGCATCTTTCTTGCACATTTTAGCCTCGATCTGACCATACATTCTTGCAAAGTTCTTGGACAATTCCATACAAGAGTTCCACTGAGAAATAATGGAACTATAATTTCATGATATTTTACATAAATTACAAGAAGAATGAATACCATCCATACATACTTGATCATTTATGTGAGAGAGATTAAACTTATAAATTCTTTTGAAAGAACTTTTATCAACATCTAAATTCAAAGAAAACCCAATTTTAATGGGATGGTGGTCAGAAATTGTGTAGGGCAGAACATTAACCAAATTTCCAACATTAGTTGGGGTCACTTGAAAGGAATCTCTAATCAAGTATAAGCTATCAAGTCTAGAATATTATTTTTTCTTTTTATTCTAATTATTGCAATAGGTAGACTAGATTCCTTTGCTTTGATTTTTACCTTTTTATAACGAACCAAGGAGTCTATGCATTCTCTTGAATTTGGACCAGAATAAAAGCTCATTGCCTTTCCAATATTGATGGTCACCACCAATTTTATCTTCTTTTTCCTCAACCATGTTAAAGTCACCTCCAAAAATCTAAGTAACATTTTTCAAGTTAGTTGTAAGTCAGTTCCACAGCTCAAATCTTTCTCTATAATCATTAGGAGCATATATACATATATATATATATATATATATATAATCTTTCTCTATAATCATTAGGAGCATATATATATATATATATATATATATATATATATTACATAGACCAAAACATTGATTTTGTTTTTCTAGTAAAATCAATACAAATCTATTCCATGGAAAAACACCATGGTCAATAATAAACTCCTTCAGCTTAGGATTAACCAATGTGGAGGGCCCTCCTTAACCTCTTTAGTGATTAGTATAAAATTGGGTTGTATTAGGCTAGATGAAATTAAGGATCAAGGATAGCTAAGAATCCATATCCTTTACTTCTTGAAAACAAAAAAAGTCCAATTTGTCTCTCAAGTGTCTGAACTATCTCATAAGGGGTTTTCTATTAAGAGATTCCAAACCTATAACATTCCAACTTACAATCTGTATAAGAAATGAAGGATAGAGGGTTAATTAGATTGACCAAAGGCCTTCCCCTCACTATTATACAATCTTGTGAAATATTCTGAAACCTTGTTTTTTTGGCCTTCCTCTTAATAAATAGATAAGGGCTACAAAGAGGGGTATCTTTATAATTTCTATTGTCTTTTACAAGAGTATGATCAAGATGGGCAAATACAATGTCAGTCATAAGTCTTTTATCACCTGCTTTAGGCTTACAATTTTTAGAAACATTGGGGTCCTTGAGGGACAAGGGTATAATCACTATAGTTTCCAGACCAAATCTAGAATTACTATGCTTTTTTTCTCCATAGAAATTACCATGGGGGAGGAATCATCTCTTTTTTCATTGAGGCTAAAAAAGGGAATGCTACTAGTGTTATAATTATTACCAATAAGAAGATCATCTAAAATATCCACATACTTATCTTAGGGAGATTCCTTGAGATATGGGGTAGAATAATCCAATGGAGTCATTTGCTTAATAAAAGTATCATCCAAGTCATCAAGTAAATAGTTAAGCAAATCAAGCATGGAATTTACCATGTCAACAAATGGTGATGGGGAGCTACATGACTAGGGAGAGCATTGAGTCACATCTTTATCTAACATATGTAGTCATTGGAGCATTATCCCCCAATGGATCCTCAGGGGAGGCATGACCTTTTACTAGTTCACTAGTAAACATAGGGTTTACAAATACTTTTAAATCATCAATTAACAGAGAATCCATCACACAATCTTCCTTTTATGATACCTAACCTTTTTGTTTACTATGGAAGTCCTCATTATTAACCAATAATGGATAATTCTTTCTAAGGTGTATATATTTTTAAAAAAATAGGTGTATAAATCCTCCCAATCCTTTAACAACACAAAAATGGGATGTCCCTTTGATTTTGAAGTTAAGGG